>CM077513.1:780160-1377660 GCA_039654745.1 Houttuynia cordata | reverse complement strand
ATTCCCACCATTTTATTAGATTAGATGCTTTTTGAGATGGAAAAACAGGCAGCTCGTTAGTCCAGTCCACTGGTTTACCAACTCCTTTGTTTCATCTCTTCGAGTCCCGACTGCAGTCTTTGCCACTGTGGGCCTGAAGCCTCGGGCCCACCCAGTGAGAACCAAGGATTCTCCGACACTTTTTTATTTGGCCTTGACTAAAATGTGTATTAATATCACCAAATGAAGGCCAATGATGCACTGATTTATTACTAAAAGATGCTAATTAGCAGATTGATTAGAATATCTGGGCTGTAATGTAGTACAAATTATTGATGGCATGATAGTTGGTGAAGTTCTTGAGCTGTTCACAGGGGACTCCATGCCCCCACTAGTGTCCACAACGTGCGAGCCCACCCACGTGAAACTGTGGTTCTGTGATGATCCCCACCATCTTTCGATTATGCGAAAGACGAAAGTGACACTGAACGAGCTCTCTCTTGCCCGTCCCATCGCATTCATCTTTTGATTATGCGACAGACGATATCCAACTAGGAGGCCTCTGATGGGTTACATCGACGCATCAACTAACCAAGAACAAAGCAACAAGAGACATGCAGCCCCCGTGTCGGCCCCGGTCAATTTCTAAGATTCCGTTAACAAAGAACCATTCCGTCGAACGTAATTTTGTTTTCCCGCGCAGAGTCTTCTTTCAACACCTGCAAACTGCTCCAATTCCACTTACCTGAAGCACAAACGCGCCTTCGGCTCCTTCCACCTCGCCCCTTCCTTTCTCTTTTAAGCTTTCCTCGGGTGAGCCCCTACGCCGATTCTCCATTCACGTTTTTGGCCTTGAAGGATCAAAATCAGCCATGTTTTTGGTCTTAATCCAGTGTGATCTCTTAGTTGTAACAGACTTTTTGTAAACTATTACAAATAATACTCGTACAAGTCTTCACTCCCTTAAGATGAATGGAGAGCTCAAATTCCTTCATGATCCACTTAGTTTTTCAGGTTGGACTAATGCTAATTGCTAAGCTTGCTCACTGCTCGCTCGCGAGTGCCGAGTGTGTAGCACTTCTCAGATTGAAACGATTTCTCCAGCACCGTAATACCCTTCATGTAAGAGTTCCAACCTTCAATGTTATGTCAAAGATTTATTTAGATTGTCAAGACATCAGTTATAGAAAGATCTGGTTAGTGTGCAGCAGAATGTTGGAATATAATTAGCCCTCAAAATGGTCAACATTATAGATGAGATGATGGTTTTGTTGCTGGCCTAATTCCACCTTTGACCGAGGTCACTCTTAGGGTGAAACATTCATACACGAGGTGAAAATTTAAGGGCCAAAAGCGGGACAATAAGTAACGGAGCAGCACCAGCACTGATAATAACCCTCAGCACCTCCCTTAGCATCGCCAGAGCAGTTAATTCTCTAACAAGTACATTCTCAGGCTATCATCACAGGAATAGAAGAGACTGAGAACAACATCAAATCCACCATGCCTAGCAACAACAAGACGGCCGACACTATTGCAGGAAACATTGGTTCTGAGACATTTAAAGAGGAGTCTTTGCAACCGGGGCTGAGACTGCGATACAGGCCGCAGCAATCTCAGAATGGGAGGAATAGCATCCGATCGAGCAATGACGGCTCAGAAAGGCACACCACCCTGACGGGCAAATCGGTTTAAGCAATCAGCGGCCGCCGCATGAATGGAAGGCGAAAGATGGGATAAGGGAGTGCCAAGCAGCTGTACAAGTACTGGGACAGCTTGTGCTAAAACTGATTCTGGGGCGTTTTTGGAGAGCCTGCCAAGCTGAAGTGTGGCTTTACTCGCAAAGTTTCATTTTCACATGAGACAACTTCCTGGTATAGATTGAATGCCTTATTTCCAATCAGTACCGTCCTCCATTGAGGTACAAAGAATCAAAATTCTAACAAATCATGTTTCAAACCAACTGCTAATTCTTCAATAAAAGAGCTACAAGATTAATGCCAAACTCAAGTCCGACATATGGATTTGAAACTTGACCACAGAGAGCGTAGGGACAACCGACCTTTGAAATCAGCCTTCATATAAGGCGACTACTCATCAACGCCGCAGTTGGTCGATGTTATCAAATTGTAGTAGTGCGACAACGTCGTAAACCTTCTCTAGAGAACACAGGACAACAAGATACTCGCCTCCAGAGAAGGAATAGATGGATCAGGGAATGGGGAATTTGGCGGTGATGGAGTCGTGGATGGAGTAGAGACAAGTTTCTCCATTTCGGACAACAAGGGGGAACGGATCGAGATGGTCAGGCAGGATATATGTTTTTGGCGCCGCTTCCCGACCAGGGACGATAGCTGAATCATTAATGACGCAACTTAAAAAGTCGAAAGTACCATCGTCCCTCAACTTGACCCAGACCATTGTAAAAACTTGATCCCGACGATGTGATTTTTCCCCCTCTGCTCGGCAACAAGATCACCGGCGATTGAAGATTTCCTCCTGCCGGCGACCGGCGAAGCTTCCGGTGACCAAAACTGGTTAAAACCATTTCCCATTATCGGAGGCTGTCTGATGGAGGTTTCTTATTGTTCTTTGGTCATTTCAAAAGCACGTAGTACAATATTACTATAGAATTTGACGGCCATACCACATACCCATACCCATGCCCATTTGGCAGTAGGATCTCAAGTTGCTACTTTGGCAAGATTATTAAGATTAGGTTTACTTTAGAGTGTTCAATAAGAGCATGCTTTAACAGTGAGCATTTCTGAGAAGTTTTTTTATGAGCAAAATTTTACTTTTTGACACAGCAGTCTGGTGCAGGGGGTTTGAGAGAGTGGCGGGTAGATTAGCTTGGGGGGGCTTATAATATGGGACTGTGTAGGACATATTGAGATTGCATTTTGAATTTGGCACTTCATATAGGCAACTGCATTAAATCTGTGATTGTATATTTGTTTACACATTGCAACCCACAACGTCAGCAGGAACATAAATCTCTCCTATTCGGCTTTGAATCCACATGACATCACCATGACTTGTACAATTTTTTTTATAGTTTTTCTTTGAGCTTTGCTGAAAAGGTGTAACAAGAGTTTTGTAGAGAGATAATATTGAGTTTTGTAGAGAGATTATATTGCAAGATATTTGCTTTATGTTGTATGCTGGTAAATTTCAATTGGTTCTGTTATTGGGAGCAGGGTGGGAAGAGATTGATTGACAACAGTTCTCAAATGGAAAGAATTAGTTTTTAGGGACATGGAGCACTTATTTTTTATGATTTGGCCCGCCAATATATTATGAACCTGACAATTTGTTCTATGGAGGCTTTCATAAGTTGACTTTCTGACTGGATAATCTGGACACACCAGGATTTTTGTTCGATGCAGCTCTAATATGAAATATGATTCTTGTTCCAAAGAGGAAATTTAGTCCCTTTTTGGTTTTTTTTTTGTGATAGCAGAATATAAACGTAGAATAGACAGTGTATAACTTTACTATGGAATGGACAAAGTTCTCCCTCCGTTCGGTTTTAGGGCCTGTTTGGTTATAGAAAAGAGGCTGAATTTTCGGTTTTTACTTACTAAATGCCCTTGTCTTTTTTTTCTTTTCAAAATTACATAAACTATCATGGAACCCAAAATTCTTCCTTAAAAGTCACTTCTTCCTTACCAAACACCTAAATTCTAAACCCTAACTTCTTCCCTAAAATTCAGATTTCACACTCTTAAAATCTTTAACCAAGCAAACCCTTAGTGTGTAGATTTAAATAAAGAATCTGTTCAGAAGTGCCTTTCTGATTTGGCTGAAGGTTCTTTAGAAAAGCTTATTATAAGCTTCTCACAACGGTGATGGAGGCCAAACTCCGCGCACCTGCCCACATTGTCAATTGAAATCCATGGACTTGGAGGCTTACCCTAGCGGCTTAACAGTCGGCTTTTGGCCTTGCTCCTCATAGGAAAAATTCGAACAACTGCTCTCTCCTGTTGCATCTCTCTATGCCTCTTGTCGTAACCCGCTGGCTCGATTCGTACTTCGCTTGGCCACAATTGCCCTCTGGTGGTAGTGTTTTGTCTATGATGGTGGTTCGCCATCATTTCGCCAGGCCTTTGCCGGACGCTGGTAAGGGTTGGAGGCAGGAGGTCGAGGGCCATGGAGAGCAAAGCGAGTGAAGGGGATGAGGCAACAAGGACGGAGACTATTGTCGAAGGAGCAGCAAAGGAAGGCGGGGGCTTTGGAGGAATGGAGGTGGAGATGGTGGGAAGGTTAGGAGAGGAGGAGGGAAGGGTAGGCAACGCCACCGCCACCGGGGTTTGGGTCCTGAACGTCGATGAAGTATGGAAGTTGTGAGGGAGAGAGGACGGGAAAGAGTAAAGTGAGACATGTGCTCACGGGCCCCATTGTGAAATAAAAATAGGAAAATTTTCAAATCTACACGGTAAGGGGCCGTTTGGGGCGTGATTATTGCAAAACATCCAGACTGGATTCTGGATATCTACTGTAGCATCCAGGTGGATTTTTACATCCAGCTGCAACACGTCCTGAGGTGTTTCAGCTGGATATATAAAATATCCAGATGCTACAGTGTAGCAAAACATCCCATCTGGATGTTTTGCTTTTAATCACGCCCCAAACGTCCCCTAAAACCGAACGGTGGGAGTAAACCGAATGGTGGGAGTATAATCTTTACTGTGAACTTTTGTGAAAATATTTTTTTTTCTATTTGAGCAGAATGTTGATATTGTGTTGACATATTATAATTTGGGAAAAGTTTAAATGAGAGCACTCTCATTTGGCTTATATAAGGCTAATTAAATTCATAGCTATTGAGTCTTGGATATGATGGTTACAAATGTCTATAAAGAAGTCACACCACTTACCCACTTATTTGATACCTATACTCGGATTGAAATTCAATGACTCAAAAGATTGGCCTCATGCTCCTTATATAAAAACGAATCTCACGTAAACCATCATCTTATAATTTTACTTCCAAAATTGGTGAAAGATTTAATTTTTCCATTGATCATATTTTACGTTAGCCATAGGAATAGAAATGCAGAGGGCTAATTTTTTGGAGGACATAGAGCGAAAAAACTGGCACAGCTGCAGATTTCATTCTATGATCTCTCACAATTTAAGGGGCTGTTTGGATAGTGAAAGAGGGCTGAATTCACTGTCAATTCAGCCCTCTTTCACATGAAAGAGAGTGAAACTGGTTTGTTTGGTGAATTTCAGGTGAATTAGAAAATTCACCTGAAAGAACAAATTCAGGGTGAAAGAGCACTTTCAGGTGAAAGTCCTCATGAGGACTTTCACCTGAAAGTGAATTCAATTCATCTGCAAAAATACAAATCTACCCTCATTATGATTCATGAACAGTATTCCCTCCATCCCAAATTTGTACCAAGATTTAATTTTCCAAATTAAACTAAAATTAATCCATTTTAGAAAATTATATGGTATTATTAATGTCGGACGGAGTGTAAAAAAGAGGTCATGTAGGGGTAAAATGGTCAAAATGTAAAAAATTACTTACTGTTTCACATTCACTATCCAAACACATGACCAATTATATTCATGTTAAAAATTTCGCTATCCAAACGAATTTCACATTCATCATGAAAGCCAATGAATTTTTTCACCTGAATTTGATTTCACATTCATTGCTCTTTCACTATCCAAACAGCCCCTAAGTGTGGATGTGAACGATGGGTTTGTCGAAGTTCTTACATAGCAACATCCTGAGTATCTAATCATTATGCAGCTTCAAAGGTTATCTCATTATTTTTTAACTAGATTGATGATTAATGATCTGTGATATATTTCAGAGAACAGCTGATGCTGTCAGGCAGTGTCTATGGTTTTTTGAAAAACATAATGAATGTTACGGAGTTCATTGTACTTCCTGGCGATAGTTATATTGGACGGATTAGGAGAGGATTCATTCAAGCTTGAGTGCACTACTATAAGTCCGATTTCAAGAGACCACATATAGCCCATTGCCTGCTTTCGAGGAATGAATGGGCCTGGAAGACATTGCTGGAGCCCAGTGTGACTTCAGTTAGTTTGGGAAATTTGCCTTTTAGGAAAAGGAGTTTATGGGCCGTTTGGGGCGTGATTAAAAGCAAAACATCCAGATGGGATGTTTTGCTACACTGTAGCATCTGGATATTTTATATATCCAGCTGAAACACCTCAGGACGTGTTTCAGCTGGATGTAAAAATCCACCTGGATGCTACAGTAGATATCCAGAATCCAGTCTGGATGTTTTGCAATAATCACGCCCCAAACGGTTAGTTGACCTGGAATCGGTGTCCCGAGGCAAATTTAGGTCAGGAAAAAAGAAAAAGACCTTCTAGGGAGCTGATGCATATAACTCTCGCCACATTTTCCATGGATGACATACGTGATACGACAACTGCCTTTTGGTCTTATGAAAATAGAAGAAGAAGGTTGCATAATGGAATTTGCAGAGAAACATAAAGGCGAGCAGTTAAAAGCCTTCAAGAGCTAGCATTATCCGTGGCGGCAGCTTGGCCTGGGACCTACGAGACCTCGCCAAATGAGCTCACTTGCAAGTAACAACGGAGAGATGGCGGAAGGTGCACATGGGCGAGGCAAGCAAGAATCACACTTTCACTTTGTTTATTTGATTCTACCTAATTGAAAAGTGGCCCTCTCCCTCCCATTCTTGTCATCCATTCGTCTATGTAAGTAGTTAAATTGCTCCTTGCGCCACAAATCACTGCGGAGCAAGCAATGATTGGGTGCACAACAGCACTTCCAGCTTGTTGAGCAAAACCATTAGTAGGGTTTTCATTAAACATCTGTGCGGGCATAGAATGATATACAATTAATTATACAACAGGGAACACTCATTAGTAATTAGCAAAGCCTTTCTCACCATGTCAACACTCCCTTTTCTTTTGCTGCAAATCAATCAAGCTACTTTCTATATACGGTTCTCACAAAAAAAAGGTAAAACAATTTTGTTTATGCTGTTTTCAACATCACATGATGTAGCCCTAAACCTGCTATCAGCATTCCCATTCAAAGAAGAGCTGACAATAAGAGAAGTTGATTAGCTTCCCAAACACATGTGATTGCTTTTTTAAAATCGCAAATATCATCCGCCTGCATTATAATATGGTGCATTATTGGTGATGAGCCATCATAAAAATTGCTGTTTCCTTCACTGAGAAACACATATTGCCGATATGACTTTCGGACCACCGTACTTAGTAGCAAAAAAAAAAAGAAACCGTAGGCCACTAGCTGCTGTCTCCATCGCATTTGTGTCGAGGCCATTGGCCCCTAATATGATGGGAAGATCAACATCTGGGTGATGATGTTCCATGGCCCACAGCCTTCCGATAAGATTTAGAGCTAGAGTCCACAATCTGCCAGTTTTTTTTTTGGCAAGATTAAACCCTTATCCTCTAATGATTATAGCTAAAATACATACAGAGGGCATGTTAGTAGCCAGCCAGCCTAACATTCATCTGTGGTCTACAGCAGTGCAAATGTCTGAGGCTGAAAGATCAACTGCACTTAGGTCCCATACAGAGATGTCTTCTCCTGTGTAATGGTACAATGGGGTTTCTTGAGGTCAGTACTCAGTAGCTTCTTTTTCCGGCAACAGATAGCTGCTGGCTGCTGCTTTCCTCTTCTTCTTATCTCTTTCTTCACCTGGAGAGGCTCGAGGATCTAGAGAGACTGGAACCTTGCTGGACAGCTTTCCCGATTTGTTTAAGCAACGTTCATCACACGGAATAATCCCGTCCAGCATCTCAACACGTCTAACGATGAAATTCTGAACTTAAATACTACCTAACTGGATAAAGGAGAATAACATCCTCAATATACAAAGATTCAGAAGAGAAAAAGGGAAATACAATAATGAGAAGGAGATGATACCATCTTCCTACGACATGGCGATCTTCTCCAGCCCCGCCTCTTAAAACTCTTGTCTACCTGCGGGGATCACCTCTTCCGCACGTGCGAAACCTCTGAGTTCTTTGGGCCCGTTGGCTTGTGGTCTCCAGATATAGCTAGCATCTGTATGAGTGATTTATAGCTGAACACATCAGCAATCAATCTAGTTGGTAGATCTCCATGACTACTCCATTTAATCAACTTTTCCTTCTTTAATGAAGGTTGCTGCCATTTGGGAAAAAGACTAGAATTTTCAATTTTATTGAGAAATGAGAAAAAACCGAGGTTCCAAATAGAAGACTCCTTTAATACACTGAACAAACAAAGCACCTTAACAATGCTCATTTACAGCCAAATATTAGAGACCACCAAAGCTTTCCTCGTGTAATCCACTTACCATTGGTGGATGCTTGTATACCCGCTATTATCAGTTATTATTAGTCTTAATCTTCCACAGCTCTTATGCAGCCGGCATTTTTGTATCACGTTTAATTGAAAAAAACTGATTAATTAAGATCGACATGATGAGCCCAATATGGGCATCTTAACACAAAGCCCATAATTGCACATTTATCCACAGTCAAAGCGCCGGTTCAAAAGGGGGGATCCGAAATGCTGGTTGCTTTGCAATCGCTTAATCCGGGATTGAGTTGCTTAATTGAATCATTAATCTCCCAATCATGGATGATACTGTATCATGAGCACCAAGTGCATGCCAGTTGCTCCCTTGGCCGGCCACCCGTTGACGGTTGCCCCCTACGCCCCAGCAGGTTGAACCGGTCACCTCTTCATGTGCTAAATTTGGTCACTGCCCCCTTTTGCCCCCCATTTGCCCAAATGAAATCTCCCACTTATTGTATCCAAATCCACAGATCTGAAGAAAAAACAAGAGTCAGAAGAAGAAATCTGGCGCTGCATGCCATTAATGGCCCTATTCCACATATAAAGGCATCAATTAAACCACGCCCAGAACCTTAAACACTTGTTAAGCACCAAGGGAGCTCGTCTGCTCGTGCATGCACTTGCCCTCCGTGCATGGATGTCTTCACCCTCGCGTCGTTCTTTTGCTTTCTTCGGGTGCGTTCAGCAGCGCAAGAAAGTGACTTTCGGCATTGGATTTCCGGTGGGAAGGAGGGATTTCGACAGTATCTGCTAAAATAAATGTATGTTTAAACTGCCATTCTCGATCCTAAAAAACGCTGCAAAAATTAAAAATTCGGGGGCTTTATAAAATCAAATTTTGTGGCATTACAGTACAGACAACAAAATTTCTACTTTCTCCTTTTGGGACAAAAATGGTCCTTTCTCGCAGTGGAACTTGTTTATGACAAAGTAAAAGCATATGGAAAGTAAAAAATTTACCCAAAAAACAGAAACTAAATAAGCCTAGAAAACAGAATGCTTCGGTCTTAACGAAATGTAGGCAGGGCATTTTGGTCATTTGAGTGCGCCGAGTTGTTCATGTCCATTTTTATTATCTGTAGCGATAATACAACCTGTAATTTTTTTTAAAAACAGACCAGAAAAAAAAACAATTTTTTCTAACATCAATGCTATGGCCTCTTTGTAATAATATTTTACCAATATTTTATTTTTTTAGGATAAAGTTTATATTTTAATATAAATTTATTTTCATTTATTATATTTTGTTGATTTGAACTTGGCCTTTTATAGCCATCAATTCTGTCATTTTTCCTCTGTGTCGTTGTTGCAGAATTGAAGGCGTCTAGAGGGGGTGAGGAACAACTGTAGGAGAACCAATCATGGAGTTGTTTGGTTCTTTAGATTGGTTCATCTAAATTTGCTTCCCTCTGAGAAGTTAGTAAGCTAGATCTTGTTTCAACTTTTTTCCTCTTTTGTTACTTCCACTTTTGCTTTGTTAGAAGATATTCAGTTGAAGTTTGGTTTCCAAAATGCATGTAACTTCAAGTAAAACCGACTTGTTCTTTTTTAAAGTGGTTGTTTTGTGAGCTTTAGTTTAAAAGGAGTTTGCTTTTCTGGAAAAAGAAAGTTAAATTTTGGAACATATAGAAGTTGAATTTTTTCAAACGCGAATGCTCTTAAAGTTCAAATTTTTTGTGAGTATATAGTTTGGAATGGTTTTTATGAGGTTGAAACATGAACGGTAGGTTTTCCTGTTCTCTTTTGTAGTGAGTTTAAATTTTGGAAGGGTTTCCTTGCTCTCTTTTGTTTGATTTTGGAAGATGTGGTTTACTGCTCAAAAATGGTTTCTTTTACATTCTAAATGGGGAAAGGTGCTACTTTTGTGAAGATTTTGTACGAGTTTTTGCACTGGATGCTTGCTGCCTTTTTAGTATTCTTCTTGTTTGGGGGAAGGTCGTTTTATTTTGTTTTCTGTCTTAGGACTCTTCAAGGGAAGTGTAATGATATGAAGGGTAGCGGATGCTCTTTGATTTCTGTCTTTTTATACCTTCATTTTTTAATTTGCTAGCTTTTTCGAGACATATCTTGTAATTATTGTTATCTGTTTACTGTTTTCTTATGGAAATTTCAGTTGTGGATTATAATTGTGATTCTTTTTTTTCAATTTTGCAGATGCAGTGTATAAGATGGATTTTTCAGCAGTTACTAAAGTTGTATACGACCGAATTCAAAGAATAGAACCCGAACTTGTGTCGAAGATAATTGGGTTTCTTCTTTTGCAAGATAATGGCGAAAGTAATATGATTCGTTTGGCATATGGCCCTGACAGTGCAATCCAGTCTCTTATCAGTAAAGTTAGATCTGAACTTGGTTTATCCCTTAGACAGGGTCTTTCTATTTCCATCCCACCAGCTTCTGTCAATTTAGGCTCGTCTGCATCTAATCTTCCCCTACAGTATACGCCTTTTACACCATCCCGCTCCTTCTCCTCTCCGGCTGCCATTCCGGCGCCATCGCCATACTGGGAGCACCAACTTTCTCATGACCAACAACCTATACAAAACTTGGACTTTGTTCCTCCAAGTTATGCTGGTTCGATTGGGGAAGATTATCGTCTTCATGGCCAATCTCACTTTTTTAACTTAGAGGACCAGTTAGAGCCCAACCAGACCAATGGTTTAGATTTTTCAAGCAATTATTACTACCCGGAGCAGACATTGGGAGGCCTCCATGCTGTTAAAGCAAGCTGCAGATCACCCAGCCTGCCTGAGTTTCCTGTCAAGGCTTGCCTTTACTTTAACAAAGGGTATTGCAAACATGGTGGTAGCTGTAAATTCTTCCATGGACAGACCATGTCTGATGGATTTTTACAAGTTATTAACTCAGCCCCCAACGATATGGGTTGTGAAGAACATGTTTTCTCACCAGGTTCTCTTGAGAAAATTGAAATCGAGCTTACGGAACTTCTGAAATACACAAGGGGAAGGCCCGTTTCAATTGCCTCCTTGCCAACGTTGTATTTTGAGAAATATGGGAAAAATTTGCAAGCTGATGGGTATCTTACAGAAAGCCAGAGGCATGGAAAAGCTGGATATAGTCTCACAAAGCTGCTTGTTCGAATGAATAATATTCGTCTAATTGACCGGTAACGTAAATCAAGTTGGTAGAGGGCAAAATAATGCTCATACCTACTCTTTGTGTTATGAGTTTAGTATTTCTAGTTATGTAAAATCATGATTATAAATTTCTTTCCTTTGTGTTTGAAATGCAGTCCACATGGTCAGCATTGTGTTGTCCTAGCTGACGATGCATCACGATATATGGATTACAAGAATGAGAGAAGTGATCCAAGTCTGGTAGCTGCAGGCGCCCGCCAGATTTATTTAACTTTTCCAGCTGAAAGCACCTTTTCTGAGCAAGACGTCACTGAATACTTTAAGTAAGATTTTAAAAACATACAGTTCATGATATTGTGTTTGTTTTTTGATGCATGTCTTTACGTCGTTTCTTCTATCTTCTAGCATATATGGTCCTGTTGAAGATGTGAGGATTCCCAGCCAGCAAAAGAGAATGTTTGGGTTCGTAACTTTTGTTTACCCAGAGACTGTGAAACAGATTTTAGCAAAGGGAAATCCCCATTTTGTATGTGGTTCACGAGTACTTGTTAAACCTTATCGTGAAAAGTCGAAGCTGGTTGAGAGGTACTTATGCTTTCCATTCTTTACTGGATTATACTCCCTCCGTCCCACTTTAATAGATACATTTGGTTTTCCAAATTTTAGTTTATAATAAAAAACCAAATGTATCTATTAAACTCCGAGGGAGGGAATATATTGAATATGTTAAATCAATTATGTTTGTATGTGGATGGATAATCAACCTGATTATTTTTTTCTTTTGCTTTGGTTATTGTTTAAATGCAACTTATTGAGAATCGAGTAAGATGGTCTAATTAAGTTCACTTTAATGGAGAACCACTTGTTTGTATCTAGAAGGGAAAAGCTGCAATGTTAAAATTTTCATTTGGTCAGATAGATTGTTGCAATCCGATGAGGCGTTGTCTAAATGTTACAGATTGACTTCAGTAATCTAGTCAAGTCTTTGCAGAATTTCCATCTCGTCCGACTGTTCAATTGTTTTGCTTGTAATACGGTAGTCATATGTGTTTCTCCCCATGTTATTTCTTCTATAAGGGGCCGTTTTGGGCGTTAAAATCAGCACCATCCAGCCGAAAAAATCCAGCTGGTTAGGATTTTTGGGATAATCCACTAACCAAGTAGATTTTTGGAAGTGGATAAAACTGATTTTTCACGCCCCAAACGGCCCCTGAATGTGGCGATGTATGTAATGTGGACAGTTTTGATTGTCTTTTAGATGTTTCACTTTGTTTTTTTATTACTTCTTTAAGCATGCCTGAATTCCTTTTGTACTTGTTAATTGCCAACAGAAAATATGTAGATAGATATGATCCATTGGTTTATTATTCACCTAATCCTTTCGAGATTGACCGTCCTCAGCTTCACTCAAGTAAGTCATCGTACACCATTCTTAAAATTCGCTTCACATATAATTTTCGCAACATATTAACTTCACTACTAACTTCACTTTCATGAATATTTAGTGTCCCGGATCTCTGAGAATGCTAGGTTGCTTCGCAACCAGATGATTGAAGAACATGAACAGGCATTTGAGCTTGAGAGAATACGAGCATCTAGACCACTGACCCAACATACTTACTTCAACTATCCACCAATGGAAGATTTAAAACTCTCTGAAGGTCTCTCTCTCTCTCACGCACACATAGACACACACAGAGATTCATGTCTGCTTTTTTTCTGCTTTGTCTTCTATGTTTCTACATTTTTGCGGATATCTTATAATTGCTATTTATTCAGAAAATGGCGACTACTCAGCTGCTGCTGATCGTTTCAATTATCTTCTTGACATTATAAATTATGGGTCCACCAGCGATGACAAAGCTAGGAATACAAGCAACAGTTGTAGTGATCAGGAGAGGTTAGTATATTTGTATTGTGGTAAATAATATGGTATTGTAGGAAGCAGATTGGTATTTCAGCTTTACAACTGTTTTAATTTTACTGTAGTGGTTTCCTGTTTGAAGTTCTTTTTTGTTCTCGTCTATTTAAACTGACACAGAAAAAAATGGAGAGATGTGGTTAGTTTTACAAAAATTTGAATGCTACAGCTTGATTTCAACTGACATTTTTATTGCTTGTTATATTGATATTTCAGCAGTCAAGGAATTAACCTTCCAGAAAGTCCATTTGCGTCTCCTATAGCAAGCAGCATTTCCACAGTGATATAGGACACACAGGAAAGAGGTTTACATAGAGAAGTAGAAAGCGACAGGCTTAGTGCATTTCGTTAATTTCCCTGCTTCAGAATACCATACAGTTTCTTTTTATAGTTGACGATGATTGATCTTGAGCTTCTCGTCCTCATGTGAGTTCTTACATAGAAATCTTCTTTTCCCTATTGATTCAAGAAAGGGAGGAGATTGCAAAGTTGAAGAAAGTTGATACAGAAGAAAGTTGACAAAGTTCTACAGTATTTTTGTTATCACAGATAGCAAGCTTTTATGTGAAGCATCAAAGAAGAAATCTGTAATATAGTTTATTTAGTGGATGAAAAACTATAAGCAAGTTGAGTGCAGAAGTAGGAAATACTAAGTTGTTGAATCGGTGTTTAGGAACAGTTGAAATATAATAATAGGTGTGTAAAGGCTATAGTTTCAGTTTTTTTCCTCGTTCAAACAGTGGGTGGTTGTCGTTTCTAGTAAAGATAGTGGAGATAAGAATGAAGCTCGTCAGTACTTTCGAATTGCGAGGACATCCTTGTTTCATTAGCAAGTGGCGTAATACATAGCAATATTTGTTGCAAATGTCAGACAAGGTGACGTCACTAAAATGTGAAGACGCGCCTCTATCGATCTTCCGTACAATGAGATTTCAAATGCCTGCTAGGCCGGTGCACATAGAGGGATCGGAGAGGCCAAATGCCCCCAATGGACATCGCTAGAATGTTGCTCGAGGTGGGTGGAATTGCCGCCCGTGGTCTCAATTTGCCAAAATGTTCACTTCCCTATGGGAGACTCGTTTCATGCGCAGACGGCAAACTTACGTTTAAGGCAAATCCACTTTATCTACACAGGTGTGTTTTTTTTTATTTAACTAACTGGACAGTGATAGCCCTACAGCAGATTCCTGTTGTGTATGGAAAATGTGTAGGAATCTGCTGTACAAATATTATTTTTTTAACTTTATCTACACAGGTCTTGCATTATGAAAACTGATCATAAAAACTAAGCACGCTAAAATTCCATCCCACTTCAAAATTTTAGTTGAATGCAATCCTCAATCCCTTCATGCGAGGAACAAGCTGTAATTTATCAGTTCTCATATGGAATACTCCCTCTGTCTGAAAATATTATCACAATAATGTTTTTCAAAATAAACTAATTTTACTGCATTCTAAAAATCCTTATAATAATAATAATTCTGAACAGAGAGTAAAACGCATTGACACCAATCTCATGCAAACGAATTTGTTTTCATTTGCCCAGTCCTCTCTGAAACTTCAGCATACATTAGGTCAGGCATATCAATGGCCACTGGCCACCAAACACCAGGAGGAGAGTCAGGCTCTGCAAACTCACTCACGCGAATATTCCCATAAAAAGAAAAGAGAAAGGAAATCTCACTTCTCGTTGGTGAGATAAACTATTTGACGCACAATTATGTGAAGAGTAATATTGCTATAAAAAAAAGAAAAAAAATGAAGAGTAATAGTATTTCGATTGCATGGTCTAGATGCACGTCATGATGAGTGGGCCCAAATGCAGGCCCATGCCAAAATGTGGGCCCATCAATATCAGAATTTGATGCCTCCCCCTATTGCCCACCCGCATATCGGGCTCTGTTTATCCCAACTCATCACCTAAATTCTTCCTCCAATTATTCTCCAATTCAAATAAGGACACCAATTTATATACACGGGCACACTGACGCACATGCAGAGTCACTGACACAGCATTTTGACCGCACAGCTGCTTTAATACAGGGGGCAGACGGTTGCCACTGCTCCTACACACGAGCCGTCTGATCACAATTCAATGGTTTGCAATGCATCGGGTGTATGCAAATACCATACAACCATCACAAGAAGGTATCAGATCAAAAGGAACACAACCATATAATGAAGCTTAAACAACATTTTGTGCACGATCAAAACTTTCTTACAGATAATAAGTCAAACATCACGTATAATGCATATATAGCAGTTAACCAACAACAAGCCTCCAAAACTAAGTACATGTCCAAACAATTACAGGACTCCCGTCAGCTTTACAGCTGCTGCATATTAGGCAAGGAGAAGCAGTCATTAGTTGGCTGATAATACTGATAATAATTTACAGCTAATAAAAAAATGTTTAAAGCGTGAAAAGATCTAACAGAATTCTGATGATAGAACAGTATACGCATCCCTATGCACATTCGAAATAAGCATTCCTACAATTACAGGCCACAATAACATATATCCATCCACACATGAGATGACGTGGACCCTATTCTAACTCATTTGTTTTCTAGGATTGAGAAGTTTACATGTTACATTTCATGTCAACAATATTACTACACTTACATAAAAAAACAATATTACTACACCTAATCAAGGTGTTTTAAAAAACTGATCAAGTTGTGGAGAAGAAATATGTCATGGCTTATGTCATAATAATCGTATAATTTTACTCAGTGAAGTTGTCTACAAATTCCAATCAATAATCAGCTATGTTTAGAACTTAGATAAATACGTGACTTCTCACTAGAAAGTCTGGACAAATAGCAACAAGAAGAAACAGATATATATTACCATTGCAGAAGCATATACCTGAAAAACGGAGATTACTGGACCACTTTACATGTGACAAAGGAATGCAAAATTCATGGTAAGCCTTCTTAAAACGTCCATACGGCAGAGCAAGCAGCAAACTTCTTGCACATCCAATAACTTCATTGATTAAGTTTTAGCAGAAACTTCATCAGAAAGTGCAGACAATCTGCTTTATCCAATTGTTTCCCTTCAGGAGATCATAATATAAGACTTCGAGAACAGCCTTTTCTTTCAAAAGTCCAATGAGCCACATGTCTACTTCTCCAGAAGAAAGATATATTGATAAAAGTCGGAAAAAGTCAATACTATTTACTCGTTCTTGTACTTCTTTGCAAACTGTGATAGTAGCAAGGACTGTCGAAATGCTAAATACTTATCCAAACTTGTTCCTGCCCACTGCTGGCAAAAACATTCATCAGTAGGAACAAATGAACTCAGAGGAAAGGGCCCCTTCGGAGCTTTCTTTAAGGCAACTAAGAATCTGTGTCTAGGCCGAATTCTCTGTTCCAGAGACAAACTTAAATACGTGGGGTATTTTGTCAAAGATTTGGCCTCATTGCGAAGTTCGTTGACCAAGTATAAATACTTTGGCTTCAGGTTATCTTCCAATGACAATGATAACACCTGAAAGGAACATATGTATACCAATCTTTACGTCACTAGAAAAAAAATTTACGAGAACTTCAGTTGCATATGCTAAAAGAACAACCTTTTAGATATCCTGTGGATTAGACATGGATGGAGTACCTCGTGAAGGCACAGTTTATAAAGTTTTGCATCTATATGCCCAAAATTAATAAGTCAGAATTAAAGGGCTAGAACCTCTTTGTGTTAATTTCCACCTCCAGAAAGCACAGTTTAAAACGTTTTGTATGTATCCACATGATAGGCTTCGATTAATTATGACTTGGTTTTAAGCAGGTTACTTCATAAGTGATAATGGATAAGCCTGCTATATATCTGCAATCTTTAGACATGAAGATTATTCTCTGATTAGTATCAGAATAAAGAAAGGGATTATACCTGAGTAAGACTTGTCAAAATTTTCAAAATGTCAGAATTTCGCATCCCAATACTCCTGAGGAAATTAATCCTTGGCAGAATACCGTCCTCTATGCTATAATGAAGTAGCTGTGGATGTTTGGTAACCATTTTGACTATACTATCTTTTGGAGCCCCCAGTTCCTTAGAAAGAAACCCAAACCTTGTGGTCCATGAATTGTCAAGACGCTGGACCAAAATTTGCGGGCTCAGCTGCACAACTTTGCTGACATCAGATGTCTTGATACCAACTTCTTCAATCAAGTATCTGATTGTTGGCTTCAAAGACTGCTCCACGCTATAAGAGAGCAGTGAAGGGGCAGCACTAATGATCTGGCCGACCCTGGAATCAGGGATACCTATGCTTACCAAGAATGAGACATGGGCCTTCAGATTGTTCTCTACAGTGTACTCTAAGATTTGAGGCTGCCTTAATAGTATCTTGCGGATGTCTCTTTGTTTCACTCCAACACTGAGCAAAAACTCCAACCTTTCCTGGGCTGAGGCCACATTGATTTGGAGGCAGGGCATATGTCTTTCATAAATTTGGATGAAGTGAGATTCCTTCAAACCAAACGTGCTTAGGTAATCTATGAGAGGAAACCATTTCTCATCAAATTCTAAATCTTCTGATAGCTTGCGGAATCTGCTTTGTGTGAACTTTTCTTCCTCTATCTGTAAAACAAGAACCATGTAAGACATCTTTACCATTCAAATTTTCTTTAGAATTTGCAACATTAACTTTAGGGATAATATCAAGGGCCATCTCAAACTAAAACGACAACATCTTAGGAACATAACGGATATCCACATAGTCAATTTTGTTAGATTACAATCTTTATGCTTAAGGTGATGTGCATGCAGAAAAGGAAAGATCTTGTGAGAGGTAGTGTGTTAAGTCTCTATATTGCAGTTGGGCCAAAATGACACACAGCTTGCCAACATAGTACAACAGTAGAATATTAGAAGGATCAGATAGTATTGAAAAAGAAAAATCACTATTCATAGATGATACATGTCCAGAAAATGCAACTTAGTGGACATTCAATGTTTTCTCATAGGAGCTGTAGAGAACTAAAGAGTTTCTTGATTACAGGGTTTTACCAAATCTTACATTCAAGTCTTTCTCAACTTTTTTAAAACCTTTCTCCTGCCTCATTTTTCTTGACATTGCCCAAGTACCTGCAGGAAGATTCAGAAATATTTCATTTCCTTTGCATATAGCAACTTAGACCTTGTCATCGTTCTTTCTACAGTTTTGAAGACTACCTTGTTTTTTATTGCCTTGAATGCCAGAGGAGAAGCTTGATCGCCTTCCATAAGTAGTCTCACTCTGAAAAGAACAAAGTTAAAGTAAGAACAGAACTGCAAGGACGAAGAACCATATGACGTTTAATAGAGATCAGTCATGAGCCAGTTTGCAAAATAGAGGAAGTTCTCAACTTACCTGTTCCTGATTTTGTTGGATGGTAAATTCATAAAGTAACATCGCATTAGAAGAATCCAACTATTTTGAACAAAAAAAGAAAGTGCAGCTTAAATCCATGACCCAGTATAGTTTTGCATAGGTTACCAACTTCCAAAATGGGTGACATGAATGTTTGGATCTCTTTTATTCTGCTCTGATTTTCACTCAGATTCTTTTTGCTAATGCAAGTGAAAATTAATTCATCATCATTGTCATCATATATGCCTTATCCCAGCTATCTGGTCGCTGGCATGGATTCTATACCATACTTAACTCTTATGAAAATCAAAATGATGGAACAACTGAACAAGATCCACGCAACCAAACATAGTGGCAAGTTTTACAACAGAAGCACTTCCTAACGCAAACTTCTAAAGAGGGATAATGAGATGAAGGTTCAACATTCATTATCTTCATCATACACCTTTCCGGCAAGTCAGAACTAATTGTTGGTAAAAACCAAACATTACCATCAAACTTTTCCTATTCATCGTCTTGATGATAGGATAACTTATGAATCCTCAGTAAAACATCACAAGAGCATCCAAAATACCACATACCACATTCTACATGCAATTACTTAGACTGAAACCACAATGGACAGAGGAAACACAAAAAAACTTTCTTGATTTTGACAAAACACAATGCAGATTCAGTTTATGCATATTACTAGAGAATAATTGAAATAGTAGAACAAGCTCAGAACTAATGAACTACCAATGGGAGATGATGTCACTAGGCAAAAGAGAGAAGAAAAAAAAGCTTCAATTATAGCGAAAACAAGCAAAACTTGACCAGTAAATAGACTTCAGATGAAAAACATACATCAGACAAATCAGATTCCTCTCCAGAAGAATCGTCTTCATCCTCCTCCTCTTCTTCATCGTAATCTTCTCCAATGCCTTCATCGTCGTCGTCATCATAAGGGGAGAGCGTCTGCCCGAACGGCGTCCGGCGGTTGGTCTTCAGAATCTTAGGATTAGAATGCACGGAGGATACAGCCACTAGCCTCCTCTTCTTCCGCCTCCTGCTGGTCCCCCCGGGGGCCAGCTCCGGCAGAGCGTCCCCGTGGAAGCTGGACGGGATGAGCTTCCACTTCACCGAATGGAAGCGCGGCCAAAGCGCTGCAAGCAGTGAGTTTGTCCGGAAGTACAGACAAGGAGTCACCATTACAGAAGGGAGAGAAGAGAATATGCCGAGGATTTAGAAGAAGGTCTGAGAGGCCATGGCATTATCCGTTGGCTTTCGCGGCCTTTGTAGTGTCTATTATTGGTGACCAGAGCTTCGAGCCAGCTGGGACCCAGGTGACTCGAACAAATATCTTGCGCGCGCGACGTCGCAGAGGGCTGTGGTGTTCAAAGACTGGAACTTTGGGGAACGCCTGGCTGCCATGGAGTCTGCAGCGTCGGCTTCGGTATCGTCGGGCGTTCCCTTGCTTGGGGTTTTAGAGGTGAGGGCAGAGAGAGTGAGGACGAGAATCGGTTTCTGTTCTCTGCAAAGAGACAAGGTGAAAGGTGGGAGGTCGTTGAGGACGGGAATCAAGGCCATTGATGGGGCTGCTGTTGCAGAGGTAGCTGATCCGGGTCGGGTGGAGGTCACTTGGCAGATCGTTGCTGGAGCTGTTGGTACTCTTTCTCCCTTCTCTCGCTCCATTTCCTTTGGCTGATTGGCTCTGGTTGAAACAGAAACTGCTCTATTATCAAGTGCAAGTTTTTTATAGCAGAAAACAAGTGCCAACTTCCTTGTACCAAAACAAAGAAAAAATATGAAAAAAATGACAACTTTCAGCTCAATCCTCATTCTCAGTTGTACTGAGATTTTTCTACTCCCTCCGTGGAATGAAGCTCATCTGCATCTAGGGTCCGTATGAAAAACTGGGACTTTTGGTTCCTTTTTCGCGCTTTTTGCCTCGTGGGAGCAAACACAGCTATGTAATGTTCGACTTGTTTTTTTCCACGTTCTGACGGGCTTCATTGGAGGGATGGAATATTTTCCAAAGCTTCAAAGCTATTCAAGAGCGTGGTTCGAATTGCTAATGGGTCTCCTTAGCTTTTGAGGAGTTGTTTGAAATCTCCTTTTGTTTGGCGTTCATTCAAAGTAGATTTTATTGGTGTGTGACTTTGAGAAGCTTAATTGCTTCAATCTGCAAATTGAATTTACTTGGAATGATATTATATCCTTAATCCTTGTGACTTTCTTACCGTGCTTTTTATTCGACTATAAAATCTCTGTCCCACTTTGCTGCCAGTTTTGTTTTCCAAAATGAATCAAAATTAGTCCAATTTGCAGAACCAAATTTGACTATTAATGTGGAACAGAGAGAGTATACATCACCTTGCACCAACATTTTACTAACTGCATTTTTGTTCTGTTTTTCGTATTTGTCCAGCGGGGGTTACGCCGTTTATAGTCGCAGGAATTGAGTTCAGCAAACGCATTGTAAGATTCTAGTGAGTTATTTGTATTCATATGTACTAACCATGTGTCAAATACATGATGGTATAAATGCTGTTTTATGAAACGCTACTAAGATAACTCTAGAATTAGTTATTTGATCTGTTTTTGTCTACTTTGTTTATGTTCTATTAAGTTGAAATAGTCCTAATTGGAGCAGGAAAGATCTTCCCTATTTTTCCCTTTATTATCATAAATTAACCTGGACAACTCGTATAAACTAACTCTGAATCTGTGATAGGTGGCACAGAGAAGATGTGGGGTATGTGGAGGCTCAGGGCTAGTTAAAAGGGAGAAGTACTACTTCCGCTGCCCTAGATGTGGTATGGCTTATAAATTCTGTTTTTTATTCTGATTTTTATTTTTGTGTTCTTTCTGTTTGTATGTCAAAATGAACAAAGTAATCCGTTCCCTAACAGCTTAAGCTCTTAGGAAAAAGTGCTTAACTAAGAGGATATCATCCCTACATGCGAGGGGAGTGTTAGCGTGTTTTACTGGAACAAGTTAATCCCTTCCCCAAGAGCTAAGAGTAAGCTTTCAAGAGAAAGTGGTGAACTTACAATTTTAACAAAAAGTTAATGGGGAATTAGCTTGAAAACCTCATAGCTTTGTTGATGAACTCAGCTTCTTTAATGCTCACTATAACTATTGATGCAACAACATTTTATGTGTCAGGTGGATTTCTTCCATGGCAGTCATGGAAAAGGTTCTTTTCAGGTTAGAATCTGGTTTAATGTAAGTCCTTGGTGTCCCTTTATACGAGTTCAATACCACATCTTCTTGTATGCTAATTTTAAGTGAACAGTACACTCTATGTTTGTAAATTAAAGCTTCAATGCATTCTTATACATATCTTTGTTCCCTTGAAGTTGGAAGTTGCTGACCTCAGTGAAAAATAATGAAATGCGAAAAATGCTTGTAGTTGGATAATATGAATTTCTTGTTCAGAGGAATATAGATCATCTAAAATTGGTATTGAATAGTTATAAAAAAGATTAACTTTGAAAAGATACCTTCTTGTTTGCAACGTTGAAATGATGATATCATGTTCTCCAATGATAGCGTAAGCTATTTTTGCTATATTTATTTTCTTTCTCAGAGGCAGGCTGGTCTTTGATAATGCAAGATTCATTTTACCAATATTTAGGCTGAAGGATATTTTAGCAGCTATAAATTACTATTCAAACTAAATATAAGTTAATATCATCTTTTGTCCATGCGTGTTGCAATGGAAACTTCGGCATTGTACACCAACCAAAGATAAGTGTCCCGATATAAGTGAGAAAAATTGCTCATTTTCCCTTTCCCAGATGTTTCAGATTCTATTTTCTACCAGATGATTCACTGTGGACTGCATGCCGCTCCTTGCCCTTGAGCGGCATTGCAATTTTTTTTGGTACCTAGCGGCATTACATATAAAAAGAACGTGAGTATAACACGGTAAGATCAAGTTTTATTCCATGCTAAAAGATTGATATTACATTGAACCAATCGCAGAGCAAAAGCAAAAGAAAACACGAGTATAACCTTTCCTTGCAAGCAAGCAAGCTTTAAAGGCTTTCCATGACAAATATGTATAGGGGGTTCATCATTTATACCAAAATATGGAGTAATGCACAAAACTAAATACGTATGAATGCTTGGAATAATATTCATGTATACTTTCTCAATTTTTTTGCTGTTTAAACATTAAAAGCTGAAATATGCAGCTATTTCTGCATGATTTTAGGGGTCAGCAAAAGAAATAGTAACTCCATATCTTACGAGTAATGCTACAGGTATGTTTTTTTCATCAACAAGATGTCCATAGCTGCTGTTCTATGGGGCCGACGTTTTCAAATCATCATTTAGGTTCACAGCACTTGGGTTATCTTGTAGGAAATGCTGCCTCCATGCCACACTAATGGTCTGATTTGGTTGAGGTGAGAGAGTGTGAGATTTATTTTTTGGTGCCGTAGGTTCCTCACATCGTGAAGCTTTTCCTGGCCCCTTGCCCGGGCCGGCCAGGCCATCGGAGAAGAGATCCGGCAATGGGGAGTATGGAGAACGAGACGGCAGGACGAGCAGCGGCCCTTCGGTCGCTTCCCCCTCCGCGGACAGGGCTCTTGCACGGCTGCTCTCTCCGCCATTCCCCCTCCCTCAAAGGCTTGATTTTTATGCGCTCAGGCTGGCAGCATCCTTCCTCCCCTCCATCCCCCACTTCTTCCCCCCTTCCCCTCGTTGAGATCTCACCCCATTTGCTCTTTTTCCCCTCCACACTGCTCATCCCATTTCTGGCCTCCTCCATTCCTCGCCCTTTCCTCCTCCATTTATGCTTGCTTTCATCAACTTTTGTGAAATTTTTATGAAGAATGATGCAAATATATAGTTCTTATGTCATACTCGTATTTATATGAAAGAATTTGCAAATATAACTCTTATAATCTCGTTTACAAACTCCATGCTATCTTCTTGCCCTAATGTAAGTACTAACTCAAAGGAGGGTGAGAGTCCGTTATAAAAAACAAAGGAGGTAGTGAGTTGATATTGGTTTCTCATTTGGAAATACATGCTCAAAAACTTTGGGCATGTGATCCCTAGCCAGTGATGAGAACCCTACTCTTTGGTATCAAGCCAAGGACCGAACGAAAAAGAGTGAAAATTAAACACGCAAGTGTCAACTACAATCCTGATTGAGAGGAATTCTAAAGAGAGAAGGTTCAGCCCCCCCCCCCCCCCCCCCCCCCCCCCGGCCTTGCTTGTCCACGGCAGACGACATCCACCCAGCATTGGCGATTGGGGTCGCAGATGATGGCTTGAGAGAAGAAGGGTGGGGAGAAGGTGAATGAAGGTCAATGTATGTGTGAAGGGTTGAGGATTGTCTTTTGCGAGCTTACCATCTTACCGGTTCCTTCCTCCTCCGCTTTCCTCATTCTCTTACCCGCCTTTTATTCTTCTTCTGCTTTTATTTTTTATTGGGTTTAGGTGATGTTCTTTGACGTTGGCCTTGATTATCTGCCTCCCTCCTTTTTTCTTCTCTTTGTGTTTCCCCTTATGTGTTTATTTAGTAGTAAAACATGGTATTATTGAGGCAAATTTGACTTTGGGCAATGTAGAAGGAAGTTATATCAAAATACAAATGAAATCTACAGCCTCATGGAATGATTTTCTTAATCTATCAATACCCATTTCAGATTTGTTAAGTATCAAGGTAATTTTTTTACATCTTAGCATGAATTATCATTGTTAAGTTGTTAGATATACTTCTAGTGGTTTGGACGTTGACTTTTTATCTTTTTGTGTAATAGCTATCTGGTTATGAATTAGGATAATCTTCTGACTACTCACGGTGTATCTGCCACCAAGCATACTGCTCCACCTCTTTCTTTTTAAAGATGTATTTTTTCAATGCTCTTAAAGATATATCAAGTTCCTATTGTAGGAAATATGACTAAATATATAAATTATTCTTCAAGATCTATCATGTTCCTCTTGTACAAAGGTGGTTGCTTAAATACATGCTTCCTCTCAAAAAATTAGGAAGATGATCCCTCTTACTAACTGAAATAAAAGAATTAGTAGATCTGTTCCGCCCAAAATGGGAATGGGCTGGGGTTATGAACTTATAATCATCCCCTTTAATCGGCCTTAAATCGACCCGTTGAAGTTCTATCAGAGATAGAAGAGTTCTTTGTCTAACACTAATACTATGGTGGAAGATGCCTCACAGTTACGCTCCAGTCAATTGTGTACCCGATTATTATATAATTATTTTATTATTGTCCTTTGCTTGTGTTGTGTTGAAGATTACCTCTTTGTCCGTATATTGTGGAGGAGACTCTTCGTTTGTATGTTCCGTGGTGTATTAATTAAGAATTTTTCTTTAGCAAAAAAAAGGTGTCAACTGCACATGGGCACCACCCACAGTCACAAGAGCTTGAGCTAGATCTAAATGTAGCCGGTGGCTGACAAATGCTTGTTTGTTTGTCACGACCAAAAATCCTCGTTTTGGGCTTCTCAACACCACGGTTTGCTCCCCATAGAATTAGAAACCTAAAAAAAATTAATTTAAATGTCTGCAGTCGTACCAAAAAAAATAGCTAAGTGCAAAATGTAGGTCACATCAATGCACAAACGATCATTTAGAGTGCGTTTGGCTATCAGGCTGAAAATTCCTCGTCAGCCTGAAAAATATTTGCTTAGTGAAAGTGGACAAATCAGGAGTTGACGAGAAATTTTTACCCTTCACCCCAAATTGTCAACTATCAGGCCTGAAACACTGATGCTTAATGAAGTAAGCATCAATCTTCATCCCATTTTTAGCATTTATTTTTGTCAGCTCTCTAACCCTCCAATCGATGTGATTAATTTTTAAGCTGACGAGAATCGTCACCTTTCACGTTTTAGCATCCAAACGCACCCTTAAATGGAGGCGCCTTTAATACGAGTTTATTACCTACGTTCATTTCCTGTTGCAAAAAAAAACTACGGTCATGTCTCTTTTTGGAGCTCTTTACATATAACTTAGCGCCAACTTTGGGTTTCTCATATTACCCGAAATCTCTTTCTTTCTTCTACATGACCTAGAAAGTACCCAAAATACACTTAGGTTTAGGTATAAGCACCCACACTCTGCGTATTTCCATATTACCCGGAATCTGAGGAGCGGGTACCCGGAGAAGCTCGTGTTCAGTCGGAGAAGAAGGCGTTCCGTTCGGCATCTCCGCCTATATCATTGCCGGCGTCGGTGCCGTCCAATTCGGGAAAGGTAATCTTCGCGCTAAAAAGCGGGAAAATGAGTGGGATGAAGGGATTTTGATATAATAGTAGCAGGGAAGCCCGCCCAACTACAAAAATTAAAATTTACATGTAAAGAAACAAATATAAAAGTCACTCATTGGTGTTTGACCACTCCTGGACATGAAATAAGAGGATAACAATGGAAAAAAATGTGAAATACTCGTCGGCGAGCAACAAGTTCAAATTATATATCTTTCTGTGATCCTAATGAAATGGAAGAGGAGGAAAAATAAGGAAAAACGCAAAAAAAATGGGCAAAGATGGATAAAAAATGAGCGAGTTATGACATTTTAAAAATTTCAGTAAAATCGTGTCGTCGAAGACACGAGTTGAATTCAAGTCATTTAACTTCTTTGTGGGCTTCCTCTTTCCAAAATTGGAGGAGAGTTAGAAGGATGAACGAGCATAGGAGAAAATAAGTCATCTAACTTCTTTGTGGGTTTTATGGTCCAATAAAAATGAGAATTTTCTCAAATATACAGTATTTTGGAAGGGAGGGAGTAAAATTTTCTGAAGAAGTCATCATAACGTAGTATGTGCTCTCAGGTAATGTTGCTTTTTGGTTTTTCTTTTCTTGTTTTGTTCCTCGCTATTCTTTTCAAACTTCAGGTGAGCAGCAGGTGATTGAAGAGAAGCAACAACATTTATCTTGAAGCATTCTGCATTCGGAGCCACAAGCAAGAGAGAGATGCATTCAGTATGGCTATCGTTCATGGAGAACCTGACCTGCAGCCTGAGATCTAATGACATATCCCGTCCACGAAAGGTGAAGCCAAATCTGGCTAGAGATAGAGAACACTCCGGGAAGAGAAGAACTACAACTAAGGACGAAAATTGCTGCAACGGGTATAGTCTAGAGCCATTCCACGGTGAGTTGATTCTCACAAGGAATTTCACACTTCGGCTGTAAATATTGTTTTTATATACAAACTCTAAAGATTCCATTTCATTCAAAAACAAACTGACTACCTTGATTAACTACCTCGAGTTTTCTCGAAGTCGCAATTTATTTTTTTTAGGAGAAAAGAAATCACAATTAGTTGGTGAGATTGTGATATATGTCCTGACCATTAAATGGTGTTCTGGTGTTTACAACGTAGAGTTGGATACAAGCGACATATCAAGGAATGTCGTCGAGAAGATTTTCCACAGCACTTCGACGAGGAAATGTCGCAGGCGAGTTAGGAAGATACTGAAGGTGAACAGCCCACCGGAAACGCTGGAGAGATTTGAAATATATATAGAGAAGAGGTGAAGAAAGCAGCCTCAGGCCTCAAGAAGTGGGACCTCCGCAGCATGGTGGACGGCAATGAGCTCTTGAGTTTCTAACTTTCTATCCTACAACTATGGACTGTTGCTCCAAGAAAGGAACAATGGTGACCCAGTTCTGTCAGGATCCGACATGCGGGGTCTATAGGATAATTCAGTCCAATTTCAGAGCCCAAGCATAAGACCCATGTGTAAAAATAAAACGCCAAACTAACTCAATTAAGCACTCAAGTAATGCTCACATAGTCCCAAGAGATCCAAGAACCAAACCATGAGTATTATGTATATCAAGTCACATTCATGTTACATCAAAATTAAAAAGGTACTACTAATTACTATTACTACCAACCTGCAACTGTAGATATAAAGAAAGCTAAACGCACCGGTCACTATCTACGAACTTATTGTTGAGCCACCATAAACACAAAAGTTGCTACAAGTTCACCTGATTAAGTTCATCCAAGCAAGGAGCCTGGTGGCCTCCCTTTCCTTCTTCTTCCCAGTAAACTTGAAGTGCTCTTTGACAATCATCTCCATGCACATGACACAACAAGAGCTCTGTTCATCCAACCAAGATAGAGGACTCCATCTCTTTCTTCAAGCCTATAATTCTCACAGTAATCTTCCAACAGGATTCTGATTGTACTGTTAACCACAGAACTCAAAGGATAGGGATTGAATCCGGCCATCATGAACCGTGCGCGCCACTTACCCAGAAGCTCATGCCGCTCAACCCTTTCAGCCCCTTCGCAGGCAATAATATTCACTATGTCACGCGCCAAACAATGCTGCTCAACACTGATTCGTTCCTTGTGATCCCTTGGCATTCTGACATCTATGGACTCAAATATTGCAGTGTAGTAACTTAATGTCTCCACAAACCTGTTGAAGAAGGGAGCAGTATTGGTATTAGATTCTTGTTCAACTAGAGTGACTACCTTTGGTGACAACCCT
Organism: Houttuynia cordata; assembly: GCA_039654745.1. Lineage (NCBI taxonomy): Eukaryota > Viridiplantae > Streptophyta > Magnoliopsida > Piperales > Saururaceae > Houttuynia > Houttuynia cordata. The sequence continues at coordinate 1,349,482 of CM077513.1, read as the reverse complement.
TTAATCATCCTCAACAGCCGGTCCCGATGATTCTCAGTGCTTACACTCTCATCAGGCATATGATGTAACATGAATGGAAAATTCACTGCCAAGGTTTCATGTGGACGAACATTCAAATGCTCTACTTCAACTTCACATCCTGACATGGCTGCCCCATGGAACTCAAAAGGCACACTACAAGACTGAGCAAGCCGAGACAATCTCTGACCCACAATGTGCAGACCACCGCCCCGAGCATATGCGGATTGTGAATCATCTATACTTGTTATTCGTAAATGAGGAGGGCCACCTGGTCTTGCTGCAAAAGCTTGGATTAAGGTTACCCATTGACTCCCCTGAGCTATCTGGAAATCAATAATGTGGATCCTAGCTTCATCCTTCACGGCTTCAATTATGGCCCCATTAGCTGACATATAACCAAATTTGAAGTAAGGGCAAACCTCATAGAGTAAATGCATATAAGATAGGAGTTCGGAGCCTGTAGGCTCTTTGCATTTTAAGGTTTTGTAGATAGAACTCCCTGTACAGGACAATCGTGCAACAAGACCCTCTAGCATGTAAGCCCCCAAGCGCTGCAGTGGATCACCAGAAACAGAAACCATTGGCCTCAACTCTGCCATCAAGAACTCCATCAAAGGACGATCATTTTCTGCCACAGCTCTGGCACAGGCAATAAGAGCCTGTTTTAGATCTCCTTTGAGGAGCTCCATTGTCTGTTTCCAATTGTTTTGTACCAATAAGTCTGGATCAGGGAAGTTGCTATCAAAGCTGTCAACCAAATCAGATTCGGGTCCCAGCATTGCACTTTTTAATTCTCGCAGCTTGTGCGTCAAATCATTGACATCATCTGTAATGCATGATCCACAAATGGGTGAACCATAGTTGTTATCGGGAGACTGGTGGAGGTCCAACATGTAGGATTGGGATTCTTGTTGCGATGTAGGACTTCCACTGGAGGACAAACTAAGAGTAGAAGGAGAATTATACACTGGAAAACATGAATTTGCAGATGATGACTCTAACGCGTGGAACAACTTTTGAGAACTAAGTGGAGGAAAGCTAACTCCATTAGACCCATCATCAGAACAAAAATAGGGTTCGTCTTCTTGCACAGGACGCCATTGTTGTGGGTAGACATAACTTTGCGACCCATCAAAATTTCGTTCTTTTCTAGTAGACTGCATTGGTGAATGACCCATTTTCACCTAGTTCACACAAGAAGAATGTGGGTAAAACTGAGGCGCCTGTCTAACTCATATTAGAAGCGTAAAGTCAATTGGCTTGATCCTTGTCCCAAATGATTTCCATTCTGAACATCCAACATTGCTATCCTTATTTAGGTGAGCATAAAATCTTCCAGCACAATTTGCATATTCTCTTCTGAATAGAGATACTGTCTGTCACAAAACAAGTAGTAGTAAGATATTCCATTAAAACACAAAGTAACCGTACAAAAAAATGTAATACATGAAATTTCTCTTTAATACTATCAGTCAATTCTTAGAAATAGGATAAATTAGGAGAAGAAAAATACAAAGTTAGATGAATGTTGTAATTAAAGTTGAACAAAAGGTAGGTATATGTTCAAATAAAATCAATGTATCATTGTAAAGTATATAATATACGAAGCAAAAGTAAAAGCAAATACAAAAACTGCCAAAATGAGATATACTCTCTGCAAAAGTGTACAAATTATTTGAAGACCTGTTGCCATTAATAGATAGAACTCACATAGAAAATTAGCTGCATGTCCGAAATGCAATCATTGAAGCAGATCAAAAGATAAATGACCGAATTCACATATAAACTGCAACACAACTAAAACGATAAACTGTAATTCTACTAAAAGCTACATCACATGTACTAGGAAATATCATGGTCAATTCCTCTAAAGAACAGTGGTCAGTTCTCCCAAATGAAAACCTATAATGCTTAAATTCCGGTAATCACTAAGATCAAGATTGCAAGCCTGTGATGCTATAAAACGAAGAAGATTCAAAATGCAGGCTTTCTAAGAGGCAACTCCTTTGACTGTGAACACTTCAAGAAAACAGTGAACGTTTTCTGTTGAACGTTTGAGAGATTTAGATACTTCCTCCGTCCAAAAGAGGTAGGTACGATGTGAAGAATTAATTTTTTAGCCACAGTGAATCCCCAAGTGGGAAAAGGCCTCTGTGGCTGAGAAATAAGCCCAACTGCCTACTTCTTTTGGACACAGAAAATGGAAACGTACTACTATTCTCGGACGGAGGAAGCAATTCATCTCTCTGACTGAAATTTAAAGGGAAAATGCTGCTTTTCATTTTGTGCTACAATTTTCAGCTGGGGATATGTAATTTAGTTGTCTTATAATAAAACTTAAGGAAGAAACACTATTTACTTACTGACAGAACAGTTTGGCAACCAAGTAACATAAAAGCATCTAGATGTCTTAATATAAAGGCATGAGAATTGGAAGGCTACAATCTCCTAACAAAACCATTCCAAACCAAAAACACATCCATGGCGAATCTCACAATTCGCCTTCTACCTGCCTCACACCCCCACAAGTACTGCACTTTAGAGCAACATATTGCACAGTCAAGTAAACACATCAAACCGCAATAATCAGCTCAACCAAGCCCGGAACAGAAAGGCAGAACATGCTCAAGTGACAAGCTCAACCTAAAAAAATATTCAACCACGAAAAATATTGAAGAATTCAGGACTACAAAAGGTAAGATTACCTACCAAACCACACACAAGAATCCCATCTCAGCTCTCAATGAGCAATTTTCCTCAAGAATCAAACTAATAAAACATTCAAATCAAGCAGAAGTTCGGAGAAGATATGTACCAAAATGGGGAAGTAGATGAAACTCGGATCAGTTGTGGAGTCTTGGGATTACAGTAGAGTTGAGCCAAGGGAGGGGCCTTCGCTCTTCCTGCTCCCAACAGCTGCTTTAAAGGAAGGATCACATATTTGCGTCAGAACAGATTTGTTTTTAGAAACTATATACAACTATCTACTGCCCTCAAAGTTTTAAGAAAATTACCGTCTTGCCTTTGATTAATGCATTTCAACTAATAAAATCTATCCTCAGCTCTTTTTGGTACCTCCCCCTTGCACTGCAAGCCGTATATGTTGTTAATCAATAAGACGGCAAGTAATTCAAACCCGCCTACCCCTTGTATAACATGCTCCGCGATGGATCTAGCGGCGCATGCCAACACGTGTGAGCAGCGGGGGATGCATGATTCTTAGCCAAAGGGTCAAAACTGACTAAGCTGGAGAGCTATGTCTTTACGACTATTTAGGGTCTGTTTGGCAGCCCTTAAGAAGCTGGATTTTCGAAAAGAACGCATACGGTGACGCACATGTTGTTTATGATCCAAATGCGCAGAGTTTAGGAGGTTGGGTGAATTAAAGATTTACGAGCCCTGCGATCAAAATGGTGACCGGCTAAATGCGACGGATACACACATGCTTTGAGTGTTACTCAATTTTTATGGACTCCCTCCTTCCCGTTTTAATAGCTCTACATGGAAAAATAGTGAGTCCTATAACGGAGCCAGCTGCCAGCCACTTAAATTTGAAGCCTATTCAACTAGCTCACATCCACCCAGGTACTGGTATATATGGAGGACATTTTCGTAAAATTGGGGCCACTCGCAGATCCTAATCCAAATCCTCACTTTAGCTAGAGTAAACCAGGGGCTGGAGACTAATGAGGCAATTTACTGTAAACGATGGGCATTTCTGAAATTCCGTACGCCCAAACAGCCGATGTTTGACAGTCAACTGTACCGCGTCGTCAACGTACGAATAGTTGACTGGCCCCACACGCTTCCTCTCTCTTATCTGACGTGGATTTTTGGTGCATTCCCTTCACCACGCCGCTTCAATTCCTCATTTGTCCTCCCACCCTTTTCTAATTTACAAATTGCCTACTACTTCCTTAATCGCTTATTAGTGAGAGCAAATTAGTGAAAAGATATGTGGTTTAGAGATGGAAAGAGTGAGGGCAGTTCTGATAGAATAGGATTGACAGAATTGGGGGGATCCTCCTGGGCAGTTCTGGTAGCCCACAATTCTTTTACACTTTTTTTTTTTTTTTGCAATACACTTTTCTAAGGTTGAGGAAGATGATAAAATCACCACTTTTGAACATTCTTTCCTCTTTTAGAGCACAAAAAAAAGCGTTCTTTCATCTTTTTCTTTTTCCTAAATCCTTACCATTCATACTCATAGTTAAATGTTTGGAATCATCTCAACAGGCACATCGGGTGGGATATTTTTTTCTGATACAGGGTGGGAATCTTTTGCCGAACTGCTCATCACTCCTTGTCAATGCTATCTCAAAACAAACCCCTCCTGCGTAGGAAAGTGACCCAAGAATCTTATCTTGTTTCATCTTTACAGTAAGGGAAACGATATTTGTACAGCAGATTCCTACACATTTTCCATACACAGCTTTTTTAAATAAGAACAAGCATTGCTACTTGATTAAAACTGTAGGACATCAAAGGCTATTAGAGTAGAAAAATTATTAGGTATGCGTTGCATATAGGAAACTCATGTTCACTACCAATGATTGACACGAACTCCCTGGTTAACATGTGGGCCCACCAATTAGATTTTATGTCAATCTAGTGGTGATGAGTACATGAAATCCAGGTACGTGACGCATACCTAATAACGTCTCCTTAGAGCACCATATACTCACACCAATCTCCTTAGGGCACGGATCATACCTGTTTCTAATGATATAATCTCAAATGGGTAGCCAAATGAGTAGTTGTGTTGGGTGGACGTCATGAACTCCTTTGGAGAAGGAAGAGTTGGTCTAGAAGTTTTGTAGAAGGAATGGACAGAAGAAGTCAATCATGGAGGCCACTAACGTTTACAGTTTTGGAAATGCCATTACATTTCATGTAACTAATGTTTGCACAATTTCGGTAGCTTTTAAAACTCCTTTTCCAAGTTGGACTTCTTTAAGGCACTTGCCCTACTTTGACTAGGGGATGAGATTTGGTCCAATGGTCTTCATAAAAAAGAGTTTACGATCTCCAAGGTGGTATCTCTTGTTTATTCTCTCCAATATTGCTCAAGGATACGAGTTTTGAACGCTTTTATGCTCAAGGTTAAGAAGGATTTAAGTATTAAGAACTTCTATCTCGAGGACTTTTTAGAGAGTATTCTTGTATTTTGCTTCTACAATATAGTAGACTGAAAGACTTTATTGATGATATGATGAGGCGCTTTGCCAAACCACACCAATGTATTGTGCTAATTTGTTTGTTACATTGGTTCTTGGTGAATTTCTCAATTCTATCTTCGGCCACACGGTCCAACAAGAATTTGCACTCATGACCTCCGCTTCGATAAGCGTATCTTTTTTATCACACAAACACCCACTTGTTAAAAAGATTAGACAATTTGAAAACGATCTCCTTATCCTTTTTTTTTGTAAGGAACCTCACGAAATCAATTTGTCGTACAATGTACGTAGGCATTAGACATTTCTTCTGGAGGAGGAACTGATCCTTGTGGACTGTACAAAAGGGTTCGATTCCTAAGAGTAGTGGCTAAAAGACAAAGTGGAGAGTTGGCCAGCAAAAGGTTGCCAACAACGGCCTAACTAAAATTGTAACTATATTAATTAAGTTTTATGCTTATCAGCTTCATTATAGTTATTTTTTATGAAAGCTTTTTTGTAGTCATGGGCCTCCTGGATAGCAAAGCTCATCAGAATGTTGGTTGAAAAAGCTGGATTTTCTAAAATCTGACGGGGTGGAAAACAAAACAATGTTTGGCTATAAAAAAAACATCCCATCACCGTGTAAAAAATCCCATCTAACAACTCATCTCGAGTAGGTGATCCAAATTGTACCAAAAATCCCACCAAACAATTAAGGATTTTTGGGCAAAGTTGGGTAGCCACACGGGATTTTTTTTTTATTTTATGAAATGAGCCTCTCGGGATTATTTACAATCCAAATCCGCCCAACAATGCGGGATTTTTGGACAATCGAAATTGATGATAAAATTAGGGTTGTATCTCGGGTCGGATAGACCCTACCCGAGATTCCTAAACCCAACCCGGACCCGAGATAAAATCCAAGAATCCAAACCCGACCTGGACCCGAGATTTTAATAAAATATTTAATATAATTATAAAAATATTTAATAAAATAATTTATATAATAAAAATAATAATCAATTATATATAATAAAAAAAATAAATAATTTAAATAATATATATCGGGTCGGGTCAGTTCTTGAATATTTTAAAACAAAACCTGACCTAAGATAGAACCCGAGTTTTAAAACCTTGGAACCGACTCTACCCTACATAGGACCTGACCCGGGTCAATGTCGGGTCAGTTCTATCCGGTTTGGGTCGGGTCCGAGTTTTTGGTGCAACCCTGACAATCCAACAACAATCTGCAAAACAATCCAAGGTTACCTCAGTCAATATACTATAGCCACTATTTTGTTGCTTTTTCATTTTAAATTCAAAAGCAAAAGAGTAGTGCTATCCCTCCGGCTTTTTTAACACGGCCAACCTCTTAGTGTGAAAGGAAATCAAATGCAGGGCCACAGCACTTTTATGAGAGACCCGTGACATGGTCGTGAGAATAAAGAGGGAGAAGATAGTTTCGGTTTAATCCCAAGTTACGCGTGCTGATCAACTTTGGTCTCTTTGATTAAGCAAGCATGAGCAAAAGCAGACGTGGCATCTGCATGCTTTAATCTTTACACTGTCAGCTTGGTTGTTCTTACATCTTCGACGTTGGCAGTTTCCAGTGGAAATTTTATCCTATCGCTGGCAATGAACTGGCTTGAAAGAATCATGTACTTCCTCGGAAAATGCAGACAGACACTATTTAGAGCATCATGAAACTTAATTATACAACTACGCTACAGAGTTCCAATTTACCGCCTCATGCATATTGATATTCTCTGTGCCACAGAGTTCCAAAGTACCGACTCTTTTCTCCTTACTAGAAATATAAGCAAACAAATTCACTATTACAATGATTACTTAAACCACGCAGCCATCGTCAAGTCGTCAAGAACGAAGAAAACATAAAGCATTAGCTTCTCTTCTAACGCTTGAGTTTGATAGTTTCTGTTAAATAATATCTGTTCTAACAAATCTTTAACAAATTTCATCGGTACCTTCTGTCTATGAAAAAGAGCCCAAATAGTATTTGCCATCATGCTTTTGAATTTGTTAATTGCTGTAATATCACTATCCCCAAAATGTATATACGTGCTCTCTTTCAGCATCATCTGCTATAGCCTTATTTCAGACTAATGAAATAATTGTTCAGACACATTAAAGAAGAAAAGAACATGATGCAAACATAAAAGTGATACAGAGAGGACATGCACCAATCAAGTTCATAAGTAGGCCTCAGAATTGCAGAATAACAGCAAGGCTTGAAAAGCCATTCAGTCCCGAAAGATGGTGTTCTTGGTAGATGTTTTCATCACAGGCCACCTAATCCCAAATTTATATTAAAAGACGCAAACAAATCAAAAGATAAAATCTAGAGAAACTAAATATATGTCTCATGGCCAGTCCCAAAAGGTAATTGCAGCGACGCCGCTCCTCAAGGCGATGGAATATGAGACCGCCCTTCGGCGGATTGATCTTCCCGTAGGAAAACCAATCGACGCTGCAGGGCTTGCTTTATGACATTGCCCTCGGAATATACAGACACATTTTTGTCTGCTCCAATCTGGGCAAGGAAGAAGGAACATTCTTCCCAGTCAATCAATCTCCAAATCATAAAAAGTAGACATAATACAACGAAACATTGAATTACGCAATCCATAAATAACTTGAAAATATCACGTAGAGATGCAATTGATGTTGTAAAATGAGGAAATATATGAAACCCATGGCCATACCCAAGAGGCAATTGCAGCGACGCTACTCCCCAGGGCCATAGAATATGAGACATCCCACCAGCGGAAAGGCTTCGCAGGAAGCCTCTCGACGCATCAGGGTTGATCTATAACGTTTGCCCTGGACTTTACAAGCATAACTGGGTTGCTCCAAACAACAGGTTAGAAGACAAATCCTCCCGTCAAATAACAACATCTAACAATCAAAATAGCCTAATATTCAACATAGATAGCGAATTGCATACTTTTCGAATGAAAATCTAAGTAAACGATCGAAGAGAGAAAACAGCCTTGAAAGTAAAGCATAGACAGGCATTGCCCGGTTCCTCAAAGAAGGCGGCCGACCAAACCACCTCCAAACTAGCGGCGATGGGATGCCCTGGTGGAGCAGCTGTCGTGTTTTATGGGTTTTCATTGGCAATACGGACCGTTCGATTTGTCAAGATCGAACGGATGTCCTTGTTGGACGACGAGTAGGGTTTAGGTGATGACGAGGGTTTTAGAGACCGAATCGGGACGCGGAGGCGGACCAAAGGAACTGGCTCAACCCGGTTCGTTAGGAGGTTTTTTGCATCATATTTAAGTCGGTTGGAAGAAAAGCGCCCACGTAAAAAGAAATTAATCCCTCTGTTCCAAAATACTACGTACATTTGAGAAAATTATTATTTTTGTTGGACCATGAAGCCCGCAATGAAATCATATTACTTCTTCTCTCCCATATCCCGTCCAACTCATATGTTCATTCACGAACTAAATTCAAGTCAATCCTTGCAAGTCTCCTCCAATTTTGAAACGAGGAAGTCACATAATTTGGTAAAATGCAAACAATATTTTAGAAAATAAATATTTCCAAATGTACATAATATTTTGGAATGGAGGGAGTAAAAAAAATGGATGTTCCTCATATTCGTCTGCATTAAAAACACTACTATGTTCCATGACAGCATTGCAAGTCTTTTTCTGTTCAAAGTGATTAAAAAGTTTGCATAGAGAAGGTGATTTGAGTGATAATGATAATATAGTTAATGATCAATTACAATCATATCATAATCAAATAGCGTATTTTCCCAACTATCTGGGTCGATGACGTAGATCTTATTCCTCCATTCAGATCTGTTTTTGGCTACCTTTTTTATAAGAGTTAGTAAAGTCAAATATTTTTTTATTAACTCAATCTAAATTCTCTAAGGTCTCCCTCTCCCACGTTTAGCATCGTTTACATACATCACTTTCAATCTTCTCACATAGGTATTTATTGGTCTTATTTGCATATGCACATACTAAGGGTTTATTTGTTGGAAATTTTAGGAGTGGAAAATCTAGATTTCAAGGAAGAAGCTGGAAGAAGAATCTGGGTGTTTGGTTGGGAAGAAGTAGCTTTTGGGGAAGAGTTTAGGGTCTAATGGCATGTTTCATAAATAAACATGAAAGATATGGGCAATTAATTAAAAAAAATGCAGTTTCATGATTGAAACCTCATTTTTTATTATTAATTACCCATGTCTTTTTTTTATAAAATTTAAATAAATATCATTGAGAAAAATCAATGAAGTGAAAGCAGAATTGTCACGCCCCAAATTTCCAACCCCGAAGTACGCGGAAGCGATAAGCCAATAAAGATTATAGGGTAGAAACTTTGGGATGGACCTAATACTCGAATCATCACATACCCAATTATTACATGCTTGAGTCATACTGGATCGATAAGACTTAAACCATATCCACGCACATGATATAGAATAACAAAATAAGTCTAATTTAATTATTACATTATTCGACAAGTCCCCACAACTAAAGATAAAATAAAATAAAATGGCACACAGGCCGCAAGTCCACAATCATCAACATAAACAATAAATTAAAGTAACTTGTCTTCTGACTTCAACGCCCAACCTGTCCAAAAGTATTGGCCGATCACTTCCGTTCCATCTTAACCCCTGCATCAGAAGATGCGTGAGTATTCCAAAGGAAATACTCAGTGGGATACTAGAAAAACTCACAAAGGAACTCGAATTAAAATGACTCGATAATAAAAGGTCCAACCACTCCGGACTAATACAAATAGGATTCACTTACCTGAAGCTGACACATCACTCGAAACTCTCGCAGATCGAGGATGAACAAAATCAAATATCAATACGACTCCAGACTTCCAAAGAGTAAGGAGATAACCAAAATATCTGCTCTGGACAATCAAAGTGTCAGAGAAATCAATTTCTGCTCTCAGCTCTGTCCACTTCCCCCATGGACATCAATACCAAAACATCCTAGAGGTTCTACAGAGGAACCCGGCCATGCGTCTAGGGATGCTGGCCCCATCGGTGCTTACGGGCACAATGGGCGGGGATTGCAGACCTTCCGTAATGTCGTACAATCTAAAGCGCGCGCGATTGCCATCATCGGCTGAACTACATAGGTTCATAAATATCTGAGACCACCATGGGTCTAGCTATGGCTCGTGAGCATACTATGATCCAATCTAAGAGTGTTCAATAAAACTCTTAGTGGAGAAACAATTTATGTAGAATGGAATCAGTCTAACCCTAATAAGGGTGTTCTCATGAAGAGACTCATAAAATCAATTTCGGAGATCAGACTCTCAAAGTAGTGCACTAAAATTCTCAACATTCAGAAGGATTGACTCACAAGAGTTAAATCAAGGAAACTAATCTGTGCCTAAGCACGGGTTGACTTGAAAATGTAGCTCTTCAGTAAAGACGCGTTCAATACCTTCACCTTACACCATTCCAATCAAGACTATCCCTGGTTCTCAAGACTCTAACGAAGAAGTATCTCATATAATTTAATGGTAGGGTTTAAGAGGATAAACCCTAACCTTTAACCAATGCTTAAAGGGGAAAGAGGTGTACGGTGTTAGGAACCGTACGGAAAGACTCGGTGACCAAGATGTTAGTAATAATTTGAATTACCTATTACATAATACTAACACCAAAAGGCATTCTTCGATATGCAAATGTACCAAAGGGGCATGTAAAAGTCGTCTTCTCCTGATCCCCTGGAAAAACTGGCACTTGATTATATCCTGAGTACCCATCTAAAAAGCAATAAAACTCTTGGCCCGCTAGTTTCTCTAGGATTTGGTCAATGAATGGGAGAGGGAAATGATCCTTACGGGTATTGGAGTTTAGTTTCCTATAATCAATGCATACCCGCCAGCCCGTGGTTTCTCTTATTGGCACAAGTTCACCCTCTGAGTTTGGTTTCACCGTGATGCCTGATTTCTTAGGGACGACCTGGATGGGGCTCACCCACTCGCTGTCAGAGATAGGGTATATGATACCTGCATCTAGGAGTTTCACTATCTCTTTCATCACCACCTCTCTCATGTGAGGGTTCAACCGTCTCTGCCCCTCCCTAGAAGATTTAGCCTGGTCCTCCAGGTTTATGCGATGCATGCACACAGAGGGGTCTATACCCCGGAGGTCAGCTACTGTCCATCCTATAGCTCGCCGGTGTGTGGTAAGGATCTCCAACAACTGGGCTTCCTGGTCACTAGATAAACTTGAGGAGATAATCACAGGAAGGGTGTCATTAGGACCCAGAAAGGCATATTTCAGCGAGCTAGGTAGGGTTTTCAGATCAAGTGTGGTAGGAGACTCTATGGAAGGTTTGAGTGGTGGAGAGGTGGACACAGGCAGAGGGTCGGGGTGGGGTCTCCATGGGATATGGTCAGGGTGTAAGGCAGCCACTAAATGGTGATGGACCTCTTCAAGGTCAGGTGTGCCCTCATAGGTATCAATCCAGTCATAGAAAAGGGTGTGCTCGAGGGCATCCTTAAGCACAGCAAATGGGAGGTATTCCTGGACCAGGTCATCTAGGTCGTCAACCATAAGGCATTCAACTTCACTCGAGGGTTGTTGGGAAGCACTAAAGATGTTTAATTTAACTTTCATGTTCCCGAATGAGACGTTCATGAGACCCGACCTACAATTGATGGTGGCATCAGCGGTAGCTAGAAAAGGCCGGCCAAGGATAACAGGAATTTGGGACTTGGAGTTGGCAACAGGTTCCATGTCTAGAACGACAAAGTCAACAGGAAAGTAGAACCGGTCAACTCCGACAAGAACGTCTTCTATAATACCTCTAGGTCTGCGAATGGATCGATCTGCTAACTGTAGGGTGACTGAGGTGGGCTGCAACTCTCCTAGGCCAAGTTGTTGATAAACTGAGTATGGGAGGAGATTGACACTGGCGCCTAGATCTAAGAGGGCTCTGCTAATGGTATGGTCACCGATGACAATGGATATAACAGGGGTTCCCGGGTCCTTGAATTTAGGTGGCACAGCACTGGTTAGTAAAGAGCTGACTTGGTTGGTCAAAAAGACCTTTTGGGTGACATGGGATTTGGTTTTTCTCTTTTGGGTACACAGGTCTTTCAGGAACTTGGCATACGCAGGTACTTGTTTGATGGCATCTAAGAGGGGAAGATTGACCTTAACCTGCTTGAACACCTCTAACATTTCCTCCATTCGTTGGTGGGACTTACTAAACGGGGAGGGTTGGTTGAGGCATTGGGGGAAAGGGGTCCTAGGGATATAGGATGTATCCTTTGTGGGTTCCCGAGGGGCTTCCTGTTGCGGTGAGAGATTAACAGGGTCAGGCATAGTAGGAGTGGATTGGTTCTGTTTCTCAAGGAGAGTGTCCTCACTCGCAATAGGTGGGTCCCTAACCTGATTGTCCACTTGTTTTCCATTTCTTAGGGTAGTAACGGCTTGCACCTGCTCATTTGGATAATGGGAACCTTCAACGGCGAACTGGCCTCTAGGGTTCTGCTGTGGTTGGCTAGGCAAGGTTCCTACTTCCCTACGGTTCATAGATTGGGCCAGCTGTCCTAACTGGGTTTCTATTTTGGCAATGGATTGTGTATGGGAGTGGACAAGCTGGGCCTGGGTTCTTAGCTCACCTGTCAGCTCTCTATGTTTGGTTTCTATCTTGGCGTCCACCTTGGCTTCCATCGCATTAAAAGCTGAGAGGAGGGTAGATTGGGTGGCTAGCAATTGGCTCATCTGATCTTCTAGGGATGGTTTCTTATTGGTTTGGTCAAATGGGGGAGCGGTAGCTGGTTGGTAAGGCTGAGTTGGGTGTTGGATTTCGGGTCTTGGGGCCTGATTGAAAGTGGTCCCTTGGTTAGGCTGTTTCCAGGCGAAATTGGGATGATTTCGCCACCCCGGGTTGTAGGTATTTGAATAGGGGTTATTAGCTCTAGGGTAGCCTTGTGCAAAGTTGGCTTGCTCCTGTACAAGATCAGGATACTGGGAAGCTGAAGGGCAGTCAACTATAGTGTGCATGGGGCTGGCACAGATGGCACAGGCATCGTGAGAGATAGGGGTCTGAGAAGGGAGCTGTGAGAAAAAACGGTCAAATCTCTCGGTCAGTGATGCCACTTGGTGTTCTAAACTGTTGGTGGGCTTAACATCATACATGCCTCCCCTTGAGGCACTCCTACCCGGCAGATGGCCTTCAGTTCTGTAGAGGGTAGCACTATGTAGAGAATTTTCACTTAGGTCCTCTAGTAGGTCCCAGGCATCATCAGGGGTTTTTTTCATGAATGTGCCTCCACAGGAGGCATCAATCAGGGTCTTGTGCTGGTCGCACACACCCTCATGAAATCGCTGCACTAGCTGCCACTTGGGCACATCATGGTGGGGACAGGATCGGAGGAGGGATTTCATTCTTTCCCAACTTTCATGGAATTGCTCATTTGGTTGCTGGGTAAAAGTAATGATTTCGTTGCGGATCTTATTAGTCCGCCCCACAGGAAAATACTTCTTTAGGAATTCAGCTTGTAGTTCCTCCCAAGTAGAAATAGAGTTATGTGCAAGGGAGTAGAGCCATTCCTTGGCCCTGTCTTTTAAAGTGAATGGGAAAAGTCTAAGGCGCACCTGATCATCCGATAATGTGAGTTTGAATGTGGTGTTAACCTCCAAGAAATTTTGGAGATGCCTATAAGGATTCTCATTAAGTTGGCCGTGATAAGTGGGCAGCATTTGGATGATGTTTGGTTTGATTTCAAAATTGGCCACGGTAGCAGGTAGTAGGATACAGGAAGGGGAGGTGTAGGCTGTTGGACGGTAGTAATCTTGCAGGGTTCGGGCATGGGGGATTAATGGATCCTGGTTTAGACCAGTACCATCCCCGAGGTTCATGTTGTTCGCCATATGTTGGATTTCAGGAATTGATTGTCTAGGAGTTCTCAAAATTCTGTAGAGTCGCTCAGGATCAGGGTCAAAAGCTAGGTCGGGGTTTAGGGAACGACGACCATGCATGCACAAATAAAATCAAACAAAACCTGTGCAGTCCTAATAGCGACAACTAGCAAACATCAACCCTAGATAGCGACAACTAGCAACCTAATAGCGACAACTAGCACGTCATGCAATCCCACAAAGAAAAGGAAAACACCAAGCACCCAAATTTATTCTAAAAGAGGGTTAAGAGAGTGCAAACAGTGGGAAGGGATGGCCCTTCCAACGATGACGAAAATCTGCGTCCTCTCTTAATCCTGCAAAAAGGAAGAAGAATGAAATTACGCTACTGAGATTAAATCTAAATTTAATGAAACTACTCTAAAACTAACTATGCTAAGAATTTAGTAAACTATTGTGCCGTCCCCGGCAACGGCGCCAAAAACTTGATCGTTTAAAATTAAACCCTTGCAAGTGCACAAGGCAATTGTACTATGGTGAGTATGGAAAGGGTTGTCGAACCTCAGGGACGGATTAATATTCTACCAAATTCAAGAGAAAAGCAGCAGTTTTTAATTAATCTAGAGAAAAGCAATGAACTTTAATTAAACTAAGCTGAGATTAATCAATAGGAGAAGTACCAAGGCTTCGAATCCACCACAATAGACTAGTGTATCGTCTCTCTCTCTCTTTTGAATTCAGATTTCCAGTTGGCTAGTGTATTCCTCTCGGACATACACTTGTCAATTCAAATTATAGTGCCCTCCTCTCGGATGTAACACATAAATCTATTAAAACATGGAACTGTGATCTATCTCTCTCGAGTATAAACCAATGAGACTTTATTAATATGTAACACTTCAGAGCCCTTACGTTCCTCTCGGACACGCAAGTGCTCTTTCAGATTGAAATCCACAAAGATCCACTCTTGTCTCTCTCGAGTACAAAGAATAAACTCTAATGAATTAACTTTTATTGCATAACAAAGATTCATACACCAACTAGAATAAAAACATAATATGAGAGAAAGAAACAATACAACCAATCAGTTGGGTTTCATCTACGCCTTGGAAGAGAGTCTAGCCAAGCATGGGAAGAGAATCCATCAACAAGTTCTTCATCTTCTTCTTCTTCTTCTTCCTTTGCTCTAGCCTCCAAGGTCTCCAAAAGAACTCAAAACTCTATTCTTGCATGCCCCATACGTTCTCCCTTAAGGCATATATATAGGGGTGAAGGAAAGCCCTCAAATCCCCTTCCAAATCCGAGTCAAAATAGGGTTAAATTGCGTTTTCCGTATGCACCGATCGATCGCTTTCATATCCCGATCGATCGTTTTACGAACGTAGCCGAACGAAGCTGTTTTCCTTTGTTAATTGCTCCCGATCGATCGTATTGCGAACGATGCCGGACGAATCCGATCGATCGTTTTTACTGTCTTCGCAAGTCCAAAAATTCCAGTAGATACGATCGATCGTTTGTGTGGCCGATCGATCGTTTTCTCCAATGTAGTGTTTTTTAGCGGAAGACGGGATCGATCGCGTAAAGGTTGCGATCGATCGTTTCTACTGTCCGGAATCTTCAAATAGCTATAACTTTTTGCTCCGAACTCCGAATTGCGCGTGATTGGTGGCGTTGGAAAGCTGACTCCTTGAAATGAGACTTGAATCAGTCCAATCCGATATTTGTACACGGAGTTATGATAATTTGACCATTGAAGTCCGTTTTCGCCATATTTTTGCATCTTTGCTCTCATTTCCTACAAAACCAAAAACTATATTAAAGTAGTAGTTTTTCTAATCAAACACTAGCATAAATATAAGTTTAGGAGATAATAAAATGCATATTTCATGTATAGATCAGTAAGCACCGATGGGGCCAGCATCCCTAGACGCATGGCCAGATTCCTCTGTAGAACCTCTAGGATATTCTGGTATTGATGTCCATGGGGGAAGTGGACAGAGCTGAGAGCAGAAATTGATTTCTCCGACACTTTGATTGTCTAGAGCAGATATTTTGGTTATCTCCTTACTCTTTGGAAGTCTGAAGTCGTATTGATATTTGATTTTGTTCATCCTCGATCTGCGAGAGTTTCGAGTGATGTGTCAGCTTTAGGTAAGTGAATCCTGTTTGTATTAGTCCGAAGTTGTTGGACCTCTTTTTATCGAGTCATTTTAATTCCAGTTCCTTTATGAGTTTTTCTAGTATCCTACTGAGTATTTCCTTTGGAATACTCACGCATCTTCTGATGCAGGGGTTAAGATGGAACGGAAGTGATCGGCCAATACTTTTGGACAGGTTGGGCGTTGAAGTCAGAAGACAAGTTACTTTAATTTATTGTTTATGTTGATGATTGTGGACTTGCGGCCTGTGTGCCATTTTATTTTATTTTATTTTATCTTTAGTTTTGGAGACTTGTCAAATAATATAATAATTAAATTCGACTTCTTTTGTCATTCTATATCATGTGCGTGGATATGGTTTAAGTCTTATCGATCCAGTATGACCCAATCATGTAATAATTGGGTATGTGATTATTCGAGTATTCGGTCCGTCCCAAAGTTTCTACCCTATAACCTTTATTGGCTTATCGCTTCCGCGTACTTCGGGGTTGAAAATTTGGGGTGTGACAATAGTGTTACATCATGTGATAGGTGAGTTTCATGTAGTTATTTGTAGCTGTCATATCAAAATCCAACGGCTACGAATGAAATTAGCCTCATATAAGCTATATGAGAGCGATCTCATTTAATGCCCTTGACTGACGACAAAAATGATTCCACTCACCTGCTTCCATGTTTCGAGCAATGTATTCAATATTCAGGCAAGCCCTCAAGCGCATTCAACTCAGATATAGATAATGCTGCAAATAGCTATCCTTCCTCCATGGATCTTGATCTTAATTATTGCAGCTTCTTTAGCTATCCTTCCTCCATGGATCTCTCTCAAGCCCCTCTCCCTTTTTATGTCTCCTTCCTCTTCTTTCTGCTCATACTCATAACCCAAAGAAAGGGAAGAAAAAGCAGCGAAGCAATAGCCGCCGAGCTCCCCCAGGCCCATGGAAGCTACCCATCATTGGAAGCCGACCTGGCCCAGAAGCATGGGCCGCTCATGCACTTGCTGATGGGCCAGGTCTCGATTGTCGTCGTCTCCTCGGTGCAAGCGGCCCAAGAAATCATGAAAACACGCGACCTCAGCTTCGCCACAGACCTCACCTTCTCATGGCCCAGATAATCACCTACGCTACAAGGACATGACTATGGCAAATGAGGAAGCTCTGCATCTTGGAGCTTCTGAGTTCTGGCTGCCAAGCGTGTCGAGTCATTAACGCGAGTCAAGGAACAAGAGGTGTCCAATCTCGTGCATGCCATTTCTTCCTCATGCGGCTTGCCCATAAACCTCACTGGAATGTTCTCTGCATTGGCTAGTGACATAACAGCCCGGGCAGCTTTCGGTGAAAAGAGTAAAAGCCAGGAGCTCTTCTTGGAGGCGCTCAGGGAGATGTGTAAGTGCGGGGGAAGTTTCGAGCCGACTGATATCTTCCCGTCCTTTACAGCACTTCCTGCTATCACCGGAACCAAGTCCAAAATGGAGGAGATCTTCCGAAAGGTGGATGAAATCATCAGTAGCATTATTGATGAGCACGGAAACAAGAACAAAATGGTGAACGAAGATGGGCAAGGAGATGATGAAGAGGACTTTGTCGATGTGCTTCTCAGGTTGCAGCAGTGCGGGAATCACGAGATAAATTGAGCTATTAATAAGGCACAACCTTTTCCATGGGACGGAACGGAGGGAATATGATTTATCCTATTTATCATATCATCCTACTATCAAAAAAGAAAATGAAGACGACACAATTTTTAAATTTACATTATATAATCCCAATTTTTTTACACTAATTCCACGGAGTACCCTTAATTAGGCTTAGGAGAGTTCCCTTTTCTTATGAGGTTCACGGATAACTTATGTAGATATCCACGTTATTATTTTTTGTACTCTTACCATCAACAACTCACCAAGTAGAAGAGGTCTTTGTTGAAAAAAAAAAATGATGACTTGAATTAAAGAGTTACATCCTTTTATCAATCACATTGGTCAGTTATGGTGGTTATGTTCAAAAGTTTCATCATTTCATCGATCACATGTGTCAGTTATGGTCGTTATATTCAAAAGTTGCATCATTTCATACCAGAAATAACCGATTTGAGATCCTTTATAAATAAAGATCAAAACATAAAAAAATATATATCCTCTCCCAAACTCTCTCTCTTAAACAAAATCTCTATAAATCATTGAACAATAGCATCTCATTTGATCGAGTTCGAGTTAGTCTAATTTGAAGTGCACATTTAGACCATCGGAGTGGTTCATTGTATCTCAGGAGCGGATCGTCAGTAAAAACCTGTGCACGGAGGGCAGTTTCAAAGACAGCATTTAATGCGCCTCGTATCTAATCACTTCTATAATTCTTTGTGGTATTTTGTGGAATTTTTATCAACGGGTTGGTAGTACTCTTGCCCTAATATTTTTTATAACAGTCTTTAAGCTTAGGATCCTTAATTCTAGGGATTCCAACTACATTTCGCTCTACCTTTGGTTAATTTACAAATATCCCTTTCTTTTAGGATCCTTAATTTTAGGGATTCTAATTGTTAATCCCAAATTTTCAATCGGCTTAGGAAATTCTCTCTCAAACTTTGAAATAAAGCATTTTAATTTTGGTTAACTGATCCTTAACTCCAGCGATTGAAATCAAGTCATTTAACGAATGAGATCAATTAAAGGAAATAATGATAGAAGACCAGGAGAACTTAATAAAAATTGATACATTAAAAAAAACATGTAAAATTACAGAAAATTGGAAGGTATGGTTTAATTGTTCTGCAGAATAAACTAAATAGAATATTAATACTAATTATTCAATATTTAGAGGAATTAGTATCATGCATATTGTAATAAGGTTATTGAGTTGGATTTTGCAAGTAATGTTTGGAAGATTCAATACTAAATTCAGGAAGGATTCGATACAAATCTGTCCATTCCGTTTGTTTTTGTGCTTTCAACGGCATGTAAATTTCTCTCGGACAGAGGATTGAAGCCTCATTTTGCCCGAATCACCAAAGAAAATCGGGTAATTAATTCAAATTTGGTTCCCAAAACTTGCTATTTGAACATAAAAACCTCAGAATATATTCTGCTTGAATCTGATTCCGATTCCATTTTGTTTTGTATCCAAATAAGGTGTTTGCATATATGTGTTTTAGATAAGATGTTTTCTAGAGTTGATTCATTACTAGAATTAGTTGGAGATGCCAGTTGGGACAAGGAGTCCTTCTAGGGACACATGATGGCCGGAAGATTCATTACCACCTACTATGGAAAGAAAATGGTCGCATAGAGGTTGTAGTGTCACAAAAACTGAAACACACTTTACTAACGTAGACATGGGAAACCAATATCTACGATCAGTACACATATCTGTCTGCAATTCTGATATTGGTAGAGGATTCCTTATGGAGAGGACTCCATGTGGACGAAGCTTGAGAGTGGAGAAATCTGATTTCGACACTGGAAGAGGACACCGGTGCAAATGCAATCGAAACTCGTTTCATTTGGACATGTTGGAGAAGACTCCCAGTGGACAAAGGCTTTCTTACATAGGATTGCATGTCTTATCACAATATGGGAACTGGCTTCCCCTATGTGCAAGCTGAGCCAGGAAAAATCACCCTCTTGCGGCAAGTTATTTGGAGAGTTTCACCTTCTCTCATTAGACCTTCTGAAATAATTCAGTAGGAGGACCTTCAAATTTTCTCCTTCTTTGTTATTCTTTCTCCTGAACTCATATATATTCCTCTTTTGTTAGACAATTTAAGTTTAACTATAATTGTGTAACATAGATTAAAAAAGGTTTCTTTTTTGTTGTATTTTTTACCCTTTTTTTTCCCAAAGTTATCAGTCAGAACTCAGAGCTACTTCGTTCTCAGTCAGAACTCAGAAGCTTAGAAGTCCTTCCTTTGAGTTAGGGTGCCATAACATAAATAATTTAGAGGCCGTTTGGACCATGATAAAAAGCAAAACATCCACAGTGGATGTTTCACTTTCACTATTTATTTTTTGTTTTTTTTTACTTTCAGCTGAAACACCTCAGGACGTGTTTCAAACAACCACAGTAAAAAATCCTGAAATAAATAGTGAAAGTGGATTTTTCACTGTGGATATTTTGGATTAATCACGAACCAAACGGCCCCTTAACCATCTCCATAATGGTTTGTCTCACATTAACCATCCAAGTTTTTATTATCAAATATTCAACCAAGCTTATACTATTACTATCCCATAGGCCTAAACTTAAAAGATAAAAACCATGTTAGAATTTATACTATTTCACAAGTTTAAATCTGTACATCTAAAGAACATGAAACCTTTAGATCAGAATAGTACTCAAGCCTGTAAACGTGGTTGTAAGTTTTTGCACTACCAGTACCCCTGCTTGTGATTCATACGGCAGACACAACAATAGGAATTTCGCCATAAAGTACGTGATTGAATTGTAGAAACATGGTAAGTAGGCGACCAATTAGCAATCATATAATTTTATTGATCTGCATCTCAAACAACAAACCCTCACCACACCTCATAAAACAACCCCAAACATGCTCCAGTTGCAACTAAAACTTTGCAAAAAAAAAGAAGATAAATATCCTTGCTATTATAGATGTTGCAAATCTTTAATTGTGATCATAGTAACATTACTATATTCTGCACGTACATTTGCACATACACTTTTATTAGTTGTTATACAAGTAAATATGAATTAGTTAAACACCTGCCATATATACGGTTGATCTGATCTACATTTTTTGCATGTGCGGGACATGTTCAGTGGGGGTACACATACTTCAAGCACCGTCTTAGGTTGGGTAATGGCGGAGCTGGTAAAAAACCCGACAATAGTGGCCAAAGCGAAGGATGAAGTGAGACAGGCTCTTAAAGACAACGACACAATGTGCCATGCAACAGCTGACGTACATGAAGTGTGTTATCAAGGAGACTCTAAGGCTACATCCCCCACTGCCATTGCTACTTCTAGAGAATGTAGGCAAAGCACCCTAGTCCATGGCTACAAGCCTACAACATCCACGCCAAGACCAAGGTCATTGTCAATGCTTGGGCAATAGGAAGAGACACAAGGCAATGGGGGAAAGATGCTGAAAGCTTCAGGCCAGAGAGATTTTTGGACACGTTAATTAATTTTAATGGAGCCAACTTCGAGTTCATCCCGTTCGGGGCTGGTCGAAGGATGTGCCCTGGCATCTCCTTTGGGTTGGCAGCGGTGGAGCTTCCTCTGACTCTAACTGCTTTATCATTTTAACCGGAAACTTCCCGGTGGAATGAAGGCAGAAGATCTAGACATGACCGAGGCTTTTGGTTCAACTGTTTCTCTAAAATCAGACCTCTTGCTCATTCCAACTCTTCCATGTGCCCGAGGCCCAAAGGGTTGATATTTAATTTGGCCAGTTTAGGTCTTTGTTATGTGAAGTGTAAATGCAATTAAGCGTGCATATGCTATCGTTTGGATTCTGCGAAGTGCGAACATTGTTGTCTTATGTAGGCTTATATTCTTTCGAATCTTCAATAAATTCTTTTTTTTTGTGGCACTTGATTGATCGTATAAGAAGGGCAGGGCCAATAAGATGGGGGGTCTTTGATGAATGTGGATAGTGCACGTCGGGTGGCCGCTAAGGAACACAATTTTTTATTGCTATTGCTATGAACGAGCGTGTGCGGCATAAGCCGTAATCAACTTGAAATGATCGAGAAATTATCCTGCAGAATCGTTCTACAATGTGGCCCGTAGATAGGTCCATTCACTGTTTGACACATATACTAACATGACGGACTGCCAAGATCTTGACACTTAGCAGCCCTAAAAATGTGCCACACATCCAATGGGCCTATCTACCAGCTGTCCCGTAGAACATTTCTACTCAATAATTTCTCGAAGTAATAAAGTCTGAATCTGAGGAGTCCGGATCTGCCGGTGAAGTTTCACCAGACGGCGCACACAGATACAATGTGCGCTCAGAATGTGAATTTGGACTAATGCATGTGAATTTGGACTAATGCTACCCCTATGGGACTATACCACCCCTATGAATATTATACTTCGTCCAGAATTTACAACATGGAAGATATCATGAAATCGTTTCATAATCTAATGGAAATTGATTTGATGATCATAAATTGTTCAATCTATATATGCATCAACAAGAAAATCAACCACAGTTAATCATCTTCAACCAAATCCAAGATATACCTTGTTGCCAAATACTAAGGTCATGATATACCATAAGAATTATGGAGTTTTCTTTATAAGGAAACTGAGATTCCTCTTAATGTGTAGTAATGTACTGCATTTTATTACTTCCTTCGAGAACATTAATACTACAATTTAAGGAAACCTGGTTCATCCATTTTGGAAGAGTATATATACTGATTCTTTGGATTGGGGCCGATCTTGTGAAGATAAATATGGGGTGAAACTCTACGAACCTAATTGACCCACACGACGTTATGAGACTTATTACCTCGGAGGTTTTGATTCAGAAAGATTATATTACTATGAATTTAGCTCGCAATACTATGAATTTAACTCCTAAAATCTTCAAGTCCTGGAGTTGGTATTTTACATTGCAGATAATTGGGAAATTATTGGAGAAAAAGATGAGTCCGATCTGCCGACCTATGGAATTTTATTTAATATCGAGGCATGTCCACGTGAGCAATTACAAAAAACTATGAAGATGGATTCGCGATGAAAGTGAAGTATCTCTAGAATTGATGACTTGACTTCCCAAAGAAATCTGCCATATTTTATCTATTTGTACAATTACCGCAAGATTTTTCTCTACATGGAGTATGGAGGAAATAAATATAGTTTCCCACCAGCATAAACTAACGGGAAACAAGGGATCTCCTACATGGTACGCCCAGCCGGTAGAGATGTCCACCTGTAAGGTCCACGTACAAAACTCATCACGTAAATAATGGTTATACTTTGATGAATGATTTTTGTTCTGATAAAATGATACTTGATGAATGATTTGAAAATCTTATAGTGTGCTTCTGTGAAAAAAAATCTTATACTGGCTTGTAGCAGATTTGAGCCAATCTTTATTGCCGTTAGATTCCGATCGGAGGGTGGATATTAAATCAGTGGGTAGGTGAGTGTGTCACATCAAAGAGTGGGTGAGATCATTATAGATATTTGTAGCCGTAAGATCAAGATCTAATGGCTAGGATTCAAAGTGGCCTCATATAAGCAATATGAGAGCGATCTCATTTAAACTTTTCCCATATATATATATAGCATTTCCTAAGGTAAGGTTATGCGTAGCGGGGGAGGAATTCAAGACAACTTCTTACTTAACACCTCGGATAGAGAGAGAGAGAGAGAGAGAGAGAGAGAGAGAGAGAGAACTAGATGGCAAAAGAGAAAGCAATTATCCATCATGATATATGCATCGCTTAGAAGCAATGCCTTCACGATCATGTGTTTCACAAGCACAAAAGAGAGAGGGAACTGACCAACCGCAAACCCCCGGCCTCTCGCTTGTCTTTGCCGTCGCATATTTGCATTGTCTGAACACATGAAAAACAGCTTCCAAAGGACTAGCTAAATTGCCTACATCACAGGGCAGGGCAGTCTGGTTATTTTTCTGCACATCCCTCCATCAGATCGATCATAGATATCTCCCTCCCATATGCAAGGACAATATCACGAGGTGAATGAACTTAGTAAAGGAGAGAATGCTTGTGATCTCTAAAAAATGTGAGTTTGAACATGAACTTATTTATGCCATTCACAGAGCTCGTGTGACGACACAGTGTTTTGGGCTTAAGCTCCCAGCTGGTTCTTTCTGGGTCTTAATTGATATCGTTTCCATTGCTGTGGTATCCTACATGAAATGGATCGGAGTTCATGTGGCTCATTGAATACACTTCACTCACCAGCCTAGTGGATACAATCAAACCTAACCCACGTAGTGCAGGTGTAAACGGAAAAGATGCATCAGTTGAATCAATTTGGTACTTTTGATGATAAGGACAAATTTTGTATTAAGGATTGTGACTGTTTTAACAGCTCTAGAATTCTAAAGAAGTGTCCATCTAGGAACAAATAAAATAAGTAAATTTGACGATAAAAGAAGGTAAAATTGAGAACAATTTTAAACTACTGGGTCAATAATTTATGTGCAAATTAATTCACAAAAAAAAATATTTTATGTGCAAATTATTTTTTTGTTAATTCCGAATCACTTTCACGAAATAAAGTTTTAAGTCCGAGTAAAAGTTCATGCCACTAAGCTATGTTGAAAAAAAAGCTATGTTTTAGTCTTGTATAAAAAAAATATGTTTTGGTCTCAACCATAATTTCTTTTTTATCCATTCGTTTTTTTTTTCCATTATGGCTGCTAAACCAATTAGCTTGACGATCGTTTGGCGCATTCGTTCTGCAGTCTGCACGTGCAACTCCCACCTGAAAGGCTGACGTTTCTGGGAAATTGCCCCGGCAGAAATTAGAGAATTGGCATCTGAATTTGACTAGGAAAAGGCCATCTTACCCCATCGTGAATTCGCGTGATAACTACAAAACCCTATTAGTTTCAGTTTAGGAATATAAATATCCCAAAAAAACTGTTTAGGAATAGAATCCCAACGGTTGAATGAACCATATCTTACCTCTTTTAACTACTTATTATAACCTACTCAAACAATAATTTCACTCAAACAATAATTTCACCCCCTCTCAAGATCTCTATCTATGCAAATTTCCTTCTACTTCACTCACTATCATTAGGTGTCCCTGGCACCCTATTCCAGGGCGGCGCCAGGAGCTGTCAATCTCCAGGATGGACGGCTCACCCGCTATGCATGTGTGTTCAGCTGCATTGGTGCCAAACAGCTACACGCATGCCTATAGCGTGTGCGCCATCGATCTTACAGATCAACGGCTCCCCGGCCTGGCCCAATAAATCTCACCCTCGGGCTGCAATCAAGGGACGAGGAGGTCCAATAGATATTGGCGGGCCCACCACAATGACGAAGTATCCTTGACGCACTTGAATTAGGGATATCATTAGATAGATTAATTACCTTCCAATTATATAATCCGTGAATAAATAAAAAGAGGCTGGCAGACGGATCATACGAGCCCACGTGGGTAAATTTTTCCTAAAAAAAAAAAAAACTATACAATATAATCCGCAAGGATTACGTTAAGCAATCCCAGAGCAAACCGGTCCCGTTCAACTTCCCCCCTTGGGTTGACACTGTCACGCACCTAATTCCAAAAGAAGCAAGCTAAGAGTTTCCTAACTCTGGTCAGCTCATCCGCCTCTGGAGTTACTCAGCTTTTGCCGAAGCCCATAAATACCCGATGCTGCTCTTGTTCGCCTCTTTCCATCGCCTGCGAATTCGGAGCGCGCACTCGTCAGAGATTCTCTCCGCTTCGTTTCCTCCGCCTCCTGAGCTTCCCCAGCTCTTCCTTCCGGTACCACCTCCTCCCTTCTTTCTTTATCATTCATCTTCTTTGTGGCTGTTTTCGTTTGATTCATGCAAGCATGATGTGTTAGGGTTAGGGTTCTTGTTCTTGATTTTGTACTACTTTTTTCCGGCCTGAAAATTATGTTCCTTCTATCTTTTTCTGCGAGATTATTCATCTTTTTAATTTTTGAAGTGTTTTGAATCTTGTTATATGATGGTATCTTCGCGTTAAGTTTGGTTCCCGCTGATTCTTGCAAGAAAGAATAACACGAAAAAGTATGTCATTATTCTTTAATTTTAGGGTTTTGAATCCGGAAGTTTAAGAGTTTTGAATCTTGTTATATGATGGTATCTGCACGTTATGTTTGGTTCCCGCTGATTCTTGCAAGAAAGAATAACACGAAAAAGTATGTGATTATTCTTTAATTTCAGGGTTTTGAGTCCGGAAATCATGCCTAAAAGAAAAGTGTATATATATGATCTCTCCTTTTTTTTGTTTATCAAAATCTGCCTTTGATTTGATTTTGATTTAGTTTACTATAGCGTAATAGTGGGTAGTTTTCTTGATTTGTAAGGGTTTTGGATTCCGGAAATCCCGGCCTCAAGCAATCTTTGATCTTGTTTTGGATCCTCTGCAGAGTGCTAATTGAGATACTTGATCTGGCGAAGGTTGCAAGCTTACCGTCAGCGGAGAAGAAGGTAGGCTGTTGTCCCCCGTCCCTGGAATACACGGTGGCCGGCTACTCGGCCGTCCTCCTCCCCAAGCCCACGAGGACGATGCCGTGCATTATGGTCGGTCCGGAGGACAACAAAGACGGGGAGGCCTTTGAGGAGGTTGATCCCACCGGCCGATACGGCCGCTACCAGGATCTGCTAGGGTCCGGGGCAATGAAGAAGGTCTACCGCGCGTTCGACCAGGAGGAGGGCATCGAGGTGGCCTGGAACCAAGTCAAGCTACGCCGCTTCCTTGACGACCAGCCGGCCCTCGAGCGCCTCTACGCCGAGGTCGGCCTGCTCCGGGAGCTGCAGCACGACAACATCATCCGCCTCTTCGATGTGTGGCGGGACGAGGAGCACGACACGCTTAATTTCATCACCGAGGTCTGCACCTCCGGCAACCTCCGGCAGTACAGGAAGAAGCACCGTCACGTCTCTCTCAAGGCTCTCAAGAAGTGGTCGCGCCAGATCCTCCGCGGCCTCGACTACCTCCACACCCACGAGCCCTGCATCATCCACCGGGACCTCAATTGCGCCAACGTCTTCATCAACGGCAACGTCGGTGAGGTCAAGCTAGGCGACCTGGGCCTAGCGGCAATCGTCGGAAAGAGCCACGCGGCCCACTCCATCCTGGGCACGCCTGAGTTCATGGCGCCGGAGCTCTACGACGAGGAGTACACGGAGAAGGTTGACATATACTCGTTCGGTTTGTGCCTGCTGGAGATGGTGACACTGGAGATCCCCTACTCGGAGTGCGACAGCATTGCGAAGATCTACAAGAAGGTGACGGCGGGACTGCGGCCGAGGGCGATGGAGAAGGTGAAGAACCCGCAGGTCAGGGAGTTCATAGAGAAGTGCCTGGCCCATGCCCTGGAGCGACCATCTGCGGGCGAGCTTCTGGAGGATCCATTCTTCGATGGGATAGACGAGGAGGACCCCGCGAGCTGTAGCCTTCATATTAACACGGACAACACAGACTTCCTTAAGACACTCTAACAGAGGATCTCATCCGTGTTGCGGCGACAATGGCAAAAACTCTTTTCAGTGTTTTTTAGGTTAATGTCTTTGTGGGTGGGGTTTACCTTCTCTCTTGTCACATTCATGACTCATACTTGAGTTAGATGATTGGTGTTGTTAGGGGATTTACATCTAGATTTAGCAGTGCTGCCATGAAATCTGAGATGAAATTGTAAATATCATGGACGCGATTCATGTGGTTTAATGTATATATACATTGATTTTTTCCCCTTAATATATACTCATACAATAATTGTTTTTTACAACATTTACATATGGACCACTTGTTGTTAATTGGTATTTCGTTTTTTTTCTACGAGAGTATTGTGATTGAACGCGTGGCTATTTGGACCCCAGCAACTCCTAATGGCCCCCACAAACAATGAACATTGCCACTTTCACCCATTCTTCCGACCTTCCCCATTATATTTTTCTGGATTTGAGAGTTTACTAGGATTCAAATGGCTGCGTTCGTTATGATAATGTGTTCGTTCATGCATGCCCTCCTGTGCCTCTTTGGACTGTCGAAAGGATGTGAATAGTGAAAAGCGAAAAGGGCAATCGATTGATAGTGTATTCAAAATCTTGAAAAGAAACTTAATTTATTTGGGTACAAACCATAATTCTGTCAGTATCATAGATCCACAATTCACATATTCTTATTGAAAAAGATATCTTATTGCAATTAAATCAATTTATTGTTATGAAAAGGGCGTAAAAAATCTCACCAATCCAACTTTTAAGATATTTAGCATATCTATTATTTTGTGTTTATTTAGGAAAAACTCATTTAGCTCCCAAAAAAAAGATCTAATTGGTTTCAGATTTGAACGTTGACATCTCATACCGCATCGACAAAGACTAGCGTAAGGGAGGCAGCCGGTCTACCTTTTTTTAAGTTATCCTAAAAAAATCTCAAATTAATAATATGAAATAATTTTTCTGTTTTAGTCTTTTCTTAATAATAGTCAACTTCAATGTACACATTACAAATTCAATACCAAGCTTAGAGGCACTAGAGAACACAAGTGGGTCATTGTTATGCAGTATCATATATATGTAGCTTCATCTAGGGGCACCAACAGCTTAAAAAACTGATGAATGTCCATTTAAGCTTAATCTGTAAAACGTGGATGCGTGATGAGGAAGGGAGATCAATTGTCAACCATTTGATAATTGAAGTCGACTAAAATAGGGTTGAACCCTTTATAAAACAAGCTTGGTTATATGTTCTAGTTAAATAAGATGTCTCTTGTAGAAATAGCCTCCGTGCTGATCCATAATAGCAGCCATGTATGTCTCAAGTTGGTCATATGCGCACACAAGATAAGGAATAAATAGCCAAACAAAGAGCTCTTGATATAAGTCAACCAAACAAATAGCCTTTCATGCTAATTTATAATATTAATCAGTAGCCATGCATCTGTCAATAACCTTGTTTATTGCGTCTCAGGGTTGTAAACCGGAACAACACCATGTACTGCTTGTCTGTAGTCAACAAGCAAACCAGACTTTTCTATTAGCTTTGGTGTTGTATGACGTTGCTAGTTTGATACATTTAATTAGAATGAAAAATATTTTAATCAAAAACTTCGATTTAACCATTGCATGTTCTAGATGTATGTTTTTCATCTGCAGTATATTTTTTTGTTATCTGTTAGACACTACTCCCTCCATAATGAAGCTCGCCTGAATTTGAAAAAAGACGAGTCCAACATTACATGGCTGGGTTTGCTCTCAAGATATAAAACATGGGGAGAGAGAGAGAGATAAACTTTTTTTTATATGGGCCTTATAGTCTAATAAATTTCACTCATTGAGTAATTGTTGTGACCCGTAAGGATCACAAGTACTGGAATCCGCAAAAGAGGAGAAGAAGAGATTTGAGAGGGAAGGAATAGTTCTTAATATTGCCTACCCAGAAGGAGGAAGACGTCCTCCTTATAAGGAAGGAGAGGCGCATCTTCCAAGACTGATTACAAGATGTGACTTTTCATATACCTAGACTGACTCTTCATCTTCCTAGACTGATTACAACATTCCTGACCTTTCATATTCCTAGACTGGCTCTTCATCTTCCTGGACTGACTCTTCATCTTCCTAGACTGATTACAACATTCCACCATGCTCAGCTGCAGCCTTGTCCTCAAGGCGTCCATGATGGAAATCGTGCCAGAAAGTCATCCTCGAGGAGCCAGGTTGCATCTTCTAATGGCTGACCCTGCCAAGCGACTAACACCTCCGTCACAATGCGGCCCGAACGACGAACACGGCGGCGATCGATAATAAATGCAGGGGATGGAACTTCCGAAGCCGCTGGTTCAATGAGTGGAACAGGTGCAACGTTAGCCACAGAAAGGGGATCACCCATAAACTGACGGAGACGAGACACATGGAACACCGGATGTACCAAGGAGCCCGGTGGCAAAGCAAGACGATACGCCGTCGGCTGAATGCGCTCAATCACTTCATAAGGTCCATGATAACGATGGGCCAGTTTGCTGTTGTCAATAGAAGCTAAGGAAGTTTGGCGCAAGGGCATAAGGGACACATAGACCAGTGAGCCCACCTAAAATACGCGATCAGTATGGTGGTGATCATAAACCTGTTTCATACGATTCTGAGCCGATTGTAAGTTGCGCCGAAGTTGCCGCAACACCTCATCACAAGTTTGAAGCATATAATCCACTTCAGCAATAGCTGAACGATGGGGAACATAAGAAAGGACAGTCGGTGGAGGACGACCGTACACAACCTCGAAGGGAGTAAAGCCCGCACAAGTATGGTAGGCGGTGTTGTAGGACCACTCAGCCCACGGTAGGAGCTGAAGCCAACAGCGGGGTTGATCGCCCACGAAACACCTCAAATACTGCTCTAAACAGCGATTCACCACCTCCGTTTGCCCATCTGTCTGTGGATGGTAGGTTGTACTCATATGTAATTGCGTACCTTGGAGAGCAAAGAATTCACGCCAGAATTTAAACAAGAAGACACGGTCGCGGTCGGACACACTGGTCTTGGGCATACCATGGAGCTTAGCGACCTCGCGCACATAGACCTCTGCAACCGTACGAGCCGTAAAAGGATGGCTCAAGGCACAAAAGTGAGCATATTTCGATAGCCGGTCAACAACTACCAAGATGACAGATTTGCCCTGAACGAGTGGTAAAGCTTCAATGAAATCCATAGAAACATCCTCCCAAATATTAGCCGGAATAGGTAATGGCTGAAGAAGGCCGGCAGGAGACGTGGTCATGGACTTGGAACGTTGGCAAATATCACAAGTGGATACATAATCCTGCACGGCACGACGTAGCCCTTTCCACATAAAACTCTGGCTCACCCTCTTATATGTGCGAAATGATCCCTCATGGCCTGCACTGGGTGTGTCATGGAAATGTGAAATGATGCGTCGACGCAAGTCAGCATAATTGGGCACCCACAAGCGATCCTTCCAAAACAACAGGTTATGCCGCCACACATAGGGGGGTTCAGCGGCTAGTTGAGCTTGGATACGACGGACCAACTCCTTGGTGGGCGGGTCCTCCGCGTATGCTTGTTGAAGGTCCAGAATGAACGGACAAGTGGGGCCGGATAAGACCATACAAGAGTCTGGCATGGGCCGTCGAGAGAGTGCATCTGCAACAGTGTTCTCGGCTCCTTTCTTATAAATAATCTCATAATCATAACCCAACAGCTTGCAGACCCATCGTTGCTGGGCCGGAGTAGACACCCTTTGCTCTAAGAAATATTTCAGAGGTTGATGGTCGGTCCGTATGGTAAACCGCCGGCCCAACAGATATGGGCGCCATTTGGTCATAGCATGAATAATGGCTAACATCTCCCATTCATAGGCCGATAAGGAAAGAGTGCGGCCCGACAAAGCTTTGCTCAGAAAGGCAATTGGACGGTCCTGTTGCAAGAGGACGGCCCCAAGACCAGTACCAGAAGCATCAGTCTCCACCACAAACGGAAGATTGAAGTTAGGAAGTCCCAATACTGGCGCATGGGCCATAGCCTATTTGAGTCGGTCGAAGGCCATTTGTGCCTCATTGGTCCAGTTGAAGGCACCCTTCTTTAACAAAGCCGTGAGTGGTGCTGCAATAGTTCCATAGTGACTAATAAAACGGCGATAATAGCCCGTCAGCCCTAAGAAGCCGCGCAACGCCTTGACGCACTTGGGAGCCGGCCAGGATAACATGGTGGCTACTTTGGAAGGGTCTGTGGCGACACCGTCACATGAGATGATATGACCAAGGTATTCCACCTGAGAACTGCCAAACGAACACTTCGAACGTTTTAGAAATAAAGAATTAGCTCTTAGGAGCGAGAAGACCGACCTGAGGTGACCCAAATGCTCCTCCCAAGTTCTGCTGTAGATAAGAATGTCGTCGAAGAATACCAATACAAACTGTCGGCCAGAAAATATCATTCATCAAACTCTAGAAAGTGGCGGGGGCATTGGTCAGCCCAAATGGCATTACCAAAAATTCGAAGTGGCCATCATGGGTCCGGAACGCAGTTTTATGCGCATCCGAAACCTGCATCCTGATTTGGTGATACCTAGAGCGCAAGTCAAGCTTGCTAAAGACCTGTGCGCTTGCTAATTCGTCAAGCAATTCTTCAATCACCGGAATGGGGTATTTGTCTTTGACAGTAATAGCATTCAGGGCACGATAATCCACGCAGAAGCGCCAGGTGCCGT
Organism: Houttuynia cordata; assembly: GCA_039654745.1. NCBI lineage: Eukaryota > Viridiplantae > Streptophyta > Magnoliopsida > Piperales > Saururaceae > Houttuynia > Houttuynia cordata. Next base: position 1,317,387 of record CM077513.1, on the reverse strand, counting down.
CTTTCTTACGCAAAAGCAAAACTGGTAAAGAAAAGGAACTGTTGCTGGGACGAATAATACCTGTAGTCAGCATATCTCCCACCAGCCGCTCGATCTCAGCCTTCTGAATGTGGGGGTAGCGGTATGGCCGGATGTTCGTCGACTGAGCCCTTGGAACCAGAGGAATGTGATGGTCATGGGCCCGCTGGGGAGGAAGGCCGGTGGGCTCAGAGAAGATATCTGCATGTTCCTCCAGGAGTATACGCATGTCCGGAGGAAGTTCCCCTTGCTCCACATCCCCCATTGATCGCTGTTGTAAAAACATACCTTGAGGTGTGAACCGTCTGAAGGAGTCGACGGCCTGGGCTGAGTGAAGGGTGCCGGGCTGGGTTCCCCATATATGGACCCTTTTCCCTTTGACGTCAAAGTCCATGGTTAGCTCGCGGAAGTTCCACATTACATCACCCAATTCTTGGAGCCATTGCACGCCTAACACCACATCCGCTCCTTTGGTTGGAAGGAGAAACAGGTCGGTGGTAAAGGTATGCTCTTGAATGGTGAGGGAGGCTTGAGCACACACACCCGAGCTTCGGAGATGTTTGCCATCGCCAATAAGGACATCAAATGGGGTGGCGTCAGAAACATAGCAACCCAGTCGATGAGCCACCCTGTCATTAATGAAATTATGTGTCGAACCACTGTCAATCAGAATTGCCACTGGCTGTCGTTTTAACATGCCTTGCACACGCATGGTGCGTGGAGTAAAAGTGTCGGAATACGTGTGCACCGAGATCTCTGGCTGGAATGGGTCACATACAGGGGTGAAGTCCTCAGCCGGAGCAGGTTCATCTTCCTCAACCTCCTCAATAAGTAAGCTGCCCCGAGCCGCACATTGATGGCCCTGGACATACTTTTCATCGCATTTGAAACATAGGCCCTTGGCCCTCCGATCTGCCGTTTGAGCTTGGGTTAAGCGGCGAATAGGAGTGGGAATGGAGCCTGACAAGGGGGTCCGGTTGGGACTGGCGCTGACAACAGGAGCCGCTGACGATGAGGGTTGACTAAGTGGCCGTGGGCTCCAGGCCCCTCGCCCTCCGCGCTTCTGACGACCCAATTTCTCTTCCTCAATTCGGGCATGCCGCACCACATCCCGCATTGTGTGGCAAGGAAAATGGCGCATTTCATCCGCTATCTCAGGCTTCAATCCGCGCTTGAATGTACCGACTAATGCCGCCACTGGCCAGTCCGGTAACCTGTTAGCAATTTTCATGAATTCCGAGTAATATGCTCTTACCGAAGTTGTTTGTTTCAAAGTGGACAACATCTCATTGAAGTCTTGGAACTCGTTCGGTCCGAATTGAATACACAGTTCGTCAAAGAAAGACACCCATGTGGGAAAGCGGATCTCCTTTTCGAACGCTTGATACCATATGGAGGCATCACCATCCAGGTGGAACGCTGTCACTCGTAAGCGTTCCTCATCCGAGTAGGTGCCTTGGTAGGAGAAAAATTTGTCAGCTTTATAGAGCCATTCAACAGGGTCGTCTTCTCCATTGTACTGAGGAAACTGCAAGCGAGCCAATCGGGGCTCGGCGCTATTTCGTTGACCTCCGTGAGGCATCTGGGGTTCGTCCCAAGCATCGTCCAACTCGTCATGCAAGGCCCGGTCACAGTTGTTCATTGTAGCATTTCGTCGAACACCTTGCGTATCCCTTGTGGTGGCGCTCTGGCGCCCTCCGTCGGCGTTGGAGTTGAGTGAGCCCAACTGAATCCCATAAGGTAGGGACTGTCCGCTGGCCTTGCCGAGCAGAGAGGCTCCCATGCCAGGGAATCCATCTTGGCGGCTGGAGCTGCCCATCTCTCGTGGTGGTGGAGTCACGGCGGCTGATTTGAGCGGCTGAGAAGGAGCCTGAGCAAGCTTAATCTCCCGGAGCTCCTTTTGAATCTCCGTTAGGACGGACAGCAAGGCAGCCTGGGTAGGATCGGGATTAGCTTTTGGGCTCGCAGGATCCTTGGCGATCTCCGGCTCCGGTGGAGCTTCTTGAGTCATTGTGGGTGGCTTGCGAGGAGGCATGAATTCCCGTGGATCAACGCTCCGATACCAATGTTGTGACCCGTAAGGATCACAAGTACTGGAATCCGCAAAAGAGGAGAAGAAGAGATTTAAGAGGGAAGGAATAGTTCTTAATATTGCCTACCCAGAAGGAGGAAGACGTCCTCCTTATAAGGAAGGAGAGGCGCATCTTCCAAGACTGATTACAAGATGTGACTTTTCATATTCCTAGACTGACTCTTTATCTTCCTAGACTGATTACAACATTCCTGACCTTTCATATTCCTAGACTGACTCTTAATCTTCCTAGACTGATTACAACAGTAATGCAGAGGACCTTCACTCGACAAAGGGAGTAAATAAAGCTGAGAACTGTTTCTTTTGTATAAATTGACCTTAAATTGCAACACTGCCGCCCTGTCTGCACTTAGAAGTGAGTTAAATTTATTGGACTCTAAGGCCCTACAAAGAAACAGTGCCCCGATTTAAGGTCAACTTTACTCTTGAGGGAAATCAACTACATAACGATGGAACCATCACCCACACTATTGGTCACCTACAGAGATTATATTCTGACTTTAACGGCGTATATGTTGTGTGGGCTGTGAGCGTACCCGAAAGAATTGGCGGCCGAATATGGTGCTTTAAGAGGCTGGTTGCCCTGTTCTTCTAGTCGGGCTTCATTGGACGGAGTTAAAGTTTGTATAAGAACCTGTTTATCCCCAACAATACACAAGCCGCTAAATCTTGACTTAGCAGCTCGGAATGCACCTTCGCGCATATTCGAAAGGAAAATAATATTTGTCCAATGATCTGTGCAACCAAATCCTTCAACTCGACTCGGCAGGCTTTTGTTGGACAATTCAGTCATGTGAGGCCCATTTTCTATGTGCAATCAAGACCTGCCGCATCAGAGTTGTAGAGTTCTGTTGGACAGTTTTTTTATTTTCTTTTTATTTTTTGGCATCGCAATTCATTGGATCTGTGTCAAGTGTCAACTTCTTAGGCATACAAAATCGTGGAAAACTAAATTTGCAGCTGATGCTGATAATTTACCCCATATTTACGCATTATTTCCGGCGCCAGGATGAAATTAAAGCCCATGCCAAAGGTTTTCAACATCCCACATCCAAATTGTGGTAAGCGTCAAGTATAATACAGAAATAGCTTAATGTTTAGAACTGCATCAAGCATCCAGAAATGAACCAAGCAGATGCAAGCTTATGGCAATCAGAGAGTAATAATTTAATATCGTCAGTCAATTTATACAGACTCCACCTTGACAAGCTCGATACAAACTATTAAACAGCATAAACATGAATCACACATAGCGAGCAGATACAATAATATTAAATGGCATAAATTACAGATGGTTTCACCAAAATACCAATACATTAAGAACAGGTGCATCAGGAACTATCGCGCATCATGTTGAGCTATGGGAGAGAAACATATCTCATGCACTATACAGATACAGAAGTTGCTTCCAAATATGATTCACATCGAATCTTGTGGGTCACCAGAACACTTCTTGCAGCATCTATCACTACTTGTCCATTTACATAATGCTGCCGACAAACTGGCATGTAAACATCAGACCCACCAATCAGCTCCGTCCGGCTATCATCTGTCTTCCTGAGAGTAAAGAAGGCCCGGTTGCCACAGAGCTCACAGCGAGCCGTCAATTTGGTTACAGAATCAGCCAGAGGAATTATGTCAACAACGGAGCCAAAGCTTCTCCTGGCAGTTAAAAATTTACTTTAGTGATCCATAAGGACAATGTAGAAAGTCATGTATTAATCCAAGTTACAGTTAAAAACTAAAGCATTACCGCAGGTAATCTCCATCCAGGCCAGCAACAATTACAGTCTTGCCATCATGATCGGCCGCTTTGCAGCAGAAATCATATAGGTCGCCAAAGAATTGAGCTTCATCAATACCTATCACATCCAACTGGAACAAAAAGAAAGAGTTATAGAGAAAGAAGCGAAAACATAACCGACAGTTTTTTATCTTAATATAACCTACTAGAGTTAAATTACCATCATAAAAGCACAAAATATATACTAGGGCAGCACCAATCTCCTTCGAAGGAAAGAAACTTTCATGGTAGGCCAGATACTATTCTGTCTAAAATTTCCACTCCATCCATCCATATTAAGTTCCTATTTGGTTTTTCAAAATGAACTAAAGCATTATATAGGCCATATGCATGAAAGGATCACATAACTTGTATTAAAACACAAGCGCATTCATAAATTGTAACAGTGAAAGAAGTAAACAAAAAGTGTAACAACTTCTAATCTGCAATGACCACTTTTAATGGTCCTGATCTATCAGTAAAAGTAACTCTATAAGACAACTAACTATGGGATAGAACTTCCTTAATGGAATTTCTCATTACAGTCACAATTAATTCCATGTTCATCTCAGTATCCTTAGAAATGGTGCATTAACAAAAGCAAGCCACAGGCATGCATTGCACAAAGGCACTATTGCTTGCCCAAGTTCTCTAGATTCTTCACCCTAAATTCTCTATTGAGCTCCACAAGGGACTTATCCATCTTCAACTAGATCTTCTACCGAGAGAGAGAAAGAGAGTCAACAAACCTATTCAAGTTAGTGCCCAATTGCGCTTTCACTGGTCAACCAAATTCCAGGCCGCATCGTAACAAATTTATATGGATAATCAATCCTTTGGCAAAAGTAACATGTCACTGGCCAATCATTTTTTGTATTCTTTAAGAAAGCCCCATTGCAAGGTATTCTTATTGTGAACCTTCTGTCCCGCAAAATCCTCCCTCCGTCCAATTATTTAGTCCATTTTCACTTTCTAATCCAAACAATTAAAGCCCACAGATGGAGTTAAAGTGTAAAAGAAAACCTAAAACAAGCTTAAAGGGTTGCCAACAATCCGGTTATGTCTACTCAAGAAGTTTTTATGTAACTTAGTCATCACCCAAGATCAAAATTCGACTCAAGTGAAACTGGTCAAACCTTTAAAATTCACATATCATCCATAACCATTTATCAACTAGCAATTACACTGATCCAAACACTTCCACACATAGAAGGCCATGCAAGATATTTCATAATCATAATCAAGTAGCGCCTTTTCTCAACTATTTGGGGTCAGCGTCATTGATCTTACACCTTCATTCAGGCATGTTTTATGCCAACTCTAAAGTTATATCCTTTTTTTATTAACTCTATCCAAGTTCTCTTAGATCTCCCTCTCCCTCTTTTTGGCATCATTTACATGCATCCCTTCTAATCTTCTAACAAGGGACATCTATTGATTTTCTCTACATATTCCCGTGCTAACACAACCTACATTCCCTCAACTTCTCCCCTAAATAAGCTACTCCTAAGCTTTCATGAATATATTCATTTCTAATCCTATCTCTCCTACTTATCTCATTCATCCACCTTAGCATTTTCATTTCGTCTACATTCAACTTATCTATATAAGTTCTCTTTGGTGCCCAACACTCCGCTCCATAGAGTGTTGGGAATTCCATATCGGATATCGGTAAAATATCGATTGACCAAAGAGACAAAATATCGAAGATATTGTGTAAAAAAATATCGGTGGTTGAAAACTAGTTTTTGCCATATGTTTTCACAATATAACTTCTAAAATGAGTTATACTAACTTAGACAAAGCATAGATTTAGGATGGGAAACAAACGGGAAAGTTTTTTTTCCCTTTTTTTTAAAACGTTTTGTTTTTAAATAGCAATATATCGGCAATATTTTGGCGAGCCTGCATTCTATGGTTACAGGCCTAATGGTTGTCCAATAGAACTTGCCTTTAAGCCTTTTTGGAATACACCTATCACACAAAACTCCGGAGGCTGCCCTCCACTTTACCCACCCCGCATTTATCCTATATACCACATCACTATCAATATCCCCTTTTTTATCAATAATGGATCTTACGTAATGGAATTAGTCACACCTTAGCACTACTTGCCCATCTATTTCAACTAAGGTTTTGCCTATAATTCTACCTTTCTTAAAAGTAAACTTCATGCTATCTTAGTCCTATTTATTTTGAAACATTTTGATTCTAGAGCCTCCCTCCATAATTTTAGTTTTGCGTTCAAGCCTACTTTGCTCTCATCATTTAAAACTACATCATTTACAAAAAGGATACATCAAGGTACACTATCTTGCACATATCTAGTCGCAACTTCTTCACACATATCCTTTATAGTATCTATGTAACCTCTTATAACTCTCTTCTTCTTCAAAACACTCCAAATGAGCTCTCTCGACACTATGTTGTAGGCTTTTTCCAAATCTACGAAGATCATATAGAGGTCTTGTTTCTATCCCTATTCCACTCTACTAACTGTCATAACAAAACTATAACTTCCATTGTTGACCTTTAGCATATCTAGCATATCTTTCCCAATTCTCTCTTAACCTTCTGCATTTTTTAGCCTCTCTTAACCTTCAGCATATATTTCTCAATTTTCTTGACTTTTACATTTTCACATTTATCTTTTTATCATCTAATATCTCAATAAGAGAACGATATCCGCTTGATATATTATAAGGAACCAAAGAAAAAAAGCACTACCTTTCCATACTCCTCAACGCCAAGTTTCATGAAAAAGGTAGAGAGATCTGACAAAGCCCAGCAAGGCATTTTATGTCCATCATGTGTTACAATCGAATGAAGCCCATATCTCGTATCCTTGTTCGACTTAATTACAGCCACACTCCTGAATAAGTACAGTTAAAAGCATGAGCTATACTATTACAAAACAATTCTAAACAAAGAATTACTCTCTATAGCTCCGTTTTCGAAAGAAAAAAAAAAGTCAAACTAGGTTAATAAAAATTCTGACTATGCATAAAGTGGTAATCTTTACTTTGATTGTATCTCAGACAAACATATATTACCCAGTCGAACCACAAATTAAACATTTTTGCATCAAATGAGATAATAAGGGAGAGAGAGAGAGAGAAGTGAAGAGAATGATGACCTTCCACTGTTGCACTCAGATTGAAGACGGCGAAGAAGGGCAGTGGTTTTCCCGGCGAACATGGGCCCGACGATGACATGGATCTCCCCCGTAGCAGAGGCGGACGCCATTGAGTGAGAGATGGGAGTTGGAGGAGAGGAGAGATGAGTGGAACAAGTCAAGGGTTTGGAGAGAAGGCAAAAGCGGGTGCGAAATCGAGAAGAAGGAGGTCTGGCCAGGGGGGATGGAAGGGACCTGAAAGGGAGGAGGGATCTAGAAAGAGAAGAAGTAGAATAATGGAAGGGAAGGAAGAGGGATTTCATGGTGGAAATGGAGGGCATGGAGAAATGGGGGGTTTTAAAGATGGTGGGGATTCGGTGGGAAAATTTCAATCAATCAATCAATTTTAAAAGGGAGAAGGTAAAATAGGGAGTGGGGATGGATAATGGGGCGGATTTGAAGATTTGAAAATTGAAGGCGCTCCTCCCCCTCTCCCTCCAACTCTCTCTCTCTCTCGCTTTGCTTACTTTCTCTGTTACGGGGTGCGTTTGGACTTTTGGAGGGAAAAAGATCGTGGGGAAGTGGGACAAGACTGGAAAAATCTGGGGAGTAAAAGCAGAGGCGACATCGGTGGAGCGGGGCTGCTCTTCAACTTTTGAAAGATGATTGATGGGGTCCATCTGGCCCCATCTTTGAAAAAAGGTGTTAAGTGGGTCATATTCCTCGTGGAACGATGTCACTCCTTCCGTTTAAATAATCCCAGTAGTAGTTTAAAATGACTTTAATTTAGGATTTACTACTCCACTTTTCATTTTCCTACTCTTTGATGTTGGCACAAGTTGATTGGCACATCAATCCATAACCATTCCTCTCTGTTGTAGTTTGGTGCCATGAGGTGTAGGAAGATGGAGTAGAGATACCGAGTAGTAATATTATTACCCTTAATTTTGTGAGTTAGTTTATACTAGCGGATGCTCGTGTCGACACCACGAACTTCTAATTGAGGAAATCGTCGTATGCCACGGATCCCGTTATCAACCTTTTGAACTCTGTCTGAACACTTTCTGGGAGCAATCCACTGAAAGGAAGGGAAAAAATAAAAATAGTATATTCAAAGCCACTGCCGGTGTCTCAAAATTTAAGGAGCAGTTCTACCTTCGTGGCGCGATCCAGCTAGAAGGGGAGGGGAGGAGAGGGGATAAAGAACATGGGATAGAGAGGAGTGGGGGACAGGGGGGAGTTGGGAAGGGACCGGTGCCGAATAGAAAGGGAGGGGATGAAGAAGGTAAATAGAGGAATCGGTAACCGGGGGACTTGGAGAGGGAAGTCACGATCTGGCACTTCGCCATGAAAGATGAAGAAGCCACGTGTGGTGGGGGACTTTATGTTTGTTTAAGTTCCAATAAATTTATGTGTTTTATTATAGCGAATGTGAACATGAGAAGAGGCGTTGGAGTGGCATGTAGCCTACCGGACAAATCAGCTGTTTAATTTTGGATCTATAATTTTTCAAAAGCAGTCATGTAAATAACATGGCCTTATTGGGTGTATATGTGTGGGAGCCATGGAATGTCGTATCGGATATCGGTAAAATATCGGTCGGCCTAAGAGACGAAATATCGGAGACATTGTGTAAAAAATATCGGTCGTAAAAAACTAGTTTTTATCATATATTTTCACAATCTAATTTCTAAAATGAGTTATACTAATTTAAACAAAAAATAGATTTCAAAATATTCATAAAAATACATATTAGGATAGAAAATAAACATGAAAGACATTTTTTTTCAAAAAAGACCGATATATCGTCGCCGATATTCAAAAAATTTTAAAAAATCTATACTTAATGGTATCGGTTTGTGTCCGATATATCGACGAGCTGGCATTCCATGGTGGGAGCCATCGGACCACAGGGGCCCATTTTTCATTCATCTTGTTCGAAGTGGGACCCAAAGGATTCTTTCACGAATCATAACCATGACTTGTCAGCGCCTGGCTCGACCGATTGACACTTGGACTCACTTTATCGTAGTTGTCGATCTTGGTGCACGCGCTGCAGCAAAAACTTAGGAAGTTTTTACTAGAGCGTTTGCATGGGCGGCGCATTGATCTTTATAGGTGCACATTGAGTCCGGCTTAATGAATAATTTCTCGTTCATAACATTGTGTTCCGTCCATGATTTCGTTCCACATCATTGTTGCCAGCTAACATTGGAAGGGCATAGAGTCCATCTAGCCTGAACCATTTTCAATACCAGATTGGCCGTTTAGTTCGTGATTAATCCAAAACATCTACAGTGAAAATTTCAATTTCATTAATTTATTTTCGGATTTTTTACTGTGGATGTTTGAAACACGTCCTGAAGTGTTCAGCTGAAAGTGAAAAAAATAGTATATGGATATTTTGCTTTTTTTGCACGCCCTAGAGGACCAAGGTCCATTGAAAGTAGGTCACCAAATCATTTCCCAAGGGCATAAAGGAGGAGCCCACAAGATAACCCATGGGCCACGGGGGGTGGCGTACTGATCACAACCTTTGTTTTGGTTATCACGGGGCCCAGTTCTTTTTCTTTTCTTATCTAAAAAGACCAGCGGGATTTTTTTTAGATTTTTTTTTGCTGTTTAGAGATCGGAAAGGCTAATAACTTATGTCTGTTGTATTCTTGTTGCCAATAAGAAGTGTTGTATGCGGCCCTGTCATCAATGGTCTCCTGATTTCATATTATGGAGAAACAAAGCCAGGTCTAGCTGTTCAATGCTTCAGCACCCTTGTAGCTGTATAACAGCTTGATGTTTTTTTGTTGGTAACAAGCAAGATTTATTGATTAACTACATCGACATATACGAAGAGCCTGCTACAAAGTAAGGCTGCAGGAAGCTGACCACATTTGACAACAAAACATAGACACACGACAACATTACACAAACATTCTGTCCTACATCAAAAAATAACAACAAAATGAGCAGAAAAAAATGCCCTATAAATCATAATTCGATAAGGGAAAAGTTTAAATGAGATCGCTCTCATATTGCTTATATGAGGCCACTTTGAATCGTAGCCGTTGGATCTTGATCTGACGGCTACAAATATCCATAATGATCTCACCCACTCTTTGATGTGACACACTCACCTACCCATTGATTTGATATCCACCCTCCGATCGAAATCTAACGGCAATAAAGATTAGCCTCATGCTCCTTATATGAGAACGATCTCATGTAAACTCATCTCATTCGATAACTATAGAGGCATACTCACCTTTCTGCACAAAATACTTTTCACATAATAAGTCTCTATAACAGTTGCTAACTGGAAGGGAAGATCGCAACATATCAAAGGTGGGCAATATGGCCGAAACTGTAACATCCAAACAAGGGCAGACATCACTATGTAGGTGGCAAACATCTTCCTAATCTTATCTCCAAATTGAAGATTCACAACAACCCGTGTCAAGTTTTAGTCTTTAGCAAATTACCCAAAAAAAAGTTTTAGTCTTTAGCACAATAAGCAATTTCCATCTTCTAAGTTCCAAAATAGAGACCCCTCAGCTCTGCTTTGTTGGGGTGTTTTCTGGAGCTGCTCTTGATCAAAAGGCAGGAACTATGAATATAATACGCACATATGCCTCAAGGCAAGCTAATAAAACTAAGGATCCACTATATTATTCAAACGTCACAAGTGCAATTAAATAGTAAAGTAAATAGATATAAGGAATAACAAACCAAACTGAATACTTGAACATTGGTCATGTCAATTTCCAACACATTTTAACTTTGGGGAGTGTCAAAATAAGTAGTCCGACCAATGCATAGTCTTCACCTTATAAATACTCCATATCATCTTGAGAGATTTTCGCAATGCAAAACTTGCAATAATGAGTTCTCGAAGAAAACTTATCTAAATACTCCTTTCATTTGAAGGTTATGCAGAGAATAAGAGAGATTTTCCTTGGGGACTTCGACTGTCGATAGCAAGCGGGATAGCAAGGGGTTTAGACTACATATACAGACAAGCAAGTCCTGAACAAGGCCCCCATGGGAATCTCAAACTTTCAAACATACTGTTAAATGATGATAACGAGCCATTAATAAGCGAGTATGGATTTCAAAGATTTATCGACCCTAAAAGGACTCTGCTCTACTCTTCCAACGTACATATTGCTCCTGAGAAAAAATTAACAGAGAAAGCTGACGTATAAAGTTTTGGTGTGATTCTTTTAGTTTTATTGACCGGAAAACTGGTGGAAAGAAATGGTGTAAACCTTATAAAATGGGTTAAGGCCATGGCGAGGGAGGAGTGGACTGGAGAAGTCTTTGACAAAGAGGTGAGCAGAGCAGGTAAGGAGTGGGCAATTTCTCTCTTAAACATTGCACTCAAGTGCGTGGAACAACTGCCTGAAAATCGTCCAACAGTACTTGATGTACTTGTCAAAATAGAAGATATTGCAAATGAACAAGAAGACATGTCTTTTACATCCACCTCATCAGTAGAATCAAACAACCCAGATGGATGCCTACTTTATTCAGTCATACCAGAGGTATCAGAAAGTCCAGGATATTAGCTAGTCATTTATTCTCTTTTCTATGTATATGTACTTCAGTGTTAACCATCTCCAGGATATTAGCTAGTCATTTTATTCTCCTTTCTCTCTATATATATGTACTTCAATGTTTACTATCTCCAGGATATTAGCTAGTCATTTCTTTCTCTTTTTATTTAGATGAACTTCGATGTTTCTTGAATTCTAACAATTTTAAGATTTACTATTTTCTTTTTTAGTATAGACTCAATGGCCACCACCAGATACTATCAACACTGACATAAAAATTGTCTATGATCTAGAAAAGCTTTCAGCTTCTGCATATTACCTGCATCCTATTGTCGACACTTTCTTTTATCAGGTGAGGTATGTATGTTAGGAATATAACCTGCTTCCTTCAATGTAAGATGCAGCAGTTCCATCAGTTCATAAATCGCATGCATCAGCTTGTGAGACTTATCTCCAACCAAGAAGTGATGAACCTCTCCTTGTGAGACTTTTTCATTCCAGTTACACTCATCATATCTCTCAGCTCAGAAACATTTTCCCACAACCCCAAGGAGCCCCATAGGCATTCGATAACACAACATACTTCCCAATGTTCCCTGGTTCAAATTCGAAAAATTTCTTAGCTGCTACTTTCAGAAACTCTAGATTCCCATGAACCCTGCAAGCACCAATTAGAGCACCCAAGATGACTGGATGCTCCCCAGATGAAAACCTGGTAACAAAGTCAAACGCCTCAGTTAACCTCCCAGCCCGTCCAAAGAAATCAACCATGGCTGCATTATGTTCACCTCTGGACCTAATATCATAGTCACTCATCATCACCGAGAAGTACTTTATTCCCTCATCTACAAGCCCACCAAGGCTACAGGCAGAAATAACTGCAAGAAAGGTGACATAATTTGTTCTAATACCACCTTCAACCATCTTCTCAAAGAGCTTCACTACTTCCTCTGCCTGGCCATGTTGTCCATAGCCCGAGATCAACGCTGTCCACATAATCACATTCCTCTCCAGCGACTGTTCGAAAACTTGACGACCCTCGCGAAAACTGCTGCACTTAAAGTATATATCCACTAGAGCACCATTAACAACAGCGTCACCCTTATCTTGGCTCTTAATCATAACACCATGCTGATGCACCACCTTCCCCTGCTCAAGAGTAGCCAAACTCGCACACGCCTGAAACACAGACGCAAACTTAAACTGATCCGGCTTAAGCCCTCCCCACCTCATCTCATAATACATAATCAGCGCCTCCGCTTCAAGACCCTTCCGCACGCACCCAGAAATCATGGCATTCCAAGAGACCAAACTTCGTTGACCAATTTTATCGAACAGATAACGAGCAGTTTCCAAATCACCGCATTTAGCATAAAGTAGGATCAACTTTGTCAAGAGATACAAATCAGGGGAGAAGCCGACGGTCACCATTTGCGCATGGACTCTTCTTCCCCGAATCAAGTCTTTCAGATTGACGCATTCTTGCAACAGAAATGCGTAGGTCTGTCGGTCCACCTGCGACGCGTTACAGCGAAGGATCGCAATCGCTTCGGGGAGTCTTCCGGCGCAGCAGAGGCCCCTCAGAGTCCCGTCCAAATCCGAGATGTTTTGGTGAATTTGGCGGGAGAGACGAAGATACGAACTGGGAAACAACCTGTCTGAACTTTGGCAGTTTGATTTGTCCGAGAATCGAGCAGAATCCAATCCACTGGTACTTCGGTGTTCGGTCTGTGTACGGTCATTGCCGCGGGCCCATGTAGTGCATTACCGCGAGCGCCGGGCGAGCAGACGCGGGTCCAACGCACGTGGATAGTTTTTTGTTAATAGGAATATATATTTTTTTGTTTTGCTAAACTAATGGGGGAGTATCATAGATTCATAGTCTTAAAAGTTTGCTAAATTTTTATGATGCTGTAATTAAAGACTATTCGGCGAATTCATTTTTTTTGGTATAACCTTCGGTCGATTCATGGTTATGAGGATTTTGAAGCACTGACCTTTTATTTTGGGTTGAAAGGCCTATTGAGTACTCCAATATCATCTTTAATAATTAACGTATTTTCAATGAAAAAACTCTAATTAACGTATTTGTTCCAAGGAATTCCGTATCGGATATCGGTATCGTATCAATCAGCCTAAGAGACAAAATATCGGAGATATTTGTAAAAATATATCGGTGGTCAAAAATTAGTTTTTACCATATATTTTCACAATCTAACTTCAAAAATGAGTTATACTAATTTAGACAAAGCATAGATTTTAAAATATGCATATTAGGATGGGAAACAAATGGGAAAGTTATTTTTTTCCCATTTTTTAAAAAAAAAATCCCCGAATTTTTTTTCAAAAATATTTTTTTAAAAAAAATGGCGATATCGGTGATATTCTAAAAAACCCTGAAAATCGATATTTAGCCCTAACAATTTATCGGGTGGGACCCGATATCGACATATCGACGAGATATGGAATTCATTGATTTGTTCACATAGTTGTAGAACATTTTTGTGGTAATAGGAGTTACAAAACTAGAGTGACCCATAATTGTAAGGTTATAGCTTCTTATTACTTTCTTCTAGTTGCAGCTTTACGAGAGTTTTTTCCATATTATCTAGTGCCACTACCCATCTTCTCACATTGGAAGCTCTCCTTTGGACATGATGTACTCAAAATACCCCAATTGGAGTAGGTAACCATGGCCGCACCCTAATTCTGTATTTTAGGCATTCAGAGACCATAGTTGGATCTTCCTGTCCTGGCCGACTAAACCATGACCTCAGTTCTGATGGCAACTGATAAAGCGCTTGCAATCTAAAACAGCTGGCCAACATGTGATATCATAGGTAAGTAGTTACATAGTTCAATGCAATCCAAATAGACAACTTATTATAGGATCTATTTCTAACGTTTTTATAAGAAAAATAATGTTGACATAATGGGCCATGGAATGCCTGACCATATATGACCCCACTGCCATGTGACAGCGAGCAAGCCGCAAGCATGCGTAGCATACTAGCATTGCTGATGCTACCTTTGGTGAATTGGTTGAATCCCTCGAAGTAGGACTGTAAACGGACGGACGCAGATGCATACGCAACCAAGGAATGTCTGTAATCGTCTGGTTACACCATGGACATCAGATACGTCCACCCGCATATGTCCGTGATGGCACAGACGGATACAGGCAAACACGTTCAAATGAGGAGAATAATGGGAATTGGACAGTGACCGACGTCGAAAAAGTGTTGCATTGGCTAACGATGAGGCTGGAAAGAAGAGGCGGAGGCCAGATGGGGGAGGGGGGAGGTGGTTGGTGGTGGAAATAGAGGAGGGGAGAGGCTAAATAAAGAAAGAGAAGAAAAGAATATAAGGCTTTAGCGAACCCGGACAGACAGAGACGTGGACAGGCATTGTTCACACCCGTCTACACTCAAGGGCCGAGCAAACAAAAAGTGTCACACCCCTAGACTCCAAGCTGTGGGTGAGGTCTTAGGGCCTAATCCCACTCATAAAGAGTGGAGGAGTTTCAAGAGAAAAAAGTAATACTAGCATTTATCCAATCCAATGCATTCCCCATGGAAGAGGAGATAACCTTGGCATCAGTTGACTTCAATATGCCTGTATTTCCAATGCACTGAGCCATGGTCTATGAGGACATTTTCCGGGTCAGAATGGCTGATTGGTATCTATTCCTTGGCCATATCGACAAGAAACCATTTACAGCAAATTGTATGATTTTGACTGTGACTTTGGGGTGGTGCCATGAGCGATCTACAACTTGGTCATCCTTCACACAATTTCACAAGCTTTCAACTGTAGTACAAATCATTATTTCCAGGCTCCATCCGATAACAACAAGATTAGATAGTTAATTTGACATACAACGTACAAGCTATATAAATTGTATTTATATTTATCTTCTCTTGTTCACTCTTCGCCAGTTGTAATCCTTTGGTCCTTGGTGCAATAAAAATAGGTAAGCAAAAAGTGGATTTAATTATTTTTTAGCCAAAATGTTGGTCAGCTGAATGTTTATAAATACAATTAATGTATGCAATAATGTAAAAATACTACTCCTCCATCCCACTTTAATAGTCGGATTTATTTTTTCAAAATGAATTCAGTTAGCAAAACCAAATTAGACTTTCATTGCAACACGATGGAGTACAAAAAAATAGCTCATGGTGGATCAAAAAGTTCCCTAAAACAAACAAGATGGTCGCAGCGGACTAGGACAGGCTTGGCAGGGCAATTTTGGTATTTAATTAATTTAAGATGCTTAAAAAACTTTAACAAATTCGGACATAACAAAATTTGACGAATATGCCTAGTTTGCTAATAGACTTTATTAAAACCGTCATTACCTTATAAGACTATATATCTTATTCCTTAATTAGTGTTTGAAAGTTTTTACGAAGAAATTGGTAGGCAGTCTTGCTCTTAGAATTAAAAGAAGACCAAACTACCCTTTGCACCCATCATGAAGAAACAATGTGAATTTCTTCTGCAAGGCAGACCATGCCATTTTAGGCTTTCTCAAGCCATCCCTTCCGTCCATCTCACCCTTCTTCACTATTTTATCAAAAAACCACATTCTTCATTATTACAAAAGCAAATGTGCAATAAAAAAGGCAAAAATAACATAAATGTATATTGGTTTTTCCTGGAACACCCAGCTCAAAACCATCTACACATCCATAATCCCTTCCGTCCATCTCACCATTCTTCACTATTTTATCAAAAAACCACATTCTTCATTATTACAAAAGCAAAATGTGCAATAAAAAAGGCAAAAATGACATAAATGTATATTGGTTTTTCCTGAAACACCCAGCTCAAAACCATCTAGACATCCATCTTCCCTTCTCTAATTTCTAACACCAGACATCGCCAATCTCTCTCTCTCTCTCTCTCTCTATTTATATTCCCGTTTAATCTCCAATCTCAGATTCCATTTCTCTCTTTCTTTCTCTCCCCTTTGCCTTCCCTTATAGAGAGAGCGATTTCCAGTTCTTTTTCTTTTCTATATAAAAATTCCGAGAGACGGAATTGGAGGCAGGAATAAAAGGTGGGGAGGGGGGCTTTTTGGGACCTCTGTTCTTGAAATTCCTCCTCCCAGACAGATCTTCTTCTTTCTCGATTTCCTCACCAGGGTCTCCCCAATCGGTCAGTCTTCTACCTGCCTTCTCATCTTGGATTGCTCCGATTTCCGAATTTTGATCTAGATTGCTTGTTTTTGCTTTTTTCTGTTTTAAGGATTTGTTGGATTGCCTTGTGATTGATCCGTGTAGGATCTGACGGTCCTCACTTTGAATTGGAGGCTCCTCATTTGTCATCTGATTGAATTTTAGATGATTTCATCAATGATATATATGAAAGTTGATTGCTTAGCTTAATCTAGATGTTAGATCTGTTGAATGGATTATGTAACGTTGATCAATAGCTTATCAATGGCTAAAAATTACACAGAATATGTTTTCTTTATATGGATTCATTGCCCAGGATTGGATCTAATGTAAATTATGGTTCTTTTTTCATTTTTTGAATAGAAAGTTCAACCGATGGATGGTGGTGGAGCCTGGCAATTAATTTGTTACTTTTAATTCATACTGAATTGGGTTTGCAGTAATATGTGAGCTGAATTGCAAATAGTGATAAGTTTAGTTGTTGGTCTAATATGAAACATAATTGCAGGAAATGGAATCTGATCTTGGCAAGCTCTTCATTGGTGGAATTTCATGGGACACAAATGAAGATCGCCTCAAGGAGTATTTCAGGACATATGGAGAAGTGGTTGAGGCCGTGATCATGAAGGATCGGACCACAGGTCGTGCCCGTGGTTTTGGATTCGTCGTATTTGTGGACCCAGCTGTTGCTGAAAGAGTTGTTATGGAGAAACATATTATTGATGGGCGAACAGTAAGTCATCTGTGAAAAAAAAATCATTTTTGAACTCATTGAGTGAATAGCTGCATTATTTTTATGGGCTATATAAATAATGGTTTTGTTGAATCAGTGAAAACGCAATGTGAATATTTCGTTTG
The DNA here is from genome assembly GCA_039654745.1 of Houttuynia cordata. Classification (NCBI taxonomy): domain Eukaryota; kingdom Viridiplantae; phylum Streptophyta; class Magnoliopsida; order Piperales; family Saururaceae; genus Houttuynia; species Houttuynia cordata. The sequence goes on along the minus strand of CM077513.1, from coordinate 1,299,788 downwards.
TAACTTAATCAAAGCATTGTGATGTAGTATCAGCATTGACTATTTAATATATAATCAGGTGGAGGCAAAAAAGGCTGTTCCTCGGGAGGACCAACACATTTTGAATAGGAGCATTAGTAGTGTCCATGGATCGCCTGGCCCTGCTCGCACCAAAAAGATATTTGTAGGAGGTTTAGCATCCACCGTTACTGAAAGTGACTTTAAGAAATATTTTGATCAGTTTGGAACTATAATTGATGTGGTAGTGATGTATGATCACAACACCCAAAGGCCAAGGGGCTTTGGTTTTATTACTTATGATTCAGAAGATGCAGTGGATAAAGTTTTGCACAAAACTTTCCATGAGCTTAATGGAAAAATGGTTGAGGTTAAGAGGGCAGTCCCAAAAGAGCTTTCACCAGGCCCTAGTCGAAGCCCTCTCGGGGGCTATAACTATGGTCTTAACAGGGTTAATAGCTTTCTTAATGGGTATCCTCAAGGCTACAATCCTACTTCCATGGGAGGCTACAATGTGAGAATGGATGGTAGATTTAGTCCCATATCTAGTAATAGAAGCGGCTATCCTCCATTTGGGCCTTCTGGCTATGGGATGGGGGTGAATTTTGAGGCTGGTTTAAATGCAAATTACGGTGCTGGTGCAAATTTTGGAAATAATCTTGGATATGGACGTGGACTGACCCCTTATTATGGTGGAAATGCAAGTAGATACAGCAATGTTATTGGTTATGGAGGCGGTAGTGGAGGAAGTGGGTCAGTTCTGAACTCTGTGGGACGGAATGTTTGGGGAAATGGGGGGCTTAACTACACTTCCAACTCTACAACTTCTAATGCTTATATGGGCTCTGGGAGTGGAAGCGTCAGTGCATTTGGTAATAATACCTCAAACTGGGGTTCTTCTTCTCCCATATCAGCTCAGGGTCGGTTAAGTGGTGCTGGATTTTCTGCTGGAAATCTCGGATATGGAAGTGGTGATAATAATTTTAGTGGATTGAATGGTACATATGGGAGGAACAGTGGGAGTGGTGCAGCATTGTCATCTTATTCTCCATCTAGTGGTGGCTTGGATGGGGCCTATGCTGAACTTTACAGCGGCAGTTCAGTTTACGGGGACCCTACTTGGCGTTCTTCAACTTCCGAGCTCGATGGATCTAGTTCATTTGCTTATGGACTTGGAACTGCTACTTCAGATGTTTCCGCCAAGAGTTCCACCGGCTATATCAGCGGTTATAATGTTACAAATAATCAGTCAACTAGAGGTGTGCTTCTTTCTTCATCGTCTCACTTTTTTTTCCAGTAGCAACTAATTTGGTGGTGCATGATTGTGCCATATCATTATTTGCCAATAAATAGTTGAATTATTTGAATAAATGCCGCTCAGATTTGTTCTGGGGTGCGAATAAAAAGTTAAAATTGCTTCATCGTCTTACCATTTTTTTCAGTAGAAACTAACTTGGTGATGCATGATTGTGTCATATCATTATTTGCCAGTCAATAGTTGAATTATTGGAATAAATGCAGCTCAGCTCGTTCCAGGGTGTGAATTAATTGTCAAAGTTGTATTCACATGTTAATAACAATATAGTTGTTGATTATTTTCTTTATTAAGCACCAGCGGTCTAGAACTATTAGCATTTGAACTTTGGTCATAGAAACAGTGGGAGTGGTCTTGTTACTCCTAATTGTTGCATGCCATTTTGACAGGTCAGCATGATTTACACTAGAAGTATTGTGCATGTTCTAGCTTTCATCGTTCTGTCACCATGTGTGCTTTACTTCCTATCTTCTAATGATTCTATCTTGCTACTGATGATGTAAATCAGCAGGCAGCTTGCGATATTAATAATCTAAACACATTTTTTTATATATTTGTCATATTTACGCTCTTAATCATGCTCTTCAGGAATTGCTACCTAGGAGGATGATTCTTTCATCAAATTGGAGCTTATAGTAGGTTGAAGAAATCCCATTGAAGCAGGTGCCAGTCTAAGAATTTTCACATTATATTGAAATTAAATATTTCAGTTAAGTTGATTATCTAGAGCTAACCGGAGGAGTTTGTTTTATACTTGTGAGAATTCGTCTTCAGGAGAGCATCACTACGAAATTAATTTTGTGTAAGGTTTGAGATTTTAAGTTTTGAAGTTTTTATAGGGGGTGTAGATTTCGTTTCTTGGGAATTGGTTGAGATGTAAAATCGGAATTGCGGGATGTATCCAGAAGAGTGTTCCAAACACCCCAAAAAACAGGCGTGATTCGGTTTCTTCTGTTTATTGTTTTTTCTTTCCCCTGGGGCTTGTCAGGCATGTTTCTTCCCATCTGTTTATTTACTTAGGTTTTATCAGATGTATAAGAGATCTTGTTTACTATTGTGTGAAGAATGGGGTTCCTTGTGGGTCACCCGAAAAATAAATTTCTAAACTATTATGATCAATTTTACGATTTTGATTCTTTATTCAAACCATCTTTTGGATAGGGAGGATGAATTTTTAGTGCTATTTGGCATCCATTTTTGATACTTATCCAAGACCAATGCTCACTAGTAATGAAAATAGTAAGTCATTTGAAAGAGTCCCATTTATATGCATCTGGCGCATGTTGATGCGTGTGTGCCAAAGCGCTTTTCAACTGGCCGATTTTGGTCGCCTTCAAATCAGGAGGCGGACAGGTTTTGAATCACCTGCCTTTTCAACCCTAAGCCACATATTTTGCAGAATGTGGCCTGGCGCATTAACTTTTCCCTATTTGAAATTACACTTGCATTTTTGTGCTTGGTTTTGCTTCAGACTAGGGCATTCTTTATGAGCAATGTCTTATACTAGATCGTAATTGTGTTTTCGAACAGTGTCAAATCAGGACTCTTAGATGTGATTATGGCTGTGTAATGAGTTTTAGAGTTCATCAAAACTTTTTTCCTTGAATAAATCATCAAAAGTAGCTAACCCCTCCGTCCTGTTTTAGATGCATCATCTGGAAAAAGAGGATAGTCCCATTTTAGATACTCAATATGGTCATTTTAAGTGGATTTAAAACCTCTTCTTCCATCTATTAGTTGGGATTTCCACCATCCAATAATTATAATCATAATCAAGTAGTGCCTTTTCCCAACTTATTTGGGGTCGACGACACAGATTTTACTCCTCCATTTCAGCCTGTTTTGGGCTACCTCTTTTGTAAGAGATAGTAAAGTCAAATCCTTTCTTATTAGCTCCATCCAAGTTCTCTTAGGTTTCCCTCTCCCTCTTTTAACATCGTTTACATATATCCCTTCTAATCTTCTTACAAGGGCATCTAAAAGTCTTCTTTGCATATGCCCATACCAATGCAACCTACATTCCCTCAGCTTCCCTCCTAAAGGCGCTACTCCTTGGCTCTCACGAATATATTCATTTATAATCCTATCTCTCCTAGTTATCCCACTCATCCACCTTAACATTTTCATTTCGGTTACATTCAACTTATCTATATGACTCCTCTTTGGTGCCCAGCACTCCGCTCCATAGAGTATTACAGGCATAATGGCCGTCCTATAGAACTTGCCTTTAAGTCTTTTAAGAACTCGCCTATCACACAACACTCCCGAGGCTGCCCTCCACTTTACCCACCCCACATTTATCCTATGCACCACATCACTATCAATATCCAATTCTTTATGGATAATGGATCCTAAGTAACGGAATTGATCACACCTTGACACTTATTGCCCATCTATTTCAACTAAAGCTCTATCTATAGTTCTACCTTCCTTAAAATTAAATTCTATGCACTCTGTCTTAGTCCTACTTATTTTAAAACCTTTAGATTCTAGAGTAACCGTCCACAATTATAATTTCGCATTTAAACCTATTTTACTCTCATCAATTAAAACTATATCACCTGCAAAAAGCATACACCAAGGTACATTATCTTGCAAATGACTAGTAAGCTCATCCATAACTAAAGTGAAAAGATACGGACTTAAGGCTAACCCTTGATGAAAACCTACCGTAACCGAAAACTCCTTAGTTTTCCCCCAATAGTCCGCACACTAGTTTCCACCATCCAATAAAAATCAACATTTTTTCAGATGGACCTGACGAAGAGAGTATTTAAGACTTTAAAGTAAGACTACTTAAAAGAAAAAGAAAAAAGTTAGCTTCCTGTGCTAACTATGAGTCGAATGGGCCTGCTGGGGTGTACGGATTATATGTGAAGTAAATGGCTATGTATTGGACTTACCCAAAAAAAAAATGGCTCTGTATTGGGCCTTACATTTATTTATGCTATTGGGCCTTGCGTTGAAATCATTTTTTGCAACTCTATTGTCAAAAATAAATATAAATGGTAAATGGAATTGAATAATATATAAAAATTAAGTTTACTATTTAAATTCAAGGCAAGCTGAGTCGCTGCGCTGCAGCTCAGGTGAAGGATTTCAAGGAACGATAGAGTTGAGATGAGTTGAGTGAAGCCAGTTGACCCTAGAAGCTGGCTACGCTTGTTATTATCCGTACTTTCTATATATTGCACTCCGAAGCTCATGTTTTAGTTTAGGGACAAGGAACAGCGTTTGTCATCATATATCTTGTTATTATAAAAAAAATGCGTAACGGGAAGCTTCCAAAGGGATAGCATGAAGGTGTAGTTTTAAATTCATTGATATTGTGATTTGAATATGTGGGCCCCAAGCATATCCCAAAAAAGCAACATGACCAATTAGTTGGTGAAGTTTTCATCGGCCATTGGATCCCTCGAAGGTGCACTTGCTAGGCGCATCCATTTGCATCATGTTTGTGTGCTAGCAGGTGCTCCACGAACGCCAAAGCTGAGGAAGGTGATGTAAATTAGCCTTCATGTTGGCTCGTGATACATGAGCTTAACAAAGTAGCACATGCTATGGGGAGGAGGGGGAGCACCCAGAAGCATTTCCAAGAGTTTGAAGACTCCTAAACGCTCCCTAGAAGGGCTTTGGAAATTCAGAAAATCTAGAAAGAAACAACATCTACGCCGCACTGGTGAGTGATTTCATTAAGGATGAAGCACAGAAGGCGATCAGGTCTATGGGATGAACTTGTGCGGCGGTTGTGCTCTTTAAAGGTGATTGAGAAAACATACCAAAATTTGAGGTGCCTGAAATTAATTCAACTTTTCCCGGTGGCCCTGGTGAGACCATATTTCTTATCACAACAGCAGCAAAATTGAAGAATGTGGTGCCTTAACATTAATATTCCCAAAGAGGTGATGTAGCTTATTTTCTTCACCTGTGGTAGGGAACACATTCTTTTCTTCTTTGCCCATTAATGGTAATTCATTCAATTCGCTCTTTATTTGTACTCCCCCTCTGCCCCACATTAGTAGTCCGACTTGGTTGGGACAGAAAATATTTTATAATTAGAAGGAAAGGATACCCAAAATCACAAATTTAGAAATCCAATCAGCTCATAACGATGAAACAACTACAAATGGTGAAGTAGTTGCATATACATATATTTAAACAGAGAAGTGAATCATTATCTCCATGCAAGCTGCAAGCTATCTAATCGAGGATTAATGAGAATAACATGCTTATTCTCCAACCAACAAAATTCGTCCCCGACAAAAGACTTTTTCTTCAAGATATCAAGAGAGTTTTTGGCGCTGAAAAAACATCTAATACCAACTAAACCATGGCAAAGTATTTAGCACAAAGAAGCAATATGGAAACGCAAGAAGATAAAAAGGAAAAGGTAACATAACTGACATATAGGAAAAAACTAACATACTGTATCTCTAATAACACAACGCTCATACATATAGAGCTTACATCTCTCCTGTCTAAAGAGTTATTCCACACATATAACACTAAAGTAGAAGCTCCCATATCCACTAACCCCATCAGTTCTAGTTCTGAAGTCACCTGTATTGATACATAATATATCTGGAGTCAGAAGAAATAGCTCAAAAGAAAGCCCTACTCCCATAAAACACTCTAGACCCGTTACCCTTTTGCTGCCCTTTTGGATCAGATGGCGAATTATCAGTTGGAGTAGTTGTAGTAGAAGGTGTAGTACCTCCATTTTCAATGTCCAATGGCAGCTTCATCTTGGCCAAAGACTCTGTAAATTGCTGCATGCTCTTCATATACATGTCCACATAATCCTGCTGCACCACTGGCTGCTCAGGTTCAATCTTTATGTTAATCACAGGCTGAGGGAAGGAATCACAGGTCGTTCCATCAGATGAATTGATCTCATTCTCACCGTCCATGCTCTTGCCGTCCTTCTTCGGCGAGCCCTCCCTGTCTTCACCATCAGAGATTGGGTGCGAATTCGACTGCGTTTCACTTGCAACTGTGGTGGAGGACTCACTGGATCCATTCACTGTTACACTACTCACAGGTGCTTCTTTCTCCGACCCTTTGTGCGATGAGTGCTCCACAGTCTGAGTGCTGATACCTGAATCTAAGTTATTCCCATCTTCAGTAGTGATCAAACTCTCAGGCGTTTTAGATTCAAACTCATTACTGGAAATTCCAATATACTCAGACACCATAATCTGATTCTCATTCGCAATATTAGGATCAGGGAATTCAATCTTACTTAACTCACTAGGGAGTGGATCAGCCTCCTCCTGACCTGGCAGGGCACTACCCTTAGCTACCGGTGCAGGCGGCCTGGAGAGAGCAACTACTTCAGGCGAAGTCCCATAATACGAGAGAGATAACTGGACAAAACCCGCCGGAGAATGGAATAGATCAGTTGACGAGAGAGAGAAATCCTGCATCAAATTCCCATTTGCGCCTAATACATCCGATAAGGGCACCAATGTAAAACCCAGCAATTGGTCTTCAAGGTAGTTCTTCACCCTGCTCAGCATCCAAATCTCACACTTGAGGGACGAATCGATGGTCTGGACCTTGATCTGGAGGCGTTCGTTGAATACGGGATTCCTACCCCCGCCATTGATGATTTGGGTAGAGACAGTGGTATCAGGGTCATTGGTGAGGCACAGCTTCGCATAAACATCTTGCTTGTGGTAAATGCAGACGTTATGGACATCTCTGGCTTGGTGAATGTAAACCTCCAGGAAACCAATATAACCCCTCTCTGGATTTCCCACCATATCCTCCTTGTTCCGAATGTTATCGGAGAACTTCGCGGATGGAAAGTCGGGTGTTGACCTCTCTGGTTCTAAACGAGGGGACGAGTTTGAGCAGGAAGAGGAAAATGATTCATGAGAATTCATCATCATGGAAGGAACTCACAGACCTAAGAAGAACAAAAAAACTAGGATAAAATCACAGAAAAGCTGATGCTTGAAACCAAATATCAAAAGGGTGGAAGAATCTGATTCTAGCGACCAAGTGTGAGCAGAAGGATTTCAGAAAAGATTTACCACGAGTGAAAAAGCTCGCAACTTTATGATGAGACTAGACTGATCGCTTCCAATTTATACCTATAGATCAAGTTGGTTCTCTAGCTTGAAAAGTTGAAAATGATTCCGAAGAACCCAAGCTCGTCCAGGCAGTGACAGAGCCCGGAGCTGGAATTTAGAAAGGAATGTGCTTCAAAACTGACTCAGGAGACACAAAGAGCTCTGAAACCAGCTGAAAACCCAAATCCCTGAAAGATCCGAGGGAGAGGATTTACAGAATGCTAAAAAATCCAAACAACTCAAAACCCAATAAAAAACCATGAACCAAGTGAACCGACAAACTTTACCAGTGCCCGATAAAGCTCTGGATTGTGTAAATCTATTCAACAACAGAAACAGCGTGCCAGAATCCAAGGGAAGTGCAGCAACTACAAAGCAGCAGATGGCACACACGGTTCTTACAGTTCTTCTCTCCAGTGAGCTCTGAAACAAATAAAAACACAGAGAGTCAAGAGAAATGGGGAATTCCAAGCACAAGAAAGCAGATTTCTTTAGAATAAAAAGGAGGCAGGATTGAAATGGCTAATCTACCGTGCTAGTCTTTATGCTGCAGAAGTCAACAGAGATGTGGAATTCACGGCTCTTATCCAGATCTGTCCGCAGCCCTGCTGCCTCAGTGAAAGCAGCTCAAATCCTCCCCTTCTTTGCACCTAGGCTAGAATATGCCCGTGAAAAGATAAAAGCTTTGCAATTTACAAATGGAGATCACAGACTTTACTGCTCACACAACAGTTCACTCCATATAATAAAACCATATAATTCTAATGTTTTTGTCAAACCATTTTCCTTGCAGTGTCCATCGGCCACAACATTGGGCCATCTTTTTTTATCACTTTTTAAGTTGCAATGTATGTCTTAATTGGGAAGATAAAAGATATTTCCGGGGATTTGGGATTATCTTGACCATGCTTTTGTCTGTATTTCCTTGTTGCATCAGTACCGTAGAGATCTCTTTCATAGCTTAGTATTGGAGAATGGAGATTGAAGGTGGGTTGGTGGATGCATGTCGGTTGGCGAATGAGTCTGATTGAGCTTGAACTACTGTTATGAGTTTCATAATCTTATTTAGTCTATGCCCACCAACATGATTATGTAAATTATGTACTCTAGTATGAGTCTTTGTGGGAAAATGAAGAGGGGAGTCATGTTTTTATACTAATCAAATCACACCCATATTCGGCTTTGGCACCAAATCCTGCTCCACTTATGATAAAATAAAAGGAATGAAAAGGGGAAAGTGAAAAGCAGGAGGTGAAAGGAGAACTCTTTGCTTGCTACTTTTGAGTTTGATGAGAAAAGGATCATGGACAGGCGGGCCGACTATGCTCATCGGTTCACACACCAGCTGGCGGGTCCACTTACTTGTAGAAATCTGTTGTATGTGGCTGGGGGGATGAATTTAGAAAGGGAAAGGAAAATGTTTCGTAAATACAAGAACCGGGTTTCCACCTCAAACATATTGAACAAAGACTAAAGGTCCCTTTGGTTAGAGATTTTATAAGTGAAAAATCTAGATTTTAGGGAAGAAGCTGAAAGAAGAATTTGGGTATTTGGTTAGGAAGAAATAGCTTTTAGAGAATAATTTAAGGTTCGATGGTATATTTCATAAATAAATATAAAAGGCATGTGTAGTTAATAAGGAAAAACACGTTTTCATGATTGAAAACGTACTTTTCCTTATTAATTATTCCTGATTTTTTTATAAAATTACAACAAATATAATTAAGAAAAATTAATGAAGTGAAAGCTGGATATTTTTAAAAAATCTCTTTTATAAGAGATTTTCCAAAAGAAGTTGGATTCTTCTAAAATCTAACATTTTCCCTACTGCCATGCCAAATAGGCCCTAAGAGTCGGGCTAGCTTGTGCTGCAATGCTAACCCATTATATGACGACAATCATAAGATTGATCTGGCGGCTACATGCTCTACACCGCTCAGCTTAGGCTAGTTTTTTCTTTCAACGGAATGGAAATATATTCCTGATCAAAGTGTATAATATGTCTATGTACTATATTAGCACATAAGAACTAAGCTGGTACTGAAATATCTTATACACCTATTGTCCTATGTTATTTATCTTAATCTCTAAACCGAAATAAACCTACTTTATTTCATCTCTACTTTCTAATACATGGACATGGGCTTTGGTCAAGGTGCTTGGCTAGAAATTTTTTTTTTGTTAATTAAGCTTTGGGCCACTTGTTGTCAAGTACAATAATTGATAGGGGAGAGTTTAAATGAGATCAGTCTCATTTCGTTTATATGAACCCAGTTTAAGTCATAGTTGTTGGATTGAGATCTCACAACGCTCCGGATAAGCATGTGTCTACACCTACACTGTTGGATTGGAATCCAATGGTGAAAAGGACCTGTCTCATACCCCTTATATATAAGACTCGTCTCATACGAACTGATCTCTAATTAATAATACATTATGTTCTCATTGGTATAAGGTTTTTCAACATACCAGTACAGATTAAAATATCCTCCCTGCACATAGCTCCAATTTTCTCTTAATTTCTGATTGAAACTACTTAAATAACTTTTTTTACAAACATGGACGTGTTATTGGCAAGGAATTCCGTATCGGATTTTGGTAAAATATCGGTCGACCTCAAGAGAAAAAATTTCGGAGATATATCGGAGATATTTATCAAAAAATATCGGTAATTTAAAACTAATTTTTACCATATATTTTCACAATTTAACTTATAAAATGAGTTATACTAATTTAGACAAAGCATAGATTTCAAAATATGCATATTAGGATGGGAAACAATGGGAAAGTTTTTTTTTTCTTTTTTTTAGGATGGAAAACAATGGGAAAGTTGTTTTTTTTCTTTTTTTAAAAAAAAAATTCCCAATTTTTTTTTGAAAATATTTTTTTTAAATAGCAAAATTTTACAGATATTGTAAAAATTTAAAAAAATGATATTTAGTGATTACGATGGGGCCCGAAATCGACACAAAACGAAGATAATTGAGTTTCAATTAACAAGTCTGACCTCCTATGGGACTGTGGGAGTTTGTTGACTAAGCTTATGAGAAGAGCGTGGCATTGACTTCGAATCAAGTATGTGCAAAATTATTGACCTTTGCAAAAATAATTATTACAAAAAACCAAAATAAAGAAACAAATAATTTTGACTTCCCTGGGCAGATTGGGCAATCATACACGAGGAAGATGTTCGTGAGGGAGTTTTTTTTATATTACTTGGCGCCAACTTTGATATTCCCATATTACCTGGTTTTTCCTGTGAAATTTCATATGACCTGGAATTTGGATTTGAAGTACCCAAAATGCCCTTTCTTCTAATACTGTGCGAAGAGGCGTGTTGTGTACAACACGAAAAAATACAAGGGTTCTCTGGCGATTTCCATCGGCGACTTCACCGACGATCGGCGAGTTCGAGCGGCGATTCAACCGGCAACCCCTGCGGATTTTGACGAGCCTATTCGCGTCCCCCATCTCGATTTGGAGCTGCCCATGCTGGATTTCGACGACACGACTAAGGGAGAGTGCACAAAGGCGGCGATTTAAAGCGTATACGTCAGTATTTCGGATCTTCAACCTTCAGAGTTCCCCCGCGGCTCCTTCCGCCTGCATGCAACCAACGGATTGACCGATTGAGCTTCAGTTGACGGCGAGGAAGAGTGTGAAAGGCACTTGCGAGGAAATACACACATACACACGACTAAACCATGGTAAGTTACAACAATCCTTACTGATTTTAGTTTCATAAGGTTCGACATTTGGATTTTAAATTTTTACTATGAACTATAAAGTCGTGTCTTTAAAAGACACGACTTGTTATTTAGTCGTGTACGCGACAACACGACTTTTATATTTTCGTGTTTCACCGACACGACTTTTCTATGGACCACTCTAGCTCTCTCCTTGCAGATGGATAAAAAAAGAGATGAGTCTATGGAGGAAATACCATTGGAAGAGGAGGAGGATCAGGATTTTGTCTTGGCACCTCAACAGCGAAATCAGAGGGGTAGGAAGAGGAAGGCTCCGATGGACCGACCAGTAAAGAGAACATACAATGCGCGACTGGCGCTTCAGACGTTTTGTCAACCGGGAGCGGTAAAAAAGTGTGCGGCCCTCCTACAGCATCATCAAAGATGTGCCCAAGTGATCAAAGATGCTGGTTTCACTGTCATTTTCTAAGGTGAGGACGTAGTTGTATCTCAGAAGCTCCTCGACCATTTGGTCAGGTACTGGGATGAGTCGACGAAGGTCTTCAATATCAAGGGCAGGACGCTACATTTCACAGAGCAAGAAGTTGCCCTTATCACCGGATTGCCCACAAAGGGCGAAAGAGTTGAGGTCCTCCCCTCCTTGACACGCCGACCGGAAGGTCAATTTTTCAGAAAGCACTTCGTCGCGAGGAGAGTGGATATTCCACACATTGAGGAAATCATAGACAAGCTTAGCATGGGCGAACTGAAGATGGAAGAGAAGGACATGGCGAGGATGATCATCTGTCTCCTCTTCTGCACGGTGATGTTTCCACACAGCACTAGAGCGGTTCATCCCTGTTTGTACCATTACATTGACGACCTCCCAAGATTGAGGTCATACAATTGGGCTGAGGCTATGCATAACATGTTGGTTTCTGGTATAACCCACACCAGCAGACTAGTGGGTGCGAGATCGCAAGGAGGGTGCCTGGGCGATGGATACCTAAACGGCGCCGCATATGTCCTTCAGTTATGTAGCATTCATAGTCTTCGAAAGGCAAACAAGTCTTATGCAATACCACTATATTTATAGTCGTGTCTTATGCAACAGGACTATATATATAGTCGTGTATGATGAAACACGACTAGGTATATAGTCGTGTTGTATAAGACACGACCATAGTTCAATTCGTGTACTATTTATAGTCGACTAAGGCAACCGCCCCTTGTAATAATATTTTCATCTGTTTACTATGCAGATTTGGTTTTTCGAGCACACGACAATCTTCCATCCTGTTGTGGGCCTTACCAGTCCACAGGCCAAAAGGTGGCTAGGAAGTGGGGCCCTCATTATAGAATTGAAGAAAGGTGAACAGAAGAAGCACCGTATGGCCGACTATTGGATGGGAGTGTTCCACAATCTCGAAGTATGGGACGAACTCATCGACGTAATCAGCCCCATGGCCGGAGAGGCATCTCTCTTTGCTTCGTTAATCTCAATGGCCCCTCCTCCGCGACGGCAGGGGCCGGAGAGGCCGGAAATGAAGAGGAATCCCAACCAACCTACACCCCCTTCCTCGAGGACGGCTGCCCAGTCCACTGCAACTGCAATGGGGCGATTGGAGGGTGCGCTTCAGGGCATACAATCACTAATTAAGATGGCTCTATCTTCGTATGAGGAGATGGGAAGGAGTGTCGGACCTCTGCGAGAGGTTCTCCACTCTTTGAAGGCATCTGTCGCCTGAGCGTCAATGCTGTTAGAGGGTCCAAAGAAGTGGCCCCACATGGAGCCAAAGAAGTCATCGGTGCATCAGATGGAGCCAAAGAAGTGGCCCCATGACAAGGAGCATATGAAGAAAACTCTGATTGGTATGCGGACAAAGGAGCTGGTAAGGAAGTCACATCTCGATTCGACGAAATAGGGTAAAGATAAGTTGTAGACGATTATTTATTTTCTCGTGCCACATGGTACACGACTATTATATTTGTCGTGTTTCATGCTACAAGACTATGTAGTTTATCGTGTTTCATAAAACATGACTATGTTCTTTATCATGCTGTTACTGACACGAATAAGTAAAATGACATTTTAGCTCCTATCAAACGCGCGGATGAGGAAGACAAGATTCAACGGGCTACAAAGAGATCCTCCGCCAAGTTGTTTTTGAAGAAGCTCCAACTAGAATTCAACGAAGATATGGAGCGTGTAGAAGTCGAGTCCCGTCAGACGTACGGACGGGACCTATTCCCCCTGGTCTAGTGGTAAGGAAGAGAATGAGGACTGCCTCCACAAGGGAATTGCAGAGGATTAGGGAAGATGACCATATACGGAGAATGGCGGAGAAGTAGGAAAGAAGGAATAGGTCCTCTCAGCCGAAAGCCGAATCCGAAGAAACCATATCCGATCAACAAGCGACCTCTATCATCGATGAGGTCATCTCTTCCTTACAGCAGTCGGATATCCAAACCGTCAAGGAGGAGGTGAAGGCTTATATGAAGGAGGAGGAGTCGGAGGAGGCGAAAGAGGATGTTCTAGACAAGGAGGCGAAAGAGGAGGAGGTGAAGGACGATGAAGAGGCGATGGAGGAGGAGAAGGAGGAGGAGGTGAAGGAAGAGGAGGCGAAGGAAAATCGAGGTCAAAACACCTGCAAGGTTAGTCAACAATAATAATTCCAACTCGCAAGTATAGGAAGAACATCAATATGGCTCCTACTACACATATGAGTAAGGAGAGGATAACAATCATATCAAAGGCTCCAGACATCTAAAGTGAAAGGAGTTATAATTTCTGCTCGCTAACCTGGTCGCTTGCAAGTGACTAAAACAATATACTAGAACCACCCTAGGGGTTCTCTTGTGGAACCCTGCCATGCGTCTAGGATGCTGGCCCCACCAGTGCTTACGGACACGATGGGCGGAGACTGAGGACCTTTCGTAATGTCCACAATCTAACGTACGTATAGTGCCTCCCTTCAGGCAGTATGGAATCGTAATTTCATAAATATAAGTGACCTCGTAAGATCTAGCAATGGCATAATTGAGCATACTATGAAACCACCATGGGGAGAGTCTCGCAAGGTCTCCAATGGAAGAAATAATCATGAAATCAATATGAGCAATATCTCAAAGGAATAGAGGTTATAACACTCTAAGATCATAAGGTATTTCTTACCAGAATAGACTCTCTCATGGAGTATGGATAGAATAATAAGACAACCCAAACACTTCGAATAATAATGATAACTTACCCAAGGAGTAACATACAATCAATATATACCTTTCATGCTCAGCCCTAGATAGGAATTCCTCATACACATTAGTGTTTTATAATACAAATATCAGAGATAAGAAATCAAAGAATCTTAGATGATTTGAATTCCAAGTCGAATATCAAACCGACAGCAACGCTTCAAGGTAGATAGTTATAAATCTCCTGATCAAAGAATTATCCCTCCTAATTAGATTACTTCTAACCCAATTCTTACTGTGATATTCCATAAGTATATTGTTCACTTATTGGTATTGACATATTAATCATTATCATATCATATTACATGATGTTATTTGTATACTTAGTATTTTCTCTCAGATTCAGCTCACTGCCTCCTGCACAATAGTCTTATTCCGACGGCTACTGTGCTCTGGAAAGTAAGACTTAGCCTCTGAAATTTTTACTGATAATACCCTAGTGAGTCTAGTTTCTAACCCCATTGATTTTGTATTTTTCCGATTTTATTTAAATTAGTTATGAATTATTTACTACCGACTGTCAGCACAGAAACAGTTCTGGCCGAGATTAAGACTCTTAATTAAACTTAATTATCTTACTTGATAACACATTATAAATAATAATACATCATTAACAGACAATATACTCCCCTCCTAGACAAATTACAGAACCTAGGATTATCTGAAATTACTAAAGTTCACTCCTTTCTTGTGTTCTCTCATATATAACATAGTTTGTAATCATTAATACACCCCAAATAAGACAATTAATGTAAGACATACTTTAAAGGCACAAACTCAACGTGGATCATCATCAACCAAACAATAACAGAACTTTTAGTCTCTGGACAATTAATAAAACATTAGACTTTATGTATGAATTCCCATCTAGAAGCAAAACATGAATGCACATATGATTTATGATGCGCTACGCATAGAAATAAAGACACGATTCATTCATCTCACAAGAATCCAAACAATAACAAGGTGTTGAATAAAAAACACTTGTCAAACGCATATATAATCAAAAGAGAGAAGAGGGGAAAAACCATCCTACTTAATTCTCCAAAGATTTCGCCTTTCTACGCGTTGCTAGTCTATTCCTCTTCTTCCAAAGCTCCCGCTCCAAGCTCTTGCAAACTCCTACAAGAACAAGCCTCAAAGGAAGATGGTTGAACGTGGGACGGAGAGGGAAAAGGTCTCTGGATGTTCTAGGGTTTGCACAAGCCAATTCTCTAGTGTTTATATGGAGTTGGGGGAGAATCCATTCTTAAACTAATCTCCCAAATCATGGACACTTCCAACCAATGGGAAGGCTTCAAAATCCTACTGGAGACGTGCAAATCAAGTCCTATTGGGATTTAGTATCTTTCCCAAGCAAATCCACCCCAAAAACAAGCTAGAAATCGCAAAATCGCAACCGGTGATCGATCGGCTATACGGCGATCGATCGTCGTATACGTTGTTTTATACTATCGCGTTACAGCCGATCGATCGCCATTTTGGTGATCGATCGCTTTACGCGAAGCACAACATTCACAAATCACAGTAACTACGATCGATTGTTTTGATACGACGTCGATTGGTTCAGCTTGCCGATCGATCGATTCTTATAGCGATCGATCGTAGTCACGTTCAATAAAATTCAAATTCTCATATCTTTTTACCCCAAACTCCAAATCGAGCATAATTGGGGGCGTTGGAAAGCTCTTCTCACCAACTTTAATTTCCATAAGGCAAAACAGGACCAAATCAAACATTAAGAGGGTCAAATTTGGGTTTTAAAATACTTACTAATTTTTTGGGTGTTACATCCTCCCCTCCTAAAAAGAACATTTCGTCCTCGAAATGCCGTCACTCAATCTTCAAAAAGGTAAGGGTAGGATTTCCTCATTTCTCTTTCCGTTTCCCAAGTCATTTCCTCAGCCAACTGGTTTTGCCACAAAACTTTCACCAAAGGAATAATCTTTCGTCTAAGTACGTGATCTTTTCTGTCTAATATTTTAACAGGTTTTACCGGAAATGTCAAATCTGCTTCTAACTCCAACGTTGTGAAATCCAAAACATGTGATGGGTCAGGCACATACTTCCTCAACATGAAGATATGGAAAGTATTATGCACCTCATCCAACTGTGGCGGTAAAGCCAACCGATATGCAACTGGCCCAATTCGCTCCAAAATTTCAAATGGTCCAACAAACCTCGGACTCAACTTTCCTTTCTTACCAAATCTCATAATTCCTTTTGAAGGCGATACTTTCAGAAATACATGATCTCCTTCTTGAAATTCCAACTCTCTTCGCCTATTGTCCGCGTAATTCTTTTGGCGACTATGAGCCGTTTGTAGTCTCTGTCTAATCTGTCTCACCTTTTCTGCACAGTATTGCACCAATTCTGATCTCAGCACTTGATTCTTTCCAATGTCTGTCCAACATATAGGGGATCTACATGGTCTTCCATATAGTGCTTCAAACGGTGCCATCCCAATACTAGAATGATAACTGTTATTATATGCAAACTCTATCAATGGTAAATGATCATCCCAATTACCTTTCCAGTCAATCGCACAGGCTCTTAGCATATCTTTCAAAGTTTGAATCGTGCGTTCCGATTGTCCGTCACTATGAGGATGAAATGTTGTACTAAAATTTAACTTAGTTCCCAATGCCTCTTGTATACTCTTCCAAGTTTTTGATGTAAACCGAGGGTCTCGGTCAGACACAATAGATAACGGCGTACCATGTAACCTGACAATTTCTCTGATGTATAACTCTGCCAAGCTTTCCGGGTTTTATTTCCATCTAATCGGAAGAAAGTGTGCTGACTTTGTGAGTCGATCCACTATAACCCAAATCGCATCTCGTTGTCTTTGAGTCTTTGGCAGTGCCACAACAAAATCCATTGTAATGTGCTCCCATTTCCACTGTGGAATCTCCAGCGGTTGCAACATTCCAGCCGGTCTTTGATGTTCAGCCTTTACTTGTTGACAAGTCAAGCATCTCGATACAAACTTGCCAATATCTCTTTTCATCCCATTCCACCAAACCGTTCTCTTCAAATCTTGATACATTTTCGTACCTCCAGGATGAATGTTATACTGAAAGTGATGTGCCTCACGCAGGATTTCCTGTCTTAATTCCATGTCTTTAGGTACTACCAGTCTTCCTCGGAATCGAATACTTCCATCTGCTCCTTTTTCAAAATCCGTCCTATCCAATAATTTCTGTATTTGAGGGTTCTTCTTTTGTGCTTCTAGTATTTTATCAAACACCACTGATCTTATAGAAATATTCCCAAGAATTGACATCCTCCTTGAAGTCGGCCATTCCAAATGACATTCTCCCATTTTCTGCATCAGTTTCCACTCTTGTACTAACATGTGAGCAATCATCCCTGTCTTTCTGCTTAATGCATCTGCTACTACATTCGCCTTGCCTGGATGGTAATGAATAGAAAAATCATAGTCCTTCAAGTACTCTAGCCACCTTCTCTGCCTCATATTCAGATCCTTCTGGGAAAAGATATACTTCAAACTTTTGTGATCTGTGTAAACTTCAAAAGTTTCTCCATACAAATAGTGTCTCCAAATTTTTAAAGCAAAAACTACTGCTGCTAGTTCCAAGTCATGTGTTGGGTAATTTTGCTCATGAATCTTCAATTGTCTCGACGCATACGCCACAACATGTCCGTATTGCATTAGTACACATCCGAGTCCACTCTTTGAAGCATCACTGTATATAACGAATCCTCCAGTTCCCGATGGTAAATTCAAGATCGGTGCTGATGTTAATCTCTTCTTCAATTTCGTGAAACTTTTATCACATTCATCATTCCATATGAATTTCACTCCCTTTCTGGTCAACTTCGTCATTGGCAAAGCTAGACTTGAAAATCCTTCAATGAATCTTCTATAGTAACCTGCCAATCCCAAGAAACTTCAAATCTTTGTCACATTCTTTGGTTGCTCCCATTTTAACACTGCCTCTACCTTCATTGGATCAACTGATACTCCATCTTCTAATATGACATGTCCAAGAAAATTCACCTTGTTCAACCAAAACTCACACTTATTCAGCTTAGCATATAATTGATTATCCTTCAATATCTGTAACGGCAAAATAAGCAGGAAAGACGAAAAAAAAATCTATGATCAAGGGATTTTGATATAAGAGTAGCGGGGAAGCCCGCCCAACTACAAAAATTGAGATCTACATGTAAAGAAACACATATAAAGGTCACTCATTCGTGTTCGACCGCTCCTGGACATGAAATAAGAGGATAAAAATGGGCAAAAACGTAAAATACTCGTCAATGAGCGACAATTTCAATTTATATATATTTCTGTGATCTTAATGAAGTGGAAGAGGAGGAAAAATAAGGAAGAACGCAAAAATAAAAACGGATAAAAAATGAGTGAGTTGTGACATTTTAAAAATTTCAGTAAAATCATGTCGTCGAGTACACGACTTGAATTTAAGTCGTGTATTTTACTGCAATTTTCAAAATGTCATAACTCGCACTTTTTTATCCATTTTTGCCATTTTTTTGCGTTCTTCCTTATTTTTCATCCTCTTCTACCTCATGAAGATATATTAGGATGAAAAAAGAAAAAAAAAATAGGAAGAAAGAAGAAAGTGGAAGCATTTGACGCCCGAAGCTTTGCCTGAAAACTTTCACTTTCTTCTTTCTTCTTATTTTTTCATCCTAATATATCTTCATGAGGTGGAAGAGGAGGAAAAATAAGGAAGAAAGCAAAAAAATGGCAAAAATGGATAAAAAATGAGTGAGTTATAATATTTTAAAAATTAAAATAAAATTGTGTCATCGAGCACACGACTTGAATTCAAGTAGTGTATAATTCAAGTCGTGTATTAAAATTAGGACGAACCTTGAACACCCAAAAAATAGCTAGGTAAATCTCTTGTATAGTGCCAACGGTTTTGCTATTTAGGAGAACATACGAGGCTCAAATGATGTCTTTGGTCTATTTTGTTTTGTTGAACATCCCTCGACAGTCTAGATAATGGATCTAATCAGCTAAATATTGATCTTATGGTGTCCTTCATCTTAATTTTTTTTACGAATGTTATTTATAGCTGCGCATATGCTTTTCGAGAAGTGTCATGTTAAACTTACCTATTTTTTATCCTTAAAATCATCGAAAGCACATGATCTTCATTCTCTGTCATACACGAGGCTTCTGACGCAATTACTGGAGACTCAACCAAAGGTCCAAAAGCTTCCCCAAATATATACAAGAACATTTAATCCCAATCGAGCATCTGTATTGGTGTCTAGTTGACACAATGTCTGAAACAAGATGTGTTTTTTTGACAACTGAATGACATGGAGCTGAAATTTGGCTTCATTGCCACCTTGAACAAATCCCACATCTAAATAGAAATGTTGCTAAAGCTTGATGAATTGGGCCTGAAGCACTCTAAAATTTGTATCCAAATATTTCATTCACACCAATCTGGCCTTCTCCACTCTCGGAAGGCTCCTGTGTCTCATACTAGCACTATTTGTAACACTACTACAATAGAAGTGCAAGTTTAGCCTCATGTCATCATTTGTTAAAAGAAGAAAAAGCTCATGTTAAATCTGAAGTGACAAGGACCTCTCTTTGTTTCCCTGCGATTTTTTATGAGTTATACAAAAATTTGTGCAATTTCAGTGCTCCAGTCTCCCCGCAATCCGAATTCGGTCGTCAAGCTGAAGCCAGCTATACTAAACTCTTCCATCTTAGAAAGCCAGTTACAAGTTACAGATGCTCAACTACAAAAGTTGAGATCTACAAAAATTCAAGTCGTGTAGAAAATACATGATTGAATTCAAGTCGTGTCTTCGACGACATGATTTTACTGCAATTTTTAAAATGTCATAACACACTCATTTTTTATCCGTTTTTGCCCATTTTTTTGCGTTCTTCCTTATTTCCCCCCTCTTCCACCTCATGAAGATATATTATGATGAAAAAAGAAGAAAAAATAAGAAGAAAGAAGAAAGTGGAAGCTTTTCGGCGAAACTCCGAACGTCGAATGCTTCCACTTTCTTCTTTCTTCTTATTTTTTTTTCTTTTTTCATCTCAATATATCTTCATGAGGTGGAAGAGGATAAAAAATAAGGAAGAATGCAAAAAAAAGGGCAAAAATGGATAAAAAATTAGCGAGTTATGACATTTTAAAAATTACAATAAAATCATGTAGAAAAATACACAACTTGAATTCAAGTCGTGTATAATTTACACGACTTAAATTCAAGTCGTGTACTTGACGACACGATGTTACTTAAATTTTTAAAATGTCATAATTCGCTTATTTTTTATCCGTTTTTGCCCATTTTTTTTACGTTTTTCTTTATTTTTCTTTCTCTTCCACTTCATTAAGATCGTAGAAAGATATATAAATTGAACTTGTTGCTCGCCGACGAGTATTTCATGCTTTTGTTCATTTTTATCCTCTTATTTCATGGCTAGGAGCGGTCGAACACCAATGAGTGACCTTTACATGTAGATCTCAATTTTTGTAGTTTGGAAGGCTTCTCCACTACTCTTACATCAAAATACCTTCATCATAAATTTTTTCTCGTCTTTCCCGCTGATATTATAGTTTTTCGGCATGAAATTTTATTTTTTCTAGGTTGGACAGCGCCAGGGGTGATTTGAACTGCAATGATAGACGGACCTTTGCCGGAATGTCTTCTTCCCCAACTTGATGCTCCCGTAAAGCAATAATTTTGGGAAGAATGAAGCATTTCGGATATAAAAGATACGAAAAATGTAAAAGAAGGGCATTTCTGGTACTCTAAATGCCGATTTCAGGTGACATGGGATTTCAAGGGAAAAACTAGGTAATATAGGAATCTGAAAGTTGGTACAAGGTAATATGGAAAAAGCTCAAACAACCATTTACTCCTTCGGTCCCATTCTAATTGTCTACATTTGAAAAAAAAAACTCGTATCTATGTGGACAATAAAGAACACAGCTAACTCCTTTTATTTCATCCACTAATTTTTTGTTTTGGTAAACATAATTGCTTTTTAGATTTTATTTTCAAAAACCAAATAAGACAAGAGGAGAGAAGTGGGACAAGCAATAATGAGGCTATGTTTTTATTTTTATTTTTTACGTTGGGCCTTTTTATCCAATGACTCCCGCATAAAGCTTTATTTCTTCATGGCCCATGGGTTGGATTGGCCATGGGCCTTTTTTGGAAGTTTTCAGTCGTCGGTTGTTACTCGTTAAAAGGATTAAATCTCCGTTTGAACCCACAAGATTAACGCTCGTTTAGTCCACCATTTCTTTCCTCCGTAAAAGCCGGCCCGGCACTCCGGCTGTGTGCTGCTCTCGTCGGCGAGATTCGATGTCGGAGGGGGGGAAGATGAGAGAGAGCGTGGTGGGGAATAAGGTGATACTGGTCCCTTACATGAAGGAGCACGTCCTGCGTTATCACCAGTGGATGCAAGACCCTTCCCTCCTTGAGGCCACCGGCTCCGAGCCTCTCACGCTTCAACAGGAGTACGACATGCAGCTCTCCTGGACTCAAGACCCCAACAGTTACTTCTCTCCTTCTCCTTCTCCTTTTTTTTTTTTTCCAATTTTCATAATTGTAATTTGATTTTTGTTTCCTTACTGTGGTGATCTCCGTGCAGAGCATACCTTCATCGTCTTGGACAAGGAAATGGTCGCAGGACGCTTCGTCCATGGAGAACCCCACGTTGAAGGTACTTTGCAAACTTTGCATTGTTTTTTGGCAAATATTTGAACTTTAAGCTTTTGAAGAGGTCCTTGTTGTAGAGATTTGTTCTTCGTCCTGTATATGATCTTATGGATAAATGGTAGTCATCCTTGTAGGAAGAAAATCAGCATATCTGAGCTTGGTTCTTATGCTGAGTAGTATCTGATTTCAAATTAGTCGGGAAGCTAGCCCAATTTTGTTGGGCCTGCGGGCTTACTTGCTTTATACTCCCTCCATCCGAAAAAGATAGGTACAGTGAGGGGAATTGCATTTTTTTTAGCCACAGTGAATCCCCAAGTGGGAAAAGGCTTTTGTGGCTGAGAAATGAGCTTAATTGTACCTAATTCTTTTGGATGCAGAAAAAAGGACTCTGTACCCGTTATTTTCTGCCGGAGGGAGTACAAATTTTACTCCCTTTCATTTGCCAAAACCCGGATAAGTTGAATGTAGCCGAAATGAGAATATTAAGGTGGATGAGTGGGATAACTAGGAGAGATAGGATTAGAAATGAATATATTCGTGAGAGCCTAGGAGTAGTTCCTTTCGGGGAGAAGCTGAGGGAATGTAGGTGGCGTTGGTATGGGCATATGCAAAGGAGACCTTTAGATGCTCCTCTGTGAGAAGATTAGAAGGGATACATGTAAACGATGCTAAAAGAGGGAGAGGGAGACCTAAGAGAACTTGGATGAAGTTAATAAGAAAGGATTTAACTTTACTATCTCTTACAAAAGAGGTAGTCCAAAACAGGCTGGAATGGAGGGGTAAGGTCTGTGTTTCCAACCCCAAATAGTTGGGAAAAGGCGCTACTTGATTATGATTATGTATGATTATGTCTTGATGACATGTCTAGCCTGAACAAGCTCCATGACCAGAGTCCAAGACCTTAATGCATAGGGGTCCGAGGATAGTGCATAGAGGCCTAAAGTGGTACACAACTGCCTAGCATGGTCCTATCATGTTCAACCGGTAGCTATGTACCCTGTTAGGATCCCTATGTACCATGGTCATGGAGTGTGGTCAGGAAACCATTTTCCAAAGAATTATAGTGCAGCTGCCTTATTGACACTGTTGTAATACATTTAATTCAACATGCTGAAATTTGAAAGCCTAACTATCCACTTGCAAAGTACAGGGCCAAACTGTGCTTTTCTGTTAGCTTTTCTTTGTAGTGAAGTGACATTTCCAATGTGGACCAGAAGATCTCTCTGTCGATATCCACTTCTAAATTTTCTGCTCTTTTGACATGGTTTTCATTTTGACCTTGGGGCTATTTTTTCTGTGCAGTAGCTAATCATATATATTACCCACGATGCTTAATCTTATTGAGTCGTCCACTCGATTCTGTTTTCTATGTCAGCCTCCTTGTAGATTCAAGTACTTATTCTGATTTATTAATTATGCTTGCTTGTCCATTACCTTTACCATTTCAATGTCCTTAAACCCTCTTTTAGAGTAGATAGAAATTATATTTTGCTAAGTGTGCGGCCTACTTCATCAGACAATGTAGACGATTCTAACATTTCTCACAGCAGCTTCAAGCTTTACTTTGATGGAGCTGATAAACTAATCTTAGTAGCCATGGTTGCAAAATAACAATGTTTTTCCATCAAGTCCCCTTGACGCAAGATATTCATGTTTTGCTAAAATCATTACCTTCTCTCGAGTATATACTCTAGAATGTTAGATTGGGTAACTTCTAGTGGGGAATATACTATTTCGGGGAAAGGTTTTAACATCATGACTGTTAGTTGATTATTTTTTCTCATAGTTTTCAACTGTATAATAAATAATGTTATGAATTGCTTATTATATCTTACAGCCTCTTCTTTTGTGCCACAATTTCCAAATTCTACATTCTTGTTATTTATTCTGAGTAACTGGTTTTATCACTTGTTGCAGCAATGGTTGGCGATGTAAACATATACATGAATGATCTTGATAATAAGCAAATAGCTGAGGTTGAAATTATGATAGCTGAACCCCACTGGTATTTTCTTTGAACCTACTTAGCATCTCATCAGTGTCTGCCGTTGACATGCTTTTAAAGTTAAAGCCACTTTTGACATTTCTTATGTTCAACAGTTTTCTCCCTTTGTCTTTTCTTTATTTCCAGCTTCTGTTTTCTTTTATAAATCATTTTGTTTGTGCACCTTGAGGTACTAATGAGCTGTTGTAATGTCAATCGACTGACTTATATATGTAGGTTTCTCTTTTAACAAACCTTGAATGCCTCTCGAAATTTATGTGATTTTCCTCAAGGAAGTAGTGGCTTTACGTTTGTTTCCTTCTTTTCTGAAACAAATGAAATGTTGTGCGCAATCTTGTATCTGATATGCAGATTTAATTCAGATATTTTTAGTTGCTGGTTTTGGAATCAATTCTGCTTGATTAAATGGGTACTTTAACACATTTTTGTAAATATGGAAATAATTACTAATGTAAACCCACTATTGTAAACGTGATGGACATTTGTATTTCAGTGCTAATCACTGCGATCTTGTCTAGAGGGGGAAGACTGGTTGTTTGACTTCTCACAAAAGGTTTCCTGATATTTAGCTACTCATCTCTAGCATGAAAAGTATTGTTGGAATTCTATAGATAGTGGTACCTTGAACCTGGTAAAATTTTCATATTGAAGTTATAATTGCTAGGTGTGTATTAAGCTTAGGACAGGAAAAACAATGAAACAAGGAGTTGCATTGAGTTTCCAGGGAAATCATAAAAGGGGAAATAGTGAGGTAACTTAGGTCCAAGAAAATGAATAGGATGATGTTAACAAGAAAAGCCATTCAACACTTAGATCCAAGAAAATGAATAGGATGATCTTAACAAGAAAAGCCATAATGGCTAATTCAACTGGACGCTTACTCGTTGTAGCATACATCCTCTAGAAATAGTAGAGGTGTACGAGGAGAGTTGGGTAAGAAGAGGAAGAGGAAGATAGAGAGAAGGGAGAGGGACAGACTGGTGAGGTGAGGGTGCATTATGTTGGGAATCAAAGGCCATGTGCCTAGATGAGACAAGCGTCCGAAGGACTTGCCGCACAAATAAATAACTTTTAATGTGGTACATAATAGGACAAGATCTACATGTGGATCAGCATAGCCAACTCCACCAAAGCAAGTGTTTCTTCTACAATTCAAGAGTACAAGTTACATGATTACTCACCAAACAAAGCCCCGAAGTTGCTTGTCCAATTCCTTTTCCAAGACATACAAGAGGACCTCTTAAGCTCTTCCTATGGCTACAAAGTGAAACTCAACCCTTTAGGGGAGAAGCTGAGGGAATGTAGGTTGCGTTGGTATGGGCATATGCAAAGAAGACCTTTAGATGCCCATGTGAGAAGATTAGAAGGGATACAGGTAAACGATGCTAAAAGAGGGAGAGGGAGACCTAAGAGAACTTGGATGGAGTTAATAAGAAAGGATTTGACTTTACTATCTCTTACAAAAGAGGTAGCCCAAAACAGGCTGGAATGGAGGAGTAAGATCCGTGTCGCCGACCCCAAATAGTTGGAAAAGGCGCTAATTGATTATGATTATGATTGTCTTAACTATGGACTTATTTAGAAAAAAAAATGTAGTGTAGTAATTTTTTTATATCCATGTTTAACACTCCATCAGTGGGTGGTCATCACTGTTTTTCGGCCACAGGAGGGCGAGGAGGAGGGGAAGTGTTGTGTACTGGATTGGTACATAGCAGGAAGAAGGTCATGACAGCCGGGAAAGGGGAGGAGAAGACAGAGAGATAAGAGATTAGGGGATAATTCTTCATTCATATTTCAGATTAGGGCATAGCCCTTACATTAAATAGAATTACTAATGATCTGATTAACAACCACCTAAGGACCACTAGCTCTAATGAAAGATAGATACTAAGCAACTAATGACTCGAGTGCTGTTATTCTTGAACAACATAACTAAACCCTAATTAGCTATCATGCATACCCTTGAGGTGGACCGGGCCCATAAGATGGGACACAAGTAAGGAAAGGGGTTAGTGCTGGTGGAAACTCATATGCAAAGGTGGACAATTAGAGGGATGACAAAAGAGAGGGATAATATGGAATTAAAATAAAAAAGGGGTTGTGAAGGTATTTGAATAAAGATTTTAACAATATCTAATGGAAAAGTTAAGTCTTAGAAGTTGTGTGCATCTTTTCACAGTACGTGGGATCATGGGCCATAATTCATATGAGTTACTTGCAACCTATACTATTTTATATTCAATGTCACCTTTTCTTTCATTATTTATCATGGTTCATCTTATTCTTTTTCTACATGAGGCTATTTATGCTGTTGTCACAGTCTGATTTTATCTTTGCTAGCTTAGCCGGGGCAAAGGGCTTGGAGAGGAATCAGTTCTGACAATGATGGTCTTTGCATTTGAAAATTTTGGGATCCATACTTTCCGTGTTAAAATCGGACAATCAAATGGAACGTCCCTCAATCTCTTCAAAAAGTTGGTTGGTCTCTCTCTTTCTCTCATAAGCTACCATAACAGAGTAGTTTAGCTTAATGTTGAGGAGATGCGTTAAAAGAAAAGGCCCAGGGGGGTTGGACACGGGAAGCATTGAATTCAATTAAAGCTCTTATTAGGTGCATCTAATATCCCCACATGAACTAGGTAATTTCCAATAGGCTTAGCCTCCTTGTTGATTACAGAACATTGACGTGACAAATAAGGTGGAGTTCTATCTTCCAAACATTTCCCCTAACTCTGTCCATTAGAGTACATATGTGTCCTAAAAAAACAAGATGATCTACTGATCTTGTTGTCATTGATGCAGGGATTTCAAGAAGTAGCAGTAAGCGAAATTTTCAGAGAGGTAAATTGCTACCTACTTATCTGTAGGCATCTCTGCCTGTCAGCTGCCCAGTTACTGTATTTACCCCATTGCTAAGCATTTTCATCGGTAGCCTGAGTGGCACATTTGTGTTATATATGACGTCTTTTGTTGGTACAAGTGTTATGACTTGATTAGTAGATCATTGTCCGAGTGTTGTGACTTGGCAGGTGACATTGGAGTTATCGACTGAGAGTCCGAAGTGGGAGGAGTTGCTAACTTCATTCGGTGGCTATACGGTGTATTGTGGACTTATCGACTGAGTCCCTGTCTCCCTGTCTTGCTAATCAGCACCTCGCTCACTGCAGCCTTATTAGTACCATTCATCTTTGAAAAGAAAGAGATAAATTTTCACGACACTAATGTCCTTTGGAGATGCAAAAAAATTTGTGAGCTAAGCATTCTGTTGAGCTTTGTTGAAAGAGTCCCACTTATATCTGGCCCAGTTCACAAGCGTTGGCATGCTCTAGGGTGTTGCAAGCCGTCAGAGGTGGATCTGGCAGTGCATATTAATGCAGGGGCTGGCAGGCTTGAATCACCCTCCTGCACTCTTGTTTGTGTAACATGCGTTCTCAGATCTTGATGATCCGCCAGCTCGCAGCACGCCAACGTGTGTGGTCCAGTGTTGCAAAATTTTTTTGGTAGAAAAAGAATGTCCTAATACCCCAAAGCTTCCCATTGTTTTTCCGGTTACAAAAATCTTTCAATTGGTACCTTTTTCGGTACCCAAAATCGTTCGATTGGTTTAGGGCTTTGGTATTTTAGCGTCCGTACAAGGAAAAGGGATATGGGCATTGTAGTAACACGCGGCCGGAACCTGAGGCGGGTTTAGAAGAGAAGGAAAGCATGCCCAATTGCCTATAGCACTCGCAACAATGAAGGCTTAGATCTGGGCCTAGCGCTGTCGCGCATAGGACAAGCATATTGGTGGCAAACATGGAAAGTTTATATCGGTTTTTCGGTCCGATATATATATAATATTTATTTATTTTTATTTTTAAAAAAAATTAACTTTTTTGCTTATTTTCCATCTTATGCAAACCGTAAAAATATATTTTGAATTATATATGTATTTTTATGTATATTTTAAAATTTATGTTTGTTTAAATTAGTATCATTCATTTTAGAAATATATAATAAAATATTAAAAATATATCTCCGATATATTTTCGATATTCTCCTCGATCGATATCCGATGCGACCTACATTGATCCCAAGTTGCCAACACATGTTTTGGATAGACAACCCTATTAGATGGTCGCTAAGGCAGCTCATAGGGAAAAATAATTCAAGGACATTCGTCCATTTCCAAATCTTTTATCAGACGGACGAAATGTACTGGCGCGCACTTCTTTAGAATACCCCATTGACAAATATATATATATATATATATATATATATATATATATATATATATATATATATATATATATATATATACATACACGTAGGGGTGTAAACGAGCCGAGCTGAGCCGAGCTTGGGCATAGCTCAGCTCGAGCTCGAAATTTCACAATCGAGCTCGAGCTCGGCTCGGCTCGTTTACAGCTCGGTCCCTCTAGGCTCGAGCTCGGCTCGTTCACGAATCTGGAGCTCGGCTCGAGCTCGAGCTCGAGTGCCTTATACAGGAAACCTTGGCCCAGGCTCGAGCTCGGCTCGTGAGGTGGCGCATCACCGGAAGACGGTCGGAGGTACCGCCGATGGCGTAGGACTCCCACTCGTCGGTGTTGCCGGCGAACAAATAAAAAAATAGCTTTTTTGAGATGGCGGAACCTCACCTGACGCCCCGCGGTCGCCTCGTCGACCCACGCCGTTGCCGCCGCTACCTCGCTCAACGCCCCCGACCTCGTCGCCTCGTCGACCTGACGCCCCCTCGCCAGCCCCGTCGCCGTCCCCCCCCCCCCCCCCCACCTTTCCCTTTCTCTGTTCTCTGTTCGCCAGCCCTCCCCTCCCCCGACAACCCCATCGACACCCCTCCTCCTTCCCCCCCGGGCAGCGCTATCGCTGCCCTCTCTCCTCTCGCCGGCATCCCAGTCGCCGCCCCCCTCCCCTCGCGTGCCACACCCCTGACCCCCCACCCCCCCTCTTTTCCCCTCGCGTGCCAGAACCCCCTCGCCCTTTGGAAAGGATCGAGGCCCATGTGGGCAAGCGGCCTGGGCCCCATGCCCACACGAGCCTTGGTCTTTTTTTTTTCCGAGTGTCCGGGCCAGGTTTTTTTGGGTAAATATGTCCGGGTCAGGTTGCGCGCAGCTCGACTAATCCCGGAGATGACTAGCACAGCAACCTACCGCCATAGTCCCCCACTTAAATCACAGAATGGACCGGGAGGGATTCAAACCCGGTCTGCCCCCCCCCCCCCCCCCCAACCACTAGGCCATCCCATGGGGGGTGCCTTGTTCCTTTACTCTGGTATTGAAAATGGGTCATGCTAGATGGACTTCTTTTTCTCTGTTTCTTTACATGACGTCAGCAACCGGTCAACCCGGGTTGACCCCCGGTTAGACTTACTCGGCAAGAATTTTGGGTCATCGGTCCGGTTTTTAAAATATTACTGAAGCCTAGACTAAACAGTGGGCCTCTGTATTCCAGCGATCTCTAAAAAATGGCAAACCTTTCTATACCACATTACCACTCACTCGCTCTATTGTTTTGCTGTGCTTTGGTCGAGGATCCTACGAATATACTGCATGATATTAAATGGACAACATAGACATGTGATGTGAGTCAACATACGTACGACCCAAACGCCTGGCAATCTTCTGCTATAATCCTTCCACCTTCCTCAAGGCCTTCCCAAGGAATTTCTTAATTTTATTTTAAGCCTATAGACTGGCTGGCTAAAATGAGTCAGGTGGATTAGAGTCTGCAACCATGAAAGCCAATTACTTAATTCAATATATTTGCTGTATTCATAAAAAGATAAAAATAGTACTGAGTCTATTGACATTAAGAGTGTAAACGAGCCGAGTTTAGGCATAGCTTACCTCCACTTGAAAATTTCAAATTCACTTGTATGGGCCCCATCACTCATGTCTAATGGTAATTCTTAATTTTCAAGATACTGGTAGAGTTGATTGTATGAACAATTATCATATTTAAAAAAAATTATCGAACACCAACTTCTCTAACTTACGATGAAGTGAAAAAAAAATTCAATGTTTAATAGAAGGCAAAATTTGTCTTGATAAGGGCATTTAATTAGTAACGAAATAGTAAAATAATTTAATTATCTATAGTTATTCCACATTTCCGATAAATGGTTCTAACCGTATATTGAGCTTGAAGCCTTTGTATTTCTCTTCCAAAACTTTGCACCAAAGTAGTAGGTACTATATCTTCCTCTCTGAATAAGAAAGTGATATTTTTTATAAATAGATATTTATACATACTAATATATTTATTTTATATTTGTATATATCTATATTTATATATATAACATAACGAGCCGAGCTCGAGCCGGCTCGCGAGCTTATTCGAGCCGAGTTTAAACGAGTCGAGCCGAGTCGAGTATCGTTGGGCTCGAGCTCGGCTCGTAGTGGTACGAGCCCGAGCCGAGTCGAGCCGAACCCGGCACGAACCGAGTCTAAAGTCAAGCTGAGCCGAGCCGAGCCGGAAAAGCTCGCGAGCCGGCTCGGCTCGTTTACACCCTTATATATACGTCCATCGCAACGGCTCTCTCGCCTCGGCTCTCTTCATTTTGAATTTCAATCTTCTCTCTCTTACATCCCTCCCTGTTTTCAATCTCCAGCCATGAGATTGGACGCAGAGATCCGCCAAAACCGGCCCTCTAGAATGGGATCGTCTCCCTCGCCCCTTAAAAAGAAGAGTTCCACCGTCCGCAGGTCGAACTCCGGCGGCGAAAACGTCGACCCCAACCTCCCAATCGATCCATCCCTCTTGCAATCTGCTGCCAAAACCATCTCAGCCAAACCGGAGCTTAAGAAGCAAATAGGAGTCAGATCTGAAGTCCTGCAAGTGGCATCCGCGTCTATTTCTGATTCATCTGTCAAGGTAATTCGTATACCCAAAGTAGAACCCTACTTTTTGAATTCAGCTATAACGCTCTGCGCTGATTTGATGGTCTGGGGTTTTGATCTCGCTTTACGTACTGCATTTCGGTCTTTAAAATCAATTTTTGTCTCTTTTTGCTAGGTTGTGGCGAGAATCAGACCTGTTAGCGATCATGAGGGAAAAGAAGACTTCATTGTGGACAAGATTTCTGCTAATTCATTATCGGTTAGAGATCGCGTATTTACTTTCGATTCTGTCATGGATTCGAAGCACAACCAGGTCTTGAACTAGAACTAACTGCGTTTTCTCTTGTATTTTATCTTTTCAACATAAGTTTGAACGTAAGTGGGAAGACAATTGTTTCATGTCGAAATTTTCAGGAAGATATTTTTCAGTTGGTTGGCGTCCCTTTAGTAAAACACACTTTAGCTGGTTTCAGTACTTCCATACTGTCATATGGGCAGGTAATCCTGGTTCAAGGTTTCAAGCAGGAATTTTTGTTGTCCTTTTTATATCATATCTGTTACTACATAATATATGGTTGCAAACATTTGAAGACCGGAAGTGGGAAGACCTATACGATGTGGGGCCCCCCAAGTGCGATGGTTGAAGGCTATTCTTCCGATAGTTACCAGGGAATTGTGCCGCGCATCTTCAACATGCTGTTTTCAAAAATTCAAAAGGTGGGTATTTTCGACCTGTCTTTCTAAATGTAAACAGCAGAGGAAATATGTGTCTGATGGTATATGCTAATTTTTGTTCAGGAGAAAGAAAATTGTGAAGTGAGGTTGGCTAACTATCAATGCCGTTGTTCATTTCTTGAGGTGCGTGGGGCTGGGATTTTTTATTCTTATAATAGTAACTGTTACTTAAATTGCGGAGATAGTAATAAATTTTTCCTTATTTTAATTGGCAGATATATAATGAACAAATTAGTGATTTGCTTGATCCAACCCAAAGAAATCTTCAGGTAGTAGCCCCTGCCATGCTTCCCATCTTTTTACATTGTAGTATTAGTATCTTCACTGAATCTTTTGAATGTGACTGAAACCAGATAAGAGATGATTCCAAGAATGGCTTCAATGTTGAGAACTTAACTGAGGAGTATGTGAGCGACTTAGATGGTGTAATCCAGATTTTGATTAAGGTAACTACAGCTATGTTACGTTTTGGAATACCACATTAAGAAATTTGACTTGTGGTAATGAGTTTAGCCATGTCATGAAATGTTTTTGCTTTGAGGGGATCAGTGATGATTGAGTCAAAATACATACGCTGATGCAAAAAGTAAAAGGAAGGATGCCAATTTTAGAAAACTGAAAAACATACACCTTTTAAGCTATGACAACTGACCCTTTTATCTTAACTCCTTAATAGCCTGAACATTTTCTATTTATTTTGCTGTTAACAAGAATAGTTCTATATGTGTTGCAGGGGCTTTCAAATCGAAAGGTTGGTTCCACAAGTATTAATACTAAGAGCTCACGTTCTCATATTGTCTTCACCTGTGTAGTGGAATCTTGGTGTAAGGTAAAATTATTTACCTTATTTTAAATAACAGGGTTTTCTGGTTTTCTTGAAAGGAGAAGAAAAGGCAGATTAATCTGTCATGGCAGTTCCAGGGGTGTTGTTTTTTCCAAATTTTGAATGAACTGCTTCGCCAAATTGCTAGATATTATAAGAAAATTGACTTAACTAATTTAACCTGACCAACTTGACATGGTTGATAATGAAAAAATTGACTGGTTTGACAATACTAGATGTTTGATCAGAGGTAGAAATTCTGTGATATGGGCTAATTAGACCCTGAAGCTATTGGAAACAATGGTAAATTTTTTTATGTTGCAAGTTAGCTACTCATCTTAGACAGGTTTATATGGTACTCTTGATAAACTTAGAATAAAAACAGACTTATCTCGAGAGAAATGTCTTATAGATAAATGTTAATATATCTTTGTACTTTAGGCATAGTAATTGATAAGAACATTTAAGCACTTCTTTCTCTGTTTCTTTAAATTTAAATTTATACCAAGTAAAAAAGTAATCGGACTAATGAAAACATCAATGTAGGGAATATCTTCACAATGCATCAGTAGTTCAAAGAGTAGCAGAATGACCTTCATTGATCTGGCTGGATCAGAGAAAATGAAGCTTGATGATGCAGGTAGAGAATGCGTAAAGGATGCCAGAAATGTAAACCGGTCTCTTGCACGACTTGGGTAATTATCTTTAACTCATTGTTGTATTTACATGTGCAGATGTTTAGGCTTGAGCTCCGAATTGCTACAAGTCGCATTGCCGTTAAATGTTCTTTTTACGTCCCTTAAGATTAAGAAAAAAGATGAGTTTAGTTTACTGTGATGGAAATTGTCTCCTAAAGGTAGGAAGATTTGGGAATAATATAGTTCATTGTCAACTTCTTTGCACATATATCTACCACTCATCTATTTATGTGTACATATGGGTGTTCTTCTCTGAATCAAGGTTTTAGATTTTTTCATTCTTTATAAAAGTAAACAATTTCTTTTTTGGCTTAAAATGCAGGAACTTGGTTAACGTTCTAGCAGGAGCTTCTCACCTGGATAATTCTCAGCATCCACCATATAAAAGCTCTTGTTTAACGAACTTACTGAGAGAATCTCTTGGTGGGAATTCAATATTGACAGTTGTTTGTGCTATATCACCCACTAGCAAGTAAGCAATTACACATGACACTCAATTCTTCCTCAACTTCAACCTTTTTGATGGATTAGTGATTATTACTGATTAACCTTTTAAACATGTAGATGCGAAGGAGAGACCTTTAGCACGTTAAGATTTGGACAGAAAGCAAGAAGCATACAAAATAAGGCAGTCATCAATGAAATTACTGAGGATTATGTCAATGACTTAAGTGATCAGATTCGGCAGTTGAAGGTACTTAACATATTCTTCATAATTTTAGGCCTTTAAATTCATTTAACGCTTCTATTTGTAGTGCACTTCGTTTAGACAGTTTGTCCTTGGAGTTATAGCTAGATGATGTCTTATTGTGTTCCAGTATGCATCTACACGGAGCTACAGATGCATCTGTGAGTCTGTATCTCTTGTTTGTTGAATTTTTGTATCATGCTTTATTGAGCCATGCTAGCTGTCTGACTATTCTTGTAAGTAAAGAAAGTAAAGTATTCTGAAGCTAACATGTAAAGCTTATGAAGAATATTTTTTTGTCTATGAGAAAGGGCTATTCAAGAATATATTAAATATCCAACACTTTTAATTTTTAGATAGCATAGGCTGATGGGGTGTTTTCTTTAAATGCAGGAAGAATTAATTAGAGTCAAATCAAATGAGCGAAGTGTGGACACAAATTACACTGGAAACTATAGAGGTCACCATGCCCGTGAAAGCTTGAATCAACTAAGAGTTAGCCTCAATCGTTCTCTCATTTTACCTCGGATAGAACATACAAATATGGAGGATGGAGCGAATTTAGATGAAGAGGATGTGCAAGAACTTTGTGTCCAACTTGCAAGCTTGAACGAAGAGAATGTAGATGGGGCATTGGAAGATAGAAAAGATTCGCAAACCATTCCAGCAGGAGGTTTAGGTGTAGTAGGTTGCTTACTGTTGCAAACAGAGAATAGCTCAAACAAGCCGCCAGCTAAAGTTAGCACATTTGAGGAATTAAGCATACCCGCTAACAATAATGGAAGGTCCTTGCTTTTGGAAGAACCAGTACTGTGTGAATCACCTAAAATTCAAGGCAACTCAACGAAAAATCTGACCACTTCATTGGCAAGATCTAGTTTGAAGAGCAGTTCAGATTTTGCAATGCAGTCTGTCAAATCAAGTGATCCCATTCGTTCCTCCTTGAATTCACGCTCTATGCTTTCAGGACCTACCGAATCTCTAGCAGCTAGCCTTCACAGAGGATTACAAATTATTGATTTTCACCAAAATAATTTATGTTTGAAAACCGAATCAGATGAGCCAGTGTCGTGTCACTCGGTGGGAAAAGTAGAAGATGGTTCGTTGGGCAAATCAGGTAGCGTAGTCCAATGCACATCTTGCAAACAGAATGCCTCTGATGGCACTAATCAAGTAGAAGAGAGTTTAAACACGTGGATTGTGCCAGTTGAGAAAGCAGAAACTAATGCGGGGGGATCGAACAACAGGAAACTTGAAGTATGCTTAATATAGTCTCCCTGTTTATGAAATTTAAAGTTTTCTACGTCCTTGTTTAACTATTGGGTAAGGTTTTGATTTGGTTTGTTTATTAGGTTGATTATGCAGAAGCCCTGGAGAGACTGAAGGGGCTTGAAGTTTTGTGTGCAGCGCAATTGACTGAGATTGAATTGCTGACCCGCCAGGTAAATAATAACTTTGTCACAGAATTGCTATTATGCCAACGCAATTGACTGAGAAGGTTACCTGAATAGCTTTTCTCCACTTTTAAATTGCTATTATGCTACTCCATAAACGTGTATATGTCACAGATTGATCAATATAAAGACGCGGCAAAAAACCCCAGTGGAAAACAGCATGAGGCAGCGAAAACTACTCTCGAGACTGTAGCAGATGGGATGACACGAACTCATGAGCTCATAGCTGAAGAACAATTGTTGGTAACGGATGACAAGAAGGTAGGTGTAATTAGTTTCTTCTGTTTAAATTACTAAGTCACTACTTAGCTCATTATTATGAAGAAATGCTACTTAATTTACATACAAAAACTGATCAGTAGCGCTTTAACATTTTTTATAAAGACCTCCTTTGACGCAATAGAGAGGGAAGAGCTTCTCGGGGAGATCGAGAGATTAAAGTTTCAGTTGCAATCACAAAAGGATGCATCAGCAGATGTTACTGCCCAGTCCACAAAAATTGCAAAATTTTTTAACACGACTGAAGATGAATTAGAGAAAGAACGAGAGAGGTGGACTGAGACAGAGAGCAGATGGATTAGCTTAACTGAAGAACTGAGACTTGACTTGGAATCAAAGCGTTGGCATTCAGAAAAGATAGAACATGAGTTGAGATCAGAGAAGCAAAACTCAGTTGAGTTGGCTGATGCTCTGCAGAGGTCCATCCTAGGTCATTCGAATATTGTCGAACACTATAATGAACTTCAAGAGAATTACAATGATTTGCACTGGAAGCACCGGAAGATCATGGAAGGAATTGCAGATGTGAAAAGAGCAGCTGCAAAAGTAGGAACTAAGAGTAAGCATGCAGTGTTCATGGAATCACTTGCTGCGGAGCTGTCTTCATTGAGAGTTGAAAAGGAGAAAGAGAGGGACTATTTGAAAAAAGAGAACAGAGGCCTTCGCATTCAACTGAGAGACACTGCAGAAGCTGTCCATGCTGCTGGTGAACTCCTCGTGAGATTGAGAGAGGCAGAGGAAGCTGCTTCTGTGGCAGAGGTATTGTCCTTGAGTAACATTTGAAGTTTCTTAAGATATCTACAAAAGAACAAGAATTTTCTTGTTTAAACTTTGTTTATATTTGCCATTCTGTGTGCATCTTATACTAGAGTTAACATTCATGAGCGTAGTTGTGCCAGAGATAAACATTAATGAGTCGAGAAGCTATACTTTCTTTGGGTCTATTGTCTAGATGCATTTTAAAAGTAACAAATTTAACGAAGAGTAAAGTAAGTTCTTAATATTTTACTTACCTAATTATTCATAGTGTTCTTATTTTCCATATTTTGTAGGGTAACTACCAGAATGAGAAGCAAGAGGTTGAGAAGATGAAGAAGCAGATTGAGAAATTGAAGCGAAAACATGCAATGGAAATAGCAACCATGAAACATTATCTAGCAGAAAGCCGATTGCCAGAATCAGCGCTCAAACCAATTTATGAAAATAGTGGAAGTACAGAAACAAGAAAGTATGAGTACACTGATGATCAAGATTGGAGATCAGAATTTGGCCCTTCATACAGAGAGGCATGTTAAAGTCCGTGTGTTGTATGTTTTCTAAGAAACTTGGTGCTGAATGTTGTAATTTGGTTTGACCTGCTGGTGATACTGATGACCCTTCTTGGGTCGTTTGGGCAGGAAATAACAAGGTTGTCTTACTCGTGTTGGTTGTGAAAATGAAAATTTCAATTCTTGTTAAGCTTTATGCAGATTGCTTGTATACACATCATAAGTTATATTTGAACTTTTTGAGTCGGATAACTTTTCCATCTTTTGCTTGTGTCAAATGTTTTCTAAGAAACTTGGTGCTGAAATTTGTAATTTGGTTTGACCTGCTGGTAATACTGATGACCCTTCTTGGGTCGTTGTTGGTTGTGAAAATGAAAATTTCAATTCTTGTTAAGTTTTATGCAGATTGCTTGTATACACATCATAAGTTCTATTAAATTTTAACTTTTTGAGTCGGATAACTTTTCCATCTGTTTCAAATTGATCAGAGACAAAAAATCTGATTTCATGTTGTTTTTGCCTTCTAGCATAACAAGGTATAATTGCCAAATGATGACAATACACAATATCAGTTGGTCCACTGTTAACAAATAGCAGAAGCAAGTAATTTGTCAGGTAACCAACAAGAGAACCCCACATGAGTTGAGCATTGACAACTGCTCTCTGGACTGCTCTGCCCAGTGCTCAGCATATCTCCAGTCTTCCACTCTCTCAACACCATTATAAACTCTGCTCATTCCGCCACTCCAGATTTATACTTTTTCTGCGCTGGGGTAAGTCATAGAAGTTTGCCAAGTGCTCCAAGGCTTCTGCATTATTGTTACAAACCTTCCAGAGCAATGCCAACTCGCCTTTGGACAAAGTTCCCCAATCCTCACAATCGTCAAGAAAGTCTAGGAGCTTTGAATAGAAAGAATCATAGTTCATCAATATAAGGGGAACAGGTAGCTCGGAACCTATCCTTTCCAGCTGAATCAAAGCTAGTATTTCAAATACTTCATCAAGCGTTCCGATTCCGCCAGGCAATGCAACTACTGCTGTCCTATCCGAAAAACTACTTCTCACAACCGCATCAACTAATCCATGTTTTCTTGCAGAGAAAAATCTGGCATATGTTTTCAACATCCATCACATGGAGAGGTAAGAAAGTAGCAAACATAACTAGCTTGATATTTTTACCTGCAAGTGCTTAGGATATTTACCTGCAAGTGTAATAAGTTTCGGAGGGGAGGTAGGAGTGAAAGTTTGAGGTTGTCCATTCGCCTGCTTCCTTAGCTATTTTAAACCCACCAACAGGTTTCTTAGATTCAAGCGCACCTTTTGTAGCAGCATCCATTAGACCCGGACCTGCTCCTGTCCATGTCGTGCAGTCCAATAGTTCAGCAATCTGCCAGAAGTAGATTGACAACATGCAAATGAGCACAAGCAGAAAACCATTCCGAACAAATGCAGGTAAAAATGGTATTAGTCAGGGCTTTCTGAGGTAACATTACTCAGAAAAGACAACCAAGCCATGAATTTTGTGAAATGCTATAATTCACCAAATTAGCCATAGATAACGTTATTATGCTATTTTCAATCTTTTTAATTTACGTCGTACATTTGAATGAATGTGAATGATCAATTGAAAATTTTAAACACTAGGAAATGAGTGCTCAATCACAGTAGATGTTCATAGTTCCCCTGCAAAGGACACATTAGTTTAAACTTTCAAGCGAATTAGGCAAAAGCCAGCCTGAATCACCTGATACAAGATTGAAGAAAGCATTGATGAACTGTGCAGCCTGCAATGCTGCAGACTAATGAAAACATCCATAAGAAAAAGTGACTTGCCTCTCTTGCAAGCTCCTTGGTTTGCAGATAATGGTGGTGATCTTTGCCTACTCTTGAAGAACCCAAATAGACCACTCCCCTCCCGAGTTTTTGTATGAGCGCATAGCATCTCTCTATCTCTTTCTTCACCTTTTGACAAAAAAACAACAATGATGAACTGGTAACTTAAAAGCTAAACCTTCATATTACGTTGCTAGTAGCAGAAAGACTGTTCTCATGGAAAATCTGTCTTGGGACCAACCCTCATTCTCTATCGTCTCATCCGTACAACAGGCGGGCAATAAAGAGTAATTGTGCTTTATAAAAGGGATATATACTTATCTAACAAAAATAATCCAAGCTCTAGAAAGCAAATTGACAAACTCACGAGGTGGAAAATTGAAGAGAATTGTACCTCATGTGGGCTTGTCCTATCTGCAAACTCCAAACGCCCAGCCTCACACTTGTGCTTGAAGCATGAATTCCGAATTCTTAGTGGAGCTAAAGGGCTCGAACGAATTGTGACCTGTGAAGATCTTGGAAACGGAATCCGAGAATCCAGATGACCCAGCATGGAGAAACTCATAGTTTGAAACCGCCCTCGACTGAAAGAGGTAAGTGTCGATGGCAGGTAGCATTAAAAATTGTACTGTCTCCTTCTTTGGGGAATTCACTTTAAAACAATGGAGGATGTGATTTGAGGATCATCGGGGAAATTAGGAATTGGATTCTTCTGTCGCGTTCATTGCATCAACATGGATGGTGGATCAGTATTCTTTCGGAGAAATGAAGATGCTCATCATCCTCATGGCTTCCGAGTTGCATTACTCATATTATATATAATCCCTTAACTTATCTTTGATTATGCATGATTGGAGAAGAGGATTAGAAAACGCCATTTGCTAATATTTTCCTTTGATAATCAGGGGCCGATTGGGGCGTGATAAAAAGCAAAACATCCACAGTGATGTTTCACTTTCACTATTTATTATTTATTATTTTTTGCACTTTCAGAACTTGAGGACGTGTATAATAAATCTAGAATGAGAAATTCAGAAATAAATAATGAAAGTAAATTTTTTACTGTAGATGTTTTGGATTAATCACGCTTCACGAACCAAACGGTAAGGAGCTGAAATTTGAGATAAGGAAAAAGGTCATATGAGCTAGGGTTGCATTTTGGGTCAGGTTATCTAGTGTATAGCAGAACCCGACCTTACCCGAGATAGGAATCGAGATTTTAATAAAATAATTAATATAATTATAAATTTTATTAACAAAATAATTTATATAATTATAATTAAAAAAATTATGTATATTAAAAAATTAGGAATTTAAATGGCAAACCTAAACCTACTCGAGATAGAAGCTAATTTTTAAATCTTGAAACCAACCCTACCCGAAATAGAACCCGACCCAAGTTGGGTCGGATTTTTTAGTACAACCCTATTATGAGACATTGTTTGTGTGAGCTGAGTTACCAAGAGTCGTTGGATATTGATCCACCGGTGCTAGGGGCAGGTTGGTGAATCAGATATTATGCCCGCATACGACGGCCAAGCTCATACAGACGTGAGTGAGCCATACCATATGAACAGAACTTTGAAAAACAGCAGGGCAATTTTTTTTTTTAGGTAAAGAAAGTTACCAAAATTACATATTTAAGGTGGAAAAAAAGGAGAGAACAAAGTGGCAAAGCGATTGGGGATGGTTTTTTGTGTTTTTTTTTCTTAACCTCGTAACATTTTGCATTATGTTGAGTAATTCACCTTTACACAGTCATTAAATGTTTATCCTCAACGTATATTTACACGTTGGACGTCCACCGTTTGTGTGGCTGGCTGGTCGGTGGGCTGGTGAATTACTCATCTTTTGTATTATAGCAATGGGCTTCAAAATTTCTAACCTCTTACACTGTTAGTAATATATATCGGCTGTTCTTCTACCGATCCGTAATTCGTTCAAAACAAAATGAGGGTAAGGAGCTTGTTTTTTTGGTACAATGGAAAGGAGCTTGTTAAGTTTCATGCGTTTAAGGGGCCGTTTGGGGCGTGATTAAAAGCAAAACATCCAAATGGGATGTTTTGCTACACTGTAGCATCTGGATATTTTATATATCCAGCTGAAACACCTCAGGACGTGTTTCAGCTGGATGTAAAAATCCACATGGATGCTACAGTAGATATCCATAATCCAATCTGGATGTTTTTGCAATAATCACGCCCCAAACGGCCCCTAAGTGACAAGTGATAAGGATAACATTCGAATCTTGGCCCAATAGAATAATACATAAGAGGATAACATTCGAATCTTGGCCCAATAGAATTATACATAAGATTTAGTGGGCCATTAAGGTATGTGGCCTCTTCAATTTCTAGGGTCCACGGCCTAGTGGACATTCAATTTCTCCCAAGTACGCACAGTGGCCGACTGGCCGTTTTAAACGTTGGTTACCTTGTGGCTCAGCTACTCAGCTTGGTTTCTTAACACACAATTTCAATGCAGGAGATACCATCCGATGTTTGGATGACATCGATATCCGGGATCCGCGGTGCAGGTGCTTTACATGAGCGCACATTAAGCTTGTACACAATCAATCTTGGGGATTGATGGCTCCCTAGCGCCTTTGAGTTGTGTGCCAAGGACATCCAGTAATTTCTCGTGCCCTTGATCCATCGGCAAATTAATGTGGCTTCGGAGATGGACTTAATTAAAACCTAACACAAAACTATATTAGTTATTGGGCAAGGGCCTATAGTCAGTGGCGGACGCAAGATTTTTAGGGATGGGGGTGAGGCCATTTTGAGATGGGGTCAGTAATGGAATTAAGCCAACTTTAGCCTAAATCCTTACTAAAAATATAGGGGTTCACTAAAAAGGTACATACCCGACCCCATGCCTTATACGTAGGTCCACCCCTGCCCAAAGTTAGGGACCACTCTGATTGGCATTGACCAGTGGGCACCCCCAGCCTTTTTTTCGGCCTACAAGTTTGGCTTACAACCGAGCGAAAATACTCAATAGAACTTTCCCCCTCCTATTTGGGGGAGCTCCTTCTTATCAAAGGTTAAAAACTAGCTTTTTTTTTTCTAAACTAACTAACAGTGAAGTCATGAGATTATGCACATGACTTTGTAATGCACGGGTGTGATTTGCATCCTTGTCGTAGTTCACATGAATAAAATGTAATTACTCTAAGTGAAGCGAAGGTCTTGAGTTTGAATCCCCACTCCATTGGACACCCACCCAGGGTTATATCCCGATTTATTTAGTGCATATGATGGGATTGGCGGCAAGATATGGTACTCTAAGAGGTCGGTGGTCCTACCCCTTCTAGTCGGGTAGTCGGGTTCTAAAAAAAAACTCCATCGGTCCAAAATTAGTGAATTTA
Organism: Houttuynia cordata; assembly: GCA_039654745.1. Taxonomy (NCBI): domain Eukaryota; kingdom Viridiplantae; phylum Streptophyta; class Magnoliopsida; order Piperales; family Saururaceae; genus Houttuynia; species Houttuynia cordata. Next base: position 1,257,771 of record CM077513.1, on the reverse strand, counting down.
TATTTTATTATATTTCTATAATAATGAGAAGTCTATTGTAAAATACTCCCTCAGTCCAAAATTATTTCTCTGGATTAGAAAACCAAAATGAACTAAAATCAGCTCATTTTGATTTTCTAATCCTGACAGGTACTTTTGGACCGAGAGAGTAATGTAGAACAGTAACACTTTACTACCTAAATGCTACTCCCTCCGTTCCAAAATACTATGTACATTTGAAAAAATTTCCATTTTTATTTGACCATGAAGCCCACGAGGAAATCACATGACTTCTTCTCTCTTATATACCGTCTAACTTGTAAGATCGTTCATGAACAAAGTTCTAGTCAATCCTTCCAAGTCTCCTCAAATTTTAGAAAGAGGAAGTCACATGATTTAGCAAAATATATACAATATTTTGGAATAATAATATTTTCAAATGTACATAGTATTTTGGAACGGAGGGAGTATTTTTTAGTATCCTCTACTTTAGCGCTATGATTTACACACACTCTCTCTGCCTGATCACAAAGTCTCCCTTTATAAGAATTTATAACATTTAGCTTTCTACTCTTTATCAAAACCAACCTACCCCATGACCTATTTGTTAAAGGACAAATAACAAAAAGACATTTAGCTTTCTGTGGATTGAAGAAAGATTAATTGGTGTATGTGTTTCAATAGGCTAACTTTACATAGTTTGACTCCTACATTTTATTCTTTCACTATTCTTGATGAACAATTCTTTTCACTTCTCATTATGATCAGTCCAATAGTGATGGATTCCACATATGAGGCAGTTATCAAATAACCAGGTGCAAATGAGATTTTTCATCTTAGTTTATTCTCAGAAAATTTGTAGACTCATAGATGAATCCATTAGTTTCCACGAGCTAAATAGTGCCAGCCAGCTCTCTTTCTTAGAAAAATGGTATAAATAATGGAAGTAGTAGTTGAAGCTATTTGGATATAGCTGTTGACTGATAAAAACTATGCTGTCACTCTTTTGGCTAAGTCCTGAATTACCAATTATGGCAAATACTATGGTATAGCTTTAGTAAGTTTTGCCGCTTCTATCTAACGAGGGGATGTGTTGCATAAGAAAACACTGTGCTAAGTTCTTTTCTTTCCTCTAAGATAACTGTAATTATTTACTCCCTCTGTCCTGTTTTGAATTGAAGACAGTCCTACTTTAAACGCAGTCTTACTTTAGATGCTCCATGGATTTTGAACATCCAATAAAAATCAACAATTTTTCAGATCGATAAAGGGACTAAAAGCTGTTTGGGAGGAAAAGCTGCCACACTGCTGCTCTGCAAAGTCATTTAATGTCGAAGAAGGAAAAGTGTCCTGCTTCAAAGCAATCATTTGATATCTTAACCATCAAAGTCCTCTTATTGTACTTCAGAGCTGCACAAACCACTTCGACAAATGCAGGCCAGGAGTAGAGAACTTGGTGTTTAGCTCCTGCAAAGAAATGTGAAACGGCAAAAATGAAAGATTCCCTTGCATTTCATCTTGTAAAAGATAAGCAAATTATTAAGTTTTATTATACGTCCACACGTATTTTTTCTTTTATTTTATGAAAGTCCAAACACAAATTAAAAAATGAAATCTATTCTCGATTAATTAAGGCCATACCTATGATGAGAGGGTCCTACACAGTTAAGAGATGCTCCGGTTGTCAACTGAATAGACTGCTTGCTGTCCTTCCCATCCTCTCCATTGACAACCTTAAGCTCACATGGGCTTCTTTCTTATGTCTTCAAGTGCACTTAATTATGCATAGTTAAGTACAAAACTTAATAAATTAAAAATCGGACATGGGACATGGGATCACAAGCTTTTTCCATCGTTACTTTGATAAGATAATCTCTTATCATCATGTCTGGCGCCCGGATTGACTAGTGGTGGTCTGTTGGGATGTCACTGTTGCCATATTCCAATCCCATCATCAAAGATACAAAAACAAGCTAGAAAATGAGAGAACTCCCCATTTTAAAGAGGAATTAGCGTAAGCCTCCAAGACATCCCATTTAGAATTATCACTTCTTTGAGGCAGGAATAAAATGCACTAATTATTATAGTCCAAAATTATTTCCGTCATAAAATAATTATTGGATATTTAAAATGCAGCAATGCATTCTTGCAACAAACGCAGCTGTGAAGTAAGACGCTAAGGGTCCGTTTGGTTATGACTTTTAGAAGTAGTGAAGTTGGATTTTCAAAATGAAGTAGAATTGGTGTTTGGTTTGGAATTTAAGTAATGATGGTATGTGATGTAATTTTCAAAAACTGACAGGGGCTGTTTTAAATCATGATGGCTCTGTTTCTGTTGTTTTTTTTTTTAAAGTACCATTGTCAGTTTTCAGAAATTACATCAACTGCCATTGCAAGAAGCTCATATGACTTCTTTGGGGAAATCTTCTTTGAGGAGATTTCCCCAAAGAAGCTGGATTCTAAAAGAATCCAGCTTCTTTGGGCCAACCAAACGGGCCCTAAGACAGCCCATTCCGTCCACATCAAACTTGTATTTTATCAGAAGATTGATATGGAAATGATCCAAGATTAAGCTACACATATACAATCTAGCATGTGAGATAGATGCCTTTGTAGCAAAAATAAACAAGATGTGAGATTGTGAGTTTAATTAGTGTCCACCTTAAAATCTGTATTTGAAATAAACACAGTAGGGTGACACTACAGAGTACAAATTAGCCCCATAAGTTTTCAATGTTACAGTATAGTTGCTGCTCAGATCAATTCGTTCCACTTTGTCTTCAAGAGTTCAATCTATATATAGTAACGTTTTTTTTTTATAATTCATATATAGCAACGGTGTTCAATACTCGTCTTTTATTTTTTCTTTTATGACAACTGTAATTGCATTGGATAAAGCTACACTAAGTACTGCATTGCTGACCTTATATATCCTGCAATTAGGACCCCCTAGACAAACCAAAAAAAAGACTTGAAATCTTAAAAGGCAATACAATGTACATTGCGATGTATGGATTTTCTTTAAGTTACTTGTCATCATTTGCACCGTATCCCAATTAAATGAAGTCAGCGGGTACGTTGATCTTTGTCTTCGTAATTTCTCTCAACATTAACACATCTTTGACTATCTAACACAACTTCATAATAAGATGCGACTACTTGTGGCAGTATCACTATAATTATCAGTTACATGTCAGCTCCATCATGATGCTTTCTCTTGTAGTTTCCGGTTGCTATCTTTCAGATTAAAAAAATTACATGTCAGCTCCAGTTTCCATTACTCTGATGGCAATTTCTATTATCTTCAAAGAAATAGTCCTCCACAGCTATTATGTAGAGATTTTTCCATAGTACCTTGCCAATGAGTCAAGAATACCATATTACCTAGTTTTTTCGAGCTCATATCATATAACCTGATTTCGGGATATGGTCTTTCCATTTTGCCCTCCTACCCAATACTTCATGTTTTACTTGCCCCAAGCCATGACATATTTCACACAAGCTTCCTCCGCAGTGATTATACGGCGAAAAAGTTCTTTGTTGAAGGCATAGTCTTACCGGTGGAGAGAGCATTGTGTGATAGATACAAATATTTTTAATAGTTTTTTTTGGGTCAGACGACATTTTCTACCCGAGAGTAAGTAAAATAAGCTCGCCAACGCGGTATGAAAAATCACTTTCACAACCTCTCTATTCTATTACGGAAGTGGTTCGACAACTCATAATCGTTATTTTTTTATTCATACGTTATGGGAACGAAGAAAGTTAAAATTTTGCATCGAGAAATACTTGTGACTGAGTGGCGAACTACTCTTTGCAAGTTCGTTATCCTCATAAGAAGGTGTCTTAAGGAATTTAAAATATCATAATATGGAGAAAGATGAAAAAAATATAAAAAAATACAAAAAAAGGCAAAAAAGGATAAAAAATTAAGAAGATATAACGTGATTGAATGTTGCCATCAAATCGTGTATTTAAATACACGATTCCATTGCTATCGTGTCCTCGATGACACAATACCACTGCTATCATGTCCTCGAGTACATGATAGCATGTCAAAATTTAATGAGTTATATCTCCATTATTTCTTATCTGTTTTCACTCATTCTTTTTGTGTTCTTCTTCATTTTTTTTCCACTTTCTCCTTATGAGAATATCTCAATTTATTTGAGACATCTTTTTGTGAGAATGATGAATTTACAAAGAGTAGTTTGTCACTCGGTTACAAGTACTTCCGGTACAAAATTTTAACTTTTTTCAGTCTCATAAAAAAAATAATATTTTTAAGCTATAACAAAATAAGGAGGTCGTGAAAATACTTATTCGGGCCGTGTTAGCATAGCTTCTTCCTCCTATTCACTGGTAAAAAGAGGTCGTCTGACCCGAAAAAGCTGATAAAAATATTTGTTTGCCACACAGTGCTGTTTCTCCACTAGCATGCCTATGCTTCCGACATATAACTTCATAGTCATATGATCATTTTGGGGAAGTTTGTGTGAAATAGTACGCGACTTAGGGCATGTAAAATATAAAGTATTGAGCATGAGGGTAAAATAAAAAGATCAGGACATGAAAAGTAGGTTATATGGCATGAGCCCGGAAAAACTAGGTAATATGACATTCTGGGCTCATTGGCCAAGTAATATGGAGAGTCATTTTTTCATAGATCATGTACCAATGGGGTTCATCTAACTGGATAGTATGGAAGATACATACGCCCATACGTACATATAGGCTTATAGCATTGCGTGCATAAAGAAACATAGGAGAATGGTCTTGTTTTGTATGCTTGTCCTGTGGATTCCGGGTATTAGAAGATCACTGTATAAGAAGATAATATGGAGATAGAAAACACATGGCCACATGGGTGTTCTTCTCTAAGACGAAATTATGAATTTCTTTTTTGGTAATTTGAAATTCTGAAACTTAGACGTGGTAATTGAGGTATTGAAGCAGAAGTCTTATTATGGGGTCTCTGTAGTCGAAGGTAAGTGACATGATGAGACAGGGCACTTAGCAGAAAAAGGTCTGAGAGGGGAGGCAAAAGCACGAAGCATGATTCCTTTGCACTTGGAGCCGGCCAAAAGTGTTGATTATTGCTTGTTTGATTATCTGTTTTTACAGTTCACTACTTTCCCATAATTTTCAGATAATTATCGCTTGAAAAGAAAGCCACACACACATTGATGGGTTTCAGCGGCAAGATGTGAAAGGGACACTTCCTTGAGAGGAAAAGGCCTCTCGTAGTTGTCTCCTTGCTGCTACTAATCCCTCCCATGTCCATGAACATGACCATACCTCTTATATACATTTTACATTTGACTTTGACCACCAAGTACATGAAACAGACCCTCGTCTGTCAATTTCAATTTCAGGCTCTCCTCTCCGGTATGAATCATGGATAGCCCTATTGGATATAGGCATACACTTCCAGACTTCCAGTTACTACTAGAACATCCATATTCCTGTTGCAGCATGAAAGAAGAGATCAACATCAGGCAGGACTAGTTCAAGAATAAAATATTTATATCAAACAAAGAGAGCAATGTTGGATGTAAAATTTTCTTCCACTTAATGGACCAGATGTTCCGTGGTCTTTTTTCTAAAAACATGAATTAACACGCAGGGATAAGTATTTTACTCGGACGGATAGTGAAAACTGCGAACTATCCTTAACGACAATGCAAGACGTCCCAATGGTTCCATTCTTCTCTGCAGGTCCACCTCCCCCCAGCTCATCATCATCAATCCAAACTTCGTCTTGAACTCTCTTTTGTTGATCCAATCATTCACATCACTATTTCCTTGGATCATCAATATTGCCCCACCATGGTTCTCAATCCGACCCAGAATGCAGGTTGGACACAACAACACACTTAACTCTGATTTACTACTACTTCTAGTTACTTTCACCGGACAGGGCCAGGGTGGAACTGTTGGAGGTTCCAATCGAGTTGGCATCATAATCATGGGTCCCTGCTATCGGCGATAATCTAAAGAAATGGACTGATTTACTCGTGCAGGTTTGCAGCGCAGCATCCACATCCAGAGTCCAGACAAGCCTTGATTCACGTGGGCTTCAAGATCTTTATGTCCCATATACTATTCTTTGAACTGAGCCCATAATAACCATGAACCACCACACGTCCACAGTCCACACCCCTCCCTGGTTAAGCCATTTCCCTTTTCATGAAGGCCAGAATTTTCTTCCTACATACATCTTGGTAATATAGTATAAATTTGAAACAACAAGACAAGCATTGCCTGGCTGGCGGCGTACTTACAATATAGCCAAGACCTTTGATGTGAGGGAACCTGCTGACGCTCGCTGCTGTCGGTAACAAGAATGGATGGATATTCTCTCCCCTCAAATGATTGATTTTCCTCCTTTTCTGCACAAATTAAAGAAAAGAATCGTAATTCAAGCTACAAAAGACTTAAATTTTCTCTTTAAAAAAATAACAAGAAGATAGAAGAGACTAGCGATGATTCGTTGTACAACTGTATCGACCGACGCATCATCCATCGGCCACAATATTTTAGTCTAATCTGCCCGTTAGTAGCAACTTTCTTATCAGCAAATTGCCATGCTCTGAGAATCGAAGTTGTGAATTTCTGTATCTACCTTACTTATCGTGCCCAGTATTGTAGAGTCGAATCTGGGCAGTTAGAGTGAATGCATGTTGTTTATTTTCTTCACAAGAATTGATTTGGGTCATTGGGGCACGGTTCCCACTTGTGGATTGCATAATTACTAACTTAGTAAGATGAAAGGCTGTTTTTATACAGAGGGAAGAGGTTAGGTGTGTGGAGTAGACAGAATTATTGTCTTCATGGAGTGGACGAACGTATTATTATAAATACACTATCTTCCCTCGTTCCCCAACCCTCTCATTCTTTGTATACTTCAACTCTAAGCTCGAAACTTCTTCGTCCTTTTTTTGGCTTCTCTCTACAAAAATGAAGCTTTCTTAAAACCCAATCCACTCCAATGCCATAGCAGCAGCTGCTGATTTGCGTAAAACTCACTTGATCGCTCCACCTCTGTCTTTATATTCTCTTCCATTCCCCTTAACTTCTATCTTAAGCTTGATTTTCTCCTCATCTTTATATTAGCGACAATCAAACTCGGATGCTGTTAGTGTCGGAGAGTACCTTGCCATATCTGAATTTCCTGCACCATTCTCCAAGCGCTTCTTCACCTGAATTGGCACTGGCTCGGTCACTAGAACATCTGTAGAAGCGAAGGGAGACATCATGGGTCGTCATTCGTGTTGTTACAAGGAGAAGATAAGGAAAGGCTTGTGGTCGCCTGAAGAAGACCAGAAGCTGTACAATCACATCACTAAGTTCGGTGTTGGCTGTTGGAGTTCAGTGCCCAAGCTAGCTGGTACTCAATAATTCTTCTCTTAAATTGTTCTCTTCAATGTTAAATTGTTTTGTAGATTAATGATTAGCTAGGATATGTGGTTGCCATTTTTAAACAGGTCTACAGAGGTGTGGAAAGAGTTGTCGGCTGAGATGGATAAATTACTTGAGGCCAGACCTCAAGCGAGGCGCCTTTTCTCAGCAAGAAGAAGATTTAATTGTGGCTCTCCATCAAGTTCTTGGCAATAGGTATACAACCATTTTGAAGTTCATTGAAAATTCTATAATACTAGTTCAAAACGCGCATCTTAGAACAAATTTGGTACATATATGCTTCAGGTGGTCCCAGATTGCAGCCCAAATGCCTGGAAGAACAGACAATGAAATTAAGAACTTCTGGAATTCAAGCCTGAAGAAAAAACTGAGGCAGAAGGGAATTGACCCAATGACCCACAAACCATTGAGTGAGGTGGAGGAGAAGGATGAGGCGAGTTTAGAAGCAGAGGGCTCTGAATCGCCTGTTAAGGAGCTGCAATACGTTTCACCACCAAAATTAGGCCGACCCATGCCAATCAACAGTGGTCTCAAAAAGCCCATGTATGATTCTTCCTTGTATCAATCTCAACCTGTCATGGATTCAACCTCAACGCACACAAACAATTTGATTCAGCAAAATTCAAGAATATTGGTTCCGACCCAGTTCGAGTCTAGCCCATTTAACAAGTACGCTTCCATGCCCAACCTATCTTTCAATGATTACAACAGCCTAGTGGAAGTTCCGGACAACTTGGAGATCAAATCAGGCCAAGTTCCATATCTATTCAATGAAGCAGGCGAAGGGTCCATTAATAGTAGCAATGGAAGCAGTTATACAGAGTTTCAGATGAATGAGTTGATTGGAAACTCTTCTGTATTTTCATGGGATTCTCTACCATGCAAATTGGAGCCAGCCGTTCAGTGTCAAGGGGATTGGGCCAGCAGGCCACAAGGAGAGAGCAAGCCAGGTTGTTCATGGCGAGAAGTGCAGAACAACCACATGTCCAATCCATTTGGGTTCAATTCGTTGTCCAGGGATCTAAGGCCACAGCCGGGCTATGACATGTTTGAGCAGATGTAGGATGCCCATTTGATTTCGACTTTTCAGAGGATTTCAACCGTGGGGATGTTGACAGTGTGGGGAGATCCCCTTTTTTGTTTTTATTTTTTTTAATTTTATTTTTTTTCTATGAGATTTTCTTTGTTTACAAAAGTTGGAATAAGTTTGTTCAGGAAAGCCATGTGAAAGAATGGATTTTTCCTCTTGTATATGGAAAAACTTTAAAAAGAAAAAAAAAGCAGCATCTTGACCTTGAGAGGGGTGGCATAATTAGTATATGGATTATTCTGTCTTAATCTTACAGATGAAAGAGTTAGTATAAGCTAAGAAATAATTGGCACCGGCATGGGGACCCACCAACAAAGTGACAGCCCAGCAGACCCCACTTAGACGTGTGATGTGGGCTTGTGGCCTTTATTTGCCTTGCCGAGTAGCTTCCGTGTTCTTTCCACGTAGCCGACTACGGCCGTACACTTTGGCTTATCGAGTGGAGCATATTCATCGTCTAGTCATCCTCGTTGCTCATCCTAAAACACAGTGTGATGTGCTTGCTGAGAAGGTTTTTTGTACACCAAAAAGAAAAAAACACAGAGATGTGCTCATAACATCTTCAGCACGAAAAGTCACAAAAGTAGATTGCAAGAAGCCTTTCTCACAAGAGGGAAACGTTAGAAGCAAAAGCAAAGAAATGGAAACAAGTGACAGAAAGCAAAAAGCCTAGACCCGCCTCTCACAAGTCACACCTAGCTATAATCTTATTATACTTTTTTTATTTTCTTTTTTGCATGGGTCATTACAATCGATTAACTGTTTATCTTCCTGCAGCTCTTCCTGATCTCTCCTCTGTTGCCGGTGAGGGGAGAGATGTTGCTCATCTTGATCATGGACTTGACAAACTGCTGGAGGAAGAGCTCGTTGTTCTGAGAGTAGAGCTTGACGAGGTGCATGGTCTGGGAGCTCTTGGTGAAGAGGACTTGGTCCGAGTTGAGGAGGCCTTTGGATGCTACTATGTTCTTGAAGTAGGAGTTGTCGAATTTGGTGGGAGAGACGAAGTCCAACGGGAAGAGGTTGTTGTCACCACCGGACCTGGGGCAGTTGGGGCGGAGCTGGGCTGCGAGGGACTGGTCCAGGGTGAAGTCCGGGTTCCCGTTGCCTGTTTGGTTGTAGAGCCTCTGCCTGAAGCTGGTGCACCTTGACAGCCCTATGGTGTGGCTCCCTGAAAGGCCCAAGTGCACATTGTCAAGAACTTCTCAGGGTTCAGCATGCTGGGCCACAGGCCCAGGAATAGATTTTAAGGATATCAACTATACCGTGGGTTGCTTTCATTAAGCCCATATGTATGTCCTTTTTTTAATTTAGCCAAGTTGTATCTACGAAAATGTAAGGATAATTGACAAGAATATATTTGTCATTTAAAATTGGCTAGACATATAAGTAGTCTACTCCGTCGTCCCATTCTAAGTGTCCTATTTGGCCAAATGGGACACTTAAAACGGGAAGGAGGGAGTCTTAATTTTTCCGATATGAGGTCTTTGACTAGTTTCCATAAAGATTAGTTTACCCAATGAGATTAATGTGACAGAGGTCAGAATAATCAGATTAAAGAAACGTAGCAGTGACTCTAAGAGGTTCACCGGAGAGTGCAACAAGGTCAACAAGGTTGAGCCCTTGACGCTTGAATTTAGTGATGATGGTCGGAAGGGTGTTGTTAGGGGCTGGAATGTCGTTATTGGAACCACTCAGGCTAGCCCCCCTTGCGTCTCTTCTGCCCAGAGGCACCTCCCAGCCATACCCACCAGCCTACAAACAAACACGCATCATTCGTTAGATAAAATTAATATAGCACAAACAAATGTTATTTCTGCTAATTCGATACTCCATGACCGTTTTGGCGAGGTTCTCACCAGAACAGTAGAATCTCTAGCAGCAATGGCAAGGATATCAGCACAAGAGACTGTTTGTGGGCATTCTTTCTCAAGTGCAGATTTTATCTCATCGACAACTTCAAAACCGCGCACCGAGTTCCTGTTCGGGTTTGACTGCTTCTCGCTCGTTATGCTCCCACTGCTGTCCAACAGCAACGAAGCATCACAGCCCTGCATGTTAATTCACAATGTATTCAGCAATCAAAAGAAAAACATCAATAAAAGTACGTACAGATATATGACATGTTCGTAACAATAGAGAAAATTGATTATTTTTACCTTAACAAAGCAGTCATGGAAATGGAGCCTAATCAAAGAAGCAGCCATTCGGGCTTCTTTTGCTACAGCTTTCGCGACAACTGATCGGACAATCTCCTCTGCTTTGGGGCATGAGTGCACGTAGAACTGCGGGTAGAGGTTTGAAGAGAAGCAAGTAGGAATCAAGGCTAACGCTGAAAAAGCTATGATGAGAACGTTCCGAGGATTAGCCATTTTCACAAGCTTTCTTTTCCCCTCTTGACAAGCAGAGACACTATGGCTACCAGAAATCCTTAGATATGGAGACTGTCAAGGATCTTGTGATGAAATCTAGAGTCTAAGTGCGGAGTATATATAGAGGAGATGGTGGTGAAGGAAACAGATTGAGAAGTACGTAGAGAGAAAGAAGAACAAAAAACAAATGTAGTTGTTGATCGCAGGTCGGCGCTGTAGTATCTAGATCATGAAAAAAGTTTGACAAATTCTTAAACAAATCTTGAAAGTCCGACCGAGAAGAAAATGGTCTCTTATTTTGTGCCACTTCTCAACCAATCATGAATGAAATTGACTCAATCACCCTCTTACGAGACATGGGTCATTGATGAAGTAATTATCAATGTGGTCCTGCATAATAATGATTGAGTCAAAATTAAAGTAAGTAATGAAGTATCAAATCATATTTTCGTTAATCATCAAATGAAGGTACATCCAGTAACATTGCAGATGACTGTAGGTCAACCTAACTAACACTTGATAAGGATGAGAGCTCAGCACATTACCATTATATTTACATACTCTTAACATCCCCCTCAATTGCAGGTGAGGGGCTCACCATGAGATTGTCTTTAAGAAGCTGAAACTGATAAGATGGAAGGGACTTAGTAAAAATATCTTTGCTATTTGACAGATAGTTGAAACATGTTGGACTTGAACTGCACCAGCAAGAACCCGTTCGCGAATGTAATGGTAATCGGCCTCCACATGCTTAGTCCTAGCATGAAAAACTGGATTTGCAGACAATGATATAGCAAAGAGATTATCACACCATATGACTGGTATAGACGGCATTTGCAAGAACAAACTGCGAAAAATCATTTCAACCCAGGCGAGCTCAGTAGCAACTGATGCCAAGGCACGATACTCTTTGTAGAAGACCTCGCAACAATTTCTTGTTTATGAGAACGCCGTATAATAGGATTAGTACCTATGAATACACAATATCCTATAACTGAACGTCGGTCTGAGACATCTCCTGCCCAATCTGCATCTATAAAAGCTGTAATTGAGAAATCTCTAGGTTCAACCAGAATGCCATGATTAATTGTACTTGCAACATATATTAAGATGCGTTTAACAGCAAAAAGATGAGTCTGTGACGGCTGATGCATAAATTGACATACAGAATTCACAGCAAATGTAATATCTGGTCGAGTATGTGTCAAATATTGTAAAGCTCCAACGATACTCCGATAAGTACTAGTATTGGGCAAAAGATCAGTATCAAATTTAGTCAATTTTTATTTTGAATGACAGGGAGTTGGAGCAGGTTTACAACCAACCATAGATGCTCGAGAAAGAATTTCAATTGCATATTTGACTGTGATACAAACAAACCCTCAGTAGTTTCAGAAACCTATAAACCAAGAAAATGGTGTATTTTTCCAAAATCTTTGATAACAAATTCTTTGCCAAGTTCACCAATTAACTGTTGAATATACACAGAATCACTTCTTGTGACTAGAATATCATCAATATAAACCAGCAGCACAGTATTTCGATCCCCATTGCGTTGAATAAAAAGAGATGTGTCAGCAAAACAAGCTTTGAAACCTTGAGATATAACAAATGAAGACAATCTGTCATACCAGGCCCTCGAAGCCTATTTAAGACCATATAAAGCTTTTTGTAACAAACAAACATGATTAAAAAACCATTTATCTTCAAAACCCTGAGGTTGAGTCATATAAATTTCTTCATTGATAAACCCATGCAAAAAAGCATTTGAAACATCTAGTTGTTTAATTTCCCATTTCCGTGAGACAGCTAAACTAAGCACAATCCGTATGGTTGCAGGTTTAACCATTGGACTGAAAGTCTCACGAAAATCTAAACCTTCCTGTTGATCATAACTCTTAGCCACTAAATGAGCTTTATAACGAGCAACTGACCCATTTGCATGACGCTTGATCTTGTATATCTAATTTTTCTGTCAACAGGTTTTGGAACCAATGTCCAAGTTTTCTGTTGTTGTAACGCTGTTATTTCAGAAACCATAGCCTTATTCCATTCTTTGAATTTAGAAGCAGCAGCATAAGACATAGGTTCTATTTGGGGTACAGTAGCTTGTGTAGCGAGATGTAATGACATTGGATGTCTTGGTTTAAAGATTCGATTCTTACTACGAGTAGTCATTGGATGAATAGAAGTAGAATTTAATGGTGCAGAAACAGATGAATGTATGTGTGCAGGAAAAGAAGGTTGTTAGGTAGGAGATGCAGAATTTACAGGTATAGAAGATGAATTATCTAATGAAAAAGTATGAAGCATGAAGTGAGAGAAAGCGAATGGGAGCAAGTAATGGTACTCCAGGAAGATAAGAAGATCTAGAAGAAGAATCAAACTTGAAAATATTTTTTTAAGGAAACTCATCTTTAAAAAACTTCACATGTCTAGAAATATATAATTGAAGTATCAAATCATATTTTCCTTAATCATCAAATGAAGGTACATCCAGTATAAAATAGACATTGCAGATGACCGTCATAGGTCAACCTAACTAACACTTGATAAGGATGACAGCTCAGCACATTACAATTATATTTACATACTCTTAACAGTAAGCTTGCAAAAGGTTTTATAAAATGCACTGACGTCCGTTGAACCCTTCACAAAATTATCTCAGGTCTGTCTTACAGTTTCTAATCATCTTCAATTGATGATAAGTTGATTTTGATGGGCGAGTAAACCTTGAAGGTTCTCACCACAAAGCAATTATTTGGGTTTCCTTCACAAGATGTAACTATGGACTATAAGGTTTAATTCGTCGGCCAGTGAATGAGTCATATGTTTACACAAAAAAGAAAAGAATGAGTCATATTGGTGTGGTTGACTCAGTTGCCAACTTGCCATGGCAAAACTTTTGAAAAGTTCAATATATGGAGGGAACCCTGCAGCAGGAGCAGACAGATACCTGCTCCGTGTCTGATAACGATTTTTTTCATTTTACAAGATTTCGACACGGCCAATTAGCAAGAAAAATAAAACTGCCTCTCTGGGTTGACAAAGTCTCCAAATGGGAAGAAGAGTACACTCAATCCAGGTGGTAGGTATATTAACGTAATCTCATAGTGTTATCAAGCTGGATATGAGGTGAAGCTGGTAGTCCAACTACATGATGTCATCACAGACCTCACCGCTCATCTTATGTGTTTAATCATCTTGTCATCCCCGTTTACTTCATATTAACTATAAGAAGTTAGACTTATTTCATACACTTCTTGATTGCTTTTACTCACCGACCAAAGTCGTACAATCAAAGATTATCCTCTACGTAGTGAGTGCTTCAGAGAGTAAACTTTTTATGGCCTTAGTAAGATCTACACATCTTGGTTTAGTCGAAATACACAAAAGGTGATGGCGCTGTTTCGCCAGACATGGTGATGTTGGAATTGATCCATGTTGTTAATCTGGACGTGACATTTAAATGCTAAGTACTTAACCAAAAGACCTATCAGCTAATCGCCATGTAGGCGCTTGATTGAAGGGATGAGAATATGCTTTCGAGACTTGTGTATGCGAACATATTTGGTGCTGGTAATAAAGTTCATATGCGTGGTAGGAGAGCTGCCCCTCAAGTTAGTCAAAGTGTTACCTACTAATGGACACGTCCAATTGGCTCTTTTCTTGAATTTGGTTCTTTTCATTTTTTTTTACTTCGACAATAAATGAAAGAGCCTAATGGTTGTGCCGACAACTTGGACTTTTTCCTTTGTGAATATTGCTAAAACTTTGTTTGGAAAGGGAAAGAGCCAATTAGGATGCCATTTTCATTAATTGAGTCCATAAGGAAGTCTCTCGCAGTGCGGGTCAGCATCACCTTTAGCTTTTAGGAGAGCTTTAGGGGCACTTCAAATATCGTCTTAACGTACAGCCAAAAAAAAGAAAGGTCTGCTTCTCTTGATATTTGGAAACCTTAATGGTTGCTTAAATGCTAGGAAAAACCTAGCCTGCCCTGTAGCCCTAGTGTGCTGCAGGGCAGACAGCCGTCAGATCAGTGGGGTTCACATGATCTGACGGCTTCCTACCATGCAACGCACAGCGCAGGCTAGCCTGACTCTAAATGCTATGCCATTGGCAAAAATAATTCGTTGTGATATCACTATATATGGTGAAAATGTGTTCTACTTTTGTAGTGAAATCCTGTAGTTAGCAAGAACATTGGTGCTAATTTGTGATTCCTCACCAGCAGATTTGTTAAAGTTTAATGCTACTCCAGCTAAGAAAGATCCAAGAATCGCTTACCTGTTAAACAAATTACGACTATACATCAAAACCAAGTATTAATGTTGTATGACTTTCACCATGTTATCATACGATTGGTTTTATGATAAACGCAAGAAACAAATAAATGAAGATGAACAAATTTCTGCTTGTTCTTAGATTAAATGTTCATCAACAAGGACAAACGATAGATGGACTAAGCATCCAACTGCCTTTCTTCTCGGTAACGGAAGAGTTTTTGGTCCTCCCAGTTGAATCCTCCAAGATATTATCCACCTTATAGGAGCCATCAATCATCAAGATCGATAGGAGCCATCAATCATCAAGATCGACTGCGCATGCATGATGCTTCTGCACTTCAGCTGGCGATCAGCATGGTGATCAACGGCCCTGTGAGTGGAGGATATCAGTAAGAGGACAAAAACTCTTCCCTGACACCCTCAGAGCAGCACAAACATTTAAGAGTAAAAAGCCTGCTAATGAAGCGTGTAAGATGCTTTGAAACAGAAATCTTATCTATTTATCAACACCCTCTCACATGGGAGGGTCCAACGAGTGCATCACGAGGAACCAATTAATCGGGGTATAAGTGCCTCTAGCAACACTAGATCCCAGGACCTCCCAAAACTCGGAGATCTTATACATGTAAGATAACCAAGTTTTCCCAAAACTCGAGCCATTAGGAAAGGAAATCTTTTTTTTTATTCCATCAGAAAACTCCTTTGCAGGTTGTATTGTTCATTTGTTGAACTTAATGAAATAGTTTTGTTTATAATAAAAGGTTCATGTGGCTTTTTCCTTTTGAAAGAGCCACCTCCAACTATCGGTTTCACCACTAGCCATCTATGGAGTAAGGTAGAAGTTTCCTAACCATTTCAACTTTCTCCCAAATTAAAAGTTGATTGATTAAAAGGAGATAAGCATACGATACCTCTTGTCAAGTGAAGCGATTATAAACGTAGTATACGATCTATAGAATGCACACTCCGGTCCCCACTACACCTGCCCTGCCCTATACAAAGTCAAACAGTAGAGACCTAGTCCAGCTGTGGAGATCATTCAAATTTTTTTTTTGGGTAAATAATCATAAAAATTTGATATACAGAACGATAAGAATCCAAAGTGGCAAAAGATAGCAAGTGAAAAAGAATTGATCACGATCTACGTGCATGGGGTTGGTTCTTGGAGATGGAACAGGTAAGAACTCACTCCATTTTCACCGAACTTGAAGCTTGCATGGCCCTAGACGAAACCGCGTTTCGTTTGATATCTCACTAAGACTATATCACATTTCCAATCCGATGCAAATGGCATGCATGACATCTTCTGGAGTAGCTTAGATAATGGAGAAGGTGAAAATGCTGGCATGCTTTCTTTGTGATCAAGGAACAATGAAAAACGATAAAACACCATTACAATACTAATAAAGACATGTTTAAACGTTAAAGCAATTGAGCTTTTCAAGCATAAGTACTGATAATGCAAAAAGATACCGAATCAAAGTGCTTTTCTTCAATTATCCTAATACTTGAGTGGAACCAGCATAGGTAATTTTGATTTGTTAATGTTACCCCTTAAAACGCATTATGAAAGTTACAACATTAAAAAATGAAACCATCCCACTTACAAGATATGGTCAAAATAGATTGACATGGTCTCATGAGTGTCCTGTCTTCTGAGAGGATTTGGTAAGCTGAACACTAATTTGATCCAGCTCTATAAATGCATGAGCATGGCACAGCCCACCACCCCACAACGCAGAGCTAGCCACCGTCCTAGAGAGCTAGCTATGGCGATCCCTTACTCTTGCTTCAGTTTCATGTCCTTGGTGCTGATCTCCTTCTCTCTTTCCCATGCTCACCCCGGTAATTACTTTCCGAAGTGGGGTGACGAAGATGATGTTGGTAAGGAGTATTTTGGTGGCGGCGGCGGGGGCGAAGGTTTCATTGGTGGTGGTGCCGGTAGTGTCGCAGGAAACTTTGGTCTAGTCCCTGGCTACTATCAATACTCCTGCCCCCAGGCTAACGATATTGTCATGTCTGTTCTTGAAAAAGCCGTCTGGCAAGAGCCTAGGATGGCTGCCTCCTTGCTCAGGCTCCATTTCCATGACTGTTTTGTTCAGGTTAACTAGACTGATATTTATAATTTGCATGCATATAGTACAATCATTTGGTAATTCTTAGTATTCTACTGCAAGCTCTTGATTAAGTTGAACTTGAATGTTTGCAGGGTTGCGATGGGTCTATATTATTGGATGATACTGCAACTATAGCAAGTGAGAAGCGTGCAGTCCCGAATCTAAATTCAGTGAGAGGATTTGAAGTGATAGATGAGATCAAGGCCAGGTTGGAAGAGGCATGCCCCAACACCGTCTCGTGCGCGGATATAGTTACACTCGCAGCTAGAGGCTCCAGCCTACTGGTAAGCACAAAGAAGAAGCATACTAAAATCATACAACAATAACAAGTACACTTATGTTCACAAAATGTGGTGTCTCACGAGTATGTCTGCCAAAAATAATCTAACATTATACAATACTGACAAGTCTACTCATGTTCATTGAGTGATTTACGTACAATATTTGACACAAGGACTTGGCTAGTAATACTCACGATTTCTGTTTTGGTGGCAACGTGAAACAGAGCGGTGGGCCCAACTGGGAGCTCCCTTTAGGAAGGAAAGACTCCAAAACAGCAAGCCTAAGCGGCGCAAACCAAAACATTCCTCCACCTAATTCAAGTCTCCCAACTCTCGTTACTTTCTTCAAACGTCAAGGACTTGACAAAGTGGACCTCGTTGCTCTCTCTGGTGATTATCTTCTAATTTTCCTACTCATCTCCTCATGTTCATGTTAAGGGACATTTACAAGAGTTAGTTTATTACATCTAACTAACATTATTAATAAGGGCGTTTTTCTATCTTGTTGCAGGGGCTCATACTATTGGGATGGCAAGATGTGTGTCCTTCAAGCAGAGGCTTTACAACCAAAATGGAAACAACCTGCCTGATGAGACACTTGAGACGAGTTACTACTACGATCTAAAATCAGTTTGTCCGACTTCAGGGGGTGACAACAACATTTCGCCGTTGGATCTTGCCTCTCCGGTCAAATTTGACAATTACTACTTCAAGCTGATTCTGTGGGGGAAGGGTTTGCTGAATTCAGATGAAGTGCTGCTGACAGGGGACGATGGAGGGATCGCGAGTCTGGTCAAGAGCTATGCAGACGATGGGCAGCTCTTCTTCAACCAGTTTGCTACGTCCATGGTTAAAATGGGGAACATCAGTCCACTCATTGACTATAACGGAGAAGTTAGGAAGAACTGCCGTCGGGTTAATTAAGGCCCTTCTAATTAACTAGGTTAATTGCGTATGAGCAGGTTTTCTTATTCCCAGTGATGGTTAGCTTGTATGATTTCTTTGATCCTACAGTTTGTGCGATTGTTGACGTGATTTAGTAGCATTTGGCATGATCATCTTCTTAATTAACAATGTTCAATGAGCAAATGGTGAAATGCCAAATGATCAATGAATTTGAATATGGAAGATTGACAAGTATAACATTGCTTGGAGTTAAGCATAAAAAAAACATTGCTTGGAGTTACATATAAGCCATGCCTCGCTTACGCCCTTAAATCGCTTATCGTTGCATTTTTAAAAAAACAAACAAAATAAATTGCTTGGGACTTGCGTTTTTAATATTATGGGGTTTAAGATGAAAGAATGACAGAGTATTTAATACCAAAAGCATTTCGGACAAAGAATGCTCAATGCAAACCCAATTTAGGAATTACAACTGCACTGTAGTATTATGCAGAAAGCTTCAGAAAAAGACACTATGACAGTGAACAGAGAACCTGAAACTTTAATGCTTGAACAAAATTTTACAGTAAATTTTGTTTGAGCCCTGATTGTTGACAAAGTGAGAGAATTTAATTCAAGAGAATCTCTTTATATTTTATGCATTTCAACAATGAACCCTTGACTCCCTTCACCTCATCAAGAGATCTATTCAACAACTTCGCTAAATCAGGGATTTGTGCAGAAAAGCATGTAAGGAAAAGGATCTACTAGCTACTGGTCATAATCCATCTTTTACAATACCTACCATGATGTGCATGCAGGAATAAAGCCACACTACATGTAGCCGATAATACAGACCATTCTTAAGATGAAAGAATGACATATGTAATAACGAAAAACATTTCCGACAAAGAATGCTCAATGCAAATACCATTTAGAGACTACAATGTAGTATCATGCACAAAGTTTCAAATAAATTTACTAAGACAGTGAAGAGAGAAACTGGAACTTTAATGCTTGAACAAAATTGTACAGTTAATTTTGTTTGTGTCCTGATTGTTGACACAGTGAGATGATTCATTCCAAATCAATCTCTCTGTACCCAAAAAAAAATCCTCTATGTTTTACACATTTCAATATTGGACCCTTCCCACTATGCTCCCTTGACTCCCTTGGTCCCTTTACTTCATCAAGAGAGTAAGATTCTATTCGAAGTCACCCGTACCGTGACCATCGAACCAGATTTGAATCTGTTTGGAATGTAGTATTGTTAATTTGCTTGACAAAGGGCCCTGTTCAGCCAATGACCAGCTAGCAAAATGTCCTTGAGGTGAAAGTTCACAACTTCGCTATATCAGGGATTTGCCTAGAAAAGCATGAAATGAAGAGGATATACTACGAGCTACAGTTACATAGCCCATCTTCCACAATACCTAATATGATGTGCATGCAGGAAAAGCAACACCAGATGTAGCCGATCATACATCTCCTTCGCCTAGAACGACTTTCTTTTAACCTGTTAGGCGGTTTTCAATGTCTTATTCAAATTGCACCATATCAAGATAACAGCTTGCATTTACAAAGACTGGATTTCAGGGTTTAGAAGAATCTCTCTTGGGCAGATGCATCATCTTAGGATTGGTGAACCAGGTCGTGTACATCATGCGTACTTCAACGTGTTCCCAAGTGTCTCCAATGGTAACGGGGCCATGCTCTTTTACTACGTCAAATATAACTCGGGTAATCGTCTGGGTCTGTTCTGGTGGAGTCTTAAGCTCAATCGGTCGGAGCTTTGGCTTCGGCTTTGTTGAGAAATATCTAACTACCGTAAAAAACATGTTTCTACCACTCCCCCAGACCGTTCATCTTCTGCAAAGAGAATCATATATGAGCAAAAACATTACTCAGTCCAACATAATGTACATACAAGAGTTTCAGTCAAATCCATAAGTCTTACACGCCGAGGAATTAGAGCTGGTGATAGATGACGGGAATAAATCCAAAGCATCCTCATCATCGTTAAATGAAGCAGAAGCAAGTGAAACTTAGATTATTTTAATGGAAGCATTTCATCCAACACAAAGTATCTGAGTGTACGTGCAACCAAATTGCTAAATTTCTACCAAAATAAGCTTCTAATAAACAAGAAGGAAAAGGAGATGAAGAAGACAGTAAAATAGGTGAAGATATCCACTACACGCTGGCCAGCTTACCAGTCCGGCGAGCCGCCGGTGACCGGACGTTGTACGGAAACAGTTTCCAGGCCAAACAGCGTCGAACATGGCAAAAGGCGTCAACTTCATATCTCAGCAAACGGGTAAAACCGATCTCCGTCAAGCCGACCCGACTCGGCCGATATCAGTCCGATATATCGGGATTCCCCAAGAGAAGCGGTAACCAGTGGAGCTTTCAGCAATAAACGGAAGTTTGAACTCCAAGCAAGCTTTTTTCTGTTGGCGGCGATGAACATCGACGGGGAAGATGCGGCTCGCCGGCGCTCCGCCGTGGCGGACTACCGGAAAAAGCTCCTCCAGCACAAGGAACTTGATTCCCGCGTTAGAGCAGGTGAGCGCCTCATCAGAACCCCGGCTTTTTAGTCTTTCCCTTCTCTTTGCTTTCGGTGATCCGACATTTCGTTGCCCTAATGCTACTCTTTGCGGGCGCCACTGGTTGAATTATCTGGTAAAAGATTGTTTTCTGTGAGTTAGGTTCTGATTTTTTTATACAAAATAGAGCTAGGTTACTTGTGAAAACGTTGATCGGGTGCACTCTGAGAAGCATGTAGTTGTGACCTTCTGTTATGTACAAATTCTATTGGTTTGTGTATAGTGGATCTGAGAAAGAAAGGATTTGTTATGATAATGCTTTTTCGCAATAGCATATTTTGGTTCGGATGTTGTCTCTCTCTTTCTAGAGGCTTATAGGATGTCATGTGTCTTGTGTATATAAATACAAATTTGTAAGAAATTTGTGATTGGAAAATATTGAAGCTGTTTTCTATGAAATTGTGTGCTTGCGAGTCTTACCTCACATGGTTATCAGGCTATGCTGTGCTTGAATTTATACTTAGTTTTCCTTTTCTTGTGGTCCTTATGTGCATATCCCTGCATAGTGTCATATAATTTTGCCGCAAAGTAAACGTTGTCTAAATTCATAGAGTGACAGCCGCGATTCAGGATCAATAGCTGTTAAATTAGAGATGTGATAGGGTTGATATAAAAGTCTTGAGTTTCGACTGAAGTTCTAACATTCTAACTCCTAAACATATAATTCGACAGCTAGTTTTGACAGACATTTTTTAAAACTTCAAAAACCAAATAGGACACTTAATATGGGACGGAGGAAGTATTAACAAAGAGTGAATTACTAGCCTAGCATGTAGCTCATTGTGACTGATAGTTGAGAATTGAGATTAATTATATGCTTTCATATACTTGAATTTACTTTTAGTTTTAACACCATTGAGTGGTATATTATGAAATTTTGTATGTGCAGTGCGGGAGAATCTGCGCGCTTCAAAAAAGGAATTTGCTAAAACTGAAGATGATTTGAAGTCTCTCCAGAGCGTTGGACAAATTATAGGAGAAGTGTTGCGGCCTCTTGATAACGAACGCTGTAAGTGTATAACTGTTGTCTTGCATAAGCTCTTTATCTTTTATCTGATTCTAGTTTACTCGGTTGATACTTATGCTTCCTATTTAACAAGTGTAGACAATGTACTGCATGGAATAAGATAGAGGTACCATAGAATAACTTCTCATACATCATTTTGTGATGGTACAGGAACCTATACTGTAATTTCAGTTTCAAATATTTGATGTAGAAATGTTGCAATATTGCCACGGTTTGTAATCTCAGTTCTCGGTTTCGTCTCAGTCGCACAAAGAGAAGAGATCTTGGATAGATCATGTAATGGATCTTGCCATCTCGGTTACCTAGAGAAAGGTTTATAACATATAATTTTCTCAACTTAAGAACCTATCTACATATTCAAACACTAATTACACTCTCAAACAAATATAACTTCATGCAAATAGAGATAGAGCTACACACTAAGTAAAAAGTTTGAGAAGATGCATATATTTAGAACCGAGTTCAGCCAATGACTTGGTGGAATCATTGGACCCCTCCAATAGTAAACCTACTAGTGGGCTTTCGTTTCCTTTTCTTTTATCTGATTGAGACAACGGAGAAACTGGCTCGCTGAGATTTACAAGATCTCTCCGAGATCATGTTCGCGCCTCGCTTATCTAATTGAGACCGAGATATTGCCGAGATCCTGTGAGATAACGAACCATGCATAGTTTTCCATATTCTTTTTCTCGAATGGTTTTCTCCACTAGAGAGATATCACTGGTCTCTCTGAGATCACATTGATCTAGGCAAGATCCTGCCAAATAAGTGTAGAAAGTTCTTTACATCATCTCTTGTCTCGGTGAACAAAAAGAGACATAGATGTCAGATGGATCTCGAGAGATTGAGAATCATGAATGTTGCTATAGCTGTTTCTACCAAAATTTTAGAAGATTTATATGTTGAACAACATTTAAGAAGATTTGCACATTGGACTGGATAATTCACCCATCAAGTGACGTGTTGGTGTGTTAACATAATATAGTTTGTTCCTCCTAACCCTTGAGCTTTTAGGTGAAGTGGAAAACTCACATCAGAGCAGAAAGATTTTAAGATTAAGATCATTTAAGGAACAATTTGACTATTGAAGGTTGTTAATTTTTTCTATGCATGTTATTTTTGTTTTATTTGTGATTAGCAACAATGGGATTGTATCTATGGAATCTGTCAAAAATCAGTTCACTAACATTATTCAGGGGTTTAATTTTTAGGTAAATGACTAGTTATCTATTTTGTAGTGATTGTCAAAGCCAGTAGTGGTCCCAGATATGTTGTTGGGTGCCGGAGCAAAGTAGACAAAGAAAAATTGACAGCAGGAACCAGAGTTGTTTTGGACATGACAACTCTTACTATTATGCGTGCATTACCACGAGAGGTATCAATTTTGTATGTTGCATGCTTAAATATAGATGAGTAAAGGAAGCAATTTCATCATAGCAGGAAATTTAGTTTTTATATAATTTCATTTTCAGATTGATCCTGTTGTTTATAGCATGCTTCATGAAGATCCTGGAAATGTTAGCTACTCTGCCGTAGGTGGATTGTCTGATCAAATACGAGAACTGAGGGAATCTATTGAATTGCCACTCATGAATCCTGAACTCTTTCTTAGAGTTGGGATTAAACCTCCGAAGGTAACACGTCCTTAAACGGGCTGGATATGCTAAGACTAATCTTCTTACATATAGAAGATGTATCATCTAGATCTCGTCTATGCTGGGTAATATATTCTGTGAACATGCAAGCAAGAAAGTAGAACATATTATGTGAAACATGTCTTGCTTGTATAAAAAAAAACCCATGGCTTACTACAGTTATTTTTCTTTTATATCGAAAGTGCTTTTTTTATTGCAATCTGATTTTTTCTTAATGGGTCTAGGGCGTTCTTCTTTATGGCCCTCCTGGAACCGGAAAGACCTTATTGGCCAGAGCAATTGCAAGCAATATAGATGCCAATTTCCTGAAGGTTGGAATTCTTCGTGATATACTTAACCAATTTATACTTTGGACAAGTATTCCAGGCGTTGCTTATGTGGTATATGTCTATAACATTTTCTCTCTGTTCCTATCTAACTAGGTTGTCTCAAGCGCCATAATCGATAAGTATATAGGGGAGAGTGCGAGGCTGATCAGAGAAATGTTTGGTTATGCTCGCGATCACCAGGTAGCATTGGAATTTTCACTGTTTTTTTTAAGATTATAGTGCTCCCATTTGAGACCGTGGTATCTCATTTCTTCTGACTTAACTTATTATGCAGCCATGTATCATTTTCATGGATGAAATTGATGCCATTGGTGGACGCCGCTTCAGTGAGGGAACAAGTGCTGACCGTGAGATCCAAAGAACGTTAATGGAATTGCTTAATCAGCTTGATGGCTTTGATCAGCTTGGAAAGGTAAATATTTTAATCAATAATTTAGGATGTGCAAATATTGCTCTTGATTATGCGTTACCTGGAAATTAGATTAGTTCATTACTAGGTGGTGATCTGATTGGCCATGATAAATTGGTGCAAGGTTAAAATGATAATGGCAACAAACCGACCTGATGTTCTGGATCCAGCTCTCCTCCGACCTGGGCGATTAGACAGGAAAATAGAGATCCCATTACCAAATGAACAATCAAGAATGGAAATTCTAAAAATTCATGCTGCTGGAATTGCTAAGCATGGGGAAATTGACTATGAAGCAGTTGTAAAGCTTGCAGAGGTATATCATGACACCATTAACTCTTAAGGTTTTGGCTGTTGATTCCTTCAATTTTGAGCTGATGCTTTCCCTGTCGCTACTTCCCTGCAGGGTTTCAATGGGGCTGATCTTCGTAATGTTTGCACTGAGGCTGGCATGTCGGCTATACGTGCAGAGCGAGATTATGTAATTCATGAGGACTTTATGAAGGTACACTTTTTAACTTGCGAGCAGTATAAATTGTTTCAGTGATATCTAGTCCAAGGAATACACATGAAGTCAGCTCTCATGATGCTCTTGCAATAGGTCGATATGATTTGTGAAATATAAAAGGTGCACTATGGTTGATACTAATGTCTTTTACTTGTTTATAAACTGTAGGCTGTACGAAAACTTAATGAAGCCAAGAAGCTTGAATCTAGTGCTCATTACAACGCAGATTTTGGTAAGGACTAGAGCAACGCGGAATAGTTTTTTATGTGCTGTGGATGCCTGGGCAGTTCAATATGACATAGTTGCCTGCATTATTCGCTTGACCCTGATCATGGATACAAATCAAAGATACGCATGCACTATTATGTGATTTTCATCGATTATAATAGGCATTTGAAGCGGAATTTTCTTTTGTTTTGATTATTCCATTCCAAACAAGGGATGTACATGTGCTTTAACAAAAACTTGTATCTCCATTTTCTTCTTTTACTTGTGATCATCTCCGTTTTGACTTTTACATCTGCGAATTGTATTAATCTAAACAAGTCAACTTCCCTGTGTTTGGTTGTGCAAAGATGGGATCGATGTGATCCTGACTCATTATCACTAAGAAAAGAATGTGATCGCGACAACGTAACAGTTCATGAGCTCAGCTAGGGAAACAGTCCTGCCCGTCCCATGTGTACCGGTGATGGCTAGCCTAGATGCCTAGGAAGTAATTGCATCACCATTATATTTTTCGCTGGGAATTTTCCCCATCATGCTATTGCATCGTTGTTGCCCACTGCTCTCATTGAAGGCTGAATCAAAGTCGAGCATTCAAATCACTTTGGCATTTTACCTGCTAATATGAAATTCTGCTTAATCACATGGCTAAATTTGAACCATCTCTTGCATGACCTAACAAAGTCCAATCTTCTTCAAGTTCATCAATAGGTGAACTATGATGATTTTTTTACTTACAAAGGCAATTAGTCCTTTCTTAAGTTGTAGCAACGCTTTCTGTCAAGAATATGAATATATGATAGATATGAACTGCACATCTCTAACTGGCCAATAACAATCAAGATAATGTTCTCTTTGATATGAAAAATGACAGTTACTGTACTAGTAGCATAATAAATGGATGCTTACTTAAAAACAATAATTACAAAGTCTTAATCTGCCTTTTGTTTTCTGTATTTCGCTGCATTAGTGGCGCGAAGCAATTGGTCTTCGCTGCAGTCAGGGGGTCAGGCAAACATTTTCTTTCCCGTGGGTATGTTTTGAGTATTGACAACGTCCAATTTCGTCCTCATCCTCAAGTTCTATTTGTCTTCATTATTGTGACGCCATAGTATATACATGAATCTAAAGTTAAGTAACCTTGTTAAGTTTGCCAGCTTCTTTAGTCAATCACCCACGAAGGATGGCCTCTAAGGCTTAACCCTAGTAAAAATGACCATGCTTTTCCATCCCTTCTCTAGATTAAGGGGCGTTTGGGGCGTGAAAAATCAGCACCACCAGCTGAAAAAAACTCAGCTGGTTAGGATTTTTGGGAGTGGATGAAACTGATTTTTCACGCCCCAAACGGCCCCTAACATGGAAAACTTTATCAAATAACCTAGCATACTGCAACTGCCGAATTAAAGATTTGTATTAGGTACACGAAACGCTCTATATTTTGAAGTGTTCAACCCCAGGCGTTGAAAATTAGGGAGTTTACCGGCAATAAATAAAAAGAAAGAATTATGGAGGAGCTAGAGTTTTTTTTTATAATTATCAGGTCATTATGTTATATGTAAGCCATCATGAACTAATCTCTGTGCTTCCGATCTTAATCGCCTGGAAGTAGTCATCCATGCTGTATATACAGAGACCATTAAGAACATTAGTTATGTACATCAAGGTGCTATCTTCAACGGGGGGACCTGTTCACATAAAAGCCAACCAATAAAAATTCGGATATCTCATATTGCAAGTAATCCCTAAATGACTTGTAACAGCGACTGCTTTCACTTAAATAACTAAGTTGAACATAACGAACTTCGCTTTGGTGATAACACCTTCCTAGAAGCACCTAATGATCAGGATAAGAAGTGAGGCCTGCATATCAGACTTGTCAAAGTCCACAAAGAATTAGCTCTTGCAAGTGTGGAAGAATTTTCGACCAAGTATCAAGTCGTATATATATATATTATACGCAACTAAGAAATTAGTTCTTAGTTGATTTCACTAGAAGCTAAAGCAATTCATTCTCAGACACACTAAGAAATCAAGTTCAAGTTTATCGCACCAAAAGAAAGATACTATGAGGATCACAACTCTAGTTTGTGTCTTTCTTGCCTTTGTGCTGGGGAAATATGGTGTCTCATCAGAGGATGACAACTCCTTGAAGTATGATTTTTATCGTGATAGCTGTCCTCAGGCAGAGACACTAATTGCGAATATGATGAAGGGTATTGTTAGCGAAGACATAAGGGTGCCTCCAAGACTCATCAGGATGCTCTTTCACGATTGCTTCGTAAGAGCAAGTATCAGAAGCTGAAACTATCTTTATCAAATAAGGAACACGGGCAATCATTCCTAACAAGACATTTCAACACTTATTTTGCATGATGCATAACACAGGGATGTGGTGCTTCTGTGATGATAAACTCGACTGCGGACAACCAGGCAGAGAAAGAGGCCCCACCCAACAATCCAAGTCTTCAAGGGTTTGATGTGATCGATCAGCTCAAGGAAGCACTGGAATATGAATGCCCTGGGGTTGTTTCGTGTGCAGATACTCTAGCTTATGCTGTTAGAGAGAGTGTCTTCTTGGTAAGTAATCAACTTGTTACAAAACCATGCATCATGCAATAGATAACGCCCTCATCCTAGCTTAAGTGTTAATTTCCTGTTTTTGTGATGCTAATTGCAGGCCGGTGATCACTTCGAGCGATACCCCGTTCGGGGAGGACGCAGAGATGGCACAATCTCTAGATCTGCTGAAGCAAGCCAAAACCTTCCCCCTCCGTTTTTCATTGAACATGCTTTTCCAGAGCTTCTCTAGCAAGGGATTATCGTTGGAGGAACTGGTTACTCTCTCTGGTATGTACTACAAATGATCATAACTCCTAAAGGATTGACAGTCACCAGAGTCCATGGCCATGGTATATAGAGTCCTAACATGGTACATAGCTACATAACCTTGTCCTAGCATCGGCTTAATACCATGCATGTTAGACCTCCATGTACCATGCTAGGGCCATGTTATGTACCATATATCAAGTTAAGCTTCTATTTTCCATGCTAAGACCCCATGAACCATGGTGACGAACTCTCTCATGGTGCCTAGTCAGGCTATACGCGTTCTAATTCCCCATAGTAACGTTCAAATACATAACTTAAGCTCTTTGTGCTTGCATGGTTTTAGATTTTTCAAGAATTAGCATACAAGGGACGTATATTTTTTGTTCTTTTTCAGGAGCCCATTCGATTGGAATCTCGCACTGTTCTTCCCTCTTCGGGAGGCAAGTGAACTTCAACAACACTGGCATGCCAGACCCTACACTTGACCCTAGCTTAGCGAGTACGTTGAGACAAGAGTGTCCTGCAGGTAGCACTGATGATCCTCTTATAGTGATGGACACGTTTAGCCCGACTGTCCTGGACAACAAGTACTACGTGGGTGTACTGCAACACAAAGGTTTGTTCACGTCTGACGCGACATTGCTCACCAACGAGTTCACCAAGAGGCAAGTCATATTCAATGCAATGAAGCCTTATTCCTGGGAGAAGAAGTTTGTCAATGCAATAATCAAAATGGGAGAGATCGAAGTATTGACTGGAGACATGGGAGAAATAAGGAAGAAGTGTGCATTTGTCAATACTTACTAATAGTAATGGTTTTGAAGTCCTAAAAAACGAAAAAAAACAAGGTTCGGATCCCTGCATATGGTCTAGCTAGCCATTGCCCACGGGAACCGTGGCTTATGGGTGCAATAAGGCTGATAAGAAGTTCTCATGGAATTTGTCTTCGGTTTCGATCCCGTCCGAATAAACGTCTGTGTTGTGTGTTAATTTTTTGATTTTGTAGAGATAATTTTTATCATGCATTGAAGTGCGCTATTCGTTCATTTCTGTTCTCTGCGAAGATTTGAGTTTACATCTATGTTACAGTCCCAACGAAATGCAATGAGGGATTTGGGCAGCAGATTGTGTCGATGCAAGAGATGGAAGGTTACTTTTTTGTGTTTCTTTCATTAGGTTCGCAAGTGGCTCATTCTTTGCTCCACAATTGAAGATGAATGCATCCAGATCCCTTAAATAATCATATGCATAATTTAATCCGACTGCAAGCTATACTTGGTCAACCTTAATTTAGCTTGAGGCTCCTTGTTGATACAATGTGTGTGTGTGTGTTATATAGGAAAAAGTTCAAATGAGATTGCTCTCATTTGGATGTCAATTTCATTCGTAGTCGTCGGATTTTGATCTGACGGCTACAAACGGCTATAAGAAACTCACATACTCACTGATTTGACACACTCACTTACCCACTTATTTGAATCCCATCTTTGGATCGAAATCCAATGATCTAAAAAATTGGCCTTATATTCCTTATATGAGAACGATCTCCTGTAAACTATCCTTTTATATATATATATATATATATATATATATATATATATATATATAGAGAGAGAGAGAGAGAGAGAGAGAGACCAGTTTACATGAAATCGTTCTCATATAAAGGGCATGAAAACAGTTTTTTTGGTTGTTGGATTCCGATCCGACAGTGGGTATCATATCAGTAAGTAGGTGAGTGTGACCTATCACTTACCCTTGTAGCCGTCAGATGAAGATCCAACGGCCATGAATTGAACTGGCCTCATATAAGCCATACGAGAGTCATCTCGTATAAACTTAAACTTTTTCTATATATATATATATGAGAGAGAGAGAGAGAGAAATTTAAATGAGATCTCTCTCCTTTGGCTTATATGATACTAGTTCCAGTCGTAGTCATTGGATTTGATCTGACGGCTACCAACTGATTTAATATACTCACCTATCCACTGATTTGATATCATCGTTGGATCAGAATCCAACTAACAAAAAAATTGTTCTCATGCTCTTTATATGAGAACGATTTCATGTAAGGAGACCGGTTTACATGAAATTGGTCGTTCTCATATAAAGGGCATGTGAATAGTCTTTTTGGTCATTAGATTCTGATCTGACGGTGGATATCAAATCAATGGGTAGGTGAGTGTGAAACATCACTTACCCTTGTAGCCGTCAGATCAAGATCTAACAGCTACAACTTAAACTGATTTCATATAAACTGGTTTAAATGAAATCGTTCTCATATAGCTTGCATGAGCCCGAGTACTCTTGCGCCATTAGATTAAGATCTGATGGCAGTGATGATTCACACTTACCTACCTAGTGATTCGACTGTCGCCTACATAGAATTGATTTAACGGATGGAGATGGCTTGGCTCATGCAAGCTACATGAGAACGATCTCATGTAAACCAGTCTCTCTCTCTCTCTCTCTCTCTATATATATATATATATATATATATATTTGAACGTCATAATCATAATCAAGTAGTGCATTTTCCTTATCCAAAATTGGTTTTTAATATTTATTTTCAGACAAATAAGGATGCCAAGGTGGATTTGTTGGATACCTAAAAGAGGTAAAATTAAGAATGAAGTATGTGTGCAATCTTTAGGGGAGAAACTTAGAGAATCATTTGTATTGACATATAGAAATAAAAGTCCAATGGATGCCCTCTATAAAAAGTTTGAATATTCTCTCTATAAAAAAAGTGAGAGGAAGACCTAAGAATCTTGGATTAAATTGATAAGAAAGGATAGGTATATGCTCTCTTATAAACAGGCTAGAATGTAGGCATAAGATGTCTATCGCTGACCTCAAATTGTTGGAAAAATATGCTTACTTGATTAAGATCAATTTGAATAAATAAATTTACAAAGAGGTTGTATATTGTTTTTAATTGTTATAGTAGATCAACAGAATTTCTAATCTTTATACAAAGTATTAAATGTAATGCCGATCATATTAGGTAGGGTTGCTTAATGCTAGTAATTCTTTTCTATGCGATGGGACTTGAGGGGGACTAGTCAAAACTTCTTTATGTAGACATTATCATGGGAAGAGAGAGCAATCGATCCGAAATAAACTTTTGGTTAAAATTCGCTATTATGGTTCAATAGGCTTCCGCAATTTATAGTTGGACCGGACCGATGCAATTTTTTGCTTATATAAAATGCAGCTGATCAGAAGCTTCTCAGTCACTAGTTTTGAACTTCGTGCTCTATAACTGTTATGTTCAGTGTTTTTTGTACGATGACAAGAATGTGTTGTTTGTAACTGTCTTTATAGAAGTCATTTTCGTCTGCTACAATGTACATATCTCTCTATAAACCCTTAAGCCAGTACTAAAATATAACTCCTTTATTACCATCATCGCGAATGTTCTACTCAATTTGGCCTATATTAAATGTCCTATTTGGTTTTTCAAAATGAAATTATGCTCATGCTGTAATGGAAGGATCTCTACAAGCGTAAATTTGAGCTGGATAAATTTTGCTACAACTTGCAATAACAAAAATGCTAGTGGTCTTTCCTAGAGCATCTCAAACAGCAACCATAAACTTGTGGTAAATCTGGATCTTTCCAAGAAAAACTCCATATATATTTGCAAATATGTGAATTATGTTTGTCATTATGGCCCTGCCTATATTCATGAATCTTGTCTTTTTCACTGAAAAAATCAGAAACAACTTCATTTGCAAATTTGCAATTACAATTTTGATCAAATCGGATGGCTTGTGCTAATCAGGTAAGCTATCTCTGAAGAAATGCTATCACCTTTTGTTTTTCAGTCTTCATGACAATCATCTTGCAACATATCTAGTTATGTGTTCTTCTTAGCATTTTCCTCACAACCTCAGCAACAATTACAAGTAGTATATGGAACAGGTACATTGGCGATAGGCCTATGCCATTTTTTCGGGTGCCTTTCTCTTGGCTAATTTGTATTTCAGCATCTTTACTATTTTGTAAAACCAAAAGGCACTCACCAATTGCAATCCCAATGCTGTCGCCTGTAAAAAAGAAAAACACACTAAAACCACAGATTCAGGCAAAAGATTCTTGCTGTACAATTTTTTTATTTTTAGTGCAAATGACTTACTATACGACTACTGATGGCATAAGATAACCTGAAAGTATTGGTCAGGGATGCACCTACTCTGATAAATTGGAATAAGAGATGTTGCATACAACTATTCTACAAATCACAAAAACAAGCTCTTTCGCTGGCGAAAGAGAATCTTGATTAGTTGATAGTTTCAACTTATATAATAGGTAGGTGCCTGAACTTGAACTGTTTTTGTTTCGTTGTTTAATGAGCCAGTGTTCCTTAGTCTTCTCTGTCTCAAACTTTGACCTATGTGTACTTATTTCTATCTGATATGAGTCTGGTTCTAGAAAGAAGAAAACAAAAATTAAATGGAAGTGGAATCCATTATATCGTGTTAATCAATAGTAATAGAAGGAGAAGGTCACCTTTATGAGAAACGGGTTGGCTGCCTTCCAGGTTTGATATAAAAGGTAAGGACCACCAATCATCCTTGCCACTGAAAAGGTAACTGCAAATGCAACCTGTGGAACAGTAGAACATTTTTTCAATCACAAAACAAATTGAAAGTCATAATAATTGAAGAAGACTTAAATGCAGAAGGGCAATTATGCTTGAACTGATGTATGATGAACAACTCACATCAGCCGCAAAATTAAGATCAGTATCTCTGTATCCGAGCTCCTTGAGAAGTTCCCTCATGTGCAGAAAGGGACTAGAAATTTCAGTGATCCAAATAGTCGCAACCATCTCTGATCCACACTGAAACAAAATGGCCCAAGTTAAACTGTTGAGATTAGAAATTTTGATTTACCTAAAGTACCACATCACATCAGTATTAGATATCAAGAACAAAAAATTGGCAACACAAAAGTGCACTTACAAGTTCATAGGCAAGACCTGCTCCAATACCAACCGCACTAACTACATGATGGGCCGCATTGTCTGTACTAAATTGCTTGTCGAATAGGCAACATATAAAGTCGTATATCAAATAAGCTTCGGTCACAGCCAGTGTTTGCATCTGCAATATCACGGAGATCAATATGTGAGCATGAAGGGACAAAAAAATAACAATATTGGATGATCAGATCTAGACCACAGACGAAATTTTTGTTCTTAAAAGCTTTCAAAAAATTGAGCTGATCAACTTAACTGATAGATTTTTTGAATAAAAGTAAATCAAAACTAAGGAAGAACTTGCATTGATCATATAAATGGGGGCAATACCTGCCAAGGAGTTGATTTAGAAGCTAAAGGGCAAACAGGGCAGCTCCAGTCTTGAACAGAAAGAGATGCCAAAGTAACAGCAAGAATGGCATGAACCGTAGACACCACACGGTTGCAAAACCCGAAAGATCGTTTGGCGAAGAGGTTTCTCACTAGCACAAAAAGTGCTGACCAGCAAACAACTCCTACTGCTGTCCATTTGACAATGTAATCCTCCATCCTGTCAGCTATGAAAGTTTTGAAATCCTCCACACGGAGGAAGCAATGAGCGTGATGAAAATCCAAAAACACTGATCAGAACTGCACAATCAAGGTTCTTGGGGTGGAGAAAGATGTGACTGCGGAGATACAGGAAAACTTGTGTTTGGATTCAAATCTCCATGGACATCACACAGAGAATAAAGAACAAGAGAAAACAGGCTGCACACCAACCATCATTAGATGCATAATAAGTAAATCCATGCATATCAGGTGGAGATTTAAAGCATGTCAAACTTCAATTTAATAAAAGAAGTCCAATGTAGGTGGGGTAGGTCAAGCGACATCCGTTGCTTGTCACCACCTGTTCTAATGATGGTGACTAGTACTCCCGTTTCGTTCCTAATCTCTTCCTCGAGAAATCATCAGTGACAACACTTTACAATCATCAATCAAAATGAAAATTTGGTTCTAACTTCTACAGCTCCTTTGCATCAAGTTTGCAGTTTCTTCATTCAGGCTCAACAGCTTTGGGTGTGAGTTAATAGATTCAAGTACTGTTGAAAATTTTACTATCTAATTACACACTTTTAACTAACAACTAAGAACTAACTTTTGGACTAATTTACTGCGCACATATTGCCGGCACATGCCAGTGATTATCTACCAGTTAACTCTATCTGCCGTACTCAAAATCCAATTATCCCTATGGTTTCGTTATTAGGATGATCTATGGATGTATGTAGGATATCTAGGGATTGCTCTTTGGCCTTCACGCCATGGAAGTCAGTTAGGCCTGTTCAATATCGTCGTCCTCATACATGCTGCTGCAGCACTTCTCGAGGATTCACTCCGAGCCGGATGTTTATTTTTGGAATTGGGTTCGTGGGCAAATTTTTCGCCAATCAGTTGAAGAACGAGAGCTGGTAGTCACTTACTTCTACCTTTTTCTATGTCTGTACACGAATGTTAATGATAATTGTGATCTATGGTTTGTTTTAAGGTTGTTTCAAGGACTTGCACGAGTTCGGATAAGAAGAAGATGCTTGACGAATTGGGTTTTGGTTTTTTCGTTTTTGGTGCAAACGATCGAGAGTAAGCTGGCAAGGTTTTTCATGTTTACGTTGTAGGGATGGACAGTTTCTTTATTATATGCTGAATGGACAATTTAGCTCGTGTATAGACGATATTTTTTTATTTTTTTTTGGCTCGGTTGCATAGACAATGTGATATTAAGAGGTCTGGTTAGTGCCACAAAAAAGGTCTGGTTTCAAAACCATATCTATTTGGTTCCAATGTGTGTTTGATCAATGTCTTTTTTTACTGCATTGTTAGTTGGGAGTTGTTTTTGCCTTGGATGGTGTGAACATTTTAATTATCAAATTTTTATTACATGGTAGTTATGAATAATTTTGGCAAGGATTGTACAATGCTATTAGTATGATGCACTTGGTAATGTGATCTACTCCCTCTGTTAGAAAATGATAGGTACAGAGGAGAATTTTTTTTTATTAAGCCACAGTACACCCACAAATGGGAAAAGATCTCTGGCTGAGAAACAAGCGTAGCTATACTCTTTTGGGGGACGCAAAAAGGAAACTTTGAAGAGTTTGTGTCACATTCCCAACAAACTGTACCTATATTTTTTGAATGGAGGGAGTATTAATTTTGTATGGAATGTGCGGATGTATCATATCTCTATAAGTGGCCATGCTTTAAGTAATTTACATTTTCTTTAAGAGATGAGGTTCAATTTTCCGGGTTCACTGATAGGTTAAAAGATTAGCGAAAAACTCTTAATTTTCCATCAATTTCCCGCACAAAGACACAGCTTGACAAGTAAACCATGCCCATTTTTAAAATTTTGTTTATAAATAACAAAATACAACTAATAAGAAAGGGCCTAGATCTAGGAAGAGAATTTCCTTCTCCTGGTCAGTAGGCTTCCATATCATCCACTCCAAGTGTTTGCATAAGGATTACTGCCATTGTAGCAAGTCCAATGCTTGCCGATGAATTTCTGCATCTCCTGCAGCCAATGTATTGAAACCTGAAGGCATAGACAACCATCTTCAAGTGAATTAAGAATAAAATGTACTTAAGGATTTGCCACAGAA
This sequence comes from Houttuynia cordata, assembly GCA_039654745.1. Lineage (NCBI taxonomy): Eukaryota > Viridiplantae > Streptophyta > Magnoliopsida > Piperales > Saururaceae > Houttuynia > Houttuynia cordata. The sequence continues at coordinate 1,222,122 of CM077513.1, read as the reverse complement.
TCATCAAGGAGACTAAATTTAACGTTTGGAATAGAATTTATTTAAAGATTGGGTTCATCTCCCATGGTCATGGTTAAATGGCTAAGTTGAGGTTCATACTTGTGGCTTGAGAATCAGGAGATGCCTTCCACTGTAGCTTTTGCCCCTTCCAATCAGTTATTAATCCTCCAGCACCTTCAATCACTGGTACCAGTGAAAGGAAGTCATAAGGCTGTAACGAATATAAATTTTTGTCATTCAATAAAACCAGGAAAATTACCTGCAGCTAATCAAACAAGTTCCTTTGATGTTTTTAGAACAATGTCAAATGCCTAGCTAGCTCTTATATCCTTGTTAATTTTGAAGATAGTGTACTTCTAATGAAAAAGGGCAGTTTCATATCACACTCACATAAAATTTGAAAAGGAATTCTCACCTTAAGGCCAGACTCTATGACAAGATCCACATATCCAGAAGCCAAGAGAGCATAGGCATAGCAGTCGCAACCATATAGAGGTACTTTTACCTAGAATTAGAAGAGGGCAAAAATACAGTATAAGAACATAAAAACCTTAAGTCTAAGTGCTAATACAACACACAAACATGAGACGTTCTAGGCAGGGATATTGTAAGAATATAGAGTTCACAATAAGAAGGTAAAGTAATGGCTAGGCATGGTAAGGAGCCTGGTGTGGCTCAAGTTTTGGATTGAACCGAGTCCAGTCAGGCCAAGCCTTGAGCCCAAAGTCTGAGCTGCCTCAACTCGCTTAATACCCCTAGGTATAACCATTTCTTTTAGGCTTTAAGAATCAGACTTGTCAACTAGTCACTTCGATAGTGAAATATCTCAGTTTTAATTTGGCTATATTACTTGGCAGATCTAGGGTTAGGCATACCCATCCGAAAACCTTTTGTGACAGCAATCAGCAAATACTATTGACATATATTCTAATGACCAATCTTTACTGGTGAATAGATCCCTCATCCAATGGCTGCTTGAATTTGTAAAGCTATTAAGCAAAAGAAGCTTTGTTTTTCTTACTAGGTTAGAAAGCAAAGGACCACATAGGAAGATGTATTTGTCAACCATAAAAAATGATGCAGCCAAAAAAAGTCTTGAACTAAAATAGGTCACTCAGTCATTTTTTTTTGGTAAGTTGGTTACACTGTCATATTAAGGTATAAAATCCAATAGACTCACAACCTAATACGGATGATAGGCAAATGTACGATCGTGTATCAAGCACAATGAGAGAGGCCAATAGTTACAGTGCAGCCATTATATTGCCCTTGAAAGTGGTTCTTAGAGCTAACCTTGCTTCTTACACGAGCAAATGCTTCTTCCGCATCTCCATTGAACAGGTGTGGACTTGTTGTATACCTAAATCAGTAAGCATTAGTCATTTCATATCTTCACAGCATGAAGAGTTTGGTAAGGATTTAATCAAAGGGACTGGCATGACACCTTTTCAAATTTTAGCAGTGATCTATGTTTCAAGAAGCTCTACCCTTTCTGTTGTTAAAAGACAATAATTAATAAGCCAATGCAAGTTCTCAATAAACTCTAACCTTTTTCGTTGTTGAAAGACAATAATTTATAAGCTAACGTAAGTCATGCAATAAAAAAACTAAAACTGCAACTGACAACCTCATCAACTCGTTAAACAGTATTGTGCCCGAAAACTATAAATTGTTTGAAATTTGAAAGTAGCCGAATAAAAGCACTTCTCCACCAGATTCAAACAAAGACATTCAAGGTTCGAATCATTTTCGTACCCAGCCAATTGTTCCTTTTCTTCTCACATGCGATTTTTTCTGAAAAAGGTGGAATACAAATACATCTGAACTAATTTTTACATAATAGTCCAATGGCTCACTAATCAAACATCCAGCGTCATTGCATAAGCCAAAACTAGCCAGTCATATTAAAATCAGAAGAACGAGATAGTTTGATACAACCAAAAGAGTGCCTGATTACTAAGATATGCAAAAGAGAAAAAGATGCAAGCAAAACAAATCGCTTTTCACAAATCACAGTTTGACTATATTGGAGAGCAATATTAAATATAAAATACATACAAATAGGCTTGAGACAGTTTGCTACATGCTCGTGTAGAAACTTCTTGTCCATTATACGTGGTTTTTCTTCCATTAGCTCCACCTTTCCCTTAAAATAGGCTGATCAATAATCCCCAGAATCTGAAGGAAAGGTAAACATAAGCAATTATTATGCCAAGAATAAACAATTAACAAAAATCAACCACCACCTGTGTCCTCAATTTTTACAAACACTTCTAAACATCAAGTGTATAGATGATTTGAAAAATCAACATTCTTGTGGTATGAACAAAATAAACCATAAAATCAGGAAAAGGTGATAATACTTTTAGTCGTCAACTTTGGACAAAGGATACATCATAAACTCTTACTGAAACTAAAGAGCAAGGACATTAAAATTTGTCTTCTTTTTCAGGACAAAGAAAACCTTAAATGTACAGTAACTTTCAAAACAATAACCTCCACGAGCAGGGCTAGAATATAACAGCCACTCAACTCATTATGATCTTGTTCATTTCAGGATAAAAAATTCAATCTAGAAAAGAAAAACGCGAAAACAAAGGTGGGTTATTTTTTAGAAGCCAGCCAAAGTAACTTTCTACTCAAAGCTTATCGTAATTGGCAAGATTTGTTATCAGACACAATAAAAATTAGCATAAGTGATTAGACACTTAACATTATCCGTTTTCAAGAGGTATAAAGTATTGTCCACAAGATGGACCAAATGAGCTCGCACAAGAGTTAACTGTCACCAATTTATCACGGTTTCATTTTTCAAAAGTATATCTATGTCTACTCAACATACTAACTTCATCCATTTACAAGACTCAAAATACAAGAGATGAGAAAGGAACCTACAGGCATTCCCTCGTATAGAAGTGCAATAAGGGTACCAAAGACTGGCTTTCCTGCAGTACATAACAAGTTAAAACTTAATCCTTTACTTGATCATCTTTCAGCAAGCATGGTGAAGAAAAAAGAAGTCAATTTTGGATAGAGAGAAATAGAGTACCAGTAATAAAACTTTTTGTGCCATCAATCGGATCTAAAACCCAGACGTAAGGAGAATCTTCTAGTCTACACCTCCAACCATTCTCTTCTCCGTAACTATGGTATACATTCCCGCCATTTTATTCGACAAAACAATTTATCTTTCAGAAGGTTCTCCAAATAACCAACAAAAGTAATCCGCAGTTGCTTCTAGTCGGTTCAAATTTACATACAAGGAAATAAATACTAACATTGCATGAGAAGGAAAATTCTCCAATATGATCGAAACCATCGATTCTTCCGCAGCTCGATCAGCAATAGTCACAGGACCTGGTAACCACCCAGCAAAAGTCACAAAAACCTTCAAAGACTAAATTTTTGCAAACCAGTTATTCTGGGATTTATGAGAAACTTACTGAAATCGTCCTTGTCTAGAATCTCAAAACTTTTACGAAAATATTTCCGAATCACTTCTCCCGCGGCATCCGCCACCGTATTCGCAACTTGGATGAATCGGTCCATGTCCCGGTCGAATGCCGACTGAACGCTCTGCAATTGCGGCGACGGGATCGAACCAGAACCCATGGCAGCCGGTTTACAGCTGCGAACAGGCTTCAGCGAAAGAATCGCCGACTCCGTCGCCGGAGAGTAGGACGAGGACGGGAGCCTGCAATGGCGGAAAAGAGGAAAAGAAGAAGAAGAAGAAGAAGAAGAAGGGAATGAGAGGGATTTGAGAGGAGATGCGGAAAGCATCGGGGGCTTAAATGGCGGGAAAAAGGGAGAGGAGACGGCGTTTGACGTGGTGCGCACAGGTCTGGCTTCCGACTAGTTGTCTGGAACCAGAGAGAGTTGAAAGAGGAGGACGAACTTGGAAATGGGCCTGAAAGTGTCTAGTGTCTACACTTGTTCTTGGGTCAAAGCAGTGGAAACAGCTGGAATCTCGTTGTATGGGCCTAATTAAGCTGTGATGTCAGTGAGAGTATAAGATTGATTGAGTGATTAGATGGTGTTTTTTTTTCTATTAGTGGATGGTGATTAGGCGACTGGTTGGAGATTAGTGATATGGAGCCCAATGGGGAAGCAGCTTCCTGCCTGATGATGCATTAGTTGAGTATAAAAGGGGGATGGAAAAGGTGGGGAGTGAATGGGAAGTACATGCATGAGATACAAGGAAAAGGGAGTAAAAGAAGGGCGTGTAAAGGCCAAAAGGAGGGCATCAATTCAAGTGAATCAAGTGACTTTGCAGACGAGGTGCCAAATGAAAAAGTGAACGAACTGAGCCGTGACATTTCACCAAATCTTACGTTTGCAGGCGGCCAACAATATAATCATTGTTTGCAAATTGCAGGACGACGACGATAATCAAGTTCTGACTTGGGATGATAACGCTGAGAAAGAAGATGCACGCCTTGCGAGCCCACGGATTTCAGCCCGATTGCATGGGGAAATTTTTTGGTGTAGATACAACACCAAGTTGGTATGCTAATGTGGTATTGATCACCAATGACAAAAGACATGCAACAAATTTGTAAGCCCCTGTTAAACTTGTTAAAACGGTCTCTGGTTGAGGCTAACCGACGTTCTCCAATTGTTAGCCGCAGCTCACATTCGTGTTGTGTGTCTCTGTCCGATTGGTGATCGACACTATCTTAAGATGCCAGCTTAGTGTCGTATCTACACTGAAAAATTTCTCAGTTGCATGGATTTGAACACCAATCTCATGGTTGGGCCGTTGGGACTTGTGTGGCCTGGAGTATATAACTTCTATATATTTGACCTAAATGTTATAATAATGTGGGTTTTTTTGGCAACATATAATAATTTGGGTTGGGAATAGATTACTTCGCCTCCTTTTGATAAGCTAAAATATCATGTTCAGCTCCCTTGTTATTCTTGGGAGCTGTGGGAGTTGATCTTTCTATATCTCTTCATTCACTTACATCTTTGAGTTTTTATATTGTACACTGTTAGAGACTGATCTTTGAATGATTAAGTTATTACTGTAATACTTGATTTCGTATTTCAGAATATCTCGTACACGCAAATGCAACAAAAACGATTGGTCGTTTGCCCAACATAGTCAAGGTCTCAGGATGCATTTTGAATAGTCTAATTATGATTTTAGATGTTCTTCTTTTACTATGTTTTATATATAACAAGAGGAATGATTCCTTGGACCATTTCACATTATTAGATTATTGATCATCAAAATAGATATCAGGTCTAAATAGAATCAAAATAGATATGGAGTTTGAAATTCTTCATGCGCAAACCAATCCTTTCTTTTCTACAATTTCTAAACTGACTAATCGAGTGTCATTTTTTAGTATACACATTATCCAAGCTTCTGGAATGCTTTTGGCAACCACTGTAAGTGAGCAGAAAAGCAATAGCTTCATGCTTTTTTTTATACAAGTAATAGCTTCATACTTGACAGATGTGCACGCTACCAAAGGGCTTTAGTATTTAGTTCTTTGTAGCATATCATATGCAATGAATATGGTGGATTCTATGACGATTGATTACTTTGACTCTCAAAATATACGTACCATCATTTAATTATCTCATTAAACATGTTGTCGATGACAAGTCGATGATTGAGTAACAGCTTTATGTTGTCCAATTTGCAGTCTTTTTTTCTTGTTAGAATTCAATTTGGTAGTCAAAGTTCAAGAAGGTCATAACTTCATTTACCTCGTCCAATACATTTTGCAGTCGGTTGTAGAATCTAAAAGTTCAATTTACTCTTGAGTTCTGACCACTGTTTTATAGAATGTATAAAAAAGAATCCACTAATCTTACAAATGGAAAGCTTGTCAAGCAAACGCGTGTAAGTGACTAATTTTAACCCAAAAAAATAGAACAATCATATATACGTAATCACCTACTTTTACATCTTGAAGGTATAACTTGCATGAAACATGTGTCACACTACTTGCATGAATTAACAGCTTTTGGATCCCGTGACCCATAAGGCATAAGCCCGTTTATATCTTCTCCTAATTAAAAAAGACATGAGACTTTATCCTACACGTAATATTCAAGTATGACATATATGGTTCTACTGTCTACGATATTTTGTACACAAAAAATACAGTTTCTCTTGAAGGAGTGCAATTTCCATCAGTGGGGTATGTGCTTGAATGGAGGCTTCCCAAGCTCTGGTGAAGGATCATACGACTCATAATCTTTGGTCTCTACTTTGAGGATTCTTTCGCCAATATGAGCTGGTTTTATATAGTTGAATGGTTTGTTTGCAACAACATCCTGTCAAGACAGAGAAAGACTCAGCAACAAAGATATGTTTATGTTGAAAAAGTTCTGACATAATTGAGCTCATAAAGAAAGACTTTTAAATCAGACTACAAAAACAAATAGTAAAAGCATTTTTTTGGAACATGAATGGGAAAGAAAGTGAGAAACTAGAGGCTAAAACAAAGTGAAGGGAAATAAGGATGGTAGGATTGAAGTATTAATTGTTACCAGGGTTTTAGTACTCACAGTTGTTTCATCAGTGAATCTCCATCTGCCACCTACAAATTTACATTCTTGCCACGATCAAAACAGCTCAAAACGAACATAGATTCAAATCACAGTTGAATTAAGATCAAGATATATATCGCAATTATACAGTATTAGAAGATATAAAACGTGAAATGGAGTCAAGTAAATACAGGATAAATTCATCAAGACAAAGTCATCTATGCACAGACATACCTGCAGGCGAAGTTGAAAAGAGAGATGCTGAGACGAGAATAAGGAGAACAATCTTCATCAGATGTCCCAACTCCATGATTGAAGATTCCCAAAGAAAAAAGCCGTGGAGCTCTTTTAATTTTCCTCTCTTTCTGAATGGCGGGGCTATAAGCAGTTTGCGTGCTTTGGCCACTAATTACTAAATTTTATAAATGGATGATCATTTGTTTAAGCCGTTGACTATGAACCATTCTCTTGCAAGCTGTGGCATACAATGGACAAAATTTTCTATATTTGATTTTTTAAAATGAACTAAAATGGGATGCTTAATATGGGACAGAGGGGTATTATAATCTTACTTGACGGCAAGGCTTACTTTAAATTTGAAAATCGTCAAATTGATCCACGAAAGCACTTTTTTTAGACTCCCTCCATCCATCCAATGAAGCCTGTCTACATTTGAAAATGAGTGAAAGTTATCGGACTCAAGCGCCCGTCCAAGAAAAACAGTTTTCCCCCTCTGCCGTATTTTTGGTCATGAGGAGCAAAGTCAGCCATGTAATGATGTCCCCTTTTTTCAAATGCAAACAGGCTTCATTTACACTTAGGGGCCATTTGGGGCACGATTAAAAGTAAAACATCCACGGGATGTTTCACTTTCACTATTTATTTCAGAGTTTTTTCACTTTAGGTATTTCAGCTGAAAGTGAAAAAAATTTGAAATGAATAGTGAAAGTGAAATATACAGTGTGGATGTTTTGCTTTTAATCACGCCCCAAACGCCCCTTAATTAGCCTCTCTTGACGGTGGCATGAAACATGAAACGATAACGCAATTCTGCTAATTGCGTCCTAAAACAACTTTCATATAATTTTCATGACCCTGATTTTACTAAATCTTCACGCAATAAAACTGATTGGTCAACATGACCTAGATTTCCATTTCTTGCTTATGACTGTCAACATAGATGCAAGCTGTAACATATAAAACTTGTTATAGTCATGTTGGCAGACATCTTGACAGCCATCTCACTTTTCTTCAATTTCTCATTATATTCTTGTTTTTAAAAGAATTGGATAATAATAAATCGTTAATTAATGTAAAAAATCGATTAACATCTAATTCTCTACATTTTTATCGTGCACCATCGTAAAGGTTTCACCGCACTTGTTCATGAGCGAGATAGAAACGAGGATTGGCTTCATTATATGGTGCTTGCAATTATCGATAAGAACACGGAGATGACCACAAACCATTAAAATAACTATGGTGGCAAACAAAGAGATCCATTTCATGGTATAAAGAAGTATTTGTTGTAAATGTGGTGTCTTTTCTGTGAAAGTGGAAAATGAGAACAATTTATTAATGTAAGTGACACTTTCATTCCATAGACTTCCGTCACCTATGGCCCTCATCAATGACTTCCATGGATAATAAGCTCTATATGAAGGAAAAAAAGGTTGGTAGAAGAATTGCTTTAACGTTTTATAAACTACCAAGCCACTGTTTCAAACCGTAACTACAGACAGAAAACTGTTTTGGACTTTGAATATTTAGAAGTCGCCAGTTATACTTGAGTGACACAAAGAACTAACAACAAAACAAACGGGGCTGATGCCAGCAGATATAAGAAATCAAAGTTGGCAACCTGACAGAAGCAGTGTCTGAGAATGAATTTGGAAGTGGGGCTAGGAGAGTTAGACAGATATATAAAAAGTTCTCATGAGTCAGAAATGAAAGATGAACTAGATGCCTAGTTGTTGTTTTTTAATGAAACAAGCATATCACTGAAAGCTGCTTGAAGGAGAGGCATCATACAAACATTAGCTCCAAGCCATTGAGCATCCAAGACATTGCACTTGTCTTGCTAGACAATGCACGACTCCATTAGCTACTCTAGAAACATTGAAGAAAGATGCTAAATCAAACCATGAGAGTTCTTCAACTATCACCAAATTTACTAGCCACGAGAAATCTGTTTGGCGATCTTTGAACTTATTTATCACCGGAAGAGTCTATGTTCTTGTACCCATTATTCTTTGCAACCTGAATCCCTTTAATTATAGCCGAAGTTTATATGTCCTCAGGCTCATGAGCATAGTTCGTCATAACTGATGAGCAGAAATGAACTAGATGCCTACTTCTAGAGTACATTTGCAAACAGCCTGTTGTATATGCATGGATCCTGATCACAGTAAAAATAAACCGGTATGAATTTCTTAACAATGAGGCCCCAAAGGCCCAAACCAGACGGATATTGTGACCTTTGATTTTCAATTAAAGGACATTTCTTTAGATTTTGCCTAGATGCATACATTAACTTGTTGCAAATTCAGGAGACTGTATTTACTATCCTTACTATTCTATGGACACTGATCTCAATCTACAGTTTTGACGAGCTTGAGAAATTTCTAACGTCTTTGCCTCTTCACTTGATTGGATAAAATGATCCAATTGACATAGTATCCAATTACACGATATGGCTGCAGGGTGGTTTGAGAATGCCAGAATGAGCATCAATTCCACTTTTATTGCTGGAATGCGAGAATCATGTTCAGTAAATACACAGTTTTGATGCAAAATAGTATCAGCCAGGTCAGTCAGTATGATACTAGCTGAGTTTCCATATTATGATAGAAAGTGCCTCCATGCATCCTCCTGGGAACGGATGACAGCATCAAGGCTGGGTAATGCCTATAACTGTGTTTAAAGCATTCTGCTGAAATCATTCAGAAACAAGAAGCTGTAGTCTTTCAGTTGTCTGATCGAGAAGGTTTTTGCTGTAGAAATGTTGTGTGGGATGTTACAACACTTTCGGTTTTGGAGATAACATAGCATGAATATAATAGAATCAAAATAAATTATGCTGCAGATGATGATGGAGTAACTTTGGTTTCTGCAGAGCTTTCATGTCGCAGACTGTTTTCTCTCCTATAGAGATCCTTCGCCCCCTGAGAGACAAGACTTACAAAATCAGAAAACTGCACTTTTCTTCTATAGAAACTTTCTTGACTGCATTTCTCACATTACAGAAACATGAAATCTTCCTTTTATGCTGCATCTACCAGGTTAATTGAAAATCTATTTTTCAGTCCAGAATACAATTCTAGCACCCATAAAAGAAACTAATGTTTGTAGTTCTGTGTATTAAACCCTGGCCATGGTACCAGTGATCAGATAATCTTTCCCATTGACTATTCAAGGGTCATGAACTTGCACAAGTTATTATTTAGCTGTTTTATTTGCTTTAGCAATGACTGGCTTCTAAGGTTACCTTGAATGGAAGCTCGATTATGATTAGAGTACACATTTATCACTATAATCCCTAAGACAGAATAGAAAATGCATAGAATAATTCAACCAAAATTAATGTCTGTATTTGATTGTTGACAATTAAAATCAGTTGCAATTAGTTTTTTTAGACAAATTAATCAACTAGCTATATCAGAATTCTTTACCGATAGAAAATCAGAAAGCAGCTTTATGAAACTTCTTTGAATCATCCTAGCTTGCTTAAACTTTTCAACTCTATACAGCCAATGAGAATAAAAAAATGACCATTGTCCACTGAGAAAATGAGACAAAACCGAGTAAAAGATGAAACAAGTGAAATTTTTACGACTTTTGTACTCACCTGGAAAACTGTCCCCAACTTTTTTAAAGCCCGAGCACGTAACTTTAACACGTCCTTTGAAACAGTATTGTCTTTCAGTACCTGAAATGCAGATAAACATTCAAAACATAATCTCTTCCTTGTGCAACAGCAAAAGAGATACACTAGGCAGACAATATGCTCATTTAATTTGCTCTCCTAATGATGCAGATGCGGTAGAAGTTGTTTATTGTTTTAATGCTTTATTGAGGGTATGTTAGTAATTTTAATATTGGCTTTAGTATATAAGCCAGGACTCATTTCTGTAGTTCTCAGTTTTTGGAGATAAAGCATTAAAACAATACACAACTAATTAAATTTTATTCCTTCGCTTATAAACACGAAGTCCTTCAACCGCATCTGCATCACCTAATCTCTCAGTACATCAAACAGGAATATCTTACAGCTTGGCAGACTCGAGAAAGAGTTGACTCAATGTCAACAACATTAAGCTTCCAAAGAGAATTAACCATTGCATCCTTCTTTTCTTCTACATGCTTCAACAAGTCCTCTTCCTTATGGTCACCTTGCTGTTCCATCCTCTCCAAATCCTCCTGTATTTGAATTAAAGAAACAGCACCTACATATGTATAAAAATTTCTGCTTCAGCATCTTTCATTGAATGAACTCAGGACACACACAAAGTGATTCTTAACTAAATTTGACAAAAAGATATGACTTGTCACCTGAAGCAGCAATGACCTGGGATTTCATAATATGACCCTTGTCTCTAACCCACTCAGCTATAAAAGGGACCCCCATGAAACATATATTCTTTCCAAGCTCTTTGGAAGCTTGTCTTGTGTATATATAGCCAATAGTGTGCAGCATTGCTTCTCCGAAAGCTGATGGACAAAAGAAAAGAATATGATGCCTGGTTATATAATTTACAAATATAGTTATGGACAATCAGCATCTAACTAAACACAGATTTAAAAAAATCACTGCCGAGAAATTTCTAGATAGTGTTTGTGTAATCAAGGATATATACTTTCCTCAACTCAGAAAGTAAATTAGTCATCCACGGAGACTAATTTATAACCTTTACCACGCTAGAGAAGCTCGGTGTAGTGAGAAGAAACGATTGATGCATATAGTACATAAAATTGTAATTACATTCATAGAAACAAATGTCATTATACCCGCTTTTGACAGCTGACAAGCTTCAGCATTTGCCCAACTTACAAACTCATCTCTTCTACCATCTACAAATGGTTGAAGTCGATCTTTCAAATTTTGTATGAGCTTTTCTTCCCTCTCCTTTTGTGTCTTCTGCAATGCAGCAGAAAGGCAAGTGGTATTATTGCATTGATTCATGTTAAATTTAGAATACTAAATCATATTTCTGAAAGAATATGCATGCAATCTTTTGAAACATCATCATCTCATATGCCTTATCCCAACTATATGGGGTCGGAGGCATGGATTATATACCGTGTTTGACTCTTATCGGAATCAAAATGGTACAAAATCCATACAAAGAAACATAGTGGCAAGCTTTTACTCCGGATGCCCTCCCTGACGCAACCCTCTGAAGAGGGGACGATGATAAGAAGATTCAACATCATCATATTCATCATACACCTTTCCAAATATGTGGATTGGCTTCATGACATGGTTGCACATGAAATATTAATATAGCCATCTTCCATCACAAAGCTGGTAACAATGAAAACGAGCCTGCTTTTACATGGGAGGATGGGCAAGAAATTAATAGATAAACAGCAGCCGTGCAGTATGTTCTCAGCATAAGCATGTGCAGGGAACATTGTGTGAAAGAGACCTTAAATTTTTCCTGTATTTTCTGTTCTCGAATTTCAGGGACCTGTGATGCTTCTTCAATCTCTATGGATGCTAAAGATGCCAAGGCAAGCTGCCCAACATATTCTTCGAAAAATTCACTTCCAAACAGCATACCAAATACTGCCGAAGGGTCCATCATGGCATCACTGAAAAAAAAAATTCCTTACAACTTATAGGGGAGCAGCCAATAAACTGTTTCCAGTCAGAGAAAAGATAAGCTAGAAATAGTTCCGGGTCCGGCTTTTACTAGAAATTAACAAACATTGAAAAGAAGTAGCAAAGGGATGCCACCATCTTCATATTTCAATTTTTTCATTTGTATGATTATGTAAACTTACTGAGCCACACTGGCTTTCCCATGTTTGTCATATTCTTCTCGTTTTGCAGGATCACTAAGAACTTGATAAGCCTCCCCAAGGACCTTTTATCAACAAACAGATCAGAAGTACGAAGAATTTAGTATTGAGACAACATCCAATCCAAGTTCTCCATTGACTAGTTATGTTTAAATGCAGCAGGCTTTACAGTGTAAAGGTATCGTCTCAGCAGACAGGAGTCATATGAAACACTTGATAACAAACTTGATTTACTTCTTCGTAAAAAAACATTAAATTCTCTTAATTTTTTGTAAAAAAAAAAAAAAGAAAAATCACCATTTTCTTCAGTTGTATGAGAGTCCTGATAAACATCAGATGTAATGTAGCAAAAATCAGGGGCCGGACAAAATTCTAATGAAATCTAGGGAATAATGAAGCATGAAGTAGAAAACCTCTGATTACACTCTCCCGAGGTGCATTTTAATTCACAAAAGAAAATTCCCCTGACTATTTTTATCTCGATGAATTAATATTCAACAAGAATTAAACTTCTTACTGTTTCTTAGGTGAGCTAAAATTTCATCTCTTCTCTTTTGATTTTCAAATACATAACAATCACCCAATTGTAAAACTTCCCCAAAGACGAAAATCCAAAGGAACATATCAACTTGTGTGAAAGCACATTATCATCATGTGATGATAATTGCATAAAGCCTGAGGTAAACTACCTGTGAACGATATTATTTGTGAACGAATCCTAGGAGTAGAAAGCAAATTATCCATCGAGTGTAACAGAAGATAAAATTAAATTGACTTCTTTAATACAGAGACTTAATACCCACCCACCTGGAAGTTGTGAGCTGCCTGTGGATCGCCAGGATTCTTATCTGGGTGCACTATCCTGGCCTGCCATTATCAACATTATGCAAAGCACAGACAAGGAAAAGAGTGAACTTGTCAATTTTCCTGTCAACTTCATTTAAAAAACGAAAAATCAATCAAACCGGAAAAGAAAAATACCTAACACACAAATCAGTAAAGAAGAGCAGAGATCAGTAAAATAGAACAAGATAAATAAATCGACATACCTTGACATAGTAAGCCTTTTTAATTTCAGCAGGAGTTCCATCAACACTCACACCCAGAATGTCATAGTATTCAGTTTCCTTCACCATGGTACTTAAGCTGAAAACAGCACATACAGAATTATCCCTTAGTAACTGCAATTTAAGATCTGAGGACCAATACAGTGAGTTAAGAAAAAACATATAAAAACACAGGTCAATAGCCACGAACACAATCCGCATCGACAACAATAACATGAAGTTACAAACTAATAATACGACCACACAACCAACAATTAAAAGAAAAAACATCAAGTGAACAATTATCTGCAGCCAAAAATAACATGAGACCTTTCTATGCTTATAAAAAAAAGGAAGATAAAAGACTGCTCCAACAGTGGAAGTCCAATTCTTAACTGAGTTCTTATATAAACACTGTCAAGACACTAGCTCTAGCAAATATATCCAAAAACCCATATATATCTAAAAAAGAGTCATTATTACCTGGAAAAGATAAATTCGCTTAATAAAATAAAGCAAGATACACGACGGAAGGTGTACGAAAAAGAATCCTTACAACAAATTTACAAACGTTGAAGTTTGGAGGATGCCAAATCTAGAAATGTAAGATTTACCTCCAACTAAATCTTCAGAAATTCAGCCAATAATTGATTGCTCCTGCTTGATCTATTCCCTCCCTCCCACCCCTCCCAGCCTTCCTGCACGCACCCGCGCCATTTAATGAAACAGATTCCCACCAATAACCATCTGCCACGTATCATAGCGTCAACATAAACCGTCTGTTTAGAAACCCGTTTACTCTTAATTATAATTAATCGCTAATCAGTCTTACAGTGCCCCCTGTCCACGCGGCTCTCTGCCATAAAGTACGTGCTTTGTTGTTTAAGACTGGGCTTCAATATGATCGGTTTGTGCAGAATTCTCTTATCCATGTGTATTCTTCCTGCGGTGAATTGGGGTGCGCGAGGAGGGTGTTTGATGAAATGCGTGACAGAGACGTTGTGTCGTGGACTTTGATCATAGATGGTTATGTCGACTGTGACCGGCCCGTCGAGGCTTTGCAGCTATTTGACCGGATGCAGGAGAATGGAATTGCGGCTAATGATGCTGCCATGGTTGCTGTCCTCAGGGCTTGTGCCGATGCCGGTGCACTTGGCATCGGACAGAGAGTCCATGGGATTGCCAGACGGAACTGGATGGATTCACGGGCTAATGTTATTACTGCTCTTATAGACATGTATGGCAAGTGCGGTGCCATAGAATGTGCTCAAAGACTATTTCAGGAGATGGGCAATGATAAAGATGTGTTTCAGTGGACAGCCATTATCTCTGCCCTTGCCAGCCATGGAAGATGCCAAGAAGCAGTCAATTTGTTCTATCAGATGGAAGAGCAACGAATAAGACCAGATGATAGAACAATGACAGCAGTATTATCAGCCTGCAGAAATGCAGGGTGGATTAACAAAGCTCATGAATGCTTCAATTATACGGAGAAATATTATGGAATTAGACCAAAGGTTCAGCACTACGGGTGCATGGTTGATCTTCTAGCTCGAGCTGGACGACTAAGTGAAGCAGACGAGTTAATTTACAAGATGCCTATAGAACCAGACGTAGTATTGTTGCGAAACCTGATATGGGCATGTAAAATTCATGGAGATGCAGATCGGGGAGAAAGGTTAATGAAGTCGAAACTTTTAGAAATAAAACGCAGGGACAGCGGGAACTATGCTCTTCTTGAAAATTTTTATGCATCAGCTGGAAAGTGAAGTGACAAGGCAAGGGTTAGGCAATTGATGAATCAAAGAAGAATTAAGAAAGTGCCAGGATGTAGCAAGATTGAGGTGAATGGGGTCATCCATGAATTTGCAGCAGGTGATTCTAGGCACCCAGAAGCACAGAAAATATACGAAAAATGGGCGGAAATAAAGGAGAGATTGAGACTAGAAGGGCACTGCCCAAAAGTGTCCGAGGTTTTTACTTGATATTGAAGATGAAGGAAAGGCTTTCCAATTGAGTCACCATAGTGAGAAGTTAGCTGTGGCTTTTGAGATGATCAGCATGCCCCCAAGGACTAAAATTCTAGTTGTGAAAAATTTAAGATCTTGTGTGAACTGCCATTTAGCAATGAAATTAATATCTAAGTTATACAACCGGGAGATCATAATAAGGGACCGGATTCGCTTTCACCACTTTAAGAATGGGAAGTGTTCCAGTATGGATCACTGGTAACAGAAGAAAAAGCTTTCCAACTGAGTTACCCACAGGGAGAAGTTAGATGTGGCTTTTGGATGATTAGCATCATCCAAGGACCAAATTTCAAGTGGTGAAGAACTTCAGATCTTGTGAAGAATACCATTTATCAAGGGTATTAATATCTAGGATATACATGCTACCAGGTGATCATAGAGTGACCTGATACGTTTCACTTCCAAGATGGGAATTGGTCCTATGTGGATTACTTATAACAGAATATAAAGCCTTCCACCTGAGTCACCATAGAATGAAGTTAATTATGGCTCTTCAAACGATCAGCATGTCCCTAAGGACCACCATTTTAGTTGAATAACTTGAGATATTGTGAGGCTTGCGATTCAGCAATGAAGTTAATATCTGTGATATACACCTGGGTGACCATTATAAGGGAACGTATACCTTTTCGCCACTTCAAGAATGGAAATTGTTTCTGTACGGGTTACATTGTTTATTATATCCTGTAAGGGTTGCTGGTAACAGAAGATTAGCCCAACAAAGATTTTAGAATAACAAAATTGTGAACAATGTTGGTTTCTAAAGACTGCGACATACATGAAAAAATAACGACCTAAACTGACAATTTATGAAGGTTCGACAGACAGGAACCTCCTTGGTGCTCTTACGAGTACCCTGCTTTGCTTCAAGAGAAAAATGCAGAGGGGTTGAGCTTCGACAAGAAGTGGAAGTTGGAGCACCCAATGGATCAAACATAAGCACACCTTTCCTTCTCAGGTTTTGAATGGGCAGTATGTTCGTTATGTCTATGTTCCCTGCTGAACTGTTCTCACTGGCCCAATAAATAAATTCACATTGGGCATTGGTGTTGGCAGCCTAATGGGTGTTGCAAACTTTGCGAGGCATTTTACTCCCTCATGAGAAGGTCAATATTCTTAATGGGTAGTAGAAACCGAAGCCATTGGAGCTTCAATGGCAATTGCCGCATCATGCGTTTTAAGGGAGGTGATTGTGGAGGGTGACAATTCTGAAGTCATTAAGGCTCTCTCTAGTCCTCTCATTTTCCCAGCCTGGGATCAAAGGCTGTTTGAGGAAGTGCTGACAATGCTGGAGAAATTTTCTAAAGCACAAAGTTCAACCATATTAGGAGGTTGGGGAATGGTGTCGTGCAAGTGTTGGCCGGCAAGCCTCGGAGGGTTGAACTTGGCGGGATTCCATCCCGGGATTCATTTCTGCAGCTGTTTTGTATGATAAGCCTCCATGAGGTTCTATTGTTTGTTTTGGCCGTGTTGGTCTCACTTCTAATTCTAGGTTCGGAAAAAAAAAACCTTTGCGAGGCATTTTACTCCCTGATGAGCTTATACGCTTAATTTCAGATGGGAGTATCCTACTTTAGGCTGAGCAAACTGTAAAGATGGAAAGGCTGGAGAGTGGACACTGAAGCCCATCATGGCCCAGTTAATACCCATCAGCAACAAGACCGACAGTTTTATGACAATAAGATGTTAAATGCAAATCTAGCTTGTCCCAGACACCTGACCATGAAATTTAGATCATTTTTTTGTCCATCTCCAGACTATAGACCAACTCAAGTCCATCAGTCTTCCTTCTGTGTCTTAACTCAAGACAATCCCTCTTGCTATCTATCTACCTGTTTGTCCGTATGTGACTATGTCCCATGCAGTGGCCTACATTCAATACACCCGTCTCTCCGGCCATGCGCAAATCTATCTACTTCCAGAACAATGACAAACAGAAATCAAAGTTTGGATCTGCGAAGTTCAATCTTTTTGGGTTCATCTATAGTTATCTCATAATTAAGCCAGGCTTCCATCATTGTTCCTTTCTTTTGTTTTCTAAGAAGGGTCTTTACGACGTACGTGCATAATAAATCCACACTTTACAATCATCTATAATTAACTTGGAATATATCAATAGCTAGAATCACAAATTCTGCCCATTTCACGATGCCGAAAACTTGCATCATTGCAAAGCAATTGAATATCACCAACTGGAGAGTAAAGTAGACACAAGAAAAGGACCTTACTCTTCTTAATTTCCTTTCCAATTAATGGCAGGTTGCAGGCTGTCGTCGGCCTCTTGATTTTTCTAAAAAGCAATCATATACAAAGGGAAGAGCATGACAAGTGACCTCATCGTCCATAAGCACCCTCTTTTCTAGATAGTTGGTGAATGGTGACACAAAATTAACTATTCTATTTGAAATCATCCCCATCTATGGTTTATGTCTTCTTCCTCGTTGTAATATGATTGCGATTTCTGTCAGCAGAAATGAGATCATTGCTTTTAACCAAATTTCTAGCTTCACTATGGGCAATTCAGCATATAATGTGCTCACTTTGTGTTGTGAAAGTGTACCTAACACTCAGCCTTGTGGAAGTTACAAAGTGTGCTACTTTCACTGCATTCTTTCGTCATTGGACTACCAATGGACGAATACAATATGGAGCAGCTTGGGCTTATTATATGAACATTGGGTTGTGACCCAAACTTGCAGGATATGTCTCCTCGCCATCTACTTAAATTATGGAGGTCAAATTATGCATAAATGGCTAGATGGGAGTTGGATCTTCAGGATATTCTTCACCTTATTATATTGAACCTAAGTACAAACCATGAGAACTTCAAGAAATATGATAAGATTTTATTTTTCAGTTGGCCCATTCACTGTCGCCTTAAACTAAATGAGAAGTGGCGAAAATCCCCCTGTTTTAGCTTGTAAACATTGTATGCTCAAACTTCAACGAGTTGATGGCATTTTATTATTGTATAGGCTAATGCTATTATTAATCTGCTTGGTGCTCATGCAGGTGATTACTATTCAAATAACAGAATAACCATATGCTTTTATTATCAAATTAAACCATGTTAAATTGCTTACATTGTACAATTTCATTTTCGCTTATAGGATTAGCTACATCTGGGTAAGGTTGTTACTTTGTAAGTATATGCATTCTTCCATATATATGCAACCTTTAAGAAAATTGAAACGACATGCAGTACAGATATACATGTGCACTTGTTCCTCATACAGTGAAACTAATAATGGTGAATTGCTGTTATTTTCACTAATTAATTGGAGGACAGCAGAGACTAACATGCGTTGTACTTACAGCATAGGTTGGCCATTCATTTAATCAAGTCATGCAGCCCAATTAGTTAGCTTTTTGGTGATCTAAACAACCCTTAAAAGCGTTCTGCCAGATTTGACTAGTTGGTCCATGTGCCTTAGCAAAACAGACCGTGAAATGTAGGGTTCGATATTTTACGACGTTTGAGATGCATATGAAAGTCTGTAAATTTGAAGTCTCCAATCAACTGAAGTTGTTTTTTTCTAGTTAATATTGTTGCCCAACTGGAGTCATCGTCTACTACCATTAAAAAAAAGTGCTATCGCTACAAAAACGGCGGGTGGGATTCTTTAACGTTTTGATCTCGCTCGGCTTAACTCGTTTTTAATTATGGGAACATACTTATAGTGCTTGCAACTTTGCATTTGGAGCTAGCAGTATTCAAGGAGGCAACTGGAACTGCAAGCAATAACAGTTCGCCAAGTTCCTCTTCAGCATTAGCCTCACAAAAGCAAGAATGGACAACTTCTAATTAATAAGATCGGCTTACCTCACTAGAATAGAACAAAAGAGCATCCACGGACCACCACTAATTGAAGAGAACCACTACCATCAAAATGTCTCTAAAAAATAATGAAACAACAAGCGTGATCATCAGGTGGCCAACCATATAACCCCAGCCCCTATGTATACATTTAATATTGGATGTCTCCGAAGAGATAGGTATACATTTAATATAATATATAGAAGAATGCATACAAAACTAAACTCATACTAATGAAACTAGAATATGTGACAAGTTGGTAATCATTCAATGGTGTTACCATTTGTAATTTCTCATAGACAAAAAGAGGCAGAAGGTCATTCATGGGTCAAATCCAAACAAATTACCTCATGAAACACTTTGCATTTATCACAGCTCCAACAATGCACAAACTTAAGACAAAATTGGAAAACTAGAAAAAAGAGCAATTTGCTGCAATAATGCAAATACTATATCATTTCATTGTAAAATATAAAGAGCAAATTACTTAGTCTATGAATGCACATGCACATAGATCTACATGCACAACAAAGAGCGATTCTTGACCATTTAATGATACCTAATTTCTCAACCTTCCAAACACTACAACCAGGACCAATACCAAACTCTTTTTACCACATTATTTATTACATCTAATTAAGGCCTAATCCTCTCCACTAGGCCCTTCAAGGTTCCATGACAACAACAGAAAGGAATTTAGATCAGTACTGGAATATGTCTGCAGAAGCCATGATGGGCTGGTTGAGGTAAACCATGTCCATGTTCCAGGGCTTGAGGAAGAGATCAGAGTCAGGATGAATCTGTGGCTCAACACCAGTCATTGGGATACACTGCATGCAGTTGATTATCTCGTTAAGCGAATCCAGCCTGTTGCTTAATTCTGTCATTTGAGTCCTCAAAACAGAGTTTTCAGCCTCAATGCTGAGATAGTCCCTCGAGGTGATGCTCAGCCTTGCGAGGATCTGACTGTTATCGTTCTGGAGCTGGGCCACCTGGGCCATGAGATCGTCCAAATGCTTCTGTTTCCTCATCCTGGACCTCCTCGCCGACTCACGGTTCGACTGCATCCTTTTGCGTTTCCTCTGATCCATCACATGTTGAAGGTCTTCCTCCGAGCCGGAGTTTTGGAGCGTAGATGATCCAGAGCAGGTTCCACTAGAGGAAGCCATGATGATTATATACACAAATAATTTGAGATCACCAGAACTTGAGACTACTACAACTTGGATATAATTAGCTTCAGAGGATCTAATATTGAAGGAAATTATTTTGATGATATATATTTTTTGAAAGACAAAAATAAGCAGGACCCAAGACAACAGCTTGTTGAAATTGATTCTTATGGCTGGCTCATGAGAAAACGTAAAACCAGTAGAGGAAAACAACGGAGAAAGACTGAACTAGATGGGTCCTGCGCCTGAGAGTGGAATTGATCATAAACCCGGATCGGCGGATTTCACTTATAATGACGAGAGATGAAGCAGAAACATCAATAACACCAGATCATGCATAGACAGGAACTGGGTCCAACGCCAAACAATCTCGAGAGTCCAGCTCCAAGTTAAGCCGAAAGCTCTGCCACGAGAGAGAGAGAGAGAGAGAGAGAGAGAGAGAGAGAGAGAGAGAGAGAGAGAGAGAGAAAATTATGTCTTGGGTAGCAAAGAAAGAGATGAACCTTCAAAACAACAAAGAAGTTGATGAGAATAAATCACCAGTTCAAGAGCAGAACCACACCAAACTGTCTGATGGAGAAGAAACAGAGTTTTTCGAATAGCAAAAGAAACTCGAGAAAGGCAGCGCAAGCTCAAGGAGGAGGAGAAAGAGAAGAGAAGAAGAAGAGGAAGAGGTTTAGGCATCTGCAGCGGGTAGGATTTTATAGACGGCAAAAGGCCCACTAATGAATTAGAAAATGAAATGAAAAGAAAAAAGAAAGATGAAAAAAGGAAAATGGAGGGGGAAAGAGTCGGAAGATGGGAATGGAGGAGAAGGGGAACGTAAGCTGGGGAGAGCACTTTGGAATCTCCTTAAAAGTTGTTGGGAAGGGTGATGAGGCATGTGAAGTACATTTCCCACAACCATCTAACTCCACAGCTGGGTTAACCACAGACTTGGAGATTGGAGGAATTTTTTAGCGTAATACGACAACATGTTAGCGGTCACCAATCAACAAGAGACACGCAATTCTTTTGTAGGCCCTATTGATTGAGGGCCTACAAGGGAGTTACGTGTCTCTTGATGATCGGTGACTGTCACTACACTTAGCATGCCAGCTTTGGTGTCGCATCTACACCGATAAATTTCTCCGGAGGGCGATGATGGACCGGTGTAGTGGAGCAAAGGTGAAGAAATGCTCTTATACGTACCTTCACTGGGTACTTAACTTTTTTTTTGTTGCTTTGATGGTATTTTATTAAAATCCATCAAATTTCTCAGTGTATATATGACACAAGGCTGGTTGTGTGTTTCACCATTCGATCATGTTAGTCGCCGGGGCTGCATGTTGGTTCTAATGAAAACTGTCTCAAGTTAATTTTGGTGACTAATAAGTGAGTGATGAAATACACGGCCAGCCTGATGTCATATATACGCTGTATATTTTAACTTGCATGAGCATATTGATGCCTCCCTGAAGTTGGCATATATGATGGGGCATTACGGGTTTAATTTGACAATATGTGCTAATACAGAGCAATGCTGGTTTGAATCACCTACCTAGCCCCTGGAAAAATTAACACATAAGATCCAGTGGCTTACAGTGCCACAACAAAATGCCAACACGCGTGAACCAATCCAAATACTTTCTCTGTCCATATTTGTTATAAACATAATGTTTATGAGAATGAACTAAAAATCAGTTCATTTTGAAAAACCTTATGCTAGCAATAAATCCGAACGGAGGGATTATAAAAGGGAAAAGTTTAAATGAGATCGCTCTCATATTGCTTATATGAGGCCACTTTGAATTGTAGCCATTGGATCTTGATCTGACGGCTACAAATATCCATAATCATCTCACCCACTCCTTGATGTGACACACTCACCTACCCATTGATTTGATATCCACCCTCCGATCGGAATCTAACGGCAATAAAGATTGGCCTCATGTTCCTTATATGAGAACGATCTCATGTAAACTTATCTCATTATAAAATTACATTTTTTTTATAAACGGGAACTTACGGGCACCATAACGGCACAACCTGACGGATCAAGTGCGACTAACTGCAGAAACCAATTTATTCGGACGACTTTGCCCTGCACACGTTTTTTGGGTACAGATGAATAGATGTTTTTGGTTCACAACTTCACATCGCTTGCTCACATTTTCTGGTTACTCCCTCCGTCCAATAACACCTGTCTTCATGTGAAAATTTTCAGACTCCAAGGCCCCTGCGAAAAACAGAGTTTGCCCTCTTTCGTGTTTTTGGGAGTAAGGGAGATCAGCCATCTAATGATGAACCGGTTTTGTTCAAAAGCAGACAGGATTATTTGGACCGTGGGAGTATTACTTGCTCAAAAAAAGTACATAAATTACCATGAAGGGATCTAGCTATCTAGGGGGGGGCGTTTGGAAAGCTGAAAAACCAATATTTCAGCCCTGAAAGGTGAAAGTGAAAAAATTTCACCTTTCAGGGTGAAAACTGTTTGGAAGCTGAAAGGGTGAAAAATAGTCGGTGACGGTGATAGGTGAAAATTTTTACTTTTTCACCTTTCAGGCCTGAAAAGTGTTTGTTTGCTGAAAGGCCGAAAATTGGCCATGAAAGGTGAAAGATGACAATTTTTCACCTTTCACCCTGAAAGGCTGATTCTTACCAAAGTGAGAATTAAGCTGACAAATCGATCGTCGCACTTCTTCAACGAAAAAAAAAAATCAACTATCTCCCTGAGGTTCGTCCCCTCGGTGAGTACCCCCACCCCGATGGTGCCCCATTGAGCTGAGAGAGTTTGTGCCCCCCGTCCCCGCCGCCACTCGTTGAGTCCCCCTCCACCCCAGTCACCACCGCCTTTGATTGAGGCCCCCACCTTGTCGCCGCCACCCCCGTTGAGCTGAGGGAACCCGTAACCACCCCTCCCGGGCAACTGCTCGGGTCGTCCAAAGCCGGTCACCTCGGTATTTGCCCCGACGCCTCCGCTGCCGCACCGTTAAGCCAAGGGACCCCCCACCTCCGTCATATCTCTATCATTTTTAGTCCATTTTTCGACATTTTTTCATTATTATAAGAAAGAACACTAAAAATAAGGAAGAATGAAAAAAAAAAAATGAGCCAAAACGGATCAGAAATGAGTAAGATACGCTTCGTTGAAGTTTGTCCCATAAAAAAGTTATCGCATAATCGATTACTCGATAGGCAGTACTATCGTGTAACCAGTTACTCATAAGCAATACTATAGTGTAACCAGTTACTCGATAGGTAGTACTATCGTGTAACTAGTTACTCGATAACCAGTTTTATAGTGTAACCGATTACTCGATAGGTAGTACTATCGTGTAACCAGTTACTCGATAGCCAGTACTATCGTGTAACCAGTTACTCGATAGGCAGTAGTGTAACTAGTTAATCGATAGCCAGTACTATAGTGTAACCAGTTACTCGATAGCTAGTACTATCATGTAACCAGTTACTCGATAGCCAGTATTATTGTGTAAACTTCAACAGTTAATATCTTCCTCATTTTTAGTCCGTTTTTGGCAAAAAAAAATTTATTCCTTATTTTTTATGCTCTTTCTAATCATCATGATATCCTAATGACCTTGATATTTTATTTAAAAAAATCCAATAAAATCCACCATAAATAGTACGCAGTAGCTCGATAGGTAGTACTATCGTGTAACTAGTTACTCGATAACCAGTTTTATAGTGTAACCGATTACTCGATAGCTAGTACTATCATGTAACCAGTTACTCGATAGCCAGTACTATCGTGTAACCAGTTACTCGATAGGCAGTAGTGTAACTAGTTAATCGATAGCCAGTACTATAGTGTAACCAGTTACTCGATAGCTAGTACTATCATGTAACCAGTTACTCGATAGCCAGTATTATTGTGTAAACTTCAACAGTTAATATCTTCCTCATTTTTAGTCCGTTTTTGCCAAAAAAAAATTTATTCCTTATTTTTTATGCTCTTTCTAATCATCATGATATCCTAATGACCTTGATATTTTATTTAAAAAAATCCAACAAAATCCACCATAAATAGTACGTGGTAGCTCGATAGGTAGTACTATCGTGTAACTAGTTACTCGATAACCAGTTTTATAGTGTAACCGATTACTCGATAGCTAGTACTATCGTGTAACCAGTTACTCGATAGCCAGTACTATCGTGTAACCAGTTACTCGATAGGCAGTAGTGTAACTAGTTAATCGATAGCCAGTACTATAGTGTAACCAGTTACTCGATAGCTAGTACTATCATGTAACCAGTTACTCGATAGCCAGTATTATTGTGTAAACTTCAACAGTTAATATCTTCCTCATTTTTAGTCCGTTTTTGGCAAAAAAAATTTTATTCCTTATTTTTTATGCTCTTTCTAATCATCATGATATCCTAATGACCTTAATATTTTATTTAAAAAAATCCAACAAAATCCACCATAAATAGTACGTGGTAGCTCAACATCTTTATGATATCATTATTATAAGAAATAACACTAAAAATGAGAAAGAATGAAAAAAAAAAGGTCAAAACGGATCAGAAATGAATATGAAACACATCATTGAAATTTGTCCCATTAAAAAGTTATCGTGTAATCGATTACACGATAGCTCTTCATGTCGTGTAATCGATTACACAATACCCGAAGCTGACGAATATTCCTATCAGCGTGATTTATTTTCAGTTCCCAAACATATTTCACCTTTCACAAATTAGGCCTAAAATTTTTTACCCTGATGCCTTATTACTTTCAGCTCCAAACGAGTCGTCACCCATCAGGAAAAGACACCCTTAATTATTTTCAGGCTGATATAAATTTTTACCTTTCACCTATCAGCTTCCGAATGCACCATGCACCCTAGATTTACTGAATATTATACACGCTATTTGCCCTGTGCTCTGTACTCTCTTGGCATTATTACATTCACCATTAGTGAACTTTGTTTATTATTGGCATTTTGCAATGCCCGTCAATGTTTTTTTTTTGTCATACATGATACAACCCTTCAATGGCATTGATGGCAGCTTTTCAGAAGCTGTCATAAACATACATACGCTACCAAAATTTACGGAGGGCATCATTGGGGACTAATTATGCTTGTAAAAAATTGATTATGATTGGTATCCGCGTTGTTAAGCTAGTTGAAAAATCACATATACCTAAAAAAATGTGCTTTTTTCAAACTCGTCCACCTTTATGAGCACAGAGGGAGGGAGTGGGAATTTACGTAGAATTAAAACTGGTGTAATGCGATCAATTTTACCCCTTAACCAGAACATCTTCTTTTTTAAACGGAAGTGCTGCTTTATTTCGTGGTTTTACGACCGTGTTATCTGTTAAATTAGTATCTCATTGGACAGGAAAAAAGGTTGCTTTTACACTCTTTTTTTTATAAAATCTTCTAACCTAGAGCAGGAAAAGTTGTTATTTACCCAACAGTGATTTTTTTTGGGGTAAGTTTTACCCACCCATCAATTAACTTCCAATATGCGATTATGCGATTAAGGAAATGTAGGTTGCTTGTCAAGTCAGATGGCACGATTTGTGAACAAGGAAGGAGCCATACGACAGGACAAGCAGACTTGTCATTTGTGTGTAAGAAGCCATATATATCTCTCTCTGTGTAAGAAGCCATATATATATATCTCCCTCCCTCAATCCAGATGCTTGATTTGGAGATTTGACATATTTTGCAGTCGCCCCTCTTGGCCACAATCCTTAGGCATTACCTTTTTGTTTTGGTGAGGACCACAATCTTTACCTATCTTGTGTGAAATGCTCAATAACAATTTGCGATAATTAATTGTTAAGTTAATCCACTTATAGATCTTCTGTTTTCTAACAATAGAATCCCAATTTCACTTGGAATCTTAAATCTCGGTAGCTTTTCCACTCTTTTTTTCATGCTTGGCGTATATTCTTGAATATTCAATTCCGCATGAGGCTTACATGTCCTTGGCCCATTTCCCTTTTTCAATAGCCAAACTATTTTCGTCAAAGAAGATGGCTAAGTTTTACTAAGAAAAGAAGATGGCTGGAAAAATTGACAATTAAAAAAAAAACAAAAAGGCGCTTTGGCATCTGCAAATTCATTGAATCCAAATAGACACTTCAATCATGATATCCTGAAAGCTCGCTGAAGCATTTGCTTCAAAGTTTGTAGTCTTATGTGGGTAATAATAAATGGAAAGAAAAACGTGTTTCCTTCTATTTATTCATCATCTTCACCTGCCAAATCAGTCTCCGTCCCCTTTGAGTTGACTCCATTGTGTTTTTACCACCAATTCGTTTTTGAAGTGGTATATGAGCGAATTCGAGATCAGGTAGGTCAGAGACATATTTTTAGGAATCAAGTAGCTACCTAATTGGTAAATTTGTATTTTACAATATTTTTATAATATTGTATAGTCGATTATATGATAATGTAGAATTGTTATACTACACTACTCAAATGCTAACGTTTTTGTATCCTCTACCTCATTGCTTCACTCTCTCTCCCCACCTGATCACAAAGTTTTCCTAATTAGTATCATATGTTTGATATCTTCATGATGGCAAAGTTGCACACATGCATGCAAATTAAACATAATCAATGCATGCAAATTAAACATAATCACGACCATTTTATGCATACATTTAGACACCACACAAAATCTCACATCGATCTGCATGTTAAGTTCCTGAATTGGTAAAGATTAGGGGCCTACGGAAGTGATGTTCTTTTTATTTCACTATGGAAGTTATGTTGTGAGAAAAGAATCAACAAAAAAGAGTTACACTGATCTCTTCCACTAATATGTCTTTTCTAGAAGAAGTTTCAAGGATGGAGAGAGCAAAGCCGCCTTAACTAGCTTGATATCAAAATCTCTTTCATGCTTTTGGGGTGCATAGAACCATTGGCGTCCAACTTTTTAGCCTATTGTGAGCCATGACCCCACAGGTTCAATAAAGGTGAAAGTAATAGATGACCTTCGTAGACCAAAGAACTAAAATACAAATACCAATCCATTTATTCTTCTTAGATAGGTGGCCATTTCCTTGTTTTCATTACTCATTTTGGTTTTGTAAATGACAACAAAAAATAGTTACACTAATCTCTTCCACTAACGTCTTTTCTAGAAGAGGTTTCAAGGATGGAGAGGGCAAAGCCGCCTTGACTGGCTTGATAGTTGATATCAAAATCTATTTCATGCTTTTGGCGTGCAGAGAACCATTGGCATCCAACTTTTTAGCCTATTGTGAGCCATGATCCCACGGTTCAAAAAAGATGAAAGTAATAGATGACCTTCGCAGACCAAAGAACTCAAGCATACAAATACCAATCCGCTTATTATTCTTAGATGGGTGGCCATTTCCTTGTTTTCATTTTTCATTTTGGTTTTGTAAATGCATTGCCTTGTTTTCTTCGGAAAGAAGATGGAAAACATCTGAATTTAAGTAGAAAGTCAGTGGAGCACTCTACAGTATTGATCATACAAGTGGGTCATGACGCTGCCAGAACCCAACCTTGCAAGGGGACCAGGTCCAGGTCCGCCTTACCAGCAAATCAAGTGGATCCCATTGCCAAACTGCAGTTACAAGTGGAGCGTAGCCTCTAGACCATATGCCATTAGCTCAGTAAATATGCCCAGCATCTTCCTCATAATCAGCCAGCTTACTACTGAGAGTACTGACAGGTGATAAGAGGGCCGGTGCTACCTATCATTGAAAGATCCTCGCTGCTCACCTGCTATTCGTGGAACAACCTCCAACGCACACTTACCTTTCAATCGCCAGTTGTTTGTTTGTAATAAGTCCATACACAAATCACAAATTCTATCACACACGAGGAGAAATACTACTTAATGCTGGACATCTGGCCTGCAAGGCCACAAGGACAGCAGAAGCGTGGCGCTCACTTGCTGTCGTAGATCCCACACAACCTGAAGATGATAATATCCTTGTACTGCATGCCCTGGTATTTGTTGCCTGCAGAGCAGCAGATCGTCAGTCATTTACTGCCAGCTTGATTGCCTTCTTCTTGTCAATGCAAATTGCAAAGGCATCCCCATCTGGTCCAATCTATTCTCACTACAACTCTATCGGACTGAGTACAACGGATCGACCGCGAGCCAAACAACTTGAGCAAGTTCGTATCTTGGTGGGTCATGTATGGTCTTCAAAGTGGCTTCCTTCAAATGGTCCACTTATTTGAGCAAGTTGTCATCAACATTTCCATTTACAAGATGCAAACCCCTTTCCTTTAATCAAAGTAAAGAATTCCTTACGCTATTTACTTGTAAAAGCATGGCATGAACGAAGGATACTATACAGATCTGTGGTTTCAACAAAAAGCGTGCATGACGTACTCCCATTAAACATTTGGTCTTCCTTTAACTATAAGTAGAGCTTAAAGTCGAGGTTTGTGGCGAGTGTATCAAGAAAGAAGAGGTCCTACTAAAGTGAAAAGAGAATTGGACGTTTTGCGGTGGCGGGCAAAGCAGAAGAACCAAATATTTTCGTCTTCTGTTTTTGTGAAGCTCCACCGTGGCCACTAGAATGTGGTCATATGTATGGCAGAGAGTGATGCCTTTCACATGCTTTCCCCTACATGGGCTGGTTGGGTGCTCATTTCTGGTGAAAGGTGCACCTCTGCCCCCTTAAAAAGCAACAACTTCGTCTCCTAGACGCCTACTCTAGCTGTTCCACCTTTCCCTTTTCTTTTGTGTGCTATTCTTTTTCAGTCTCCAGACTCTCCACTGGCCATCGGCAAGTTTAGTCCCAAGATATTTCTTTAGCTCGTAGGTCCATTTCGCTTGTAATTACTCATTGAGTGCTCAGGGTTTAGGGAGTTTTGGTAGATTGCAGTTCATTCATTACAAGGGATATGCCAGTTGGCTTATATCAAAAAACAAAAGCAAGAAAAAGATGTGTCAATCGGCAGAAAAAACAAATGCACTTTGTCACATCAATGGTTGCCAGGTCCACACCATGTGACTGAATTTGTACGACAGATCACGAAAATCTGGTGAGTCCCAAAGGCATAGAAGACATTTTGTTCTTTACATGTGAATTAAACAGGTCTATTAAATACTTTAAAGGACGAGCATGGTGACTTTGGTCGGAACTTCTTCGAGTTTTATCACTAAGAGAGAAATAAGTAGCTACTCTAGCTAGTATAAAAGTTCTATAGAAAAGCGCTATGCCTGGTGACCTCTCTCTGATTGTTCTAGACTCTTGCACAGCCTCTTCATCTTGGAAATGGAGTATAATAGTTTTGAAAATATACTGAATTAAACAGGTCTATTAGTCTGGTTTATTGCCATGGTTGAGAATCTTATCGAGTAATCCGCAACTTTCTGATTAAGTTTTGGCAACATTGGAGCAGGCAAAACACTCAAGCTCGGATGGTGGACAGACTAAAGAATGCATGCCAGTGATATGCTTTAGTAAGCCATCACTCTATAATTCTCGTTTAGGGTTTTGGAGATGCCGCCCATGCTCGGCTAGGTGGTAGTCGTCACATGTGCCCCAAAAGAGACTCCTCTCACGGACATGCAACATAAAAGCAAGAGTCCCACCTACAGGATACTGTCATGCACTTTAATAAAAGGAACAGATATCAGATGGTTTGAGGTCCAAACTTCTACCATTTCACTGTAGCTCAAAGTCATCAAGGTGTTTTTGTATGCTCCATTCCTTAGCCAACAAGGAACTTTGTTGGTCCCGCCATGAGAAGGAAACACTGATGCAAGACTAATAAATCAAGGTGACGTTGCATTTTGTTTGAAACATTTCTTATGAGGTTTTTTCGCCTTCAAAATCTAACACTTTGTAGACATCGACTCATCGACGCACTAATTCATGGAAGGGCAATTTGGGCTGAATTGATCAACCAGAGTAGCACTTTTCTGGACATAAACGTGCTTAAATAAGCTTTAGCTGGAGCAACATTGTCTTGTCATGTCTAAGGCTGCTTACTCCACTTTTAGTGTAGTGACAGAAAACAATTGTCCTTATTAAAGAAGTTTCAAAGTGACTGATACATCTCTTTTCCTTTGATTTCATGAAATACTAGAAATCATTTTTTTTTACTCCCTCCGTCCGAATTTATTGTTAGCATAAGCAGAAAATCTTTGTCCGAAAAGTATATCACCCCTACAATTCCGGCCAGTTGACGTTTTACTGGCTTCTCTCTCTTTTTATATTCCCAATTTTCACTTCAAATACTGGCCATTTACTTTTTGTCTTAGAATTATCAACAAAAATAATTTTCTGCCTTGGAATTATTAACAAAGATGATGGGATCTCACAACAGCAAAATGTGCATCATGTCTCGGGATTCTCAACGGAAAAAATCTCCGCTTTAACCGCTAAGCATTGGGGTGGAAAAGCATGAGAGTAGGATGCGTTTGGATACTAATATCAAAATGTGAAAAAAATGTAAGTCAAAAAATAATCAAGGTGATTTTTCCTGATTGGTGAAAATCCGTCTTGGAACCTGAAATTAATCATATTTTCAATTTTTTTCTCATCAGCCTAATTCCTGACTTTTTTCTCTTCATCCTGATTTGCTGATTTTTATCAGTTATCACCGTCAGGAGTGAAAATCACATCTTTCAATTTCCAAACGCACTCAACCCTGATAGATAAAATTTTTTACCTTTCTCCGTCAGTGGCTCCTATTAGCTCAATCAGTATCAAAATAATTTTTAACATTTTCACCCCCTTTCAGCCTGAAAATTTTCTTATTTTCAGTATCCAAATGCACCCTAGAGACTCATTTCCTTAAAAATAACAATTTTCAGTTATGGTCATATTAAATCCCGACGGAGGGAGTAATTCTTTACTAGAAATCTTCAAGATACTTGGATGTTACAAAGAACTCATCTTTATGTGGGCATCCAATTTCGCACGAAAAAAAAGATTGAGCATGCGACTCTTAAACATGTCCCACCTCTCATCTATGATAGAGTATTATCTAGTCTCAGCTGGCCTGGACCTATCTCTTTTATGAACTTCATCTTCAATAAATAGACACAAGCTAAAAAAAGTAGTCATAAGCTCAGAATGCAGCTGAATTTTTTTATTAAAAAATGGGTATGATTTCTACTTCCTATTTTTCATGGATAGGTGCTTTTATTGATCTTGAAAGATAAGAAAAAAAAGGGTCGTGTGGGAGTATTTGGAAGATCGAAGAGAAAAAGATAGTGGTGCTTGCCAGCAACAACATAGTGGAGGTGGCCAATTAATAAGATTGATCTGCAATCCCAATTAATAAGATTGATCTAAAATCTGATTCAAAACCCAATATCGCACTATTGAATCCATTATTTTTAAATGAAGTGAGATGCCAATTGCAATTTTGAACGGAGTTCAAGGAGATCAAAGGTGTTTAAATTCCTTGCGAGGGATACCTTCTTACTCAATAATCAGTAGAATAAGCACACTTGAAACGAAAAGGAACATATGGTTCACCCTCATCTAGATGGACCAGTACTTTGCATTCCAATATCATGATCGTGTTTATTGTAAGATATGAAAGAAATTCATTCAATTAGGGAATATATCATACAAGGCATCAAAGTAGAGAGTAATTCTTCTGTAGGCTAGTTTGACCTGTGGACCAATAAGGACTTACAACGCAGATGCTGGCACCAAATAGGCAAATACAAATAACCAGCATACAATTTTTTATACAGCCAACATATGGGTTTCTAAATAGATAAAGAAAGCATATGGGTCTCGACTGAGATTACCAACATCCTACATCAAGCCCAAAGTTTTAATGTTCTATGGAAGGAAATCCCACTGTGGGCGAGGACTTGATTGGATAATTTGGGCCCCCATCAAGCCCAATCTGGAGCTTTAAGACATCGTTCTCAACACTTCAAGCAGGCATCCCCTGCTCTGCTTCGAGGGGGGGGGGGGGAACCTGGCATCTTCCTACTGCCACCGGCAGTCCCCCCTGAAGAAAAGGGTTGTACAATCTTTCGGATGTCTCCGTAGAGACAAAGGTCGATCTAGGGGTTGTCATATGCACGCCTGTTGATGTTTATTATACGTGGAACCCGAAAGATACTTGGGTGATTTTTTTTATCAAAGTTACTTGGATAATTGGATTGCTTATATTCTTTACTGAATTCGTTGAGATTTTTGTTTAGCTCTACAAGAAGAAAAGTGAATCTCATGAATTCATGAGACTGTAGTTGTATTCTTCATGTGCTTTTTAGGAGCATAAAAACATGTTTTTTATGTACTAGGAATCGCCACGTTTACACGTGGTTCTTGATAAAAATTAAGGACTACTAATTCAATAATGTAACAACCAAACACCCCTGTTTCCAATCAGATCGTGTGCCTTAAGGGAAGCTCAATCGTGTACCCAAAGGGCTAGAACGGACCTTGTCATCAGGCTTGAATTTGAGCTTTTAGAAGACAGGTATTTTTTGTCATCAGTGAAGCTCCAAAAACTGGTCGAGAAGGGAGGGATGTCGGGAAATGGGAAGAGATGCAAGGGACTCTCAAGGGGAAGAGATTCGAAGGAGGAACTTGTGTGATTGTTCATGTAGCTTGTAATTGATGAAAGTTTACTTTGGTCTTAATTTATTCCTTTTTTTTAAACATTGTCTTGAATAACGTTGGAAAATGGGAAAATTTTGCAAAATTCACTTTTTAAAAGTGGAATATGAATTATAAGAATTCATTTTTTAATTATTGAGGCCAGACGGTTTAGGGGAGAGAGAGGTAGGTGGGATAGGATTTGTGGGGAGAGAGAGGAGGGGGGGGATTTGGCTACGGTTTAGGGAGAGAGAGGGGGATTATTAATTACTAATTAAGCTAATCAACATTAGCATTAATGGTACATCTTAATTAACGTATTGTTTTGCCAAATTTATCCCGGAATATGAACGGAGACAGTTAAAAAAAATATGAAGGCTAATATTGGCTAATCGAGGGCATTTGTAGTCGAAAATATTTTACATCATTAAACACGCTCTTAATGACCATTTTTCACCAATTTTCCGTGTTTTGCCCATAAGAAACTCGAGAAAGACAAAGTTTACAACTAAATAATATTAATTCATTAAGGATAATCTTGAGAGGGGGGAAACTACGATGATGACCATTCCTGCGGTTGGTGCTTTTTAGATGGACAGTGATAACCCTACATCAGATTTCCTACACATACCCCACATCAGTTCACCCACTCATTGCCATACACATCAGCTGTGTATGGAAATGTGTAGGAAATCTGATGTACAAATACCATTTTCCTTTTTAGATAGTATAGATAGATATAGATATAGATAGATAAAACATTTCCCTCATCTGCAACATGAGCTTTATGAGTGCAAGGAGGGCCCAAAGAGCGTTGGGACTTAGGAGGATGATCGAGATGATGACTTAAGATTATTTACATACGTGTACATATTAAGAACAGTCAGGAGTTCGAGATGGAACAACTATTTGAAAGAGTTTAGTATCGCTTGTTATTGATGCATCAAATCCCCAGTGATAAATGCGCAACTCCTGCCTTTCATTTAGTATTCTTAGTTATGACAACTGATTAGGAAGCATTGAACTTTTTTTTGCAATAAGAAGCTTTGAATTAGTGCACGAATACATATCTTGAGTTAAGGACCAAAGGACGGTCGAAATGGTAGGGTCTAAATTTATAAACAGGCCTAACTGCTAATTCCCTTCAGCTTCAGCTGATAATTAGACAAGCCTTGGCTGATCTCGAAACAGATTGAGAACGTAGGTGGTCTCTTTCGTTCTACATATGTTTTTTTTTTGTGTGAAAGGGGTACACATCAAAGACATCCCCCAATCTCAAGCCTTTTTTTCTCCCGAAGGTGGAACAAGCTCGAATCGAACATGACACGAGGGAACTTCTCCCTCGACAGTTAGGGGCCCAAACCACCATGCTGGTGGATTGAAGAGATACATTGAAGAGAACAAATACTATACACTCAAAGAGACTTACTTACATTTGTAGTTTAATGCATATTGTGACTATTTACTCGCTAGAAGTGAAATTTATCAAATTCAAATTGATAGCATTTCAATCAGATTTGCACAAAGCTATAGGCCAGACTCAAAAAGACTGCCAGAACAACCGCAATTGTTCTAAGCGCTGCGCAAAAAAGAGACAAAAGTTTACAGTCCACCTATATGTACAAATTAAAGTAAGACAATACTGACAAGACAGACAAAACTACTATAGAATAGCTGCCAGTCTATTTCTCATAATTAACTAAGACAAAACCGTAGGTACTCTCATGCAATGCGAAGCAAAGCGAACACTAATGCACTATGTTCTAATAAAATTACCTATTGCAAACACTAAAATCTTCTTCTTGAGTTAAAATACCTTCTCTACACTTGTGAGTTTGCAACTGCAGCTTCTGGGTGGTAATGAAGCATTTCTCTCCACATCATCTCCCGAATCATCTCTTCTCCGAGATCCTCATCTATGTCAAGATCAATTGGCACCTGCGCTGGAGGGTCTACATTTGGGTCATACAGAGGGGACATATACGGGTGTAGCAATGCTTCTGTAACACTAATTCTCTTAGATGGGTCAAACACAAGCATCTTCTGGAGCAAATCAATGGCAAGCGGATGAGCATTCGGATAAAGCCGAGTAAAGGGGGTTCCAGCTGAGTAGGGTAAGGATTTGATGTACTTTCGGGCTTTTGGGTTGTCAATAAATGCTAAATCAGACTCGGGCATGGTTCCGAGAACATTTATTATCAGCTTAAGCTGGTTTAGGCACTCAGTGCCAGGGAAAATGGGTTTACGACCAAGGAATTCAGCAAAGATGCATCCAACCGACCAGACATCGATGGAGGTGCCATAGTTGTCACAGCAAAGCAGAAGCTCTGGAGCACGATACCACCGAGTCACCACATACTCCGTCATGAACTGGCCCTTCCCGCTGCTGGTACGAGCCAGCCCAAAGTCACAAATTTTTAGGTCACAGTTGGCATTGACAAGGAGGTTTCCCGGCTTGAGATCTCGATGGAGAATGTTTGCCGAGTGGAGGTATTTCAGGCCTCTAAGCAACTGCAGTTTAGAGGATGCATACAGTTACATCTAGTTCAAGAATTCGAGTATAAGAACACACAACAAGCGAATGTGTTACTGACATTATGTTTATCTACTTTTTTCTGAAGGTTCAGGGCTTTTAAATGTTTACAGAGTGTACATTATGGCAGTCGCTTAGATCCAACAAAGAAGACAGAAGCCTCTACTGCTGTACCCCTTTCCATGGAAAGAGGGCAAAAAAATTTATAGACATGCATAATAACATCCGACTGACCAATTGATTCTACTCTTTACAGTTGACCTACTTATGATTCTTAAATCTGCTTCATATCTAATACACATAAAGACAGCACAAAGAAAATCCATAACAATGCCTCCATTTAGTCGTATATAGTAATCAAGGATACAAGATTACCAATATTACCCAAATAGAACATCAAATCCTTCATTTAGAAGTATATAGTAGGCAAGCATACAAAAATACCAATATTAGGTAAATAGAACATCAAAGGCCTTAATTATTTAGTTCCATTTGACAGAGCAAAATATCCCTAGCTAAATCTACGAAGAAGAAGAAGAAGAAGAAGAAGAAGAAGAAGAAGATCAGGGAATTCTCCAGTACACGGGTAAAACTAAGAAAAGGATCAAATGAACAAATATTATATTTTCAAAGATAATATGTTTATTTATATATACAAATTTTGGGGAAAAGAAAGTGCAACAAATAAAAAGCAAAAATAAGAGAACCACACCTATTAATTGAAATTGCCTAAATACAAATACTGCCTCTGTCCCATTTTAATAGTCCACTGGCTTTTGTAAATGAACTAAATTTAGTTCACTTGGAAAAACAGAAGAAAAATGTTTAAATGTGGGACGGAGGGTATAGGTTTAGATGACATGCAACTAGCTTAAATTGATACATATTGTGTAGAGATCTCTTGTTGTTAAAAAATGGAAGACATATTTTTAACTGTTTAATTACATTGGTAGAAACTTTAAATCCTATCCCAAATTGTTTCCTTCTACCTACTAGAATCCCAAACTTGGTGAAAAATTCTAATCACCATGACAAGTGTTATTAATAATAGTCATTAGTCGCCACTGTCCAAATTTGACACTTGGTCTTAAGTTCAAAGCTACAAATGCAAGGTTTCAAAACCAGCCTATACTGTTGAATAAATAGCTCACAAACCAAATTGTAAGTGCA
Organism: Houttuynia cordata; assembly: GCA_039654745.1. NCBI lineage: Eukaryota > Viridiplantae > Streptophyta > Magnoliopsida > Piperales > Saururaceae > Houttuynia > Houttuynia cordata. The sequence continues at coordinate 1,185,291 of CM077513.1, read as the reverse complement.
AATGTATTGCAAAAGCATATTGAAAACAGTGAACTGAACAAAGATGCAATATTAAATTATGAGTAGAGCAAGAACATCAAAATGACATGGTTTATTTGTGAAATGTTTGTTGACTGTATAAACCAAAGATGAGTTAACACTTCAAAGAGAAAGAGAAATGTTCTCAAGTATAAGTTGCTAATCTATCCTAACTCTTTAACCATCATCGAAAATCCGGTAGCTTCTCTAATATTCTAACAGAGATAGACCGTTGGGAAGAAAAGTACCTGGAAAAGGAAATACTGGCAATGGTCATTGGTTAGTGCTTGTGAAGACTTAATAATCTGATGCAAATCAGTGTCCATGAGTTCATAAACAAGATAGACATCTTTAAAACTTCTTCTGTGAGCTGGCATCATGATATCCTTCAGAGCAATAACATTTTCATGCTTAAGATGCCGAAGGAGCTTCAGTTCCCTTAGAGTCCTGAGAGCATCAACTCGATTTTCAAAGGCATTATTGATCTTCTTGATAGCAACTTTCTCATTTGATTCTCTGTTAATTGAAGAGCAGACAATACCATATGCTCCTCTTCCAATTGGCTTAATCGGCACATATTTGCTATCAACCTCAAACAACGTTTTCCAAATCGAGTAATAGTGCTTCCCACAAATTCCAGTCCCATTTGGAGGATCCACTAGAGTGGCCATTGCTCTGAAAATCACCATAAAAATAAAAATCCATTTGAAGTGTCACAAACCTCATAATGCACTAGCTTATCAAAATAACACAGATATTGATATTGTTAGCGCACAAAAAAGAAGTGCATAGCTATCCGAAATATGGAATAATGAACCCAAAATCGAGCTTTTCCATCTACCATGAAGATCAATAATGATAAAGAAGTGAATTGGTCAAACATAATTCCACATCCATGATTTATGATCTACCTTTACTTGTAACCTTGGTAATTAGAAACTGGATTTACATTAATTTCACAAAGAATATAATTTTTCAGTAACACTCATGTTTGGCCAAAAAAATAACAGGGGTAGACCTTACATTACTCAATAATTCTAGAGTCATCTTAGGAGTATTTGGAGAGAAGAAGAGAGGCCATCAACTTACCTGGCTTAAAGCACCAGACACCAACGATCACAGAGATCGTAAATCGGAACCACCTGATCCTGGAATTATATAATTGAACAAAGTTTCAGGCAATTATCTGCCGGGCTTCATCCTTGATCAGCTGCTCCCACCTTCCAAGGCCAAAGAACTCATTTTTTCTCCTCATCGACGAAATTCAGCTCCAAATTAGTCGACCCTTGATCTTCTCAAACCATCCAGATACTCTCCTCTGAATTCTCCAAAAAAAAATGGATTCAGCTGGAATCACAGAAAAATTTGTCTGAAACGAACTTGCCTAACGCTACAAGTTACACTGTCCGGGGCTTTGGCTGGAGTTGGAGCACAGCTCTCGAATACATACATGGCTTCCATTTATAGAAGCATATATGGATATGGATTACGGAATTCAATCACCCCCCTTTCGTTAGTACTTTATATTAGTCTTTCGGCTCACACAAGTGAGTGGTCGTGGGTGGCCTTTGTTCTTCTGATGTCACACAGTCGCAGGTTAGGCTAGATGCGTTCATCCCAAATCCAAGGCTCGGATCAGTGCTGGACCTGCCCGGGTCGGTTGCTCAACCAACTCTTTTCTTTTTTCTTATTTTTTTGCAACACAAGTACACAAGTAACACAACCAACTCTTCTCTTATCCATTGCAGGCTGGCAGGCTGCAGCATTAGATTATTTTTGGCTACTTGAAGGTTAACTACTTAACTAGGTGCCTTGAAGCACCACATGCAGGGTTAAGGTTCATGGCCCTCCCGAATTCATTGGAGATTAGTGTTGAATTGATTGGATATTCAAAATAATGTAAATGAGAATTGCTTTAATGATTGTAGATGTTATTACATGTGATTTTAAGGTTGGTTAAGGTACTTTCGAATATACGCGCAAGTAATTTTGAACTGAGGAACTACCTTAGTTGTGATTGATCGTCGATATGCTCTTCTCCTACTTGCAAGTAGCTGGCTTTATTGGGTGTGTGGTAACAGGTAAGCCCGAAGGCTGTTCCCGTCCCTGTCAGAGGAGATGCCAACCGTCTCTCCTTTTTACTAACACAGCTTTATTGGGTATTTGAGCGTGGAATTCAAGATTCTGCTCACAAGAAAATGAACATGTTCATTAGGGCAGTTATAACCCTACAGCAGATTCCTACACATTTCCATATACATCAGCTGTGTATGAAAAATGTGTAGGAATCTGCTGTACAAATATCATTTCCCAGTTCATAACCTGCCAATCACTAACTTTCTCTCAATTGATAACTAAAATAATACACATCACAGACTCACGGTAATATCCACACGGCATTTGCACTCAGCCTTTCTATGTTAATTAACAACGATAAATATTAAGCAAGGGCCAGCCATAGGCACCCAGGAAGGACAAATTATCTGGCAAGCTGGCCATACACTAGGACATGAAAAGAGGGATATTAGGAGGCCTAAAATATCTGCAATTGCAAAAAAAGGCTGAAATATGTCATAGGCCTACGTACCTCACATAATCCATAATCCATTAATTAAGAATAATCAACCTATTCTGATTTGCCATGAACAGTTTTAATACCACATGTCAGATTACTAGGAAAGGCTTTAACGAGTCGGCATATACGTTAGTCTTAACGCGAATATGAAATTACGATGACAATCCGGTTATTGCCATATTTATAAGCTGTTAATACCAAAATACCGGAGGGATTAATAAACAGACACAATCCAAAGCTAAGAAGATATGCCTTTTTTCGTATAAAAAAAACATCGCTTTTTTCCTGCTTTCCTTGCCATTTGGACTTTTTTGTCTTGACGTCTACCGTGCTGCGGTCTCCATTCCATTGCGTGAAGATAGGCTCGCTCAATGTGGCACATTTCTATTGTTTTCCGCACCGTCCATGTCGGTCTAGTGAATGAGAAAAGCAAAAGCAAAAGCAAAATCAAAGCCAGAAGCAGAAGCAAATTGGAAGCCAGACAGATGGCTTGCTGATTAATCAAAGCTTTAATGAATGTGCCCAAAGACATTCTCCGGAATCTTGATCATAAAGGCATTCCTAAAAAATCTTCCATCATTTGGAGGGTGGTATGCAATAAGCACCCTCCACCTGGCTCGTGAGGAACCAATGGCCGGCCAAGTTTGAGCTCATATTCCGCAAGTACTCTGTAAAAAGTATTCATGCCGTAGGGCTGCTCCTGGACCAGACGGCCGTGTCTGTGTCCATTAAGATACGTATGTGGCCACTATGACCGTGTCCGTGTATGACTGTCTGGCGAACATGACGCAGACAAAACCTACAATTCGTTTCAGTCTCCAAATTTTTAAATTTAGGGGCCGTTTGGGGCGTGATTAAAAACAAAACATTTTGTTATACTGTAGCATCCTTATTTTTTCTGTATCCAGTTGAAACACGTCCTGAGGTGTTTCAGGCTGGATATGGAAAAAATATGGATGCTACAGTGGATATCTAAAATCCACAGTGGATGTTTTGCATTAATCACGCCCCAAACGGCCCCTTAATTTTCCTTTTGAAGGTCATTTGTCTTTCATGAGAGGACGTGAGGGCATAAATATAGAAAAAACAAGAAATCTCCATTTATCGAGTGAAAAGAAAAGAAAAACATATTTTTTAGCCAATCAATTTATTATTGAAGTGACTAAATTGACTCATTTTTCCTTTGCAATTACAGAAGCTAACATTGTTGATGATGACATGTTTTGAATAGAGATAGGCTATGAGGCAAAGTGATGGACCTTGAATAGCCAAACGTCCGAGGACCCGTGATTGTGTTCATGTCCCTCTTTCACGGACAGTCTTATATGGCTCGGACACAACCATGAAAACCTCAGACATGGACGGACAAACAGACACGGTTGTCTACAACCAGCCCTTTTCATGCGGATTTGGGTACTTCTATAAAGAGCTTACCTCCAAATGAAAGAAAGAACTTATCACAATTTGTCTGCAAAAATATTTGTCGCAAAAGCCTTGATTTGTTGTAGCGTTTGGTCTTTGAACCGGATGACTCCCATAGATCATAGGGGGAAGCCATGAACCAGAGTTTCCATGCTTACGTCCTGGCATGCTCGTATATGGAATTCCCAACGTTAAGCAATCCTCGTTTAGATTTGTGTTCGACCCTTGTATCAGCCTACCAATGATATATTTCCCTTATCTGATTAACTCAATATTATTAATAAGAATTACTCTATACATATAAGCCAAAGATGGTATGTTTTCTTACATGTCCAGTTTTATATGCTTTAGGGGAATTAATCAGTTTGAATTTAGATTAATGCTACACCTTCACCAGTATTAGTGAGCCCACATTACCACGTGGAAAGTGCTTATTTGCTTTAAGTTTGTGGTCCTCCTCTGCAAGTTTTTTTTTATGATAACAAGTGGTAAATACTACTCCTTCCGTTCCAAAATATATTATGTACATTTGAAAATATTTACTGTTAAAAAATAACGTGTACATTTTGCCAAATTATGTGACTTCCTCTTTTCAAAATTGGAGGAGATTTGGAAGGATTGATTTGAACTTAGTTCGTGAACGAGCATACAAGTTGGATGGAATATAAGGGAAAATGAGTATGTGACTTCCTTGTGGGCTTTATGGTCCAATAAAAATAAAAATTTTCTCAAATGTACATTGTATTTTGGAACGGATGGACTATTTATATGAGCAATCTTTTTTACTGATCCGATTTGTGGAATTTAAGTATATGTAGCTGGAACACAATGCTAACGCTTTTTGAGAAATCGGAAGGTCAAAGCATGAAGAATAAGGTAATTAGGTGGTAAACATATCCGATTCTGAAGTTGGCCACAAACCCTTTACCAAAGTCAGACTTTGGAGCGTCCCACATAAATCGGACCAGTACAAAAGATTGCTCATATAAATAGTCTGCGAGATGAACGATGTTCCTTTGCTATGAACTTTAATTGTCACGTTGCATGTCTTCCTATAGATCGTAGGAATTGGATTCCATGACAACTCTTTACTCTCTTGGATGTTTACTACTCCCTCTGTCCGGATTTAATATGACCAAAACAGAAAGTTGTTGTTTTTAAGGAAATGGATCCATGGTCTCATGCTTTTCCACCCCAATGCCTAGCGGTTAAAGTGGATATTTTTCTGTTGAGAATGTCGAGACATGATGCGCAGTTTGGTGTTCCGAGATCCCATAATTTTTGTTGATAATTTCAAGACAAAAAATCAACTTTGTTGATAATTCTAAGACAAAAAGTAAATGCATGCCCAGTATTTGAAGTGGAAATTAAGAATATAAGGAAAGAGAGAGATAAGCCATAAGTCCCCTTTTGTCTGGCCGGAATTATAGGGCTGATATACTTTTCGGACTAACAATAATTTGGATGGAGGGAGTAAAGAAGATGCTGAGGTGAGGCGGAATCTTAGGGTCTGTTTGGTTAGTGGGAAAAAGAAAGAAAATGAAAAATTATAATCTTAAGAAAAGAAAAGATAAGAAAAGAAAAAAATTGGTATTTTTCTTTATTTTCTGTGGTGTGTTTGGATAGAGAGAAAAGAAAACTGAGCAATGCTCCGACCGCATGCATATTTCTGCATCTGGAATGACCATCCAACCTTATCAATATTATAATCTGCTTGCTCTATCAAAGCTATTGCTTCTCCAAGCCTATTCTTCCTCCCGAGTGCATCAATTAAGATTGCATAATGTTCAGAACTTGGACAAACGCCATACTCCCTCTGCATTGATTTCAACTGATAACCTTCTAAAACTAGACCAGTATGGTTGCATCCCGACAAAAACACCAAGAAATGTGACATGATTAGGTGAAACACCAGCCCCAATCATTCCCTGAAAGTACGCAAGTGAATGTCTGGCATCACCATTCTGAGCAAAAACCAGTAACCATCGAGTTCCATGAAATTCTGTCTCTTTCAAGCATTTCATCAAACAACACTGAAGTTGACTTCATGGCGCCGCATTTCGCATGCATGTTGACCAAAGCATTGTAGATAAAGACATTGAAGGGCGTATGCTGGGTTGTGCAGCTTCTAAGAATACAATCAGCACCACTGACTCCTCGATGTAGACGACGTCCGCAGTGACGATGAAATCAAAAGGCGGCTTCAGAGCCTCCAACTGTTTGTTGTTTTGCCAGTACAAGAAGACAGTCTTGGGGAGGGGGTGGCCGAGGAGGTTGGGCCGGTTGCGCTTGAGGGCCGGTATGACGGGGGAGATGTCGGTGAGGAGCATGTCGAGGCCAAGGAGGTGGAGTGCCATGCCGGCGGGGCCACAGCCGGAGCCGAACTCGATGCCACGGGAAGCGGAGGAGCTGGGAGTAGGGGTTGAGAGAGGAGGAGGAGGGAGAAGACCAGCGATCGACGAAATTGGAGAGGACGAGGGAGCAGGGCCAGACGGAGGTGCCGATGTGCATGGAGAAGGTGAGAGACGGGAATGATGAGAGCTCTGTATTTTTCTCGCTTTTTCTTTCTCCGAGAGAAAGAAAAAGCCATCAAGGAATTTTCTAGTGGGTCACACGTGAGAGAAAATCTCAAATCCGCCATCATATATTTTCCCGCTAACCAAACGACCAAAAAAGAAAATATTTTATCTTTTCTTTTCTTTTCCCACTAACCAAACACACCCTTAGGGGAACGGAGAATTTTCTTTGTTCAACTTCCCAAAATAATCCAACAAAAGGATAGGTGAATTGTATAATAGCAAAATTTGTGCTCTTTTCACCGTTCTTCAATCTTACGAACAAAGAGCGTTCTTTTGAACGAATCCCGAAGGGGTTGACTAATGCATGATTTTTGCTCTAATGTCCACCTTTGTTTAACTTCAGTGCATAAATTTCCGGTCTTCTTTTCCTTGCTTTTGCTGGTGCTTTTGAAGCTTTAACTATGAAATTGAAACTAGTATCTATTTCTGACCAAGTGAAAGATAAAAAGTGGAGGAATAGATTGCATGTACATAACTTGGAGAAGGCATCAAAGTTGAAGCGTGTGTACTTTGAGAACTCACAAAACTGGGGACTGCTTGCCACTCCACATGATTAACTTGTACACTATTCTTTTAGCTAGGTAGTGAGTGATGATTGGCCCGTCATTCCTACCTCAAATGCGAAAGAGAGAGATACCCATATGATCAAAGGCGATGAGTATGAGGCATAGTTGAGAGCAGAAGATTAAAAAAGGTGATCATTGTTATAAAATTTTTTTTACTGCTACTGTCTTAAGGATGATCTGTGTGTACCTTTTTCAAAGATGATAATAAAGTAGAAGAGTTTATGATCGAATCAAGCGAAATACTTTGTCCTTAAGATAGAATTCGCTCTCCCTACGGTGCTTAGGACTCTTGGGCATCTGCCTCCCAGGATAAGACGATCAACCACGTGCTGTAGGAGCAGTCCAAACAGCACGTGCAGCGAACCACAGTGTGTAATACTTTCACATAAGGAAAGAGGAGGAAGAAGACTTTTTTAAATCCGTACAGAAAACCCGTTTTCTCAAGCTTTATAGAAATCCCGTTCAAGCCCGTTGAAAACACACCATTTCCCGTTAAAGCCCGTTGAAACCCTTTTTCGTTAAATGGACGCGTCCGTCCGTTAACGATCATAAAAATAAACCGGACCCGTTTTGGTTGAACCAAAATAAATTAAAAAACCAAACTAATTGAATTTATCCCAAAATAATCTTATCTTGTTGACCCAACCCAACCCGATCTGACTCGGCCGCGAGTGCGAACCGAGCCGAACTGGCCGGCCGGACGGCAGCAGTGGCGGCGCGCGCACACGTGTGGGTTAGCCCACCTAGGTGCATGGGTCCAACATCTCTCTCCCCTACAAAAGTGGGGTGGCCCTTGGGCCTAACTTGGATCTTATATACCATCAACAACACCTCCTTTGTGTGGATGTGGGACTATTCATTCCTTCACCCAATTCACTCATTCAAACTATGTGGGTTTTAATGGGTTCTAATTCCCTCTTTAACACACACTTCTAACAATCCCCCACATGAATGAGATTTGGCTGGATAACTATGCAAAAACTATGCAGAAAACTTGTGAAAGTAAATATTGAGAAGATCATGCATGGGGAAAAGGTAGCTTTCGGCTTTGAACCTTCCCTTGTGAAGACTATCGGGATTACTGGCTAATCAGTGAATGTGATGTCTTGAACTGTTCAACCGTTTGTGTAAATAAAGACAATAGTAGTCACACAATCACTTCTCAGACACATTGTGGTTCTCATGACTTTGTTCATTTTAGTCCCGAACAAACCTGGTTTTCATGAGTGCTCTAGAAGATTTAGCCTTAAAATCCTCATAGAAGTAGCCTCTTTCACACTCATATAGGTGATTCTCATTAGGAGCATCCTGCAATACCCCACTCGAATTAAGTCAAGCCATGAGAACCATTAAAAGCAAAGCTTATCCTGATTTATTCAGCAGGCATCACTATCTTATCATAGGAATGGGAACGAGATTTTATCTCAATAGTGATTCTCCTTGAATCCCCCACAATTCGGTTGTCCCTTTGAACCTAGATCTTGGGATCTCCAGTCAACTAGGTTGGGTTACCATTATGGTGATTCTTAATGTATAGGTTTCAAGCCCATTCCCCTCGATGAATTGCTCACTTGTTCTTTGGTCAACCTTTTGTAAGCGGATCCGCAATATTTTCTTTTGACCGAACATACTTAATAGAAATTATTCCACTAGAGGGCAATTGTTTTATGGTATTATGCCTCTGACGTATATGTTGAGACTTACCATTATACAAGTTACTTTGTGCTCTTCCTATAGCAGATTGACTATCACAATAGATATATATAGGTGGCACAGGTTTCCCCTACATTGGAATATCTTCTAAAAAATGACGAAGCCACTCAGCCTCTTCGCCTGCTTTATCAAGTGCAATAAATTCTGATTCCATTGTGGATCTTGCAATGCATGCTTGTTTAGAAGATTTCTATGACACTGCTGCAACTTCAAGAGTAAAAACATATCCACTTGTGGATTTGGAGTCTCTTGTATCAGATATCTAATTTGCATCACAGTACCCCTCTAGTACTGCTGGATACCTTGTATAGTGCAGTCCATAGTTCAAGGTATATCTTAGATATCTAAGAACCCTGACTAGAGCCTTCCAGTGGTCTTCCCCTGCATTTCCTTATTATATCTACTCAGTTTACTTACTGAGTATTCTATGTTTGGTCTCGTACAATTCATGAGGCACATGAGACTTCCAATAATTTGAGAATATTAGAGTTGTGATATGCTCTCACCCATGTTTTTGCTTAAATGCAATGTCACATCTACAGGTGTTTTCGCTGGATGCTTATCATTCTCATTAAATTTATCTAGGATTTTTGTAATGTAATGAGATTGAGATAATACATATCCATCAGACGTTCTAGTGATTTTCATCCCTAGTATAACATCTGCAATACCCATATCCTTTATGTCAAACTGTTTATTTAACATCTTCTTAGTAGCTTTAATGATATTATCATTGCTACCAATAATGAGCATATCATCTACATAGAGGCATACAATAACATAGCCTTCTGGTCTAGCTTTGACATAAATACATTTGTCACATTCATTGATTTTGAATCCATTTGACATCATTATTTTGTCAAATTTTTCATGTCATTGCTTAGGTACTTGTTTAAGCCCATAAAGAGATTTAGCAAGTCTGCACACTTTATTTTCTTGACCTGGTACAACAAACCCTTCAGGTTGTTGCATATATATTTTCTCATTCAAGTCATCATTCAAGAATGTTGTTTTCACATCCATTTGATGTATTTCAATATTATACAAAGCAGCCATAGCGATTAACATCCTAATGGAAGTTATTCTTGTAATTGGTGAATATATATTAAAATAATCTTGACCTTCCTTTTGCTTGTATCCTTTGATAACAAGTCTCGTTTTATATTTGTTAATTGATCCATTAGCCTTCATCTTCCTCTTGAATATCCACTTGTATCCGAGAGGTTTACTCCCTGGAGGTAGATCTACCAACTCCCAAGTGTGATTTTGCATAATGGATTCAATTTCACTATTTACAGCCTCCTTCCAATATTGTGCTTCAAGAGAGGACATGGCTTCCTTAAAGCTTTGAGGCTCATTTTCTAACAAATAAGTTAGAAAGTCTGGACCAAAGGATTTTGATGTTTTAGCACGTTTACTACGTCTAGGTTCATCATCTTCTCCCTCTTGGTCATCACTAGTGTCTTTTGCCACATCCAAAGTTCTTTTAAGAGAACTTTTATTTTGTGTAGAATTCCAAAGAAAAATATGTTAAAAAAATGAAACATTTCTTGATTCAATCATTGTATTGATATTTACATCAGGAATATCCGATTTATGAACAAGAAAATGATATGCACTACTATTATTAGCATAACCAATGAATACGCAATCAATGGTCTTTGGTCCAATTTTAATCCTCTTGGGATTAGGGACTGCCACTTTTGCTAGACACCCCCACACTTTTAAAAAGTTGTAGGAAGGTTTTCGACCTTTTCATAACTCATATGGTGTCTGCAAGGTTATCTTATGAGGTATTTTGTTGAGAATATAATTGGTTAAAAGCAAAGCTTCCCCCCCACATGTTCTGAGGTAACCCAAAACTGATTAACATGGCATTCATCATTTTTTTTAAAGTTCTATTTTTCAGTTCACCAACTCCATTTTGCTGTGGTGAATAAGGTGCCGTTGTTTGGTGTATAATACAATATTGTGAACAAAATTCGCCAAAAGGTGATTTATATTCCCCACCTCTATCACTTCTTAGAACTTTTATTTTCTTGCCAAGTTGATTCTCAACCTCTGTTTTATATAATATAAACATGTTTATAGCCCCATCTTTACTTCTCAACAAGTATACATAACAATAACGAGTGCAATCGTCAATAAATGTAATAAAGTACTTTTTACCTCCTCTTGTTTGAACAAGTTTTAAATCACATACATCGCTGTGAATTAACTCAAGAGGTTCAGTACATCTCTCATTACTTTGGAATGATTTCCTTGTTAATTTAGATTCCACACAAGTTTCGCATTTATGATTAGAGTCAATATTAAATTTAGGCAGATATTCCATATTAATCAATCTACGTAAAGCATCATAATTAACATGTCCTAATCTACCATACTACACATCACATGACTCAATCATATAAAAGGAAGAAGCATTCTCATTAATATTAAAAGCAGCAGGTACAATATTTAATACATTGAGCTTGAAAAGCCCTTCATTCAGATACCATTTTCCCTCATACATCGCACCCTTAGTCAAAACAAATTTATCAGACTCAAACACCAATTTGAAGCCATTCTTACTCAACAATGATCAAGACACTAAATTCTTTCGAATTTCTGGCACATGCATCACATTGTTGAGCGTGAGTTCCTTGCCCGAAGTCATCTTGAGCACCACCTTTTCAATTCTTTCAACCTTCGCAGTAGAAGAGTTGCCCATAAATAGTTATTCCCCATTTTCCACGAAGTGATAAGTGGAGAACATCTTCCTGTTTGAGCACACATGAGGGGTAGCCCCAGTATCCACCCACCATTATCTATCGTTAGTGACCATATTCACTTCCAAAATCACAGCGGAAAGGTTGATGTCATGCACATTGGTGGAGAGATTCTCCACTTCGGTCATGTGGCCTTGTGCCTTCTTCTTCTTGAAACCATCTTGTTTCTTCCGTTTGCGACAATCCTTAGCCTTGTGGCCCACCTTGTCACACACAAAGCACTTGCCCTTGAACTTGATGTTGTTGGAGTCATTGTTTAATTGACCCCAGGATGCTTTCTCTTTTTGTTGGTGAAGTCATTGCTTTTATGCCCTTATTCCATAACATTGACTTTGGCTTCCATTCTATGACCCCCTGTTTTCTTTTCAGAAGAACGGTTGTCCTCTTCAATCCCTAACCTCACAATTAGATCTTCCAAGTTCATCTCATTTCTCTTATGCTTTAAGTAGTTCTTGATGTCACGCCCCAAATTTCAAAACCTCGAATAATGCGCGGAAGCACTAACTCATTTAAGGTCATGAGGCTGAAACCCGGGACGCGACCGAATACTCGATCACACCACTTTCTAATTCCAGAATGCTTAACTAATTTTCGTTATACAAAAATCTTAAATAATAAAACTACGCTATTACAATAATCTAGTCAATAATTCATTAAACATCAAAATAAATTCAGCACACAGGCTTATTAGCTCTCTATGAACAAAAAACTTAAAAACGATAAATAAATCCACTGCGATCAACTTTTCACCATCGAGCTCCTTCGCACGTACCTTGTTAGTTCCTTTCCACTTTGAGTCCTGCATCAAGAGATGCATGAGTATTTCGAAAGAAATATCCAGTAGGAGCCAAGAAAAACCCACAACATAATAATAATAAAGGAAATGCTGACAACATGGTATAAAGACATGTTTAGAAAGATCAGGTTGAGCAAATACGGAGTTCACTTACCTGGACTATACTCATCATCAAAGACCATCAACGGTCGAGAATAAACAAACATTAACTCAGATCCCAAACGTATAAAGCATCGGGAGGAAATAATAATGAATACTAACTCCAAACATACAGAGTGTCGGAGATAACAATTTCTGCTCTCTGTTCAGTCCACTTCCCTATGGACATCAATACCAGATCATCCTAGAGGTTCTACAGAGGAACCCGGCCATGCGTCTAGGGATGCTGGCCCCATCGGTGCTTACGGGCACAATGGGCTGAAACTGCAGACCTTCCGTAATATCATACAGTCTAAAGCGCACGCGTTGTCGTCATCGACCGAACTACAGAGGTTCAATAATATAATCTGAAATCTCGCAAGATCTAGCAATGGCTCGTGAGCATATTATGAATCCAACTAAGACTGTTCATCAGAACTCCTAGTGGAGAAACAATTTACATAGAACTGAATCAATCTAGAAATATCAAGTGCTCTCTCATCTAGAGACTCAAACATCAATCTTCCAAAATATGACTCACCGAGGAGTAAAGTAACAATCTCATTGATACAATCTGAATTGACTCTCATAGGAGTGAGTACTCAAGAAATACAGTCTGAATTGACTCACATAGGAGTAACCAAAGAATTCTCAATGTTAAATCACAGGATGACTCAAGACTGAGACTCATCAGAAATAACTCATTAAACACCTTCACCATGCATAGCTCCAATCAAGACATCATCGATTCTGACAATATTGAGGATTATATGAAGTTGGTATAAGATGGTAGGGTCTAGGAAACTAAACCCTAACCGAGAATCTAAGATTTCAAGTTCGACGCCAAAGATACTATATTGGTAGAACAATGGCCCATGAAGGAATGACTCGGTCTGACATGACTCACTCTCTGGATTGGATCAATTACTAGACGTTACTAACTTCATCTCTCTGGATTTTATATAGTTACTACAGTTTATCATTAGGTATATCACATAGGTTTTAATATAAGGTATAGTTTAAACAACCCGGAAATATACTATTATCTGTACAACAGCTCCATTCTCTGGCTCACCACGGTTTGCACATAACATATTATAGTCTAAAATTTTTATGACAGATAGCTACATGTCTCTAGTTTCTAACCCAATTAACGGCATAATTTTTCGAGTTTTCTACATTTAATTATAATTTTTCTATCAAAGTCTATCGGCACAAGACTAAGTCTGGCCGAGATCATTAATTATAAACTTACTTAATCAATACAGTCTATTACTCAATTAAACACTTATTAATGTATTCTATACTTATTACATTATTCTCCTGGGCATTTACTAACTCCCAATTGTTTTGCAATTAATTAGATTCTTAACTACATTGTTAATCCCAAAACTGATTGTACATATTCATACGGTTTAGACATGTAGATTGCAATTAGGACTATTAATTCAGGACATACCCATACTAAATCATAAGATAATTAGGGTACAATAAATCTCAAACTCCAGTAACTCTTTTTCACAAAAATTGTTACTTTAATAATTAGTATCATAAGGTATGTATCATTATGCCAAAACAGTTTTGTACCAATACTTCCGTTTATCGGCTGATAAGACCCAAAATAGACAATTAACGTGAGACAGGAAAACTGACGACCCAAAGCTAATCTTGGAGGCTGAAACATCTGAATACCAGTATGCATTAACCACAAGTTTCAAACTTTAAGGATTAATCACATCATATGATTGAAATCTGGAATCCGGTATGACACCACATGATCATCGATGGCATATAACAACGAAACTAAGGAAAGAAGACATCCATATAAGGACATGCAATTGTACAACGTCCAACAGAATGTACTCATCTCGACCAAAGCAGCAAGCATACGGTGAGAGCTAAGTGGAGCCATGCATGAGAAGTATTTAATTTACTAGGATCAGGTGTAATAGTCATCATGTTCAAAATAACAAATGGTAAACCATTGAATTGAACGACACCAATATCAAACGGATCATCATTCATATAGGTATTCACATCAATGCTCAAGGATCATATTCATCATGAAATATCACAATTTATAGTATGGAATTGTGGGAAAAAGAGCACCTACCTCGCAAGACAAAAAATCCGATTTTTCTTTTACGCGAGTTATCTCCTTCGAATCACTTCTCTTGCTTTCGCGATCCAAGCACTACGGCTCGCACTACCACCCCTTAGGTCACTGTAGAAGGCTGAAAGGAGAATGGACAAGACCTCTTTGTTGGTTTGCACATCTCTCAAAGTCTCAAAGGGATGGCGGTCTCTCACTTTGCGAGTTTAAATAGCAAGTGTCCTATTCTCCTAGGACACATCTCCACCGTCGATTTTCTCCTAATCCAAAGGCCACAAATGATCACCAAAAACAAGCCTTCCACTTGCCCAAGACGTGTCCCCAAATTAACTCCTCATTTAGTTAGGATTTCCTTTAATTAAGGGGTTTCAAAACTCTAATTCGGTTACACATACTTAAGACAATTTTTCCCAAATTGGATTCAACCTTCTACCATTGATTGCTACCTAATCTAAGGCCACTATCTGCCCCAAATCAAGGCACGATCTCCCTCTTGAATGTGGTCAATCCATTATCTCAATCGGTTACAAATCCCCTTTAATTAGGAAATTAAATGAATATAAATTGGTTCCCAAAACTACTTCAATAACCTCCTTTAAATTGATTTCAAAGCACGATCATTGCTCTTTGCCACATGGCAACTCTAAATTAGATTGGTAACTGATTCCATCACGTCCTTAAACCTCTATTTGATTGCTTTAACTTCCTTTAATTAGGGATTCCCCAAAAACAGTCCAATTCAAACCGGATTTGCAATTAATTCAAAATTCTCTCTCCACTACGACTAACCAAACCTTATCATGCCAACCACGTGCACAGTGCCAAGGGCGCGGTGTCCACATGGCTCTAGCTCTCAGCTGCTCCTGCGTCTGGGGCGTGGCACACAGATGGACGGCTCGATGTCCCACGAATGGAGTGTGCCGTATTGCACTGCACAACTCTAGTACCACATCGCTAACTCAATTTATTAACTCAAAATACTCAAATTAGTCTCTACACACTGGTCTCACACCCTGGCGCCTGGCCTCCACTCCTGGCGTCAGGTGCACTCAACCCCTGGCGTCAGGCCAGCCTCAGCGCCAGGTTGAGCCCAGTGCCAGGGCTAGTCCTCGCGCCCTGGTGTACTGCCTAATCAGGTTTATCAATTCCACTCTTCTATAAGTATCACAAAACCAAATCAACACACCAAATTATAAGGTTTCAAAACAGGCAGCAAAATTTTCCTATTTTAGAATAATTTCCTAAAATAATAATTTTGGTAAACTTACAGAATTTTTGGGTGTTACACTTGAAATCCTTCCAAGACGGTGGTAGTTTTTCAATTATTGCTGCAGCCTAGAAAGACTCACTTAAAGTCATGTCTTCTGCATGAATTTCATGCAGGATAACTTGGAGATCTTGAACTTGATTGATCACAGTCTTAGAGTCCACCATTTTGAAGTCCAAAAATTTGTTGACCACAAATTTCTTCATTCCAGCATCTTCAGTTTTGTACTTCTTGTCTAATGACTCCCACAGTGCCTTAGCACTTGTCATCGAACTATACACATTATATAATGTGTTGTCCAACCCGTTGAGGATGTAATTACGGCATAAGAAATCTGCATGTTTCCATGCATCTACTGTCACAACAACCGTTTTGTCTTCCCGTTTCTCCTTAGTGAGACCGGGGACTTCATCTTTAAGGAATCTGGCCAAATTCGGCGTGGTAAGATAGAACAATATTTTCTGTTGCCATCTCTTGAAATCCACACCACTGAACTTTTCTGGTTTCTCCCATTTAACTTGAACAGGAGCATTCACTGGAGTGGGAATAAGTATGGTACCCTCAGTAGCCATTTCTGTAACTTTACAAATCACAGAAGATTGTCTCAGTAATAGCACAGTAATTACAGAACAAATTACTGAGCAGTACAGTAAATAAAATCACAGTACAGCATAGAGTATTCTGTCTTAAGATTGTTATAAAAATTTTTTTACTGCTACTGTCTTAAGGATGATCTGTGTGTACCTTTTTCAAAGATGATAATAAAGTAGAAGAGTTTATGATCGAATCAAGCGAAACACTTTGTCCTTAAGATAGAATTCGCCCTCCCTACGGTGCTTAGGACTCTTGGGCGTCTGCCTCCCAGGATAAGACGATCAACCACATGTTGTAGGAGCACTCCAAACAGCACGCACAGTGAACCATAGTGTGCAATGCTTTCACAGAAGGAAAGAGGAGGAAGAAGACTTTTCCAATCCGTACAGAAAACCCATTTTCTCAAGCTTTATAGAAATCTCATTCATGCCTGTTGAAAATACACCGTTTCCCGTTAAAGCCCGTTGAAACCCTTTCCCATTAAACGGACGCATACGTCCGTTAACAGTCATAAAAATAAAGTGAACCCGTTTTGGTTGAACTAAAATAAATTAGAAAACCAAACCAATTGAATTTGTCCCAAAATAATATTATCTTGTTGACCCAACCCAACCCGGCCGGCCGCGCATGCGAACCGAGCTGGCCGGACGGACGGCGGCGCGCGTGTGGGTTAGCCCACCTAGGTGCATGGGTCCAACATCTCTCTCCCTTACAAAAGTGGGGTGGCCCTTGGGCCTAACTTCAAAGGCTTAACTTGGACCTTATATACCATCAACAACACTTCATTTGTGTGGATGTGGGACTATTCATTCCTTCACCCAATTCACTCATTCAAACTATGTGGGTTTTAATGGGTTCTAATTCCCTCTTTAACACACACTTCTAACAATCATTACCCGAAGTGGTTCCAAATGCCTTTTCATCTTTGGATCATCAAGAACTTCTCATTTCTCTTCTTTCTTTTTGTTTTTCGTTAAAATATTTCTCTTCTTTCTTAATGAAAATGGCATTGCCATGTGGCAGACAGTTTCCAACTCCAAAAATAAAATTCAATTGCACCAACTTTATTCGTGGACTCAAGTCAAAAGCTACAAATGGTTTTAACTACTTTGATGCATAAGCAACAATAGCAACAGAAGCAGGACCACTGTGGTAGGGCCTTCCCTTGTTGAGGAAGAGGTCCCAGATTGCAACGTAGCTCAGACCTGTGGCACCTTGCAGGGTAGGTTTAGGAGGGGGGTTTTCATGATATACCAAAAAGGAAACAGCAACACAAAAACAGTAAGAGTTTGATAAGAGTCCGAGACATGTTCAACCATCTGCATGTTCATGCTGATTTCTCATTTCTCGGGTCTTACCATGTACGTGTATTGACTACAGAGTATTGACTTTACTGTAGAAGGCTGGCTGGAAGTATAAACTGGCTCACAACCTTGATGGATCGAGATTGTTCTGAATTCTAGCATAATCTGTTTGTTTGATGTTCGTGGGGGTGCCGATCTACTCAATTCAATGCTTTAGATTGGAGCCAAGAGCTTTTCTTTTGGTACATTATCAACCTTTCTCTTAAATGTGACCCCCAAGGTGCCACAGATTTGAGCAAACTCGAACTGGAGACCTTCCCCTCAACAAGTGGAGGCCTTATCAACACGCCAATTGGCAGTCCGACCGGAACCAGCAGCTTGTAAGATGCGATGTTTGGGTTTTATTCCAATATGATACGATCGCCTAGCTCCCTGAAATGTACATGCAAAATGTGCATGGGAGTGCGGGGGACTAACCTGAGCCATTTTGACATTCCGTTTTGTGTAGAGAAAGACACATTGGATTTCAACCTTCTTACATAAGAACTTCATTGTTTAGATTCCAAGTGAAGGAAATTGCCCCCGCCTCATTTCATCAGTCCATAAATCCAACTAGTACCGCTTGGTTGGTGCCAGATACTCCCTCCGTCCGAACAAAGTAGATAGAGATATATACGTTCATTTTCCTGTGTAAAAAAACAGTAAATAAAGTTAGGCTTATTTCCCAACATAGTCGTTTTTCCCACTTGTACCGTTGCTTTAAAAATTAATTTTTTTCCACACTATCTACCTTTTAGGGACGGAGGGAGTATAAGCCTTTCTAATTAGTGATTAGCTTGCCCATCTCTCTGCCATTAGGTGAGTATATAAGCATACGGAGTATACATAATGCTCCCTCTGTCCTGAAATACCTGCCACATCTATATCTATATCTATTTCTTTACCATTATTAAAGTCAAGAGGGGTGATTAAGAATTTGTGCTAATTAGACTCAATGACCTCTTGTATTTATTACTCCAAATGGTAGATACGTAAGGGCATAGAACATGAAAAAAAATGGAGTGAACAATTTCACGTCGTCTACCTGTTATGGCCCTTAAATTAAATAATGTACGTTATAAATGCATTTAATTTCATGATTTGGTTGGGATAACATAGTAAAAGACTTCAAGCACCTAAAAAGTAGGAGGAAAATAAAAACAAAAATCTTAATTAAAAAGAATCCGCATTGTGGTGCCCTACAAAATAAGAGAGGATTGATAAAGGCTGCCTATCCTGCCACCCACCAAAGTTGCAGGCGCCCCCACGTTGCAGGGCCACCTGCTTGTCATATTGGTCATTTGCAATGGCGCCCTCTTTCCTAAAAAGAAAATACAAGCCAATACATACCTGCCTTCTGCACGGTTCATTTATGAGTTTGTAACTTTCACAAAGACACATTATTTATGTTGTATGAGTGCCCTCCATTTGCCTTTTTTTCCCTTCACTTACCATTGACCATCCTCTTCTTCGTTGAGACGTCTTAGCTTCTTTGTTCTCCACTGGTGTCATGGAGTGCTTTAGGTCATCACACGACTGACATGAGAGTTCTTGTCGACGAACATGATAGATGAAAATTGTGTATTTTTAAAAGATATTGTTGGGATTGTCACATAAAAGAGGGCTAAAATACTACCAAATTATGCACATAAATTGACAAATATACACATAAATCACTAGAATGAGTATAAGAATTAGAACCAGGTTCGAGGCACGCTATGCGTTGTCCTTGAAACAGATACGCCACCCTCCGTGCACAGGCAAATAATTGCATTCCGTTCCCGAGATACAACGAACCACACCGTCAGTTTAAAGTTGCACTTCAAATCAAACTGACTGGATCTCGATCAGAGGAGACTCTATTGCTCAATGATGGATGATGAATTAAAGAAGGAGATGAACAAGTTTTTCTTTGTTGTCTGTAACCCTTTTCTGTGCAAAATCGTTCTCTATATATAGAAGAACGCTGTTGGGCCTTTTCTGGAAGAAGAGACGCACTTTTTCGCAGAGAAACGGCCATTTACTCGCTGTAACCGCTTAGCCGATCGATCGTTTTATAAGCCGATCGATCGATATGCGATTGATCGCCTTATTTAGCCTAAAATTATGATCGATCGTTTTATCGCGGTACACAAATCCTAAAATTCTAGTAACTACGATCGATCGTGTTTATACCGATCGATTGGGCCAATACGGAAACCAAATTGCAGAAAATTACAGTAACTACGATCGATCGGTTTATCACGGTCGATCGTTCTACGATCGATCGCGTTATTTTGCCGATCGATCGCTGCATTTTTTAACTTATTTGTTTATTTTCAAGTTAAATTTCAACAATCCCCACCATGACTTGATATTAAACCAATCTACACTATAAAATGCATACGACACATGAATGAGACATTGAGCAATAGTACTCTAAGTTTTCGGCGATAGGTACCTTGCGGGTTTGAACTTACACCTAGTTTGGTAAGCCGCCACTCTCACAAGTTCGAAGTGAACTAAGTCTTGAACTTGAACCTTAGAGTAAGAACTTTGACAAACCTAACAGTTAGAGTAACTCCTTTTTCGAGATCATTCGGGGTAGCACTTTACGGCCATGCGCCTTGTATCTTTTCATGAGTTGCACATTAGGGAACAAGCCCTCGTTCTCTTTAACTGCGACCTCAGTAGCACTCATATAGGTGACAGTCTCCAAGGGGAATCTGCATAACAATACCCTGCTTTTAAGCCTTGACCTCATTAAGACTTTCGTCAACCTGTTTCATATGCAGTAGAGCACTCTCATCATCACACGGGAATGAGCATACATTTATTTTAATAGTGTTCTCCAAGTCACGCATTAGCTTGTTGTTACCCATTGAATCTTCTTCGTGGGATCTCCACTCAGAGAGATTGGGTTGCTACTAACGATGACTTAAATCATAGGCTTTCAGCCCCATTCCCCTAGATGAGTTAAGGACTTGTCCTGGCGACAATCCTTTAGTAAACGAATCAGCCAAGTTATCCGCTGATCATATGAAATTTAAGGTAATGACTCCCGATGTAGTCAACTTGAGCAAGATTTTATACCTTAGTTCAATATGCCTGGAAGACCTCTTATTATGATTCTTACTCTTAACCTTATCAAGAGATGATTGGCTATCACAGTGAATCAAAATTCCAGGAATTGGCTTATTCAACCAGGGTATATCTATTAATAGATCCCTAAGCCATTCCGCCATTCCTTCAGTTTTATCAAGAGCTACTAACTCAGCATCCATAGTAGATCTTGTTATCACAGTTTGCTTGGAAGATTTCCATGCAACTGCCCCACCACCAAGTGTAAACACATAACCACTCGTGGCCTTTATTTCATCAGAATCTGATACCCAATTAGCATCACTGTATCCTTCTAATACAGCAGGGAACCCGGAATAATGTAAACCGAAATTTACACTTCCCTTCAGATATCTGAACACCCTCTCAATGGCAATCCAATGAGACTCATTAGGGCTATTAGTGTATCTACTTAGTCTTCCCACAGCATAAGATATATCCGATCTACTGCAGTTTGCCAGATAACTCAAACTTCCTATCAGCTGTGAATATCTAAGTTGTGACACACTTTCCCCAAGATTTTTCTTCAGTCTTACACTTGAATCATACGGCGTAATAACAGGTTTTTTATCGAAGTAACCATACTTCTTTAGAATCTTCTCCACATAGTGTGATTGACTCACTACTATTCCATTAGAAGTCCTATCAATCTTTAAGCCCAGTATGACTTTGGCAAGACCCAAGTCTTTCATATCAAAATTCTCGTTAAGGAAACCCTTAACCTTATTGATATGATCCACATTATTACCAAAAATCAAAATATCATCTACATATAAACATAACATCACAAAACAATCATTAAATGACTTCCAATATAAACATTTATCTGATGTACACATAACAAAATTATTAGAAAGAAGAACATTATCAAACTTTTGATGCCATTGTTTAGGAGCCTGTTTTAACCCATAGAGAGATCTCACTAACTTACATACTTTTCTTTCTTGACCAGGAACTACAAAACCTTCAGGCTGCTCCATATAGATTTCCTCCTCCAATTCACCATTTAAAAATGCTGTTTTGACATCCATTTGATGGATCTCGAGGTTATAATGAGCTGCCAATGCAATAAGCACTCTAATTGTAGTTATCATGGTCACAGGAGAATACGTGTCAAAGAAATTTTGACCTTCCTTTTGACTATACCCTTTAGCCACTAATCTAGCTTTGTACTTTTCAATGGATCCATCAGGATAATATTTTCTTTTAAAGATCCACTTGCACCCAATGGGTTTAAACCCTGGAGGTAGATTCGTTAGAACCCACGTCCCATGTGCAAGGATTGAATCCATCTCACTCTGTACCGCCTCCTTCCATAAAGGAGATTCACTAGATGACATAGCATCACTAAATGTCAAAGGATCCTCATTCTCCACCATGTAAGTATAAAAGTCATCTCCATAATTCTTCTCTATTCTGGTTCTTTTAGATCTCCTAACCTCTACATTGGTATCCGAATCTTCAATTCTTGGAATAGAAGATGATGATCCATCTTCTTTATGCACTACAGCTTTACTCTTTTCCTTCATAGGAAATACATTCTCAAAAAATGTTGCATCATCGGACTCCTTAATAGTATTAGGTGCATAATCCTGTCGATCAGACCCAATTACTAAAAACCGATATGCTCTACTATTTTGTGCATAACTAATGAAAACCGCATCATATGTTTTTGAACCTAGCTTATCCATTTTCACGTTTGAGATTTTCACTTTGGCAAGACATCCCCAAACCTTAATGAACTTTAAGCTTGGTTTTCTTCCTTTCATTAACTCATAAGGGGTTATATTTTGTCCTTTATGAGGTACACGGTTTAAGATCATACAAGCAGAAAGAGTTGCTTCTCCCCATAAATTCTTCGGTAGACCCGAAGATGAAAGCATAGAATTAATCATGTCAATGAAAGTTCTATTCTTTCTTTCTGCCACTCCATTAGATTGAGGAGAGTAAGGCGCTGTGGTCTCATGTATTATTCCATGATCTTCACAAAACTTGTAAAATTCAAGGGAACAATACTCCCCACCACGATCAGACCTTAGTCTTTTAATCCGCCTCTCCGTTTGATTCTGAACCTCCATTTTATAGATCTTAAACTTCTCAAAAGCCTCATCTTTAGACTTAAGTAAGTATACATGACAAAATTTAGAGTAATCATCAATAAATGTAATGAAATATCGCATACCACCCCTAGTAATTAATCCATTCAACTCACATATATCTGAATGAACTAATTCAAGCAAACATGTAGACCTATCAATAGACCTATAAGGTTTTCTAGGTTGTTTTGCTTGAACACATATTTCACATTTATCACTAGTAACATCATGCAATTTCGGAATCAAATCAAGATTCATCATTCTTTTAATAGTATTTGAATTCACATGTCCTAGTCTCATATGCCACACATCAAAAGAATCAACATGATAAACCAAAGAGTCATCTACTTGAAATAAAGAGTTATTACAAGAAACCAAATTTAGTTTAAATAGGCCATCACATACATAGCCTTTGCCAATAAAAGTACCATGTATAGTTATTACAACTTTATTTGATTCAAACACTAATTTATATCCTTCTCTACTAAGAAGTACTCCACTAACTAGGTTCTTCCTCACACTAGGCACATGCAACACATTACGAAGAGTTAACGTGTTCCCCAATGTAAATCGGATGTCCACATTTCCAACTCCATAAACTCTAGCCTCAGAAGAGTTCCCCATCGTCACAGTCCTATCCTTTACTTCCTGATAGAAAGAAATAGAAAAAACATCAACACCGATGTGAACAGTTGCTCCTGTATCAACCCACCAATCGGTAGATTCACATGCCAAGTTAATTTCAGAATTAGTTAATACTAACCTGTCATCCGAAGTAACCATGTTAACATGAGCAGAAGATGCAGCCCCACCATGACTATGGTCCTGGCCTTTCTTCTCTTTGCACTTGTTTGCAAAATGTCCCGGTTTCCCACAGACCCAGCAAACCTTCGACTTCTTGTCCTTATGGATATTTGAACCAGGTTTGAAAGACCGATTCTTAAACTTCTTGTTGTTCTTCTTATTGCCATGAAACTTCGGTTTCCCTTCTACAACATTGGCTTGAGCACTATCTTTGACCCCAGAAGATGAGCCTTGTAAGATTTTCATCTTACCTCTATGCTTCTCTTCAATTTGTATGGCCACCATAAGATCATCAACGGACATTGCGTCCCTTTTGTGCTTCAAGTTAACTTTGAAATCCTGCCATGAGGGTGGTAGCTTATCTATAAGCGCAGGAACTTGGAGCCTCTCGTCAACGGGAATGCCTTTCCCAATGATCTTTGCTACCAAATTCTGTATCTTAACAACCTGGTCTCTAACAGATTTGTTATCAACCATCTTGTAGTCAAAATACTTGCCTACAACATATTTTTCTTCCCCTTCATGCTCCTTTCCAAATTTCTTATCAAGGGTATCCCATAGTTCTTTAGCAAATTTAGTATTCATATGCAAATCATATAACTTATTGCTCAAGACACTCAATATTTGTCCATGGCACAGTTCATCATCTTGTTTGAATTTATCACTATCAACAGGCTTAGTAGTTCCAACATCAGATGAACTAGCAGTCTTGTCAGATTCAGAAGATACAGTTTTTTCCACATGAACATCAGAAATAACATAGAATATGTTCAATTGAGTCAACCAAAATTTCATCTCTGTTTGCCATCGCATGAAATTCTTTCCATCAAATTTATCAAGCTTCAATGATTTTTCAACACTCATAATTGCAGTAGTATTCAATCAACAAGAACAAGAATTATCTGTTTCAAGATTGTTGGGATTGTCACATAAAAGAGGGCTAAAATACTACCAAATTATGCACATAAATTGACAAATATACACATAAATCACTAGAATGAGTATAAGAATTAGAACCAAGTTCGAGGCACGCTATGCGTTGTCCTTGAAACAGATACGCCGCCCTCCGTGCACAGGCGAATAATTGCGTTCCGTTCCCGAGATACAACGAACCACACCGTCAGTTTAAAGTTGCACTTCAAATCAAACTGACTAGATCTCGATCAGAGGAGACTCTATTGCTCAATGATGGATGATGAATTAAAGAAGGAGATGAACAAGTTTTTCTTTGTTGTCTGTAACCCTTTTCTGTGGAAAATTGCTCTCTATATATAGAAGAACGTTGTTGGGCCTTTTCTGGAAGAAGAGACGCACTTTTTCGCAGAGAAACGGCCATTTACTCGCTGTAACCGCTTAGCCGAT
The DNA here is from genome assembly GCA_039654745.1 of Houttuynia cordata. NCBI lineage: Eukaryota > Viridiplantae > Streptophyta > Magnoliopsida > Piperales > Saururaceae > Houttuynia > Houttuynia cordata. The sequence goes on along the minus strand of CM077513.1, from coordinate 1,160,035 downwards.
AGATCGTTTTATAAGCCGATCGATCGCTTTGCGATCGATCGCCTTATTTAGCCTAAAATTACGATCGATCGTTTTATCGCGGTACACAAATCCTAAAATTCCAGTAACTACGATCGATCGTGTTTATACCGATCGATCGGGCCAATACGGAAACCAAATTGTAGAAAATTACAGTAACTACGATCGATCGGTTTATCACGGTCGATCGTTCTACGATCGATCGCGTTATTTTGCAGATCGATCGCTGTATTTTTTAACTTATTTGTTTAATTTCAAGTTAAATTTCAACAGATATATGGTAATGAATAGATTGCATAAGAAATTGATCATATGAAAAGGAGGTGAGGTGGCAGTTGTGTTGAGCCTATATGCAAAGGGCACCCATGTAGAGAAAATTTTTATTGTTTTCTTTGTGAAATGTATCATCATATATAAAATATATTTTAATATACTTTCTTTGGCTTGTCGCGGGGGCCTTCATCATTTTAGCGTGTAAGGTCCCATAGGAAAAAAATATTTTTATAATTCCTTTCTAAGATCAAGCACTAGGATATCTAAAGATGGGGCCCAACAAAAACCGAGCGTGGGTGCCCCCAGCAATAGGAAAATGGCTAGCTTTTTTCTAAAACTTGCTAAAAGAAACATAGAAACTGGGGCGCCAGCAACTTTGGTGGGTGGCAGGATATGCGGCCATTGATAAATCCGTAGAAGATTTGATTGCGCCTAAAAATAGTGAGGGGGAATATTCTATTTATTTGAAAATGCTTCTTCTCCCGCTTATTTATCACAGCCACCCTCATGGTCTCTCTGGCTTCCCGCTTATTTATCACAGCCACCCTCCCCCACATCATTTCTATGGGAGGCCCAAGGGTGGCTGTGATAAATAAGCGGGAGGAATAACACTACTCCTATTTATTAGTAAAAGAATTAGGTAATAACATAAAAAACAAACAAAGAATAAAGAATTAAATGCGCCAAAAAAAAAAGAGGCGAGATAGGTATTGTGGCATGCCCGTGATTATCGATACTTTGATTACTTAAAATCCCACTAATTACCTTTAATAGCAATTCTTGATCAAATTACCATATTGAATGGAGATAACAGGAATCCCGTTTGAGGAAAATAAGTACCGTATATATAATGCATTCAATATGTACACAATTTCTTTAAAAGGTGTACAATTTTTTAAAAAATATGTGTACAAATTGACCTTTTGCTTTTTTTATTAACGAATTGAACGTGAAATTTGAGGGGATCTGTTATCTTTAATTATCAATTGCTAATAATAGGATTGGTACATTATTTCGTGTGCCTAGGAGGGGAATTTGTGAAAGATTTCATGCACCTAAAATAGGACGGATATTTTCATTAAAAAATAGGGCGGCAATAGGTAACCAAATTAGGTAGGATTGTATTATACAAAACGAAATCCTCTCTATATTTTCCCTCCACTTTTTAGAGCCACATAATTACTCTAATATAAAAAAGGAAAATTTTGCAGTTGTCATACTTGGCATAATTATAACTAAACCTCCCACAATTGCGAAGAGAAACTTTCGCACACGCTTTAATTCCCTCTATGAGCAAATACCTCGTAAATCTGGCAAGACTTCTTCCCTTTATCTTTTGAGGTTCTACAGTTGTCAACATCCTTAGAACAATACAATAGTATTGAACGCCAACAAGCAAGTCAGACCAATGCAATCCATTTTAGCCTAACCCTCAATTTCAGCATCCTGCACCATTTTTCATGGGTGGGTATTTACTCATGAATGATCCCTTCTTCTACGTCCTCTACAGCCCCAGACAGAGTTCTGGGGTTCACAGTAGTTTTACGAGGCTCATGGGAATACCAGTAGGAAACCCATATGGGAAACCCTGATGAGATGAACAGGGCAGTGACCAATTATTTGCCATCATATTGTAGCTCTCTTCGACTAAATTAGCTGAAGGGATGGGGCTGTTCTAGAAAAGGTTTCTTGTAGACAAAGGAGAGGTAAAAGTAGACAGACCCCAAAAGAGAGTTCTTGGCTAAAGGTTTCGTGTAGGTGCCTCATAAGCTTATTGGCAATTGGAATGAGTTTGCAAGCATTATCATGTGGATGGCTGTTGATGAAAGTGGAGATTTAGACATTGCGTCTCAGGCCGATCGAGCTGTAAATGCTCTCCACCAGAGTCCTGTTCTTCCCTGTGGGAGGGCTGTACAGAGAATTGGAGCCTTTGGAGGTGGTGCAAGATCTGCGTCTGTAGAGAATTTTTCTTCTTAAATGTTACACGGATGTTATTACAAATAGAACCTCTCCCTTCTCGCCTATTGGCGATTGCGAATTTTAGCTTTCCATTTTGACAGATTCAGATGAATATAACCTGTTGTTAGATGCATTTTAGTGAGAGGATTATGAGAAGCAGGAAGAGAACTGCTTCCTACTTAAAGAGTTGGGAAGTGCAAAGGAGAGGTAAAAAGCGGTAAACCTTCAGAAGGACATATTCCAGTGAAGTTTTCAGATGCTAACAATTAATTATCTGGGTTGTTGGTTTCTATGACAATGGCTATGATAGTAAGCCTTTGATCACTATTTTCTATTTAACATCTGTTGTATAATTAAGGTGCCAACACAGCTCAATAGTTAACAATTAATTAAGACATGTATATCTTAGTTTTATAACGAGAAATTTAAGTTTTTTTATAGAGTTTTATATGTAAAAAGCATTTTGGTATAGAACTTCTTTAGAATATTCTCGCATTCTTCTGTATAAAATATGAAAGAATACCCTTCGAGGTTTGTTTCCAATTTTTTTTAATACATATATTGTATTACCTGCAAGGAACTAACAAATTTGTTGCAAAAGGTATGAATCATTTGTGGTCTATTCATTTCATCGCAAAAATTATATAATTTTAAAATTCTTTCCCTATTTCCTAAACAAGGGCCCAACTTTAGTGACAAACTGACCTATTCATTACAAAATAAATTTACTTTCAGTTTTCTTTCTCTGTTTTGAGAAAAAAAGAAGAGAAAATTCATCTCTTTTACGTCAAACGGGATAATTTGTTACAAATGCTTAATTTATTTGTGACAAACTATAAGGTTATGGAAAAAACTAGTCGGCCACGCTAATGCACGGTGATCTGACCGTTGCCTCGCTACGACGTAGTGCAAAATGAGTCCGGATCCACTGGTGAAGCTTCACCAGCCAACCACGTAATGCGAGTCAAATAAGAGTACGTGACTCAAATTTTCCCTCATTGCTGCCATTTCCTGTGTGAGTCTCTCACGTGACTTGCATTACGTGGTTGGCTGGTGAAGCTCGCGGGTGAAGCTTCACCAACGGATCAGTTTTGTGCAAGATAGCCCTTCGGTTAGGTTATTATAAAAGGGATTTATTTTTTGCGTCAAGAAAGGTTTCTCGTTGCAAATGGTAATGCTTTTGTGATAAAAGACCATTTCGACGCAAAAGAAGTAACGTTTTGCAACAAATACATTCTTATCGTTCAAGATAAGTTTTAGCGACGAATTTTACTCCCTCCGTCCGAAAAAGATAAAAACAATTTGCAGAATTTTTTTTAAGCCACAGACATCACATAATTGGGAGAAGTCTTACAAAATAAGCTTAATAGTACTTATTCTTCTTGGACGTTGGAAAAGGAAAATGTACCTATTTCTTACAATTTCTTCGCGACAAGTAAAATTCGTGATATCAGCCGGCAATTTGTCACATCAAAACCCGAGGAAAACATTGGTGCACTACGTTTATGAGATATTACAGACATTTTCTTTTTCGTCTAATACTTTCTAAGTATCATTGATACGGATACTTTACATAACAGAATCGATTCTTTTCTTCTATGCTATCCGAATGACTTATATGGAACGTATTAATTTATTCCGAATCAAAAAATCATTCGTTAGTTACTACCCAATATCTACATAGGTAACTCTTCAAGTCTTCCAGAATTGACAGCCCTCTCCTGCCAAACCTACCACTACAGTGAATTCAAATACGTTTTGCGATCTCAACTCCCTTGCGTATTTGCATCATTTTCGGTTTCCAACACATAAAACCCTGTCATGACCCGGGTTTTTAAAACCATTTTTAAATCAGAGTCGTAACGGAAAACCAGAGGATTATTCCTCTATGCGATAAATCATGAGCTGAAAAAAATTTTCGACTAAGCATCTAGGCCGTGATAACTGGGGTTCACAAATATGGATATAAAACCATATATACATATAGTATTACAAGATGCAAAGTCGATTAAACCAACGCAAGTCCTCTAAGTGCAAGTCTGTCATCCATCTCAAAATAAACTATAAATAGTTGGCGCTCACGCCTTAATACAAAGTCTAGAACAAACCTGGAGCAGGAGATATACTAAGAAATCTGAACGTCCTCACCACAAGACTCCCAAGTGCCACGTGAAGTCAATCTTCCACAACAACACCTACATCACATAAGGATGCTGAGTATAAAAATACTCAATGGGATACCATAACACAGTCATCAACATTACAATACACCAGGATTTGCATTAACATATTATGCAACTTATTACAGGATTCCACTTAAATCTTTTATTAGCCTTTCAAACAAAGTCTTTTATTATTTCCCAAGTTCAAGTTCAATAATTAAGTCTTTGTCCCATATAGACAGACTCACTGAATGTCATACCTACATGACAGACAGCACGAAAACACCGTGACTATCACTCCAGTTAATACCAGTAATCACGGCACGCCCTGAATCCCTCAAGGGTGACTACCTCGCCCATTCCTTACCTTAAAAGGTATGACCGTCGGAAAGGTTTGGCTCCACATTAGCTCCTAGACTCGATGTGGGTCAAAAAACGCAGCCTTCTAGGATGCTAACGTCTCTAATGTTGTGCACAGTAAACCACCTTACAACCAAGGCTCAGGATGTGTGCAGAGCTTCCACCGGTCAAAAGATGCAAAAGCTCTCTCTAAAATCCATAGAGAAGAGGTAACAGCTTAAGCCTGGCCATTAGAATATATAATGCTCTCTCTAAAATCCATAGAAAGATGCAAACATGGGCCAAAATAACATGTAAATGCTATCTCTAAAATCCATAGAAAGATATAACAGCTTAAGCCTGGCCAATAGAAGTTGGTCCGTATTAGGTACCATGACACAGAGCTTCTACCAGTTGGAAGATGTGAATGCTCTCTAAAATCCATAGAGAGATACAGACGGCAGAGCTTCTACCAGTCGGAAGATGCAACACTACCCCAATCTATACCTTGTGATCCTTAACAGGTATCACGGTATTACTAGTATGAACCCTTCTTAGAGTTATAACATATCATTCACAACTGTTGGCTCAATAGCTCAATAGATAGCCTGACCTTTGACTTAATAGTCATTCGGTCGCTTGATCGGAAGTCACTCATACTCATACACTGACTCCCAATCCCAAGGCATTTTAGTCTTTATCTTGATTAGGTTCTTCCCAACTCTCAAGCTCAGCCCTCAAGTCATCATTTTATTATCTTTCATAAAATAATTATGTCTCTAAACCATCTAGGTTTATTAGTCGGATTTTTCTTTACCATTTAAGACCTTTGCTATCAGTCAGCATAACATAAGGGGCTAATGCCCTTAGTACAGTAATATCACACACATACCAATAACACACCAATTAGGGCTTGAAAATAGCCCAAAATCACTAAAAGGAGCCTATGTACCATTCTGGCTCTGTATGTACCATAATTCACAGAAATACACAGACGGTCAAGTTCGATCGTCAGTTGTAATCAATTTTAACTGTCGGTGGATGTCCACGAACAATTCAAAATCTAAACCGGCTTATAAACCGGGTTTACTATTGAACCGGGGTTCGGTTTGGGAGTGGACCGGGTTCGGTCTGAAAATAATCCGATTTCGGTCTGGGAGTGAACCGGTCACTGAACCGGACCCTTTTCTTGGGCCGGGTTTATCTGGTGGAAACCGGACCGGTCGTCTCTCCCAATGAGACAACCAGTCGTCTGGTTAAGGCAGCAGCAAGCTTTGCTGCTGCTGCCGCCGCCGCTGGTTGACGGCGGCTACCCGTCCCTTGTGCTCCAACATTCCGCCTCCCTTCTTCCTTCCACCCAAGGTCCGACTGATCGGGAAGAACGGTAGAGGCAAAGTCGATGACTTTCGGCCGCTGCCATTACTGCGCTGACCACTCCGGCTGGAGAATACCAGTCGAAGGCTCTGCCCTCTCCCGGGCGGCCACTGTGCCTTCTGATTGACGGCAAAGATGACATCTTTATGGTTGTCGCCTTTGTCAAATCAATCGTCGTGCTGGTGCCGATGGGTCACGGCTTCCCGTAGGCGGCAGTGGAGGCAGTCCCTCTGGCGTGACTCCGCCGGCGCCACTCCTTCTCCCAATGCTACTCTGCCGCGGCACTATCAGTCGACTCATGCCGCAGGGAGGTGAACTTCCTGTTGATGCCGTGCTGTCACTCGGCATACACAACAGTGTGCCATCTCACTCAAAATCCACCATTAATGGCACTCTTTTCAAGTCTTCAACTTATATTCCAATCAAAACACAAGTAGATGGTTGAAGATGGTTGAGATACGAAATCCAACCTTAAACATGAGCTGACGATGATCCCCTCTCTGTTGGAGGTTGCTGGGGTCGGCGGAAGTCGTCGAGCTCGCCAGGGGTCACCGGATATCAATGGACGCCAGAGGTTCGCCGGAAGCCACCACTGTCTCTATTTCTACTGGCCTAGAGTTTTGGGTTGAGGTGAAACAGGAAGGAACTTCTAGCTTGGCATAGGAGTCGGGGTCATGGAATGTCGTATCGAATATCGGTAAAATATCGGTCGGCCAAAGAGACGAAATGTCGGAGATATATCGGAGATATTGTGTAAAAAAATATCGGTAGTCAAAAACTAGTTTTTACCGTATATTTTTCACAATCTAACTTCTAAAATGAGTTATACTAATTTAAACAAAGAATAAATTTCAAAATATGCCTATTAGGATAGAAAATAAACATGAAAGGTTTTTTTAAAAAAAAAATTTTGAAAAAAAATTTTTTTTTTAAAATAATTTTTTAATTCAAAAAATACGGCGATATTTGGAATTTTTGGAAAAATCGATATTAATTAGTATCGATGTATCGGTTTAGGCCCGATACCGATATATCGCCAATATATCGGCGAGACGATTTTCCATGGTCGGGGTGGCCTCCACTTGGGTTCAGCCAAGCTACATCTGGCAACCCAAGCCACACCTGGCTATACCAACTGCCAGGTATTACAAACCCAGCAAGTCCTAATGGGCAATTTCCTCGTAATTCATGCAGTATAAACTTTCTGGTTGAAATTGAAGATCCTGGTAAGTTTGAATCTGCTAAGGGGCTTCCTGTCACACATATTGGTTTACATATAGAAAGACATGAGCCGAGAGTGAGACCCCAAGCGAGACCTCTTGAATCTTCAAAGGCTGGACTATAGGCATGCATATTGGACCTCCAACATGAAGACAGTTTGTTGTAAATAATGGTGACTTGAAATTAAAAGAATGCATCCGCGATCGATCGCAAAAGTGATTGCGGTCGATCGGCTTTACAACGATCAATCGTATTTATTGTAATATCTCAATTCTGTAGTCGCGATCGATCGATCGTTTTTACTTTAATATTGCAAAAGTGCGTTGCGATCAGTGACCCGACAGTTGCAGAGTCCGTTTTGTGCAGTTTTATTCTAAAAGTTGCGTTATTTCTTTACATAAAAAACTTAATAGAGTCCTCATAAATATAATGAATGGGAAAAATACAGAATCAAATTTTTTCTCTTTCTCTCTCTTAGAAATCATTGAGCAGTAGCATCTCCTCTGATCGAGTTCCAGTTGGTTTAATTTAAAGTGCATCTTTAAACCAATAGTGTGGTTCATTGTATCTCGAAAACAGAATACCAGTAATCGCCTGTGTATGGAGGGCGGCGTATCTGTTTCAAGGACAGCGTTAGGAAGCTTCGAACCGAATCTTCTCTATTCTTCTTAAAAAATTTATATTTGTGGAATATTTCGTCAAACTGATTAGTGGTACTATCGGCATTGGTTTTAATCGTTTTTCCCAACACAGTTGTAACTTGGCGAGAGGGTGAGAGAATGGTACCGGGATTTCTGGCGACCTGACAGCCGGCCTCTTAATCTTTATAGCGTATATTTGTTGGGGACAACCAAAGTGATGAGCGGAATGTGGGACCTGCAGGGATGCACCATCCCAGCTTTATCCTATTTTTTTGCTTTTCTTTTGTATTCGACAGCCTTTTGCAAAAGCGATAGTAAAAGCAGAGGTGTTAATGGCTCCTGATTCCTCAGCAAGATAAACACAGGTCACACCTTGCTTTCATCAGCCATTACCATCACTGAAAAAAAAACACATTTGACCACTTACAACTTCGTTCAAACCCAGTTCAGAAGGGAGAATAGTTACACAATAATTACATGCGATTGTGCACAAACAATTTTTGAGGTCGAGCTCTCGAGCTTAAAACCCTTTAGACAGTCCGAGTCCACGTGAATACTGTTGTGTACTTCACCTCTACATGTCATGAAGTCTGAGGACGCAGAGTGACTAGACATTGTGGATGCATTTAGTAATAATAATTGCAGAGGGAAGCTAGCTAATTGTCGGCAATGACCACGGACTGATCTGTGCTTCGCTCAAACCTAAGAAGGCGGACAGCATAGCACATTTTCACTTTTGGATCCTTTGTCTTCTTCTCAAACAACTTTACAGCCTAACACTTTTAATCTTAAATCTCCGCACCGGAATGTATATGATCTCCTTGATCTTTGAACGGTTGAATAATATGCTGCTCAAAAACTAATTCCCTATGTGGAGGGAACATCACTTGCGGAGTTTGAGTAATTAACTAATAAGGTTACTTTAATATCAAACGTCTGTAACAATTAGCAATTTTAAGTACGGAAAGTAAAACATAGAAAAGAGTGTCAGGAACAAATGGGTATAATTTAGCCAAATAGAAGGAGGGTGTGGTCCGAGAACCTTCTCATTCATTCGTTGAGTAGTAGATTATTATACTTGTTGTTCAGGGTGTTGGGTAGTGGTTGATAGTATAAAGTATAGATTGACTTGAGCAAAAGAGGCTGATCAACTAATTGCAACGATAATGACCCTAAGCTTTCAACTGCATGCGCGCAATTCTAATCTGGTAGGCTAATTTGGACAAGAAATATAGCAAATAGCATGAAGTGAGCTTGTGCATATATACTGCTCATAGTTTTGAAAAAATACAACAACTTTATGTGAGACCCAATGCTTGTCTTGAATGTGATGGCCTTAAAGGTTGCTCTATTCCTTGGAGCAGACTGGTGATAGACAGACACATGTTCTGACAGTACAACGAACTTACTTGATTCTTGTCAAATTCTCGAGGTTAGACCGAATATGTGATAGTAGATTCAGTGGGCACAATATAAAAGAAAGACAAGCATGGCATCGTGCCTTGGAGTATCTTTGCTCAATTTGAATAAGGCAACCCATCAAAGCATATATTCGCTGTCTGCTGCTCTGTTCTTCACGGCCAGCTTTTACATTCTAAAGCTTTTTCCTCTCCTTTTAGAGGACTACGCATGTCTGAATCTCATGTTTCTCAAGCATCGGGATCAGCCCATGTTTATCAAGTCATCATCTCTCTAAGTACAAGAGACATGCATGTACATATAGCTAAGGAAGGAAACAACAACCAAATGCTTTGTTGATATCTCATTAGCATCGTCTTATTTCAACTACAAACGATCATAATTCTTCTGTTTGCTACAAAATCTGTAGTAAATACGTCAGCTTCCCTATGTCCCATTGAGTGTTCGAAGACAACAAAGATACCATTATGTGACCGCAATGTTGAATAGGTATATGCAACTTAATTAATGGAATTAAGGGAATAAGTTTGCCTTATTTATGCTAATTGTTGTGGACCCTAAAGTTCACAATCATAGGCCTTCGCTTTTATCAAGTAACAACTTCTTTATACTTTCTTGCCAAAGCTTTAAGCTGTAATAATGGATCCAACAAGGACACCAATCCAGATGTCTAGGATACTAGGTACTATCTTATGTAGGCTTTTCTTTTTGCAACATTTCGCTGTATAAAATGAAGTAAAGCATGACATAAGTTGCCAAACTGACGAACATATGATCGGTGAGGGGAGTAGAAAATATACATACACTCTATTAATTAGGATTTTGGAATGCTGGAGCAGTCCCCGTAATTTTGGCTTACAACCATCCAAAAAGGTGCATCTGTAAATATTAAGTCATGACCACTCTACTAATGACGCAAGCCACTGCATGTATTGATCCGGTGATGCGAAAAGCAGACGATTTAGGCATTCAAAATGCAAAGTAGGCATCATTAGAACTCCAGTACGGTTTAGGCATTCTTGAACACTAAGTACCTGCCTTTCAGAACCAGTTGGGCATACCATATGAAGAATATTAGCGCTTATACGCTATATATCTTGGATATATCTATATATATCGTCCCACGCAAGATCTTAATAGGAGGCAACTTCACACTGTCCAATTGTTAGATATTGTTTCCCACAAAAGCTTAAGATGATGGGAAACCAATTTTCAATTTATATGATATAACTTCAATTTACTTTTGTTCCAACAATCATATACTCCCTCCGTCCATCCCATATTCATACATACATTTGGAAAAAGAGATTGTTATTGAATAGTAAGACCCACAGCTAAGAGAACGGTAAAAACTTCTTACAATTACTCATCTCACAATTAGGCTGGCCGATGAGTTGTAAGAAGCTCTTCAATGCTTGTTTAAGTACCCGGCCATTTAAATTGAGCAAAATGTAGCAACTCATATAGCACATGCATTTTTCCCAATTGGGATTTGGGACAGAGGTGGCATCTTTTTATATCTTTGTAAGTGATATGAGGGTGCTAATGGTGAACTCCATGGTGTTTGTGATCAGGAACCAAAGTTGTATAGTGTATTTGTAAGGTAACTAAGTTTTCCAAAAGCTCTGTGTTAGGAAATCACGTGCAAGCGTCTATCAAGTGCGGCACTTGGAATATAATTGGATATAAATGCCTCTAGTAAGACTAGAACTCAGAACCTCTAGGAATATAATTGGACAGAAATCTTTATTGATTTAATGTATATTCTGACAGTATTGGTAGGTGGAGAGAGATTTCACAGGTGCTTATTGAATGCCTATAGAGTAAAGTAAGAAAGAAGATGAAACATGTAGGGCCAAGTGCAAAGGAGAGGTGGGGCTAAACAAGGAGACAGTGCTTTTATATAAACGAGATGTTTTTAGCAAACCAGATGTAGATGAATTGGCAAGCTCGATGAGTAAAGAAAGAAGCGATTAAACGAAAAAGCAAAAGCAAAGCTTTGCCCATGCTCTAATTTCACATTCTCCCAACACCTTTTCCCCTTGACATGAACTTGTGTCGATCATTATATGTTCTCTTTTCAGCAACGCCAGCTTACCCTTTCTTATTCAATCATGATAGTTCTCTATCATAATAATCACGAATATTCAAATCTCTATCTGCCCGTCTCTTATCATTACATTTCTTTTTCTTATGTACGCATGTATACATACGGCGTTACTTATTTGCATGAACCAATATATGCACGAATACATAGCGTACGCCATCTAAAAAAAATTTCTGCACTATGCCTAGCTATGTTTTGGGGATGAAGATTTTAGTGGAAATGACTACGTAAGTTAATTTACTAGTTTTTTACCCCATTGAGTTAGCTGGATTTCATTATTTGTTACGTGTGCTTGTAAGTCCCCTTGGAAGAACGACTTATGTGCTTCTAATCTTAATTATCTTCTGCCCATATCATCTTACCCTGGACCAAAAATTTAGGCTGTCGAATCAGTATAAGAATCATGTATATACGGAATTTATATACACTGCTCATATTACCGAGAGAAAATTATGAGTTGAGATAGGGAGACAAACGAGAAGTGACGGTTATACTAGAAGTAACAAGAAAGAGGAAACGGAGGAAATGGAGGGAGGGATAAAGAAAGCTGGTCACTCAAGATATGTTTAAGAGAAATCTAACAAATTATTTTTTTATAAGTAAAAATCTAACAAATTAATTAAGAGAGAGGAGAAAGTTAGTAATACAGGTGTCAGAGACAATACTGGTACAAAGGCTTGAATACTTCCTGGACTTTGGGTAGTCTTGCTTGCCACCAAGAGTCATGATTGAGAAAACTCTCAGGATTGTTCTCTAACAGATTCATCATAATTAGATTTTCTAATAAGATAACCTAAACTAGTTTCCCTCTTTTTGTTTTATTTGCCACATTTTTTCCTTTCTCATGTGTTCATCTTCAAGTACTCCCCATGTATCTTTAACTTCAATTTAACCAAAAAAATTATTTTTTATATCTCAAAAAATAATCAGAGATTTTCCTTTTTGTTTTTTGCTATCTGATATTCTACAAATTATCAATTAGAATACATTTAAAGAAGGTATATCACCGAGAGGATACCTCTTTTGTGATGAAATTTTAGGTAAATTTACTTATTATTATTAGCTTAGTTAATAACATGAAAACTGAGCAGTAACAGTTCAGGAAGCAGTCACCATCATAATCAGCCGTCCACATAGAACATGTAACCTTTCCAGCCACTTGAAAGAAACATTGATAAGTTTAACTTATTTTGTCTAGTCTAAGCATTTTCATTTGTTTATGGGAATTTACATGACAAATTACCTTTTATCGATGGTAACTTGAGGAGGGCAGGATATAAAAGAGTTGATCATATGCAAGGGAGTGAGAAAGCTGGAGTAGGGTCATGGCTGCCATCATTTCATTGTTCAGCGACCAGATAAAGCCTTGGGATTGAAGGCAGAGAGACTTTAATCATGTCGTAGATGAAATATAATCATCTCCCTGTAATTGCAGAGGTGCAAAAGCTTCACCTGGAAAAGAAAAAGAGATAAAGAACCGAGATTCAACATAGATACAGAGAGAGAAAGAGAAAGAGAGAGCTACCTTTATCTGCAGAACTTCAGAAAGTTTGCCTGGAAAGAAAAGCCAGATAGAGAGAGCGGGAGGGGGGGCGAGTTTTGATTGCCGTCTCTTCTTCATGTCTTTTTGCTGAGCTGACTTGAAAGAAAAGAGTAAAGAGGACACTGCACAAAGTGGCTATGGGCATCGTCTGAAATGACATTCCTTTTTATTTTCGGATTAATGTGAGATTCCAATCGCTTGTTTAAAGGCACATCTTGGGATTATCAAGCCTTTTAAGGTTTTATGGAGTCTGCAAATCTGAGTCATCTTCGTCCACACCAACAACAGTTTGGCGTGTCGTCCTCCCTGGAGCTTCCATCTTTCCATGGAGTTGACACCAACCATCTTTGGAACCAAAATCTTATAGAGTAAGTTCATTTAGAAGTAGGTGTTATTGATCTTTCTTTTATAAATATATCAGTATCCATATTTGTTTTCCTCGGGATTTATGAATGTGTAAGCAATTAAACCATATGTATATTACTGAAACCAAACAGCCAATTATATCCAATAAAAAAACAGCCAATTATGTTCAATCAAGGATCTTATACAGGTTCTAAGGCATAGCTAGATTGTTCCTAAGTTTTGCAATTTTCTTTCTGGTTCATTATTACTGAAGAATTGTTTAGTTTTCTGTTTCTTTTGGTTGTCGTCATCAAGGACTTCAAACTTAGTAGAAACCTGCTAGTGTGCAGCCGCCACTTAAGGTGAAAACTGAAGAATTGAGCTCACTCAGTTTCAATTTATAAATCAAGTGCAGCAACAAAAAATAGGGGAATTTATGTTCCATTTTAATAGTTTATTCTGTAAATATGATTCATTTTATATAAGTATATTGAGTTGATCATGTATTCTCGAGTATTAGAGCTTCTTCTTAGTTCAGCACTATAGTCCTGTGATTATATGTTTTCACTCGGTAAGCAAGGAATTGCAAGTAAACCTTTTTTATTTTGATTATTTATTGGTCGATGGTCAGATTTTGGATCTTTCCATGTTATATTACAAATGATTAAGTTCGGATGAGTTTTATTTTTATTTCTCTGTGCTATTCTCTCTTTTTATCATCCTGCCTTAAACACTCCATGAATACATATTTGATCTTCTGGTGGTGCAGAACTACCGCTAGTATCAGCCCGCACTTTGATGAAGGCATTACAAGCTCAAGAGATCTACAACAGCAAGATATAACAGTTCCTCCTTCCCTCAATACTTCCATATTTCATGATTTGGGGTACCAGTGGATCAATGGCAGGTCAAGCCATAGCAATAACACACCCTACGAACTTCAGCTTATGAAAATCAAGGAAGAATTATCAGAACCATTGATTCCCAAGTTTAGTGATTCGTGTAATTTCGGAAACCTAAATCTGCTTTCCACAAACTCCAATAAGCATCAACAACGGTACTATATTCACGACCTGAACGAGAGGCAGTTGCTTAAGGACTTTTCCCAGATTCCAGATGGAGATTTGTATTGTAATTTGAGAAAGAACCATAGTTATGCAAATATGTGTACGTCAAGTAGAGGAAGCTGTAGCCGGATCCACCCTAGTTCTGTTATTTCGAGTCAGAATACATCTTCGCCATTATCATGCTCATTAGGCATGAATATTTTGCCTCTGGATAACTGGAGTTCTACTTCATGCGGCGGAGATTATGGCGAACGGACACCATTTAGCCCATCTTACCTCAGAGGTGGCCTACCATTTGGGTTGAGTAATCTTACAGAAGTCAGGCAAGATCAATCATCTGGCAGCTCCCAAAAGGTGAGTGAGATTGTAGTCTTTTGGGTTTTTTTACTATCTGGTGTTAGTCATGTCAGCCATTTTTCCAAGATCATCGTTTCATTGCATGTATGTTGTAAATGTAATTTAGGTCTAGCTTATGATACAACGTTATAAATATTCGAGGAGTATTTTCTCGTTTAATAGTATTTGTTTTCTTTTCTATTCAAAATTGTAATTGGTTATTGTATAGCTTTATGTAAAATCATAATTAATCATATTTTGCAAATTTTTTAGAACTATTATCATATTTTGTAATTGGTCATCCCTCACTTAAGTGGAGGGAATACTCCTCTAACGAAAAATAGTAATTTAATAGACATGCTTAACATTTGCATAAACACAAGAAAAAGTATTCTTGCCATCTCCCATTCATCACTTAATTGAACAGGAGAGAAAAAAATTCTGGTTACAAGTTTTCTCTCTAATAAAAATATTTTTCCCCTACTACTTATTTTTGGCATAAGTAAACACCATGATTTTAGCCAGCAAGAGACAACAAATGTAAAATGTTCATGACTAAAGAGATTCATTTCTTCATACACTGTGTGCTTTTTGAAGATATCTTTCATCAATGGAGTCACGGAAACAAATAAAGCAGCTGGAGTTACAGAAGCTAATCCTTCTCCCACGCCTAAGAAGCCTCGCTTTGAGTCATGCTCTTCTATACCACCTTTCAAGGTGCAGTAAAGCTTCACTAACCATCTCTCTTTCTCCAAACTAATGCAATGGAAAGAATAGCAATTTTGTCCTTGGAAGCCTTTGAATAATAATGCAGAGTAATCTATACATGCAGGTCCGGAAGGAGAAGCTAGGGGACAGAATAGCAGCTCTACAGCAATTGGTGTCTCCATTTGGGAAAGTAATCAACGTGTTCTCCTGTTCTTTCTTTTCTCTTAATGTGCAAAATTATTGTCGAGACATGAAACTCCTCATGGTTTAGCGTGTCCATCGTTCTTGAGTAAAAGAAAATACTAATCCTTGTTGTGACAGACGGATACAGCATCTGTACTAATGGAAGCCATCGGATATATCAAATTCCTTCAAGAACAAGTGGAGGTTAGTATCTATATTTGGTTCTGCCTGCTCAATTTAATTGGGTTTTGATTTATCAGAAGTCTTGATCTCATCTTACGTGCATGAAATCGTCCCTCTATTTGGAGTTTGGACGTTGTATATCTTAGTTTTCCAGCGCGATGTACAGGACTTATTTCAAAAGTGGGTTTTTTTTTTTCACGCATGCAGACCTTGAGCGTGCCTTACATGAAGTCTTCGCCCAACCGCAACAGCGCTGCCATACACGAGGTACGTAAGCAATTTTCTTATACAGACTTGGGCTGAGAGCGCTTGCTAGTGTCCTGGGCCTTGGTCCAATGAGTTACTGGGCCAGATTGGGCCTCACGACGCGCACTGGACCCTTTCTCAATATCCTAGTGAAAGAAACTGGAAGCTTTGAACCAAGGACCTCTCCCAGGACCACAGATTCCATATGCTAGCTATATAAACATTGTTTTCCAATAGTTAAAGCTATAAGGAAGCAAAGTACTCCCTTCTACCCACATTAAGTGTCTGGCTTGAAAATCTAAAATGAACTCTCCCCTCCAGACAACTAATATGACAAAGAGAAGTATCAATGTTTTGATTTCAGTTTTCTATAACGTGTGCTCATTTGGCAGTAGTACAAATGGTGACCATTTTCTTGTTAGGTAGGAAAAAAAAATCAAATTTAAAGTCTTATATTTGAACAGGGGAAGAGAGGTGGTTCGGGTGATCAGGGGAGGGAGAAGGAATCCAAGCGAGACCTGAGGAGCCGAGGGCTATGCCTTGTGCCATTGTCCTGCACATCCTACTTTGCCGACGACGCAGGAGGCGTATGGTCCCCTCCAGACTTCAGGGGGTCTATTTGATATGGACTTAGCATGCCTATAATTTGGTTTTGGTGTTCTCTCATGTCGGTCTCTTAGCTTTTAGCTCTTCTTAGGAAAGGAAGGGCCTTTTGATAGGTTTGAAGGTCTCATGTAGGATGGAAGCAATTGATCTTCTTTTAGTGGAACAAATTTGGTCATCTTTTGAATTGCTCTTCACACCTAGGATAGACCAAGTTTGGTCCATTAATATATTCCTTCCATCTTTTGGCTAATTATCCAATTCCTAATCTCATGTAATTGACTGGTCATTTGGTTAGTGAATCGTTCAATTCTTCAAGGCTTCATATTCCCACGCGTGATCTCTAGAAAAGAAGCAATTTTTTATTTATCCAAATGACAAATTAAGTCTTAAATCTTTTATCAACATAGAGATTAAGGAAGAATTTTTCTTTTCGTTTGGCAACAAAACTTAAGATTAAGGGAGATGTAAATAGTTAGCTCATAATATGAGCAAAATTATCTAAGACAGAATTTTTTATTAAAAGTATAATCATTTTGGGTGAAATTATGTTGTATAGAATGCTGATGAATGGGTTGCAACATGTATACAAGTGTTGGTAATTTCTGTTTTAGAAGGAAAAAAAATCCTACTCATTGATTTAAGCCTTCATTAAGATGTTACCAGAGAAAACAAAACTCATCACATACATGAGGTACTTTAGATGTGAGTTCCATTAGCATGCACCCTGCTTGCGGTGACAACGTGCACTAAGGCATCATAGGCCTCACCTGCCTACCTCTCTGTCATCATTATATGGCTGCTTGTGGCTTAAGCTTTTTTTTGTTGTGGATTAAGCTTCTGCATTCAACCTTGTCTTTATTTTAAAAAATATGCAATGAACTTTTTCAGTATGATTGTGAGTAGGACAGAAGGCAAACCCATATTATTCACACAAATGCAATTGGCATTGGATTTAAGACTAACTGAATTTTCAACTGAAACTTTCTGATTATTTTTTAGATTAAAAATACAGTGAAAAAAACAGAACTGGGAGTCTATGAGTCTTCCCTCAGTTATACAATTTACAGGTTTTGTTGTCAGCATCCACCATGTGCAATCTTCTGTGTCAATCACCAGCAAAATGGATTCTGCAAAGGAAAATTTCAAGTTATAGCTGCTTATTCGTGTAGTCAAACAGAAATTTGCACAAGGCAGGAATTTTCCATTAACCAGAGATTCTTTGATGGGAGGATTTATAGTCTAACTGTTATTTTGAAATGCCAAGATGCACAAAATGTGTTGTCTTAATGTCCTTATGTCTAGAATTCATAAATTCCTCGTTAAATATTTTAAGACATTATCTGCATACCAATCTCTTCTTCTTTTTCTTCTTTTTGTCAATGTAAGCCACAAGCTCCTCTTGCCGCACTAGGGCCTGCTCCAAAGCCTGCATACACAAGAGAAATGGATATTAACTCAGTCAACTCTATGCAATAATCATTGCTTATTTACCATAATCTAACTAAAGAATCACCACAACACCAAAATTTCTGCGACAAAAATTTTATAAAGCTATGACTGCTCATAATCCAAAGGGATTCCTTCCTGCATCCTTTGAATTTTTTTATCTAACCTCTATTAGGTTGGAACTTCCCCAGTTGTGGGGAGGTCCTAAGGTCGAATCTTATTGGCTTATAGTGTAAGGGTGATTGAGTTATACACATTAAAAAAACAGTTCAAGGGTTTCTTTTGAAAACCCTTGTTAATGTGCTAATTTCATTCCTATGGAGAGGGAAAACCGCTATACTCTTTTGAGAGAGGGATCTCATACAATCCAATGGTGTAAGATTCTAAGTGGATTTAAGTTGAAGCTAAAACCTAAATATTATGTTCGTGCGACATTGTCTAATTTTCTTAAGGAGGTTCCTTTCTTTGTGTAATGTGGAAACTGTATTTCTATTAGGCCCTTCTTTTTCGTCCTTTCCTCAACTGTATTGTCCCGTATGTTTTGATTGAATGAGAGCTTATCGATCAAAACAAAATTATAAAACTATATGAGTGCCAACAATCTATTAACCAAGCTCAACATTTCCTAGAATATCATTATTGTTTTACATATAAATTGTCTCCTTTAACTGTATACAAGTAATGTAATTGTCTTCATCAGATATTCTTTCAGCATTTCAATACAATCCAAATTCAATTTTCTAAAGTTTTTTAATTCATATAGTAACATTTTGACCCTATTATAAGTTATAAGATAAAAATTTCCACTTATTAAATGAGTATGAGAACTTCCTTTTTGGTAACAGAGTATGAGAACTTATTTTTCTGCCCAAAAAAAAGAGTATGAGAACTTATTTCATAGCAAAACATGATACCTTCTTTGTGGCCAAAAGTTCTGCATCCAAATTATCAATTCGGCTGACGGCAGCATTTAATAGTTCCTCTTTCTCAAAAGGCATTTCAGCCTGCTTTTTGCTTAAATTGCTCACTTTCTCCTCCAAATCTCCAAGGCGCTTCATAACAGAGGGGTAATCCATGGGGGAGATGGCAGGCAACTGGCGGGCCCTAGTTTTAATCACTGTGTCCACAGAGCAAACAGGGGAATCATAGGGCAACCCTGCCCCCATAAGTTTCTTTGGCATATTTCGTGACACACGGAGTATAGTGACAATGCCCATAACAAAGGCCATGACTCCAGAAAATCGTGTTGTTTTCATACATTCTTGGTTCTTGCCTGCATCAATTATGGGGTATATGCCTGCAGTGCAAGACTTTTCAATTGTAGTTATATAACATTTGTGTGCACCAGTCATTACAAGAACATAATTTAATAGGGTTCTGATCTAAACTCGTCGCCTAGGACCGACTCACATTTATATGTAAGTAGCAAAAGGGTAAAGTAGGATAATGAAGAATTTCATGTTCACCATCCGATTTCTCACTCCTTCGAATAAAAACTGCAGGGAGCAGATCATAAAATGTCTCTCTCTCTCACATACCCACGTACACAAGTAAGAAGGATTCATGGAATGATCCGAGAAGAATGCATTCCATAAAATAAATGCATGAGTTGTGAATCTGTCCTACGTAATCTCAGAGAATGTTTCAGAGGTCGAAGGCACAAGTGCATGGATTATTTTAAGACCTTAATTACAAACAGCTAACCTTTAGAGATGGACAATTTTTCATTCAGCATCTCTTTATTCCAGCTGGCATCCACAACCTTATCAACCATTGGAATATAGTCTTCATACGCATTATGGCTATTAGGAACCTGCATGATAAGAAAGATATATATTAACATTCTGCTTCCAGAATAATCGGTCAAGACTTTAGGTATCTTATTAACTTGCAAGAACATCCTAAACGAGAGACAAAAAGTAGAAATCCAAATAATTCCATATAAAGGACAAAAAGATACAGCCAAAAGGTGATGTTCATATGAAAGAAAAAACAATGTCCTGAGAAAAAAGGTTCTTATAAAGAGTGGTATAACACGTTCAAATATCCAAAACTTTACAGAACACGAGAAATTGACAGATCCATTATGCAATTGTCCACAGAAATAAGCAGTAGAAATTAGAGACAGTATTCCTTTTCCAATCCATAAATTTACCAATACATGCACGAGAAGTTTACAGAAACATACTTCCTCCCGTACAGGAGACAATTGCGGATGCTCTATACGATCTCGTGGCATTCTCGCGGATGATGTCCGCCTATCATCAGCTTCTAGAAAAGTGTCTCCCTTTAAAAAGTTGAAAACACAGTATATAAAAACTTATGAAATTCAATAAAGAAACCTCAACAAACAAGAAAAATAAAATCCAATATTTAGAAAAAGGAGAAATAAGCCTGGCTACCAAATATCAATTATACCTTGGGGTATACAATCTCATCCTCAGATATCATCTTCTCATCAGCTCCAGAGTAAAACATGTTCTTTGTTGTACATTTAGCCTCACCATTTTGGACCCTCTATCATCAATAGCAAACCATGCAATCCTTCAGATATGGTACTAATCAGAGCTGAAAATAGCAAATAATCACAAAGATACAGTGAAAAATAAAGACAACTTAGAACCTTCAATATGTCAGGATCATTCCAGGGGCCCTTATCGGAGTTCAAACAACCACCTTGATCTGCACATGTACAAGTGCCACCTAGGAATTCTGGCAACTCTCTGAAATGAATCAAGAAAATATAATTAGCATGTTATCCAGCATTTCCTTCTTATATTAGCTTGACAAAGATGGAAACTAGATTCAATATTTATACATCCAGAATCAAAGTTTCATCGAATAATCTTCTAATAATGTAATTGGCAAAATGTTCTGGGTTTGATTTTGCCTTAGTGTGAGAAAAAAATTAACTCGTGCTGCATCACAAACCCTACGTTGCATCAATGACTTCAAGTAACTTGCTCTGATATTTGTTGCCAAGCACCTGAAAGACAGACCTAATAGGTAACATAGTATTTGTAACGAACATTAGAACATTGAGAGCACGATAGTTTATCATACATGTATCTTTGATGTGGTCTTTGGATCAAGGAAAGACTTTATGGTGTTCCATAACAATCTGAAGCCAGAACCAGCATTGATGATAAACATGCGATTCAAGGTCTGTGTTAAAAAAGCAAACAAACATGCAGCACATGTTTTACCGTTAGCCACAGTGCAATAATATGATACATTAAATGATGAAATCAAGCTCACTTCACCTCAGGGTAGTTGTCACCATCAATCTTTTGTAGACGCATAATCAGTTCCCTTGCCGACTTGTTAAAATTCTTTAGTCCCTGTGGAATTCCTTTATATCAGACATAAGGAGGCAAGAGGATAAAGCTATGCAGAAAAAAATACTACGATCAATTTTGTTAGAATGTGGAGAAGTGCAGAAAAACTACATCAGGAAT
Source organism: Houttuynia cordata (assembly GCA_039654745.1). Classification (NCBI taxonomy): domain Eukaryota; kingdom Viridiplantae; phylum Streptophyta; class Magnoliopsida; order Piperales; family Saururaceae; genus Houttuynia; species Houttuynia cordata. The sequence goes on along the minus strand of CM077513.1, from coordinate 1,138,401 downwards.
GTCCTCAAGAGTAACAAGTACCAAGTTTATCAAGCAACCTAAACAACGTGCAACTATTTATACATACCACGCCCTGGACATCCAGAATTGTTGTGCTCTGATCAATGTGCCGATTAGCTGCAATTGAACATGCAGGAAACTTGACAACAAAGGTTCTCTCAAATTCCTGGACATGATATTTCACATAGCGGTCCATGGTAGTTGCTTGCAACAACTTAACTGAATCGACTTTGCCAATCGTCTCAATGTAGACAGGCCTTCCTTCTTTATCTACGCCATGATGACCTTGTGGGTAGTACTGCCGTACCTCGTCAACTTCAGTGAATTCGAAATCCTTTCAAAAATCAAAATAAACCTCAAATTGGTAAGCTAAGCAACAGCATGGAAAAGGAACATGATGAAAGGAGTCATCATATTGGATTGCACAAAATCAGTTATTTAAGAGATCAATGATTCCCTTAATTACAGCTAAGTGAATAAATATCAGAACAAACAAACTTTCTGAGAAAGAAGATTCAAAACTTATGACGGACCTTTTTTAAATAAATATTTTACCTCCAAAACTGTGTCAGCACCAAAATCCTTCCTCCATTGAAGCATGTCAGACCACATTTGCTTGGTTTTCTCAATATCAAATTTCCTGGCCTTCAAGAACCTACAAGAAAACGAACAACAATACCCTTCAGTGAAAATTTCATATACCAACTACACATGTTTAACAATTAGTTTATATCTACAAAGTATTCAAGGTTTGAGCTGATCCAAGGGAGCACTACGATCCGTAACATTAGCACACTAGCCCATGTCATAAATTTTATCGCGTCTCATGTATACTTGCACATTCATACACTAGGAATGGAGTGCGTGCATAAAGCACGTAAAACGGGGACAGTTCAAACTGGTCTTAACCTCATTTGGGAATTAACTCAAACGCGAATTCATCTATTGCCACTTACAGCAATGAAAGGCCAATTTGAGGCATATGATAGAACTAACCTGAGCATCATATGGTAGTCATCATGCTTAGCAGGAAGTAATTCTTCCAAGATTAGCACCTGGCGAAAAGCATCAACAGCCTGAAGTTCCTCAGCATCATGAACATCCTCAATGGCTGACACGGACATGACTCTACTGCTTCTCCTACCTTTCTTTGTCAAAGAATGCCTGAACTTTGTGGAAGCATTAATGGCTTTCTTCTTAAGAGATCCAATCCTTGTTTTCCTCTCATTCTCAGAAGTCTCCAAATCATAGTGACTGGATGGATCAAGACCTTTAAAGAGAAATTGAAAAAAAAAAAAAATGAAAGTTCACATTCAATATGAGAACTCTGTACTTGTGTTTTTATTTATGATACAATTGTAATGTATGCTTTCAAATAACATATTTTTCGTAAAAAAAAATTGAATATCGATGCATTTGTATGGAAAAGTTCAAAATTCAGTTTGATGCATTACCAGGTTTTATTGATCGCTCCAGTGGTCCAGACATGGTGTTGCTTAAGACTGACTCTCAAATTTGTCCCTGAAAATCAAGTACGGTGGAGTTTGTGTGACAAACAAGTGAGCAGTAGGTTATACAAACACCTGGTTCTTTTGCCAGTTTAAGAACAAAAAGACAAAACTGTAAAGCAATTAAATGTTGCAAGATTCTACTACCATTTTTTTGGCATAAATTAGAACCTTAAAAATCCCTAAAAATTGAGGAATGCGAGTTAGGGTGAAGTCATAATGCTGGATTTCGTACAAATTTTATTAAGAAGCCTTTTAAGACCTATATAACCTATCAAGCACTCATCTCAAGAAATGTGAATGTATGCCATGGGTTTAAAAGAGAAAAGAGATACATATTCAAAGCCATTGTCAAAGAGAGAAATAACAAACCAAACAATTTTAAAATGTCGATAGCACATGAAAACACTGTATGAATAAGAAAAACTTGAACGCATGTGCATGAGGAAAAAAAAAACAAAACCAATTATCCTTCTTTAAGAGAATCATTCATCCAAAAAAAGTAAGGATTTGGACAGGAATTTTATATGGGAGACAAGTGTATGCACAACTCACAAGCACAAAGTTCAGAATTCAAATAAACGCATAGAATGGTAATCAGGATCTTAAAAGGGAAGTCATGAATTACAAATGAATTAATCATTCAAAGTCAGGAAGATAAAAAGAATAAAAGCAATAGCATCTAAATTCCCTTATACTACAATTTACAATTTACAATCAATAAATGAGGAAAAAGCATATTACTGTAAATATCGAAGAGAATCTAGGTTGATCCCACCGCTCCCAGCAGCTCAGGATCAAACCGATGACCTATAGGTAGCAGAAGCCAAAATTGAGCTCTACATTGCGAGCAAGCTTGTGATAGAAACTAAAAGTTCTGAATCCATTACATTCGAAAATGGAACAAACAACCCCAATTTATCACACATATGAGAAACATAAATAAGAACAAGAAACTGGCCATTATCAAACAATGAAGGCTAATAAGGCAACTACATTCAAGATAAAACAAAAAAATTCTACATTCCTGTAGGTGCAAATCCAGGTGAACAAGCTGAGGATTCCAATAATGAGCATGAACAGATTCAATGAAGATTGATAGACAAAAAAACAGAATGGTTTAGGAAGGGAGAGAAAGAGAGAGAAGATAAAGAGATACCTCTGAGAAGACGAAGATGGTGGGAAGGGGGAGGGGAAGGGGAATAAATGTCCGAATAATGCTCTGAGAAAGAGGGAGGCACGACGGGTGGAGAGGGAAAGTAGGAAGGGATTTGACGGGGTCGCCATGGCCTGCTTGCCGTGCCAGGTGCAGGCCGAACTGCCAGCCTCTCCCACCATTTCATTTTCCTCTTCTCCTTTTTGCGATCGTCTGTCTTCCCTCCACGCTCCTACGTACTCTTCTTCAACCGCCCAACCAACAACGTCCGCGCCATGCAGAGCGCTTGGTTTACATATACCATAGGAATTATTAGGTACGCACTGCGTACGGAGAAGTCATGCTCACCACCAATAGGTGATTGGCATGACTCCCTTCCTTGTCATAATTCCACGAGGGATCACAAAGACTCCCCTCCTTGTCACCACGAGGGATCACAAATTGAAAATCTTGTCAATCACCCATTGGTAATGAGCAGGTACGCGCACCTAATGATTTCTCCGTATACCAGGCTGTTGATTTTAAATACCGATGGCACACACGAATGGGGCGTGTGCACCACCGATCTTCATATCGATGGCTCATGTCATGTAGTGACAAACCCTACCTGGCACGGCTCCAAAATTGTCCCATATTATTTATCCTATTTTATGTTATTATTCTCGAAAGAAATTAGTTTGTTGGAGTAAAAAATAGTAAGCGCAGAGAGTAAAGATGTTGATGCTTTGGCTCCCATCAATTAACCACTTAAGATGCGACGGATGGCTGATTTTGATTATGTCGCTGAACTCCGTTAAAAAAAATTTGTGTTAATGGCTAATGCCTCTTTGGAACTCATCTGAATCATAGAAATAAAGTTCGGTAAATTGTGTAGAAATCTATATCTATATCTATGCTGCTATTAAAAGTAAATAGGGTGGAACGGACAACTTCAAGTGAGTTCCCAAAATTAAGTTTTTAGTTAAGTAATGATTTTCATATTAAAGGACTAACAATGATACCGGAAAAATTTCTCACCCTCATTTTTGGCGAGTTCCGGGATGAACACCTATCTTTCTACCGCTCTAAAAGGTCGCCTACCCCGTTTGTTGAAGATTTGTTTTTATTATTTCCATTAGTTCTTTATCCCGTATATCCCCCACCACATTAGTCGAGTATAACCCATCCCATTATACGGACTAAGAACATCTATATGTGTGCAGCAGCAGCCCATTCTCTTCTTCCTCCCCCTCCGCTTGTATTCCTTGCTTTTCGCTATAATAGCGGCAATTGGCAGCAGCACAAGTCTCTGAAAATCTTGAGTTCCACCCTCTTCAAAATTTTGATTAGTCGTTGTTTTGTCAATACAGTAAGGTGCCCTTCTTTTATGTTATTATAGACGTGTCGTTATTCTGTAGCAATTGATCCTTTTCTCTAAATAATACACATCCAATACTCCCTTCTGATGAAATAAGAATTAGACGGACTGATATAGGCATCCGAGGAGGAAAGATACTTTTGGTGAAAAAGACACGGGGGAAGATGTCACGAAAGATCATAGTTAATCGGAATTTGACTTCCATGTCACACTGTATGGACTCCGGAGACCAGCGATTCCTGGATTGATAAAAAGGTGATTGGAAAAATGGGGTAAGTGACCAAAAGGCAGAGGTTCGGGTGACCATCAGAACTGGGGTATGACAGCTAGTGGGGTAAATTACTAACGGGGTAGGTGACCCATTAGTGGGGTTTTGGTCGGGGTTTAGGAATTAGGGCATCGTGATTGGCCGATCGCCGCCCCCATTTCGCGATTCATCGGGTTGTGGGAGGCTCCTCTTCCTCAGCCCAGGAGCTGTATCCATAGCAGAAATGGCAAGTGCTCATCTCCTACCGCGACCCTCTCCCTTCTCCAAGCCCCTCACAAGCCATCATCGTCATCATCCCAGCCCTCCCGCTGCCCTCTCCAGGCCCACCCTCCCCTTCCCACAACTCTCCTCCAAGGCCCTCAAGAGGCTTCAACTCAGGGCAGTCCTCTCCGAGAAGACCCCGTCCATCGCGCTCGAGAAATTCCAGCACTGCTTCTCCAAGTCCGAAGATGGCTTTCTCTACTGCGAGGGCGTGAAGGTGGAGGACGTCTCGCAGTTGGTTGAGAAGAGGCCGTTCTATCTCTACAGTAAGCCCCAGATCACGCGCAACTTCGAAGCTTACCGTGAGGCATTGCAAGGACTGAGGTTCATTGTTGGATACGCGATCAAGGCTAACAACAATCTTAAGATTCTTGAGCATTTGAGAGGGCTGGGATGTGGTGCTGTTCTTGTCAGTGGGAATGAGCTCAGATTGGCTCTTCATGCAGGATTCGACCCGAAAAGGTAGTAGTTTCTGAGCAATGTAGGTCCCACTCTCTCTGTACATTTAAGAAAACCAAATGTTAATACTAATTCCGTTCATTTTGAAGACCAAATGTTACTACTAATGCCGGACGGGGAGAGTTTAGTTATGCGACTATAGTGGATAATTTGAATGTTGAAAACTAAATGAAATTGCAGCAGTGAAGTTGAGGGCTTTCCACTAGAAAGCTTGATTTTATCATGGAGCCATGTTCCTCATTCTTTGCTTACATTACATATGCCTTATGATATACTCTTTGAGTTACGATTGCTTATACAAATGAGAAACTCGGTGTCTTTGCCTTTGTCGAAATACATACAAGAGTGGTAGTGTCTTGTTGAAGTCTCTGAAATTAACATTCTGATGGTCAGATGTATCTTCAATGGGAATGGCAAGCTTTTGGAAGATCTAGTTTTGGCCGCGGAAAAAGAAGTTTTTGTCAACATTGATAGTGAGTTTGACTTGGAAAACATCGTAACTGCTGCAAGGATAGCGGGAAAGAAGGTTTCTGTTTTACTTAGAATCAACCCAGATGTTGATCCTCAGGTACATTGTGCAATTGAACTTTTGTACTTCAAAAAGTTGCATGTATTAATCATTCTGTAGCTTTGGGACTCAAAAAAATGAGAACTTTTTTTCAGATTGATGCTATGTATGGATTCTTAAGCCAGTGGTGTGGTTTGTTTGTTCATCTGTGCTTATTGACATTTGTAGGTCCATCCTTATGTCGCAACTGGGAACAAGAATTCAAAATTCGGTATTCAGAATGAGAAATTGCAATGGTTCCTTGATGTTGTGAAGTCACATCCGAATGAGGTAAAGCTGGTTGGAGCACATTGCCATCTAGGTTCTACTATTACCAAGGTAATTTCCATCTTAGTGGTATTATTACCATTGGCATCTAGGCTCTACTATTGAAAAATGAATTTGTTACATGCCTTTAAGTTTCTGTTTCACAAGTTCCTTATGTAATGAATATCTAATTTATAAGTCAGGTGGACATATTCAGAGATGCAGCTGTTCTCATGGTGAACTACATAGATCAGATCCGATCACAAGGATTTCAAATTGATTATCTTAATATTGGAGGTGGCCTTGGGATAGACTACCATCACACTGGTGCTGTCCTACCTACACCCATGGACCTGATTAACACAGTAAGTTATCATGTCACTTTTAAGAATATAAATATTATATTTCGAATTTTTGCTAATTTTCTCAATAACTCCTTTGTCTGGCCTTCAAGTTTCTTTCCCATAAGAATTCTTGTTTTTCTAGATCTATATGTTGATATTTTATGAGTCCTAATTTTGACCAATAGGAATTTGCGGCCTATATAAATCAAACTTTTTAATTAGAGCTAGGCATTTATTGTTCCAAGTCATGCTGTTCTAATTAGCATGTGTCCTAGTATTTTGCAGACTTTACAATTATGATGTTAGGCAGTGTTGTAGTCGTGTTTATCTTTTATCATTTCCCCTTTGTGAATTAGTTGGATTTGTTTGTTATATGGTACTATGCTATTTTTTCATGCTAAAATTGATTGCAAATTGTTTTCCTCCAATATTATATGCGATATGCCATTTGTTGTAGGTACGTGAGCTGGTTCTGTCACGAGATTTGACTCTTATTATTGAGCCTGGAAGATCACTTATTGCTAATACATGTTGTCTGGTTAATCGTGTAACTGGTGTCAAAACAAATGGGACAAAAAATTTTATCGTTATCGATGGAAGCATGTCTGAGCTTATTCGACCTAGCCTGTATGGGGCTTATCAAGTAAGTGGTCTAATGAAGTGACAGGTTTTAGAAAGAAAAATTGAAGGTTTTCCTGTGTATAGAAAGATTTATCTTTTTTTTTGCAATAAAATTTGTTATTAAGACTAGCGTGGTTTTAACATCAACATAATATCTTTTTTGGGGGTACAAACGTCAATGTATTATGATTGGTAAATATTATTACCAGAAGGAAAGTCGTCTGAATAAGAGAACTTTTAAAGAAATAAAATAAACAGGGACTATATCGTTATATAGTTATATCAAATAAATCACACACCAAAGACTTTGGTAAGGAGTACTACTTATAAGAGTGGGAAACAATAAGTGCATAGTTGAATGTGCAAAGATAATTGATGAGTTGTAAACATAGAAAATGAAGGATAAAATTTTGAACATTTAATTGAAGAATGACTAGAAAATACAGAAAAAGGTAAGCCCGCTTGATGGTGAATAAAAGATGGACACAGCCAGGAAGTTGTGCGCTAGTAAAAACTGGTAGAAAAAATAGTAACTTCTAATTCATCATGCAGGTTCAAAGTAATTGGAAGCCGAGCACATTATGGCTTGTTGGGGACAGCCCAAGGGTGTTCCATAAGACGAATTAAATCTTTAAATAATTTCCAACATATGTTAGTGGTGAATGTTTACGATTCTGATCATGTCTTTCTTTAATTTCTTTAAGTAATTTTCTCACTGGGTTCTCTCATGGATTTTCTGATGTTCTTGATGAACTGAAATGGTTCCTCTTTGCTCTGCATGCAGCACATAGAGCTTATATCACCCCCACCACCTAATGCTGAAATATCAACATTTGATGTTGTGGGACCTGTCTGTGAGTCAGCAGATTTCTTAGGGAAAGACAGGGAACTTCCAACTCCAGCTAAGGTGATTTACAGATTTTGTTGTTGTGCAGCATCTCGTCTTGTCTCGTTCTTGCAGCAACACAAGTGCTTAATCTTGGTGTCACACAGTAGATGGTTAGAAACAAAAAGGAAAAAAAAAGCAATTTGTGCCAAAGAAGGGCACCATCCTGCGGTTGTTTCATGCCTAGGCATAGTTGTCTGGCCTTACAGGTTTATTGGTTGCCAAAATAAATATATAATATTCTTATGTTTTGTCTTTGTATATTCTGATCAGGGAGATGGCTTAGTTGTCCATGATGCGGGAGCTTATTGCATGAGTATGGCTTCAACCTACAATCTCAAAATGCGACCACCAGAATATTGGGTGAGTTTCTCCTGAATGAACAATGAGTGTGATAACAAATCTGAAAGGGTAAGGTTCGCCACAATGATTTAACCCATCTATCTGCCATCATTGACCAAGAACGCCTACGGGATCAGACTGGGGGTCAATGGACAGAGGACTTCCAGGACCCATATAAGTTAGGCTAACTCTGATATGTATGACCCTTCACTGAATGTGTTTAATCTTCAGCCACCTTTCAGTGGCTTAAAATTCACAGGCTATATAGATGGGATTCACATCATAAATTTTGTGGGCTTGCCATCTGGAAAGTCTTTTTTCCATCTTCCCAGGTCTCAGCTCCATGGAACACCTAGCGTTCCCATGGTGGACAGTGTTGCTGTGGCCCAAAGATTCTTCCAAAAGGATCACGTGTCTTTTAGAAAAGTGACTGTTTTGTGAAACTCGAAAGTAGAGAACAAAATCTTATTTGATTTACTTCCATCTTTTGTTCATTAAAACAAACGGGAGACCTGTGGCTGAGGGGGGATATGTGACTATTCGATTTGTTACAGATTTTACTGCTTTGTTTAATTACTCATAGTGGGCTCTTTGGTGTTGAGTTGGGGATTTCACCAACTTGTGATGAAGTATCATTTGTTGACTTATTACACTGCATTTGAGTTTGAGTCTCTCTTTTGGATGAAATGATAGGTGGAAGAAGATGGATCTGTTTCAAAAATCAGGCATGGTGAGACATTTGAAGATCATATAAGGTTTTTTGATGGCCTGTGATCAACTAGGTCTCAATTTGGTTTGGTAATAGCGGATGCTTTTTTTTCTATTTCTAAGTTATGTATAATTGTATGAATAGTAGACACCCCAACGATTCCCTTTTTTTTCCTTTTCTTTTTTAGAAATGACATGGAGAGATGCTAGGTTATGGTGGCTATGCATGTGGGCTATTAGTTTGACGTTTTTTTATAACCTGCAAACATCAATACCTGCTGTACGGTTCTCATAGATGGTTTTCCTCATTGTCTTGCGATTTAATTATCATTATATAACATGTTTGAGTTCATGCAATTGTCCAGTTGGTTCGGAAGAACATTCTGATTCGATAAGTGGAGGATTCCATAGGCCTGTAGAACGTGAAATTGTTATTACCCACCTTTAGTTTCATTAAGCTAGCCGATGGCCCGATAGTTAGATTGAATTTTTTTTTATTTCAGTCATTAAGTGAAGTTGAATGCTTGAAATTTTGAGTTATTGAAGTCCTATTTTAACTGGTTGTTGTTATTCCTAGGTAGATAAGAATCTTTTTTTTCAATGTCTATTAATATGTACGCCATGCTCTCATCTCCTGGTGGAAGTAAATTGTTTAGTTGAAGTTTGCTCCCTTCCCGCCGCTTTTATCCTATTTTCACCTCTTCGAAGCCTAATTTTTCCCGAACAGGTGAAGGCCCTTTTTGTTGACAAGGCGTCAGTCACAAAGAAGTGTCCGGTCTATGCTTCACTTGGTAGAAATGTATCACTTGTATACTTGTCTATTTCCCTGTTTTTTTAGTTTATTTAGTTCTATAACTGGTGTAGCGTAGGTTAATACAGCTCATTGACAAATATACTGCTGCTTAAGTTCGTTATTTCGTGGCTCATTTGTCTTGAGATAGATGCATTGCTCAAATGGTTGCTGATAGCCTGATATCGTAGTTTACAGGTCATATTTTACAATGGCACAATCGAAACTTTCTATGAATTGTTGTAACATGCATTTAGCCATCAGCACGATTGTGGGAACAGGTCGCGGGATATGGGGAAGCCACTTATAACTTTCGTGCAGGAAAATCGGCTGAAATGTTTTCGTTTGACAAGACACGCCTAATTAGCAAAGACCTATTTGCTAATAAGCTGAAGTCAAGATTCTTCCAAGAAGAACGAGCAAGGTGACTGCGTGGTTACCATGATTCTTTGATTTAAAGTTCGGAACACGATCGAGCTTACATTTCAGGCATCACAGTAGAAATGGGACGGGCCCTCCGTTGGATGTATCATCAGATGGCCCAGCTTATAAACCGGCTTCTACAACCCATAGGCTTTTCCTAGGCACGTTTTTTCTTTCCTTTCGAGGGCTTCTGTAAGCAACCAGTTGTATGTAAGATTTATTTAGGAGTCTTTTTCTTTAATTATTGCAAACAAACTTATAGGATGCTACAGGATATATCCAATATCCAGTCTGGATATTTTTGCAATAATCACGCCCCAAACGGCCCCTTAATCGTTTTCACCCAATAGAGGGAGATGTGAATCTTTTTTTTGATAATGGGATATGTGAATCATACAATTTACAAAGTGCAGACCTTTTGGTCTCTGTCAATCTTTCACATATATAAATCAACTAATTCGACAATTGCATTTCACTTTTTTCAAAAGAAGATGGGCTCTGCTCTGCTCCCCTTGACCGCTTGTAATTCCAAGCAGTTTCCGGACTTTCCATGGCGGGAAGAAATTCGCTTTCCCAGTACTTTTTTTTATCTGATTAGCTGAAACATTCAGCGGGAAGTTACACATAAGAAAGGTCAACAAATAAGGCATTTCCAGCAAAGGCTGGAACACCCTTGCTCCCAACACACAAAGCCCTTCATAAGGCTGGTATGACGCGCCAGCACCCAGCAGGCGGGCAACTTCATTCCCATCACTTTTTGGTGTTCCATTACCATCCATTGGAGCATAGCTCCTCTTCAAGGAGGGTTAGGAAAATCACTTCTCTCGTAGTAGTATGATAGGACATTTAACAAAATCAAAAGCAGCTTTAGTATGCAAATGCGCTCAACCGAACTTTTTTTTTTCTGGCCGACGGTCCTTAAATCCTACAAGAAGGGCGATATTGACCGAACTTAGCCCAAAGTATTAGTGTTAATCCAATGTTAGGCGTAAAAAATAAGGAAAAGTTTAAATGAGATCACTCTCATATGGCTGATACTAATTTAATTTATAACCGTTGGATTTTGATCTAACGGCTACAAAGAACTTATGCGACACACTAATTTATCCACTGATTAGATATCCATCCTCGGATTAGAATTCAACGATCCAAAAAATTAATCTCATGCTCATTATACGAGAATGATTTCATGTAAATCGTTCTTTAAAAAATACCTGAAAAAATGAAAAAATATAAGAAATAAAAAATCGCAAAGTGTCAAAATAGAATGTACGGGAGAGAGAGGTACTGAGTAATTTGATATGCTCCATCCAATGTCAATTGTCAATCATGCGTTAACTTGTCAACTTTGGTCCGACCCGCTAGACCCGAATAAGACTTCCATGTTCCTTTCCTCTTCGATTTAAGTCCGACAAAACATAGCGAGCAAAGGGCGGCGGGGAATTCCCTGGTTTTCCTGTCTCCGCTCTTTGATTTCGCGGGAAAATGCTGACAGTCTAGACCCCCCCTCCCGATTTCTTCGCAGACCTACCTTCTCCTCATTTTGATGAAATTTGATCTTGGATGCTATTGAAGCGAAGAGGTCTTGCCCTCTTTCGATCGCAGGTTCGACGCTTTACACTTCCTACTTTTTTATTTTTCTTCTCACTTTTAAGCAGCGACCGATTTGATTGTGAGTGTCTGCAAGTTTGTCTTCTATTATTAGACAGTTTGAAGCTTATATATGTTGATTCGGTTTACTCTGTTGTTTATTCGCATGCAAAATGGATTTGAGTGATCAGTCTCGTAGAATCTCAGTGATCATTTGTTAAATTTGCACTGATGTGTAATACTCCCTCCGTCCTGTTTTAGATGCTCCATCTTAAAAAATGATGATTTTTATTGGATGGTGGAAACGGAAACCCCGACTAATGGAGGGTAGAAGAGGTTCAAAATCCACTTGAATTGACCATATGGAGCATCTAAAATGGGACTGTCCTCTTTTCCAAATGGAGCATTTAAAATGGGACGGATGGACTTATAAATGTAAGCACGTAAATTGTTTTGTCTCTATGAAGACCAACATTAAACTTATTTTTTATCTTGCTCATGACGTCCACTGTGATGATGAAGCTTTGTGGCAATCTTGGTAGCCGGTCTCTTGCTGCAATCTGCATTTCAGTTGGTGTGATGGTGAACTTGTTGATATGAATTATAAAAAAAAAATGGAGATATGGTCCTACATTTTGGACACCTTGTGCATACGATGCTTGTGTATAGAAGTTTTGTTGTGTTATATAACTTATGTTTGTTGCTCATGATCAGGGTCTAATCTGTGTTATCTAGGCATCTGCTTGTCAATTAATGTCCAGATGTTGTGATGAAGCTGGAAACCCACAATCAAATTCTGAAGCAGCCAAACAGATCGATAGCCACAAATTTGGAATACAATAATAGAATTTGAAGAACTGTAATTTGTATTGAATCAATCCACAGATACAACAGTAAAATTACAATTCCTCTGTTTTCTCTTTTCGTGATCAACTAAGCAAAGGAACTCAACAAAACAAAGAAAATCCAAATGAAAAGAGAAGAAAGGGTTACTGTGCTCGAATCCACGAGCTATTCCGAATCCACGGAACATACATGTCGGAGGAGAAGAAAGGGTTACTATGCTCGAATCCACGAGCTATTCTGAATCCATGGAACATTCATGTCGAATGCCGAATCCACAGCACGCAGAGCTTCTCAAATCCATGAGAATAACATGGAGCAGAGCTCCAGACAACCCACTCAGGTCTTCAATAATAGAATCAATCAACTACTCTAATCTCCCACTAAGTTGGGTTATTTATAGCCAGTAGGACTCTTTTCTAACAAAGTCAATTACAAAAATACCCTCAATTAACTAAACATAAATGACAATTTTATCTAACAATAAAATCTGGTAACGAATGTGCGATCTACTGAAATCAGGCTGCATCATGTTGCTCGTATTTTTCCCTTTTTTTCTCTCGTGGGGGACGATTTGCCTTCTCCTAGGAATCGCTGACAGATTCACAAATGAAAACCAGGGCAAAGGCCACACATTCTGTAACTTTTCAGTGTCATCATTAGAAAAGTATCATCAGAATGGTTGCATGCTATACTGTTTTCTACAGTATCTTATTTACTGATATGCATAGACTAGCTGTAGACATTTGTTTTCATTTAAATATGTGTGTAACTGGTATAATACTTGCACTCCTTTTACTGCTTTCAGATTCTGCCACTTTTATTCAAAAGTAGCTTGGTCAACTGCAGCTTGGAGTTTTCAGCGTGTTCACCTCGTGTTTGTATGTTCCAGGCTTTTGACAAATTCAAGTACAGTGCAAAATTTTCAACTATGGCTGCCGCTTCTCCCACAAGTGTCCTAAATGGTGATTCTGTTATTCAACCTCTTCCTCTAAGGACTTACCAAGTTGTTGTGGCTGCAACACGAAGTTTTGGAATTGGAAAGGACGGGAAATTGCCATGGAAGTTGCCATCTGACTTAAAATTTTTCAAGGAAGTTACTACGAACACATTGGACCCTTCTAAGAAAAATGCTATTATAATGGGGAGAAAAACTTGGGAGAGTATTCCTTTGGACTATAGACCTTTGCCTGGCAGACTGAATGTTGTGCTGACTCGTTCTGGAAGTTTTGATTTTGCAACAGCAGAGAATGTTGTCATATGCGGAAGCATGGATTCTGCATTGGAATTGTTAGCTGCATCTCCCTACAGTTTGTCTATTGAACGAGTTTTTGTCATTGGTGGTGGTCAGATTTTAAGGTAATTACTTAGTTTCTCATTCCTCTCCCTGTCTATTTTTTTAATTTCTATCTTATAAAGGAGATAATTTTGTTGGCATTACAGGGAAGCTCTGAATGAACCTGGTTGTGATGCCATCCACTTAACAGAAATAGAGGCTAATATTGAATGTGATACTTTTATTCCTCCTGTTGATGCGACAGTATTTCGGCCATGGTATTCATCCTTCCCAGTTGTAGAGAACAATATTAGATACTCCTTCGTTACTTATGTTCGTGTGAGAAGTGCAACAATAGTAGCACCTGCCTCTGACGTTGATGTAGCCGCTGATGATATAGATAGGTTAAATTTGGAGACAGTTAAATTTGATATAGATAGGTTCTCTTTTCTGCCCAAGAAGATTTTTCAGAGACATGAAGAGTATTTATATCTGAAATTGGTTGAGGATATAATTTCTAGTGGTTCCCAAAAAGATGATAGGACTGGTACTGGAACATTGTCCAAGTTTGGTTGCCAGGTAGGCTTATACTGCACTATTTGGTACAGTAATTTTTTTTCCTTCTATACAGCTTTCATTTGTTAAATCTAATTGTAGATTAGTGCATTTAATTCTATTTCTTTCTTGGACAATTTCTCAGCAGATGCGGTTTAATCTTCGTAAATCTTTTCCATTATTGACTACAAAGGTATTAGTTTCTAAACCGGTGTTTTTTGATTCGTTAAAGTATACATTTTGTTGGTCGATATGTTAACATCGAGTTGCTTTGATCTACCATGAGGCATGAAGTTTCTTTGTGAAGCCTTTTTTTCTGAAGTTGGTGATGCCTTCTTTGTCGTATCAATTAGCCATTTTGGTGACAAGAAAGTGATGAAATCAAATGCCTTTCAGCCTGTTACATTTGTTAAATATTTAATAAGTTCTGCTTTTGGTTCACAGAAAGTATTTTGGCGAGGTGTAGTTGAAGAACTTTTATGGTTTATCAGTGGCTCGACAAATGCTAAGGTAAAAACTTAGTGATCCCTGTCTGATTATCCATGTAGATGGTCTTGTTGAGAATTTGATTGACTTTGCATTTTTAATTCTTTCATAAAGCTCGTCCTCTCTAGTATGGAGTTCAAAGTTTCTAAAGTTAGCGATGTGAGCTTGCACTGGAATTCCAAAATTATGGCTTTTCATGAGTCAAATAGAAAGTGTCACTGTCAGCTAGTCTTATTTTCTGCTTAGCCTACCCTCTAGTTTCCAGCTCTGCAAACAAAATCCAATTTTTGTTTGAAATTTTTTTGGATGATGACTTGTAGAGACCATTTAAGATAGATAGATATATTGAATTCATAGATTCGTGGGTGTGATCTTTTGCGGTTCAGTATGTTGTTTTGGAATCTCATTAGTAACGGAAATTAATGTTTCTGTAGATGATATTATTGGAACAATTTTTCTTGGAATTGATATCTTAAACTTTAACTTTAGTAGTGAATTAGGCATACCTGATTTTAGGGCTAATGCTCATATGGCTTTAGGGGTTTCAAAGCACGGTTTTTCTTCTGCATGTCTATTATTAAATGTCATCTCTATAGCCATCATGTGCTTCATCCCAATTTCTTTTGGGTTGGCAACTGCTATGTGACCAGAAACGCGTATAAAGCGCGTTTTACGCGTTTCAGCCACTCAGCCGTAAAACTCCGCATTTAAAATGGGAAAACGTGTTTTATGGTAAAATGCGTTTTTTATTTAAAGTGCAACTCCTTTTTTAAATGCGCAACTTTGTAATATGTTATTCTTTAACATTTATACCTACTATATTAATTTTTTATTTTTATTATTTTCTCATTTTTTTCACGTTATTTTCCCGTATATTCCGTTTTCTGCCGTTTTGTTCCGTACGCTTACCTCGCCGTTTTATTGCCGTACCCGTACTTTGTCACTTAGGGCAACTGCCATTCTGGTCTTATTGATCAATTTTACAAAAAAATATAGTTGTTTTTATCTTTGTTTGTTGTATGCTCAACTGGAAATTGATAGATTATGTTCACGGTATTATCATGCAAGGTAATTGTTACTCCCTCCAGTCACTTTTAATAGATACAGTTTTTTTTCCAAATACACTAAAAAATTAGTTCATTTTAAAAAAACTGCATCTATTAGAAGCATGGTTTTCAAAACCGGACTGGACCGGCCGGTCCGACCGCGGAGAACCGGAACCGGCCGGAAAACCGGTCCGGTTTGTCCGGTTCAAGCCGGTTTACCAAACCGGCCGGTTTTTATCAAACGAACCGGTGAACCGGAACCGGCCGGTTCGGATTATAATAATAATTTTTTTTGAAAAATTTTTTACAAGAGGGGGGATTCGAACCTCAGACCCCCCCCCTGCACCCATATAACCTTAACCACCTGAGCTACATTTGTTTTGATGTTAGTGTTATACAAATACATATATTTATCACTTATTTTACTTAAACTACCCAAACCGGTTTGACCACGGTTTGACCGTGGTCAAACCGCGGTCCAACCGGACCGGCCATCAATCCGGTTCGATGGCCGGTCCGGTTTTGAAAACCTTGATTAGAAGTGACCGGAGGGAGTATATGTTTTTGTCTACATATAATGTAGAACTGAAAATGTGCCATTTTGGAGTTAATTTGATGTGAAAGCCCATTCGGTTTGGCAATGCTTGCTTTCAAGTCAACATGAGATAACTAGCAGTAAAGCAATTTTAGGTATTGGAATAATGGACTACAGAATTAGAATGGCCAGATGAGTATACAAAGACTTTAAAGGCGTCGCTCAAGAAATAAAATGTGAGGGTAGATAAACCATGTTGGCTGATGGGAAAATCCTTGATTTTTGAAAGTTTAGTCAAGAAAAGGTGGTACTTATATGCAGATCTCTTGGAGGAAAATATGTATGTTATCTTAAAATCCTAGATTCATCATGGTAGATATAGGCTTTCTAGCCTGATTTCATCACTAGAGTTGATTTACGAATTATGACTGTTTTAAGTAATCTAGAAATTGTGGTGTTTCTTTACCAGGAGAAGAAAAAGAAACAGTGGTGTTTATCTATAACTTGCTTGTTTTGTTTGGTCCTACATAGGCTTTCTTCTCTTCCGCAATATCATTTATGTAAACAACCTCTCTGAACAGGTTCTTGAACAGAAAGGCATTCATATATGGGATGGAAATGCATCTAGAGACTATTTAGACAGGCATCTTCCTGGCTTTGAAATCTGGATAAATTAGCTATATATATGCATAATTTTTCTACTAATTGTTCGTTGGTAACACCCTTTAAACAGCATTGGGCTGACAGAGAGAGAGGAGGGTGACCTGGGACCTGTTTATGGGTTCCAATGGAGACACTTTGGAGCCAAGTGAGCTGCAATAACCGAAATTGAATTATTTAACATATTCCGTTTATGGGCTGTCTTATTTATGTTAATGCCACAGGTATATCAATATGCATGCTGATTACAACGGCCAAGGATTTGATCAATTGTTGGATGTGATAAACAAGATAAAAAACAATCCAGACGATCGTCGCATCATTCTATCTGCTTGGAATCCTTCGGATATCAAAGTCATGGCTCTACCCCCTTGTCACATGTTTGCCCAGGTAGCAATATGTTGCCTGAACTGCTTTTAGTAGATGGCTGTCAACTTTGAGTATTATCTAATCCTGTTGACTGCATAACCAGGTCTCTGTTCTGTGTGTAAAAAAAATCCTCTCTCTCATACACATTTTTAACTCCTGACTCAGATGTACTGTGCTTGTAGTTTTATGTAGCGAATGGCGAGTTGTCTTGTCAGATGTACCAACGTTCTGCAGACATGGGTCTAGGTGTTCCATTCAATATTGCCTCGTATGCTCTTTTAACATGCATGATTGCTCATGTTTGTGGTATGGGCATCTCCTTCTTATTTTAGGCTTGAGCTTCTTCATGTTTCTTATGTGTGTGTTTATCATCCATATCATATGCTAGTATCACCTTTAGAAACTGTGGTTTTGGACTTGTAAGAATGATACCAGGAAAGATTGTTAGATGAATAATTGTGTAGGGGGTACTTCAAACACGCACACTTGTATAGGCCTGAATAATACTTGTGGTGCAGCTTTGCATTCTGCAATCCACTTCTTTCTGAAGGCTTTTGCCCAGTAGGATAGCATTGGGCAATTGACTTGATTCCCGCATTCATCTTGGCTAAATTAGATTTTGGTTTCTTTGATGGTAGTGACGAGATTTATCGTTGAGATGAGAGAATAAGATAAAGAAATTAAAAATGATGACTTACGACTATCTCCGGATGTAAAGATTTAAATCATGAGACAAAAATCATGAGTGTCAAATAAGTATTGGAGGTCAATAGCTTATGCTGGCTGGGAATGGATTAAGAATCCATATCAGCACTCCTCCACTGCACAAAGTCATTTAGGCTCTGCATGCGAATAGACAAAGGGCATACCTTAGTGAGATAACCATTGGACTCAAAATCTCAAAGCTGATGGCTAAGGATGATCATTGTGCTCTCAATGAGATTGTCAAGTTTTTAATTTTTGGCTGGAATATAATTCACATTCTCATAACTTTTTGAGGTAGAACAACTTTGTTGTAGTACAGGCACCCCAAGAGGGTGGTTATGCCTCTCCATCCCCGACATCCACCTATAGAGTTAGTCCTGGTTCTGTTCCTTACTCCAGTAATTGTATGGGTTGTGTTTTATGTGTTTATGATGACATTTGTTATTTTTGCAATGATGTTACTTGAGTTGAAGCTTGAGTGGGGCTTTGTACTGAAACTTTACATTTACTTTGTACAAAAAACATGAACTTTGGAGGAAGTTTGGAATCATGTTCCTACTCTACTTTTGACTATCATATCTGCATTGTTGTGGACCTCTATTGAATGTTTAGTTGCCTAAAAAGTGATCGTTGGGTGAACATCTACAGTCTGGCTGGCTGTTCTAGTGAAAATAATTTGTTTCTTTCATACATTTGAGATCCAGGACTTGTGTGCTAACTTGTCATTTAGTTCTCAACTACTGAATGGTTTGTAGAATTGCAATGTTGAGTACATATTAGGTATATATTCTGTGGTCATAATGCATTCAAAATAACAGTAGTTATTTTTTTTCTTCTGTTACCTAGTTTACTGACTTGTTTCACCATTTATAGGTCTTCTTCCAGGTGACTTTGTTCACGTCATTGGAGATGCTCACGTCTATGGAACTCATGTTCGACCTTTGCAGGAGCAGCTTCAGAAACTCCCTAAACCTTTCCCAGTAAGATGATCCCTAAATTTCCATATGTAGTACTCCCTTTGCCTGAAAAGGGTAGTGACATTTCCCTTTTTTCTGTGTCCGCAAAAGTAGATAGAGTCAGGCTTCCCACTTCCCCTCTTAGAGGGTTCACGTGGCTTATAACATTGACTTTTCCACACTGTCTCTACCTTTTTGGGATGGAGAGATTATTTTTTTATTTTAAATTCTGCTATTTTCTTCTACAACAAAAATCTGAGTTGGTTCAATTCTACTTTTGATTACTTTTTTAATGTTTGTATCTACAGGTTCTGAAGATTAATCCAGATAAAAAGGATATAGATTCTTTTGTTGCAACTGATTTCACTCTTGTTGGATATGATCCACATGAGAAAATTAAGATGAAAATGGCGATATAGATCTTTTTGGCAAGAGTTTGTGCAACTGTGGAGATCTCTAACTTGTGGTTTTAGTTCACATCGTAATTAAGTAATTTCCCTATCCTTTCTGCTGATTTTTTTCTGCTTTGTAGGTGAAGTTCTTACCTGCCTGCTTTAATATACACCATATGTCCAATAAAATCTGTCTGCATTTGAAAATGAATTAAATTTATTGGACTCCAAGGCCCGTACAAAAAACAGTCTTTTCCCCACATCTTCGGTGTTTTGCAATTTTGAGAGAGCAAAGTCAGCCAGGTAATTGTGGATCCGTTTTTTCAAATGCGGACAGGCTTTATTGGATAAAGGGAGTATGATCAACTGAGAAGAGGGAAAGAAGGATATCTCTCTCTTTGAAATGTGAAAGAGATTTTAATCACGTTCAAAGAAAAATTCTCTCTATCTCTCTCTGAGATGTGAAAGAGATTTTAATCACGTGCAAAGAACAAGTGTTACTAGTTCCACAAGTTATTTTATTATATGGCAATGCTTTTTATAAGGCATGGATTGGACGGGAAGTCTGATTTATGGATATCTGATTTCTTAAGGGATGCAGCTATATTTGTTGGGGCTAAACATGTCCTTACAAGGCCTCTTTTCTAATGATTCTTCTTTAATATGATTGATGCTTAAGCCACCAATCAGTGTTCGAAAACCCTAATTCTTTTGATTTCACTATTGTTCCTAGCTGACATTGGCTAGAAGTTACTAACCCTCATCTTGATATAGTTGTTAATTTTCTCTTCAGATGATTGAAAGGTGCATTTGCAAGACGTGGGAAAGAACAGCTTGCACAAATAAGATCACTGGAGCGTATATTTTTTATTTGTACTCCAGTATTTGGTGGGACTGAGATCCATCTTTTTGCAAGCAGAAGAGTAATCGAGATTACGTTTTCTTTTGGAGTTGTTTCATGTTTTACTACTTTTTACCCTCTCATCAGTACTTATATATATGTAGTCACAAATTATATAAAGAACCAGGACTTAAGAGACATGCCAATAGTTCTTACCTACATTGATGAATATAGTTCATTTGTCTCTTGAATAGGTTTTATGAACAGAAGTTATTTCCGGAGTTATATCCACATTGACGAATATAGTTCTTTTTTCTTTTCTTATGTATGTTTTCTTAACAGAAGTTATTTGCAGAGTCGTCTCTCATAGCCTGTAACACGGCATCTGCTTGATAGTTTATAGTAGCCCCTGCAGTGGTTTGTTAGGGGAGCATTTGATTTACCATTGCAACTTCAGCGAGAGATCTCTTGAAATGAAGCAGCCAATTTGATCTGGTCCTTCGTTGTATGTTCAGCTCCCCGTTCGGGAGGTGTTACAATTGACTGGCCATTTTGGTTGGGTCGTCTATGAATTATGGGCCCATGAAGTCCCATTAGGGTGTGGACCAGGTCGGGAAGGGGAAGGATTCGTAAAGACTGTTTTCATTGTGTAGGTTTATTTTGATCTTTGGCATCCTTCCGCATTGAGAACGGCTGAATTCCCGGTAGGCATTAGGGATGAGCACAATGGAGATCCAAATTCTGGAGTGTCCCATCTAAGTAATGCTCAATTTCCATGGTGCCATCCCCTTTGTGGCATTCATAGGGTGCGCACCTAAGGCACTTGTCTACAGATACCTACTCCTTCATTAGGTACCACGGATTGACCGGTTAATGGGCCAAATAACAGTAGTTATCTTTTCATTGTTGATTCTTCAATGAGGATGACCCAAATGTTGGAAGAGGTTCTAGTTTGACGGAGGTAAGGGTAAATGGTTTGCATTTTTTTCAGTTTTCATTTCAAAAGTTTTCACATCCATATGTTTTTTTCTCATGTTTTTGTTGTGATTACGGTATTCTTCACTTTTGTGTTAGAATGTTTGGCTTCCCAAGTTCTCACTTAAATCACTGAATTCTGGTTCATGAGCATATATAAATCCTCGTGTGAGATCAGAGGTAATGTCTATTGCAGAGATGTCTGTATTTAGCTAGCAGAATAAAATGTTAATGCTTATGAATTTCAATGGTAATGTTTATTGTGTCGACTCATGAATTTCAATGTTATTTAAGGATGGATAGCAGAATAAAATTCTAAGTATAATGAGCCAAGATCCACTTTGTTAATGTGTTGCGATATATATATTTTAGTAAAAGCCTGCTCTGGGAAGTTCCATCCACTTTTCCATGTGAACAATTAATGCTTAAGGGGCCGTTTGGGGCGTGATTATAAGCAAATATTCATAGTGGATTTTCCATATCCATTGTAGCATCCATGTTTTTTTCCCTATCCAGCTGAAACACGACCTAAGGTGTTTCAGCTGGATAGGAAAAAAACATGGATACTACAGTGGATGTTTTGCTTTTAATCACTCCCCAAACGGCCCCTAAATCTTATGTCTCTCCATTTGGCTTGTAGTTCCAATAGAAACCCACAGTGGACTAATTTCATCTTTTTATCATATGTGTGGCTGAATTAAACATTGCAGAGATATCATAAAATAAAGGGTAAGAGGGTTAAGGTAGAAAGTCCCTTTCTATTGTTCTCCAAAGGCAATTAACAATATTTTTGATAGTCTTACTCTTACCCCTTCCAACTTTGACTCTTATGTCTTTTTTTATTTTATTTTATTTTTAAAAGGGTAATTCCGATTAGCCTGCCCACTTCCCTTCTTTTTAGATAAAGGAAAATGTAGGGAAAGGGATTTTCTTTTAGGGATCAAAAGACATCCAAACAACACCATAAGCATCTCTATTTAACCTTGCCGAAAATAAACGCAGAGAAAAAATCCTCAAAAGATAAACCACAGATAGAAAGAGAAGAAGGGTGGGAGGGGAGAGTGGCCGCCAAGAAGGCTGAATTGAGGCGAAGGGTGTGGCTAGAGTCGTCTGCCGGGAAGAGTGGATGGAGACGGAGGGGGTACAACGGTAGAAAGGAGAATAAGGGAGGGATTTGGCCGCCGGAAAGATCGGAAGCATGTGAAGGGCGGTCTATAGACCAGTTGCCTTCAATGTGGCTCCGCCACTGAGAGCACCCCGTTAAAGCGAACCTAAGTAAGAGAAGAAAATGCCATTAATCAATCATTCAAACAAGATACAATCTTACCTTAGTCTAGAGCTCGCACTTGGAACGACGACGTGGCCCCGTCCTTGCTTGAATCAAACTGCGTGCTATCGGCAACGTATCCGGGAAATGAACTGCAAAAAGTTTTCAGAGAAAAACTCAAACCTTGGCTTAAGAGAAGAAACCTCTTATATCCGAGAGAGAGAGGACAAGGAGAGAAGTAGAAGAAGAGGAATAGGAGGAGGGTAAAGGAAAAAGAACCTCTGTAATGGCAGCCGGCGGCAGAGGAGCGAGATTTGATGGCTGTAGGGGTTGGCTGAAATCGGGCCGGTCCTGGCTCTAAGCCCTAAATTATGTACCCTTGTTAACAACAACGCTAAAGGAGAGAGAGCCTCTAAACCAAGTCCCGTTATCCTTTACCCTCCTCCTATTCCTCTTTTTCTACTTCCCTCATTGTCCTCTCTCTCTCTCTCTCTCTCTCTTATACAAAAAGTTTCTTCTCTTAAACCAAGGTTTGAGTTTTTCTCTGAAAACTTTTTACAGTTCATTTCTCGGATGTATTGCCGGTAGCACACAGTTTGATTCGAGCAAGGACAGGGCCACGCCGTCGTTTAAGTGTGAGCTCTAGACTAAGGTAAGATTGTATCTTGTTTGGATGATTGTTTATGGCCTTTTCTTCTCTTACTTAGGTTCGCTTTAACGGGGTGCTCTCAGCTCTCAGTGGCGCAGCCATGTTGAAGGCAAGGTGGTCTATAGACCGCCCTTCGCCTGCTTTCGATCTTTCCGGCGGCCGAATCCCTCCCTTATTCTCCATTCTACCATTGTACCCCCCTCCGCTCTTCCCGACAGACGACTCTAGCCACACCCTTCGCCTCAATTCAGCTTTCTTGGCGGCCACTCTCCCTTTTAGGGTGTTCACGGACGTCCGTGTCCGTTGGTCCATCCATGTCCGTGTCCGTTCGCTATTTAACGGACGGTCTATACGGACCACAAACCGGACACGGACATGAACTTTCTGTCCGTTCTAATGGTGGTACTACGGACACGGACAAGGTATTGTTCGTGTCCGCGGCTGTCCGTGTCCGTTACCTTATAACCCCCGATCTCCCTTTTCACTCCCCCGTGCCCTAGCGGCTTCTCCCTCCCCCGTGCCATCACCTTCTTCTCCCCCCAATCCCTTCTTCTCCCTCCCCCGTGCCCTAGCACAACCGGGCACCGGCCCTTCTCCGGCGTACTCTATCGTTTCCGACGACGACGACGAAGCATAAAGGTAGTTCTTTTCCTGCATGTGAAATCAGCTGAGTTTTCTTCCTATGTTTTTAATAATCAGGAAGCATAAAGAAAGTTTTTTTCCTGCATGCGAAAGCACCTGAGTTTATTCAGTTTCATTCATATTTTTTTTTACATGTGAAGCCTGAAATGTAGTCGGTACATGTTTATCAGTTCACATCGAGGGATTAATGTTTAAAGTTAGTAAACCTCAAGCTATGTGTTAATTTGCATGACGTGAGCAATATCTATGTAGTGCACGGCTGGTCGATCTCTTAACTTTTGTGAACTGCCAAAAATATGTGTTTTAATGCTTTTGATGTTTGTCCAAATCCAAAATTTCTGCAACAATGGCTTCCGAGCCAAGTATTTTGATTGTTACAAATAACTGCTCTAAAAAAACCTCGGTCCTATTACATGCACAGGTTCTGCTTCTCATTTCAGACTTCTACTTACTGATTTCATGATTACTGATGTGATGTTACATGCATTTACAGGGCTGAATACAACCCTGATCAATACTTGTGGGATAAAGAGTTCACCCTTGCAGGAAGAAAGTACCAGCGTCGAGACTTGGAGGCAAGTACGGAGACACGTTAATCGAGGTTTTTACTTTTTTTTGAAGTTACATGCATCAGTTAATCGTTGAAAATGATTGGTCTTATCTATGCACTCTATTGTAGTTTATTTTGAGTGATTGCATTCTTATATATTGTTTTTTTTAGTGATGATGGGTGATAGAGGAAAAAGTGTTATTGATAGTGAAACAATAGAGGAAAAAGTGTTATATACTCAGACTAGTAACATCTTTTTTAATTTGCACTTGTGAGAATTCTTGTGTTTGGTCCATGGTCGGTGTCCGGATTTGCCAAATATTTGAATGAGGATGTGGGAAATCAATTTTGTCATATGGCTCCAATCAAGTTTATTCTTCTTACTTCCTTCTTGTCCAGACATGAGGACCCACCAACATTTATATTCTCTGTTATATTTACAATTTTGATCAGGTATATATTTTTCCAGGGCAAATTAGTGTCTTGTAATAAATTGGTTATGCTCATATATGGTTCAAATTAAAAGTGTCCACGGACAAGATTTTTAACGGACAACTACGGACACGGACGGACTGGACAACACCCCTTGTGATTACGGATGGACGGTTGTCTGTGTCCGTCCGTGTCCGCGAACACCCCTACTCCCCTCCCACTTCCATCTGTGGTTTATCTTTTGAGGGTTTTTCCTCTGCGTTTATATTTGGCAAGGTTAAATAGAGATGATTATGGTGTTGTTTGGATGTTTTTTGATCCCTAAAAGAAAATCCCTTTCCCTTCATTTTCCTTTATCTAAAAAGAAGGGAAGTGGGCAGGCTGGTCGGAATTACCCTTTTAAAAATAAAATAAAATAAAAAAAGACATAAGAGTCAAAGTTGGAAGGGGTAAGAGTAAGACTGTCAAAAATATTTTTAATTGCCTTTGGAGAACAATAGAAAGGGACTTTCTACCTTAACCCTCTTTCATAAAGGGTGTTTCCAAATGCTTTTTTGGAAATGCAGAAAGGGGCTTTTTGTAGGAAAATCTTTTATTTCAGAAAAAGTACTTCCAAACATGTCCCTTTTTGCCTAGAGAAAGGGACATCCAAACAACACCTATACAAGGACCAAGATAGATCATATTTCTACACTTTACCATGTTTGTGGGCCTTGCGGAAGATTTGGACATATTGGTACAACCATGGTTTTTAAAATCGGACCAGACCGGCCGATCTTACCGCGGAAAACCGGAACCGGTAGACAGACCGGTTTGGTCAAGGCGGTTCAGTCAGTTGACCCGGCCGGTTCGGAAATAAACTGGCCGGTTGATAAACCGACCAACCGGACCAGTCCAGTTCGGAGTTTCAATGGGTCAAACTAGTATTTTTTATGTAAAAAAGATTTGTTTTTACCGGGACTAACAACGATCATTCCCAATGTTTTAACCACGGGACTATTTGACTTTTTTATGTTTATTATGCACAATATATATTTATTATATATATGAGATGGGCATCAGTAGTGTTCTCTCTTAACATCTATCCCGGGTCAAACTGGACCGGCCAAATTTCCGGGTCGATGGCCGTTCGGTTTTAAAAACCTTGGGTACAACAAATCCACAAAAATGTATTTCCTTATTCTTCCATAATAATAATAATTTGTCGAGAGTATGATGGGAAGTTGTTTCTACTAATTTTCCCCCTTCACAATGGATGATTTTGATATATAGCTTGAGGCCTTCTTCCTTAACAAATTACATGCTGTCAACTGATAGAACAATTCCAATTAGAAATTTTAATTGAGCTATTTCACCAAATGACTAGAAAAACTAATGGACTTACCTAACATATTGGATTGTGGTATATTCGGGTTATTTTGGAAAGAAATTCCATGTTCGTGCTGAAAATATAATACATAAGCATCTCCTATAACATTAAATAATGTATTTTGGTGTTTATGCTTGCGACAATAAATTAATCCTTGTCATCTTGTATTGGTAGCATTGGAGATGTATTTTAAAATTGAGTATTTTGATCTCTTTTGTTGAAAAGTGAAAATTGAAGAACTTCTTTGAGGAAAATATGGTATCAGATTTTAATGTATATTCCATTAGAATAGGCCAATAGGATCAACTTATATTATGTACAATCTGATGTAGTCATCATAATCATAATCAAGTAGCGCCTTTTCCCAACTATTTGGGGTCGGCGACATGGATCTTACTCTTCCATTCAGGCCATCATATAGAATATTATTAGTTTTTGAAATTTTATAGTTTATTTATGAGTTTTATATGAAAGTTGCTTGTTAGAGAATTCCATGGTCCATCGTCCAGTGTTGATTTCGGCAGTAATCTTTGGTGGTGATTCAAGAGAAATTTATCCATTGTATCCGTCTTTCCCCTCCTTTACTCCTTCGCGCTATCTGCTATCAGTTTGGTGGACAATGCAAAAACTTGCAACTTGAGATCGTGGATCCGTAGACGTGCTCTCTTGCTCAACGCAGATATGAAGTTAATGGATTCAAAGCTGCTCTTGGTGACATCAGAGCCCAACTTGAAGAAGTTACGAGATTGGTACATCAGATGATTGATGAGCGACGAGCGTAAGCTATTTGGATGCAATTGTTGCAGCTGACTGCAGACCTGCTGTTGACACCCAACAACCCAGACAAGCAGTCCAATTCCATGGCTTTAGCCTCAATTGTCTGGTGCAAACGCCAAATTGATGGCTGCTCTAGCTGAAGAAACAGGACGTTGACACTCTGCCAAGGAAACAATTGTGGTTGAGTCATCAGCACTGGTTCCAATCCTTCTAGTCCAATCAGCCTATATCATCATGCCAGACCATCTCCTAATGCCGCACATAGTGGCTGCCCACAAGCCGACATAACCAAACATGGGACCATATTTGAATGTTCTTCCCTTTCCAGCTGTGAATCTTTCTTCCAACATGCTTCTTCGCACACTCATGCTTTGTCTCAGCCATGGCGGCTTCTCTGTGTTGGTAGCTTTCCCTCAGGGCAGAGGTTTTCTTTGCCGCACACTTTTCCAATTGATCCTATGCAATCTATACTTGACGGAGTCGAGTCTTTTTCACCCGGGGAGAATGATGCAGTCATCATGTAGAATATTATTAATTTTAAAATTTTTCTAGTTTATTTATGAGTTTTATATAGGAGTTGTTTATTAGAGAATTTTAATTAGAATAAGATTTATTCTCGTTTTTTATTTTAGACAAAGTTGGTTTTATGTTTCCTTCTTGAAGTAGTATTCTCTTTGTAATAAGCCTATTTAAACGCCACATCCAGAAAAATAGGAAACCATGATTCGAAGAAAAAAAACAACTATGTTCTTTTTTGCTGATGGAGAAACTCTTTGTTCGGCGATGATGCTAAATAACCATGGTGCCGATGCTATGGTCCACTATCCGGTGTTGATTCCGGCAGTAATCTCTGGTTGTGATTCCAAAGAAATTTATACTTTATCCCTCTTTCCCCTCCATTTCTCCTCCTTAACGTGATGTCCATTATTTTAGACCAACGTACTTTAAAATTCTGGCTCCGCCACTAGGTGCTCTCCCTCTTCCCTTTGTGGTAACCGGCAAGTGTGTGATGATCTGTTCTCTCTAAAGTAGGGGTGTGTAGTTTACTTGATTGAAAAAGTCGTATTTTTGTGGGCCGATCTGAACATATGTGATGATAATGTTTTGGATTCGGTGAAATGCGTAAGCAATGATGCTACCTACTTAAATTTATGCTTATTCTTCTAAAAAAGCCGTCAAATGTTTGTTGGGGCAGCCTTCTGCTTCTTTTTCTATTGCGGGAAGGATGAGAGCTGCATATGAAATACATTTCGCTCACATTGTGTAATCGGAAAGCATTCTGTGTGAATTACGTGCAAGTATAGGAGCGTTAATATTAAAGAATATAAACTTTGAAAGCCACTAAAATGCTATTTTTGGCAAAAAAGATTGCAACTGATATTATCGCCATCGTTTGTTATCATGAGTGTGAGATTGGATTCATATTTTCCTTTGTTATGAGTATGCCAAACTCTTAGATGTCTATATGTGCTTTTTGTTTATGTCAACTGAATTCGAATGATGTATTTTTTGTTAGTATCTCTTCCTAGCGGTAGTTGGAAAGGGGTATGGTGAATATGATGACGTTGAATCTTCTTATCATCGTCCCCTCTTCATAAGGTTGCGTCAGGAAGGGCATCCGGCGTAAAAACTTGCCACTATGTTTCTTTATGTGGATTTTGTACCATTTTGATTCCGATAAGAGTGAAACGTGGTATATAATCCATGCTGCCGCAGATAGCTGAGATAAGGCGTATGATGATGATCTCCTCTTCACAGGGTTGCTTCAGGAAGGGCATCTGGCGTAAAAATTTGCCACTATGTTTCTTTGTGTGGATTTTGTACCATTTGATTCCGATAAGAGTGAAACATGGTATATAATCCATGCCGCCGACCCCATATAGCTGAGATAAGGCGTATGATGATGATGATGATCTCCTCCTAGCGGCGTTTAGTCAGCCTTTCTATCAGTTAATGGAGTCATAATCATAATCAAGTAGAGCCTTTTCCTAACTATTTGGGTTTGGCGACATGGATCTTATAGCTAAGATAAGGTGTATGATGATGATGATGATGATGATGATGATCTCTTCCTAGCGGTGTTTAGTTAGACTTTCTATCAGTTAATGGAGTCATAATCATAATCAAGTAGAGCCTTTTCCTAACTATTTGGGGTTGGCGACATGAATCTTATGCCTCCATTAGGCCTGTTTTGTGCCAATTCTTTTGTAAGAGATGGTAAAGTCATATCCTTTTTTATTGATTCCATCCAAGTTCTCTTAGGTCTCCCTCACCCTCTTTTGGCATCATTTACATGCATCCCTTCTAATCTTTTCACAAGGGCATCTATTGGTCTTCTTTGCATATGCCCAAACTTCTTCCATCAGTTGATGAAGTATGTAGCGAATATCAGCCACATACTTACTTTCTCATATACTTGTATCCCGAGCATTGTCAGGATATGTATTATTCTTCTTCTGCATTTGTTTGCAACTTCATAGCACATTCATATTTGGATCTGTGATATGCTTTTTTATTAATGCTTTGGAAAATTTTAGTCTGATCTTAACTGACTGTCAATAACATAATAATTGCTTCTTTTGTTGTCAATGAGCCATTAATGAGTTCCTTGATGTATTCAAAGGTACATAGTAATCTTTTTGAAGTTTCTGGATGGTTTTGTTTATATAATCTTTGCTACATTTTTTTTTTTTTTGGGGGGGGGGGGGAGGTCCGAGTGCTTAAGCAGCCAGTCTCTTAGCACCGTATTTCGCCACTAATCCCCTTGGGCATGTACACTGTCCACACAACATACACAATGGGTAAGTCAGGCTGTAGTCCCTGTGCCTGTCCAACGAAGGGGGGGGATGTTTGCTACTTTGCCAATACGGCCATATGTACACATTGGAACTTGTATGAAAAAGTTCCTGTGCAATTCTGTATGTGATTATTTATCAAAAACCCAAGCTTAGTTCTGCTCATTTTTGGTTTGTATGCTTTTTATGGATACTAACATTAAGAATTATTATCATTAATCTGCTTTTTTTATAATTCATTTGATTTATTATGTGCATCATGCAAACTAAAAATTTGTTGCCACTATGCCTCTAT
This sequence comes from Houttuynia cordata, assembly GCA_039654745.1. Taxonomy (NCBI): domain Eukaryota; kingdom Viridiplantae; phylum Streptophyta; class Magnoliopsida; order Piperales; family Saururaceae; genus Houttuynia; species Houttuynia cordata. Next base: position 1,108,459 of record CM077513.1, on the reverse strand, counting down.
GGCCATAAGTTCACATTGAAACTTCTATAAAAAGTTATTGTGTGATTTTAAGTGTGATCCCCTTATCAACAATCCAAGCTTGATTCTGCTCATTTTTTGTTTGTATCTTATGCATACTGACGGTAGTAATTATTATCAACTATCTGCTTATTTTTTGTATGTATATTATGCGTACTAACAGTAATAATTAATGTGATGATGCAGACGTTTAAGGCTCTAGATTTTGGTCATAATCATGGCGAAGCACCACCCCGATCTCATCATGTGCAGGAAGCAACCTGGGATTGCAATTGGTCGTCTCTGTGAGAAATGTGATGGCAAATGTGTCATCTGCGACTCCTATGTGCGCCCCTGTACTCTAGTTCGTGTCTGTGATGAATGTAATTACGGTTCTTTTCAGGGCAGGTGCGTGATCTGTGGTGGGGTTGGGATCTCAGATGCCTATTACTGTAAAGAGTGCACGCAGCAGGAGAAAGATAGGGATGGTTGCCCCAAGATTGTCAATTTGGGGAGTGCCAAGACTGATCTTTTCTATGAGCGTAAGAAATATGGATTCAAGAAAAGATGAATCTAGGATGTGTCCATTTATACCATTCGATGTAAGTTTCTGACAATTTGTGCTGATCTTGAAGAGTATCTTGCTATAGCCCTCTGAAACGCTTTAGGGTCAAATGATGGGTTATTGTGAATTTACTTACGCACAACGTACGCTAAGGATAGCATTTTTAGCGTGTTTACTGTAGAACTTGATGTAAACTTTGGTCTCTGAATCCGCTTTGCTGTTGCATGTGTTGATTCGAGTTCCCTTTCTGCTTCTCTGGATTCAGAGTAGTAATTGTTCGCATTGGGACATCACTTATTAGTTATTAGACATTAGACATTATTTAGCTTAGTGTACTCCGGTGGTTGTCTTGAGAATGTGACGTATAATGGAGAAAGGAAACAGTAGAGCACGACTTGATTTAACACGCACACACCCACACGCACATATTAGAGTACTACTTATTAGGTGCTGTATTAGACATTCTTAGCTTTGGGGCACCTCTTATTCTTAGGGGCTGTTTGGATAGTGAAAGAGCAATGAATGTGAAATTAAATTCAGGTGAAAAAATTCATTGACTTTCATGATAAATGTGAAATTCGTTTGGATAGTGAAATACTTAATATGAATGTAATTAGTTATGTGTTTGGATAGTGAATGTGATACAGTAAGTGAATTTTTAAGATGTGTCCATTTTACCCCTACCGAACCTCTTCCCCTCAAAACCCCATATCACACTTCTTCCTCGAAACCCTATTTCTCTCCCACTGGCGTCTTCCACCTCCACTTCCTATCAAGTAAATATGATATAGCAATTCCAACAAAATAAACACATACGGGAGGAGGGCTGAAACTTTGCGTCGCTCCGTGATGCATGTAGTACGGTGAGGTAGGCCACCGGCATAATGAGAGTACCCACCATCCTCAGGTCCCCACTCTCGCTCCTGCTCCCTAGCCATGGCCTGCTCCGCAAACTGCTGCAGCTGCGACAGTGCCACAACCGCTGCTGGATTCAGCCCTGGCGGCACATGCGACAACTCCAAGCGTTGTTGCTGCTGCTGCTGTGGGTAATGGGAGTAGTAAACTTGCACATAATATGGTGGGTCCCGATGTCCGGTGCATAATGCGGAGCCCCATGGTAGGCCCGGTGTCCTACGCTGCCGGCAGGTAGAGCACGCGATCAGAGTAAACGGAGAAGGGTGAGAAATAAAGGATTCTTACAACCAAGAAGTGATCTTCAGAGAGGCCAGAAGTGATCATTTGAGCATGAATTTACATCAAATGTCCCATTGATTTACATTGTCCTATCAGGGAATCAGAAGCTACCCATATCAATATGCAGGCCTAATCCAGAACCTCTAACTAATGATCTCCTGGAAAACACAGCCCTTTGATATATATATATATATATATATATATATATAGAGAGAGAGAGAGAGAGAGAGAGAGAGTTGAGTTTACATGAGATCGTTCTCATATAAGGAGTATGAGGTCAATCTTTATTGCCGTTAGATTCCGATCGGAGGGTGGATATCAAATCAGTGAGTAAGTGAGTGTGTCACATCAAAGAGTGGGTGAGATCATTATGGATATTTATAACTGTCAGATCAATATCCAATGGCTATGATTCAAAGTGGCCTCATATAAGCAATATGAGAGCGATCTCATTTAAACTTTTCCCATATATATATATATATATATATTCACAAGAGAAAAGTGGTACCTACTTTTGAGCAAGCTTTCCAGCTAATCTCAGCATCCTTACTGGTTGGTCCCCAGGCCTCTATCTTATTCCTCTTTTCTCATTTGCTTTGGAGAATGGAAAGGAAAAATGCTATTTCTTGTCGCTGTTCTGTTTTCTTTTAAAACGGCGTGATGGGAATGGGAAGAGTAGTGGGCAGCGGAATCGGCAGCGTAGGAGGACGGGGGCTGCTGGGCCGGAACGTAGGAGGGAGGCCGTTGCTGGGCGGGGTACTGGTCGGTCATGGAGGAGTTGTCCATGGCCGAGCGGAAAAGAAAGGGAGAAGAACAGAGGGCAAAATTGTATTTTTTGAAGATGAATTAAATTCATCTGCCATACCGTTTCAGGTGAAAGTCCTCACGTGAAAGTGCTTTTTCACCCTGAATTTTATCTTTCAAGTGAATTTCTATTTCATCTGAAATTCACTAAACAAACCTGTTTCATCCTTTTTCACGTGAAAGAGGGCTGAATTGACACTGAATTCAGCCCTCTTTCACTATCCAAACAGCCCCTTAGGGTGCGTTTGGCAACGTGGATTTAGACCCTGTGATTTTAAGAATCACGTGATTTGTCTAAATCCTGCGTTTGGCAACTCATTTTTGGGTGTGATTTGATTCTTCCCCAAAATCTCACCCCAGAATGACGTGATTCTTATTATAACTTAAAAGAGGGTCGCCCAAAATGACAGGCCGTACCCTGTCATTTACAAAATCCCACGAGATTCTTTAAATGACGGGATTTAAAAAGTCACACCTCTAAATCTAAATCAAGGTTGCCAAATGCACCCTTAGTCTACTTTTGTAATTTGATATCCTCGAATTCTTGCTCTATGCTGACTCAAACAGTCATCGACACGGAGGGAATGTGAATGTTTCATTTTGACTCAACATTGAAGATATGCATGCTACATTCACATTCATATCCAGCGAGCAGAATATGCCTCCAAGGCAATTCAGAAGACGTAGACTACAGATTTACGGTTCCCCCACCTCAAAGATCCTCTTCGATTGCTCCTCCAGTTTGTTGTGATATTCAGCCTAGGCTTAAGAGTAGAAGAAGCGCAAAAGTCGCTTTTGAATAGCACAAGCAAGAGTGCCTGATTCTTCAAGAGTCAGCATTTTATTATCGGTTGGGTATCGCCTTTGCTTTCTGTTTCTGTTGTTGTACTTCTAGTTTTGATTTGGGCACTAGAAAGATGATCAGAGAAACAAAATGAAGGCGAGATTTCTGTTAAGCATGTCAAGAAGACGCTATGCAGTCGTTGTCACGAGAATGACTTTCCTGGTGCACGTAAGTTCTGAGGGGAGGACTTAATGATTTAGCTAGCATTTACAATTTGCCTGAAAAAGCAGTGTTATTCGATGAGGTAATCTACAAGATAACGAGGTCTTATGTGCATCATCCTATGTGTTGATTCAATCCGATCTACTTTTGAATCGACAAAGCAAATTTTTTAAGCCGCTAGCACGTCCACACAAATTTGACTGGATGGCAAACATTACTATTGACCCAAGTGATTCGTTTTTCTTTTTTCATGAAAAAGGCCAAGTTATTCTGTAAAGATACACATACACAGTAATCTATGGGGCACTGCAAAAGGTGTTGGGATTGTCACATAAAAGAGGGCTGAAATACTACCAAATTATGCACATAAATTGACAAATATATACACATCAATCACTAGAATGAGTATAAGAATTAGAACCAGGTTCGAGGCACGCTATGCGTTGTCCTTGAAACAGATACGCCGCCCTCCGTGCACAGGCGAAAAATCGCGTTCCGTTCCCGAGATACAACGAACCACACCGTCAGTTTAAATGTGCACTTCAACTCAAACTGACTGGATCTCAATCAGCGGAGATTCTATTGCTCAATGATGGACTAAGAATCAAGAGAGAAGAAGAATGAATTATTTTGTTTTTTCTGTAACCCTTCTCTGCAGAAAATCGTTCTATATATAAAGAAGAACGCTGTTGGGCCTTTTTTAGAAGAAGAGACGCACTTTTCCGCAGAGAAAACGGTCATTTACTCGCTGTAACCGCTTAGCCGATCGATCGCTTTGCGATCGATCGCCTTATTTAGCCTAAAATTACGGTCGATCGTTTTGTCGCGGTGCACAAATCCTAAAATTCCAGTAAATACGATCGATCGTGTTTATCACGGTCGATCGTAACACGATCGATCGCGTTATTTTGCCGATCGATCGCAGCATTTTTAAATTAGTTTGTTTAATTTCAAGTCAAATTTCAACAAGTTATCCGCTGATCGTATGAAACTTAAGGTAATGACTCCCGATGTAGTCAACTTGCGCAAGATTTTATACCTTAGTTCAATATGCCTGGAGGACCTCTTATTATGATTCTTACTCTTAACCTTATCAAGCGCTGATTGGCTATCACAGTGAATCAATATTCCAGGAATTGGTTTATTTAACCAGGGTATATCTATTAATAGATCCCTAAGCCATTCCGCCATTCCTCCAGTTTTATCAAGAGCTACTAACTCAGCATCCATAGTAGATCTTGTTATCACAGTTTGCTTGGAAGATTTCCATGCAACTGCCCCACCACCAAGTGTAAATACATAACCACTCGTGGCCTTTGTTTCATCAGAGTCTGATACCCAATTAGCATCATTGTATCCTTCTAATACAGCAGGGAACCCGGAATAATGTAAACCAAAATTTACACTTCCCTTCAGATATCTGAACACCCTCTCAATGGCAATCCAATGAGACTCATTAGGGCTCTTAGTATATCTACTTAGTCTTCCCACAGCATAGGATATATCTGGTCTACTGCAGTTTACCAGATAACTCAAGCTTCCTATCAGCTGTGAATATCTAAGTTGTGATACACTTTCCCCACTATTTTTCTTTAGTCTAACACTTGAATCATACGGCGTACTGACAGGTTTTCTATCGAAGTAACCATACTTCTTTAGAATCTTCTCCACATAGTGTGATTGGCTCACAACTATTCCATTAGAAGTCCTGTCAATCTTTAAGCCCAGTATGACTTTGGCAAGACCCAAGTTTTTCATATCAAAATTCTCATTAAGGAAATCCTTAACCTTATTGATATGATGCACATTATCACCAAACAATAAAATATCATCAACATACAAACATAACATTACAAATGAACAATCAAAGGACTTCCAATATAAACATTTATCTGATGTACACATAATAAAATTATTAGAAAGAAGAACATTATCAAACTTTTGATGTCATTGTTTAGGAGCCTGTTTTAATCCATAGAGAGATTTCACTAACTTACATAATTTTCTTTCTTGACCAGGAACTACAAAACCTTCAAGCTGCTCCATATAGATTTCCTCCTCCAATTCACCATTTAAAAATGCTGTTTTAACATCCATTTGATGGATCTTGAGGTTATAATGAGCTGCCAATGTAATAAGCACTCTAATTGTAGTTATCATGGTCACAGGAGAATACGTGTCAAAGAAATCTTGACCTTCCTTTTGACTATACCCTTTAGCCACTAATCTAGCTTTGTACTTTTCAATGGATCCATCAGGATAATATTTTCTTTTAAAGATCCACTTGCACCCAATGGGTTTAAACCCTGGAGGTAGATTCGTTAGAACCCACGTCCCATGTGCAAGAATTGAATCCATCTCACTCTGTACCGCTTCCTTCCATAAAGGAGATTCACTAGATGACATAGCCTCACTAAATGTCAAAGGATCCTCATTCTCCACCATGTAAGTATAAAAGTCATCTCCATAATTCTTCTCTATTCTGGTTCTTTTGGATCTCCTAACCTCTACATTGGTATCCGAATCTTCAATTCTTCGAATAGAAGATGATGATCCATCTTCTTTATGCACTACAGCTTTACTCTTTTCCTTCATAGGAAATACATTCTCAAAGAATGTTGCATCATCGGACTCCTTAATAGTATTAGGTGCATAATCCTGCCGATCTGACCCAATTACTAAAAATCGATATGCTCTACTATTTTGTACATAACCAATGAACACCGCATCATATGTTTTTGAACCTAGCTTATCCATTTTCACATTTGGGATTTTTACTTTGGCAAGACATCCCCAAACCTTAATGAATTTCAAGCTCGGTTTTCTTCCTTTCATTAACTCATATGGGGTTGTATTTTGTCCTTTATGAGGCACACGGTTTAAGATCATACAAGCAGAAAGAATTGCTTCTCCCCATAAATTCTTCGGTAGACCCGAAGATGAAAGCATAGAATTAATCATGTCAATGAAAGTTCTATTCTTTCTTTCTGCCACTCCATTAGATTGAGGAGAGTAAGGCGCTGTGGTCTCATGTATTATTCCTTATCTTCACAAAACTTGTAAAATTCAAGGGAACAATACTCCCCACCACGATCAGACCTTAGTCTTTTAATCCGCCTCTCAGTTTGATTCTCAACCTCCATCTTATAAACCTTAAATTTCTCAAAAGCCTCATCTTTAGACTTTAGTAAATAAACATGACAATATTTAGAGTAATCATCAATAAATGTAATAAAATATCTCATACCACCCCTAGTAATTAATCCATTCAACTCACATATATCTGAATGAACTAATTCAAGCAAACATGTAGACCTATCAATAGACCTATAAGGTTTTCTAGGTTGTTTTGCTTGAACACATATTTCACTAGTAACATCATGCAATTTAGGAATCAAATCAAGATTCATCATTCTTTTAATAGTATTTGAATTCACATGTCCAAGTCTCATATGCCACACATCAAAAGAATCAACATGATAAACTAAAGAGTCATCTACTTGAAATAAAGAGTTATTACAAGAAACCAAATTTAGTTTAAAGAGGCCATCACACACATAGCCTTTGCCAATAAAAGTACCATATCTAGTTATTACAACTTTATTTGACTCAAACACTAATTTATATCCTTCTCTACTAAGAAGTACTCCACTAACTAGGTTCTTCCTCACACTAGGCACATGCAACACATTACGAAGAGTCAACGTGTTCCCCGATGTAAACCGGATGTCCACATTTCCAACTCCATAAACTCTAGCCTCAGAGGAGTTCCCCATCGTCACAGTCCTATCCTTTACTTCCTGATAGAAAGAAAAAGAAGAAACATCAACACCGATGTGAACAGTTGCCCCTGTATCAACCCACCAATCGGTAGATTCACATGCCAAGTTAATTTCCGAATTAGTTAATACTAACCTGTCATCCGAAGTAACCATGTTAACATGAGCAGAAGATGTAGCCCCACCATGACTATGGTCCTGACCTTTCTTCTCTTTGCACTTGTTTGCAAAATGTCCCGGTTTCCCACAGACCCAGCAAACCTTCGACTTCTTGTCCTTATGGATATTTGAACCAGGTTTGTAAGACCTATTCTTAAACTTCCTGTTGTTCTTCTTATTGCCATGAAATTTCGGTTTCCCTTCTACAACATTTGCTTGAACACTATCTTTAACCCCAGAAGATGAGCCTTGTAAGATTTTCATCTTACCTCTATGCTTCTCTTCAATTTGTATGGCTACCATAAGATCATCAACGGACATTGCGTCCCTTTTGTGCTTCAAGTTAACTTGGAAATCCTGCCATGAGGGTGGTAGCTTGTCTATAAGCGCCGGAACTTGGAGCCTCTCGTCAACGGGAATGCCTTTCCCAATGATCTTTGCTACCAAATTTTGTATTTCAACAACCTGGTCTCTAACAGATTTGTTATCGACCATCTTGTAGTCAAAATACTCGCTTACAACGTATTTTTCTTCCCCTTCATGCTCCTTTCCAAATTTCTTATCAAGGGTATCCCATAGCTCTTTATCAGATTTAGTATTCACATGCAAATCATATAACTCATTGCTCAAGACACTCAATATTTGTCCATGGCATAGTTCATCATCTTGTTTGAATTTATCAATATCAACAGGCTTAGTAGTTCAAACATCAGACGAACTAGCAGTCTTGTCAAATTCAGAAGATACAGTTTTTTCCACATGAACATCAGAAATAACATAGAATATGTTCAATTGAGTCAACCAAAATTTCATCTTTGTTTGCCATCGCATGAAATTCTTGCCATCAAATTTCTCAGGCTTCAATGATTTGTCAACACCCATAATTGCAGTAGTATTCAATCAACAAGAACAAATAATATCTGTTTCAAGATTGTTGGGATTGTCACATAAAAGAGGGCTGAAATACTACCAAATTATGCACATATATTGACAAATATACACATAAATCACTAGAATGAGTATAAGAATTAGAACCAGGTTCGAGGCACGCTATGCGTTGTCCTTGAAACAGATACGCCGCCCTCCGTGCACAGGCGAATAACCGCGTTCCGTTCCAGAGATACAACGAACCACACCGTCAGTTTAAAGTTACACTTCAAATCAAACTGACTGGATCTCAATCAGCGGAGATTCTATTGCTCAATGATGGACCAAGAATCAAGAGAGAAGAAGAATGAATTATTTTGTTGTTTCTGTAACCCTTCTCTGCAGAAAATCGTTCTATATATAAAGAAGAACGCTGTTGGGCCTTTTTTAGAAGAAGAGACGCATTTTTCCGCAGAGAAAACGGCCATTTACTCGCTGTAACCGCTTAGCCGATCGATCGTTTTATAAGCCGATCGATCGCTTTGCGATCGATCGCCTTATTTAGCCTAAAATTACGGTCGATCGTTTTGTCGCGGTGCACAAATCCTAAAATTCCAGTAAATACGATCGATCGTGTTTATCACGGTCGATCGTAACACGATCGATCGCGTTATTTTGCCGATCGATCGCAGCATTTTTAAATTAGTTTGTTTAATTTCAAGTCAAATTTCAACAAAAGGCACCTTCCGGACAAATCTACATTCCTCCGGACAAATCTACATTCCTCCGATACGAAGCCACATCAATTGAATATTGAATTCCCCAGCCAAGAAAACAAGGAGAAAGTGCACACACATTTAGTTACACGGTTTACAAGGCTATAGACTTGTATTGCTTGACGGTACTTGTTATAGCTTCCCAACAATGGCGGGTAGTTATTAGGAAGTACCTCCATGGCAGAGCACAATTATCTGTGGATTGATTCTAGCTGCAGCATCAGCAATACTTTGGACACGTCTTAGACTGTCTTCTAATGTATTAGGCTAATAGCAGACTTTGCACCAATTGATCCCGATGTGGTGAGGCCCATATAGGCCACTATAATATCAGCACCAGCTTTTGCCATGTCAATGGCCTCATCTTGGTTGAAAGCATATGGAGTTGTTAGGAGGCCTAGTCCATGAGTTTTTCTGATCATCTCCACCTCCAACCTATTATATAAAGTTTTAGTAGTCCGATTTGTTATACCAGCAAATGATCAAAATAATACTTCGTCCATACGTTAATAGTCCGATTTGGTTTTCCGAAATTAACTAAAATTGGTGCATTCTTAAATAACAAATCTGACAAACTGAAGCGGATCAGAGGGAGTGTAAAATTTAGTCGAAATGAAAAAATGGCGACGATAAACAACCACCCTTAAACAAGTTTAAAAAAGTGAAAATAAGAGAATGAAAGAACAGAAAAGGACCCCTGCATCCACATGCTTTGGGCCTAGCAATGGGCCCATAACATGCAGCATTTAGTATTGCCCCAGAATCTCCTTGGACGTGGATGCAACCAGTCCGCCAGCTTCCTTCCATAGAAGACGTTCATGCTCAGACAGTACCAGCTCCGAACCCTTTGAATCCGACACATTCCTAGGAGCCTTCTGTACCCGGATCACTTTTCCAACCTGGCCAAATTGAGAAAACATACTAAAAAATATGTTATATTTTGATAAGAAAGATTAGCAGCGTCATCCGCGTTTAGAAGCCGTTCCATTCTCTGCTTTGCAAGTGAAGAGGTGTTGGAGCAATTGGCGAAGAGAAACCGGCAAAAAGAATGGCGGAGGAGAAATGGCAAAGGAATCTCCCGGTTCTGAATGTTGAACTGGAAAAGAACAAACTGGCGAGAATGGGGTTTGTTGTAGCTTGTCAGCTGAAAACCAACACAACTTTGAGAGAGTCATCGAGAAAAAAAAAACCGTTGCAGTGCTCGGCAGAACTCAGAAGCCATGTGTGCTAGAATTCTGTCTAGAAAGTTTTGTACGCCAAGGCACTGTTATTGCTCTTGGAATTAGCCAAGGCACTGTGGAGGCCGTGGCCATGGTTTGCCTCCATGAACTACTTGCGAATGCACTTGGCCTCCGGAGAATTCAGATTTGTGGAGATTCCATTCACATAATCAATCTTCTTAGCAATCCTAATTCAGTTGTTCACTGGATGATCTGTGGGATCATGGACCAGATTAGAGGTTCCATGGACCACACCCCAATTTCTTTTCCATATTTTGTTCACCGACCTTTCTAGTCGTGCATTTCCTAGACTTATTTCCATGATCCATGTGACACCTAAGTCTCTAGATTTGCCAAACCCAGCTTTGCAGAAATCCCATAAGTGTAAGTGCGGGAGAACATCATCCGTTTTGTGGTTACTCTTATGGTCAAGAAAAATGCTTCTCCCGCTTTTTTATCACAGCCATGGAAACAAGTCTGGGCTCCACATTGCCTTTCCTTTCACCACACTGGTTGGCGGTGGTAAAAAAGCGGGAAGAATAGCACTACTCTCTGGGCAATCACTTAGGCTGAAACCTCTCCTCCGCTAGTGTAAAGATCAAAGCTCCTACCCCTTTGCCAACCTAGTGCAACACTAGGCTAAACCTAGGTACTGACGGTCAAGACTCAAGGTGCCAAATTATTGGCATAAACAGTAGTGACTTGAAATGGACCCGAGTGTGATTATCAGTTGATCATTGCCAACTGATGACTTGTCCCCATCGTAGTATAGCTAGTGTGCTCACATAGGCCTTTTGGTTCATCTAGTTCCCCCTCTTGTCGTCCATCATTGACTAAGAAACAGTCTGAGTCTGATTTTGACGTTCTAAACCTAGAAAAATGATTCTTCTTCCGCTTTATTTTCACGGCCACCTCACGTGGCCTTTATAGAAATGCTATGGCCCCACATTTCATTTCTTTAGAGCGGGAAGAATAGCATGACTCTCTAAACTAATTTTCCGTCAGTTTCTTTCAACAGTGATCATATTTTGATTAGCACTCTATATGATATATGATAATGAGACAAGAAAAAAGTGGCTCCAAGGATTAAATGACTCAAACTTGCCTGATTATATGTCTCCAACAGTGAACTCTATCCACCCGTTACTTGAATTAAAACTACTCTAGCTGCTTATTGTCCAGATTATCTTGCTTGAAATTTCTAATCTCATCCAGTGCATATGGCTTAAATTTGACTGCCCTATTAAGGTCCTACCATGCGACCCCCAAGCCTATTATATTCAGACTTTCACATTCATTGAATGCCTATAAAAACATTAAATAACGAATTAAATAAATTATTATATATCATATTTTCCAAATAGATGCTGCCCCCCATCTTCATCCACTTGATAAATCAATGTTTTGGATGTTTTACTTTTACTATTCATTTCTGGTTTTTTTCACTTTTACTTGAGGTGTTTTAGCTGGATAGTGAAAAAAACCAGAAATGAAAAGTGAAAGTAAAATATCCATTGTGGATGTTTTGTTTTTTTTTCACGCCCCAAACGCCCACTAAATAAAAACTGCCGAAGGGAATCTGTTTTAAGGGATTTGTAACTAGGTTCCGGCAAGATGACTGTATATCCCTTTTTTACAACAGAATTAGATACCCATATGATGATATCAAGGGACCCTCACCTAAACCACAACTTCCGACACCAGTCCTTTTGTAGGTGGATAATTGGAGAACAAAATCCAGAGGATTCTCCCAGTCTTGCAACCTGGAAAAGACAGTAAAGCAAAAAAGAAGTGGGATGAGGCCATGAGGGAGAGAAAAAAATGCCTTGCAGCACTCTAGGAGTCGATTTTCAAACAGGCGGGGTCCCAGTTGGGGACATGACAGCTAGTGGACGCAGGAGCCAAAGATATTATTGCAAGAGTAACAGACAAATAAAAAGGTTATCTAAATTTAGTTTCCTGTTGTCATTTTCTTTCCATGATCCATACTCCAAATGGTCCAATCTGCTTTACTTATTCCAAGTCTTTCTTTCTTCCTTCTAATTTGATCCGATTCTGGTTCTTTCTTTAGGTTATACTAAAACTAAAATAAGTGTTATCATGAAACTAAACTTTGGTTAGCTAAAACAATACAATAAGGTAGTTGCCACTGGTTAAAAATAGCAGATGTACAGCTTAGCAGATTACAATCGGATACTTGCTCCCTTTGAATCATGATAAGGAAAGAATAGATCAGTAAAGAAGAAGATAGAAAATAAGAAAGGGAAGTAAACTATTGGATAGTCCCTCTTTAAAACTAAAAAGCCAAAATTAACGTGCAATTAGGTAGATCACAACAAGATACTGGTTTTGGTTACACTTGAGATGCCCGCTTCAGGTTTAGAGAATTTTTGCTAGTCGCAATTTTCAGAACCAGACGGAACTCGGAACACTAGTTGTTGTTGGGATTGTCACATAAAAGAGGGCTAAAATACTACCAAATTATGCACATATATTGACAAATATACATATGAAATACTAGAATAAGTATAAGAATTAGAACCAGGTTCGAGGCACGCTATGCGTTGTCCTTGAAACAGATATGCCGCCCTCCGTGCACAGGCGAATAACCGCGTTCCGTTCCCGAGATACAACAAACCACACCGTCAGTTTAAAGTTGCACTTCAAATCAAACTGACTGGATCTCGATCAGAGGAGACTCTATTGCTCAATGACGGATGATGAATTAAGAGTGAAGAAGAACAAGTTTTTCTTTCTTGTATGTAACTCTTTTCTGCAGAAACTCGTTCTCTATATATAGAAGAACGCTGTTTAGCCTTTTTAGGAAGAAGAGACGCAATTTTCCGCAGAGAAACGGCCATTTACTCGCTGTAACCGCTTAGCCGATCGATCGTTTTATAAGTTGATCGATCGCTTTGCGATCGATCGCCTTATTTAGCCTAAAATTACGATCGATCGTTTTATTGCGGTGTACAAATCCTAAAATTTCAGTAACTACGATCGATTGTTTTTATACCGATCGATCGGGCCAATACGAAAACCAAATTTCACAAAATTACAGTAACTACGAACGATCTGTTTATCACGGTCGATCGTTACACGATCGATCGCGTTATTTTGCCGATCGATCGCTGCATTTTTTAATTTATTTGTTTAATTTCAAGTCAATTTTCAACAATCCCCACCATGACTTGATATTAAACCACTCTACACACTAAAATGCATACGACACATGAATGAGACATTGAGCAATAGTACTCTAAGTTTTCGGCGATAGGTACCTTGCGGGTTTGAACCTACACCTAGTTTGGTAGGCCGTCACTCTCACAAGTTCGAAGTGAACTAAGTCTTGAACTTGAACCTTAGAGCAAGAGCTTTGACAAACCTAACAGTTAGAGTAACTCCCTTTTCGAGATCATTCGGGGTAGTGCTTTATGGCCATGCGCCTTGTATCTTTTCATGAATTGCACATTAGAGAACAAGCCCTCGTTCTCCTTAACTGCGACCTCAGTGGCACTCATATAGGTGATAGTCTCCAAGGGTAATCTGCATAACAATACCCTGTTTTTTAAGCCTTGACCTCATTAAGACTTTCGTCATCCTATTTCATATGCAATAGAGCACTCTCATCATCACACGGGAACGAGCATACAATTTATTATATTAGTGCTCTCCAAGTCACGCATTAGCTTGTTATTACCCATTGAATCTTCGTCGTGGGATCTCCACTCAGAGAGATTGGGTTGCTACTAACGATGACTTAAATCATAGGCTTTAAGCCTCATTCCCCTAGATGAGTTAAAGACTTGTCCTGCCGACAACCCTTTAGTAAACGAATCAGCCAAGTTATCCGCTGATCGAATGAAACTTAAGGTAATGACTCCCGATGTAGTCAACTTGCGCAAGATTTTATACCTTAGTTCAATATGCCTAGAGGACCTCTTATTATGATTCTTACTCTTAACCTTATCAAGAGCTGATTGGCTATCACAATGAATCAAAATTCCAGGAATTGGCTTATTCAACCAGGGTATATCTATTAATAGATCCCTAAGCCATTCCGCCATTCCTCCAGTTTTATCAAGAGCTACTAACTCAGCATCCATAGTAGATCTTGTTATCACAGTTTGCTTGGAAGATTTCCATGCAACTGCCCCACCACCAAGTGTAAACACATAACCACTCGTGGCCTTTGTTTCATCAGAATCTGATACCCAATTAGCATCACTGTATCCTTCTAATACAGCAGGGAACCCGGAATAATGTAAACCGAAATTTACACTTCCCTTCAGAAATCTGAACACTCTCTCAATGGCAATCCAATGAGACTCATTAGGGCTCTTAGTGTATCTACTTAGTCTTCCCACAGCATAGGATATATCCGGTCTACTGCAGTTTGCCAAATAACTCAAACTTCCTATCAGCTGTGAATATCTAAGTTGTGACACACTTTTCCCAAGATTTTTCTTTAGTCTTACACTTGAATCATACGGCGTACTGACAGGTTTTCTATCGAAGTAACCATACTTCTTTAGAATCTTCTCCACATAGTGTGATTGACTCACAACTATTCCATTAGAAGTCCTATCAATCTTTAAGCCCAATATGACTTTGGCAAGACCCAAGTCTTTCATATCAAAATTCTCGTTAAGGAAATCCTTAACCTTATTGATATGATCCACATTATCACCAAACAATAAAATGTCATCAACATACAAACATAACATCACAAAACTATCGTTAAAAGACTTCCAATATAAACATTTATCCGATGTACATACAACAAAATTATTAGAAAGAAGAACATTATCAAACTTTTGATGCCATTGTTTAGGAGCCTGTTTTAACCCATAGAGAGATTTAACTAACTTACATACTTTTCTTTCTTGACCAGGAACTACAAAACCTTCAGGCTGCTTCATATAGATTTCCTCCTCTAATTCACCATTTAAAAATGCTGTTTTGACATCCATTTGATGGATCTCGAGGTTATAATGAGCTGCCAATGCAATAAGCACTCTAATTGTAGTTATCATGGTCACAGGAGAATACGTGTCAAAGAAATCTTGACCTTCCTTTTGACTATACCCTTTAGCCACTAATATAGCTTTGTACTTTTCAATGGATCCATCAGGATAATATTTTCTTTTAAAAATCCACTTGCACCCAATGGGTTTAAACCCTGGAGGTAGATTCGTTAGAACCCACGTCCCATGTGCAAGGATTTAATCCATCTCACTCTGTACCACCTCCTTCCATAAAGGAGATTCACTAGATGACATAGCCTCACTAAAAGTCAAAGGATCCTCATTCTCCACCATGTAAGTATAAAAGTCATCTCCATAATTCTTCTCTATTCTGGTTCTTTTAGATCTCCTAACCTCTACATTGGTATCCGAATCTTCAATTCTTGGAATAGAAGATGATGAGCCATCTTCTTTATGCACTACAGCTTTACTCTTTTCCTTCATAGGAAATACATTCTCAAAGAATGTTGCATCATCGAACTCCTTAATAGTATTAGGTGCATAATCATGCCGATCTGACCCAATTACTAAAAACCGATATGCTCTACTATTTTGTGCATAACCAATGAACACCGCATCATATGTTTTTGAACCTAACTTATCCATTTTCACGTTTGGGATTTTTACTTTGGCAAGACATCCCCAAACCTTAATGAATTTCAAGCTCGGTTTTCTTCCTTTCATTAACTCATATGGGGTTGTATTTTGTCCTTTATGAGGCACACGGTTTAAGATCATACAAGCAGAAAGAATTGCTTCTCCCCATAAATTCTTCGGTAGACCCGAAGATGAAAGCATAGAATTAATCATGTCAATGAAAGTTCTATTCTTTCTTTCTGTCACTCCATTAGATTGAGGAGAGTAAGGCGCTGTGGTCTCATGTATTATTCCTTGATCTTCACAAAACTTGTAAAATTCAAAGGAACAATACTCCCCACCACGATCAGACCTTAGTCTTTTAATCCGCCTCTCAGTTTGATTCTCAACCTCCATCTTATAGACTTTAAACTTCTCAAAAGCCTCATCTTTAGACTTTAGTAAATAAACATGACAATATTTAGAGTAATCATCAATAAATGTAATGAAATATCTCATACCACCCCTAGTAATTAATCCATTCAGTTCACATATATCCGAATGAACTAATTCAAGCAAACATGTAGACCTATCAATAGACCTATAAGGTTTCCTAGGTTGTTTTGCTTGAACACATATTTCACATTTATCACTGGTTACATCATGCAATTTCAGAATCAAATCAAGATTCATCATTCTTTTAATAGTATTTGAATTCACATGTCCAAGTCTCATATGCCACACATCAAAAGAATCAACATGATAAACTAAAGAGTCATCTACTTGAAATAAAAAGTTATTACAAGAAACCAAATTTAGTTTAAAAAGGCCATCACATACATAGCTTTTGCCAATAAAAGTACCATGTCTAGTTATTACAACTTTATTTGACTCAAACACTAATTTATATCCTTCTCTACTAAGAAGTACTCCACTAACAAGGTTCTTCCTCACACTAGGCACATGCAACACATTACGAAGAGTTAACGTGTTTCCCGATGTAAACCGGATGTCCACATTTCCAACTCTATAAACTCTAGCCTCAGAGGAGTTCCCCATCGTCACAGTCCTATCCTTTACTTCCTGATAGAAAGAAAAAGAAGAAACATCAACACCGATGTGAACAGTTGCCCCTGTATCAACCCACCAATCGGTAGATTCACATGCCAAGTTAATTTCAGAATTAGTTAATATTAACCTGTCATCTGAAGTAACCATGTTAACATGAGCAGAAGATGCAGCCCCACCATGACTATGGTCTTGACCTTTCTTCTCTTTGCACTTGTTTGCAAAATGTCCCGGTTTCCCACAGACCCAGCAAACCTTCGACTTCTTGTCCTTATGGATATTTGAACTAGGTTTGAAAGACCGATTCTTAAACTTCTTGTCGTTCTTCTTATTGCCATGAAACTTCGGTTTCCCTTCTACAACATTGGCTTGAGCACTATCTTTAACCCCAGAAGATGAGCCTTGTAAGATTTTCATTTTACCTCTATGCTTCTCTTCAATTTGTATGGCTACCATAAGATCATCAACGGACATTGCGTCCCGTTTGTGCTTCAAGTTAACTTGGAAATCCTGCCATGAGTGTGGTAGCTTGTCTATAAGCGCCGGAACTTGGAGCCTCTCGTCAACGGGAATGCCTTTCCCAATGATCTTTGCTACCAAATTTTGTATTTCAACAACCTGGTCTCTAACAGATTTGTTATCGACCATCTTGTAGTCAAAATACTCGCCTACAACGTATTTTTCTTCCCCTTCATGCTCCTTTCCAAATTTCTTATCAAGGGTATCCCATAGCTCTTTAGCAGATTTAGTATTCACATGCAAATCATATAACTCATTGCTCAAGACACTCAATATTTGTCCATGGCATAGTTCATCATCTTGTTTGAATTTATCAATATCAACAGGCTTAGTAGTTCCAACATCAGACGAACTAGCAGTCTTGTCAGATTCAGAAGATACAGTTTTTTCCACATGAACATCAGAAATAACATAGAATATGTTCAATTGAGTCAACCAAAATTTTATCTTTGTTTGCCATCGCATGAAATTCTTGCCATCAAATTTCTCAGGCTTCAATGATTTGTCAACACCCATAATTGCAGTAGTATTCAATCAACAAGAACAAATAATATCTGTTTTAAGATTGTTGGGATTGTCACATAAAAGAGGGCTAAAATACTACCAAATTATGCACATATATTGACAAATATACACATGAAATACTAGAATGAGTATAAGAATTAGAACCAGGTTCGAGGCACGCTATGCGTTGTCCTTGAAACAGATACGCCGCCCTCCGTGCACAGGCGAATAACCGCGTTCCGTTCCCGAGATACAACAAACCACACCGTCAGTTTAAAGTTGCACTTCAAATCAAACTGACTGGATCTCGATCAGAGGAGACTCTATTGCTCAATGACGGATGATGAATTAAGAGTGAAGAAGAACAAGTTTTTCTTTCTTGTATGTAACTCTTTTCTGCAGAAACTCGTTCTCTATATATAGAAGAACGCTGTTTAGCCTTTTTAGGAAGAAGAGACGCAATTTTCCGCAGAGAAACGGCCATTTACTCGCTGTAACCGCTTAGCCGATCGATCGTTTTATAAGCCGATCGATCGCCTTATTTAGCCTAAAATTATGATCGATCGTTTTATTGCGGTGCACAAATCCTAAAATTCCAGTAACTACGATCGATCGTTTTCATACCGATCGATCGGGCCATATACCGATCGATCGGGCCAATACGAAAACCAAATTTCACAAAATTACAGTAACTACGAACGATCGGTTTATCACGGTTGATCGTTACACGATCGATCGCGTTATTTTGCCGATCGATCGCTGCATTTTTTAACTTATTTGTTTAATTTCAAGTCAATTTTCAACCGTTGCAAGAGCTTAAAATTTAGCTTTTTACATTTGCTATGAGAAAGGGACCCTTTGCAAGATTTTGATGTCAATTTGAACATAATTAGCAACAGTCTTGGATATACCTACAGCTGTGTACAGAACAGCGTCTGCTAATATATGTCCATTTTTTTCTCAAAAGTAAAATAGAGATTGGAACTCCTGGTGGTATAAATGGCCAAACATAGTACTCCTATTGCTCGAAAATTGGATAAGAGCAGGTAATTTCTCTAACTAACCAGATGATACAAGAAACAATCAATTGAAAATACTAACACATGGAAAACAGTTGTACACCCTCGGGTCCACGGTTCGCGCCTATCTGATTTTCAAGCTGAACTAATTTTCTGAATATGGCAGTGAGACGGAGTGAGTATTAAACTGTCATTTTCTGATGGCACCCGCCACTAACACTCCACTAGAAGAACACAAAGCATTTCCCTTCTTCAAGTGGGGTCCTAAAGTCATTCAGGGAGGTAATTTGAAAAAGAAAAGGCAAGCAAAAGAAAAAAAAGGAAAAGGAAGAAAAGGAGTGAAAAGAGCTTTTTTCAAAGGGATTCTTTAGGAAGTATAATAAACAAGAGTAGTAGTGATCACTTTGCATCTTGTAAGAGAAACAGAGCTTTTCAACTACCCCATAATACCAGGTTAGTGGAGGTAATAATGATCATTCAGTAACAATGTCCAATGACTGGTATGCAAAAAAAGTACTCATATTCTCTTTTCCTGGTAAATTTATTTACGAGAACATTCATCAATACAGAGATTTGCCATTTTTTCTCTCTTATTTGTTTATTTTGATTAGGTGATTGGTAAGAGGCACTTTTTCACGCCTAAGGAATATATTTTGGTGCTCTATGAAAGTACGAGCTTTAAATGGCCCCCCTAATGAAGAGTTCAAATCCTCAGGTGAAGTAGCTCAACAGCCGTCGATCGCCACAAAGCGACGGCCCATACATTCTCGCTCAAACAAAACCGTGCGCATATGCCTTCTGCGGGCACCATCAAATTGGGGCAATCGACTGCTGATGAAGCATCGCCAGCGGGATGGAGTTGTGCATGTGGCACTGGCTACCGAGTAACCGGTAAAAAGGTGGGCCCTGAACCGGCTACTGACCATGCAACACGTTCCCTTGCCATTGCTAGAGATGGTTCTTTAGAGCAATTGCTAGAGCCTATAGTAATGATAAATATTGAAGCTCACACTCATTTGGACTTGGTTTATGTGATTAGGATTTTCTAGCAACCTAAGTAATCCAGCTAAAAGAAAGCTAAGTTATGATATCCATTTGTATTTTTCTTTTAGATCGGTAATATCCACTTGTATCTTGTCGACACACAACACAACAATATGCGCACAAACGAAAGATGCTAGCATTAGGGATATCAGCAACCATGTGAGCATATGTGCAACTCCATTAGTGTGGAGATGCCAGCATTTGAGTCCAATTCATTTGTAAAAAGAAGATCTATGGGGGCCGGGGCACTGGGAAAGAACATGATGGACTCACTTCAATAGGGATATCAGGACGTGCCCGATGCTATCATGCATGTTAACAAGTTCATTATTCCAGCTCGTGGGCATCTTGGGGAGACCATATGCGCACAAACGAAAGACGCTGGGAATACAATTCCCAGACCAATTTCCATTTGGATTTCCAAGAGGGAAAGGCCCCCATTCCCCCACCCTTCAATGCTTGACAGCCCAGTTCCCCCGAATCCGGAATCACTTCTCTCTTTTTTTTTTTTGGGTAGTCACTTGTCTCTTCAACTAAACGACATTTTTTACTTCATTGGATATTGGGGCGTGCATGCTGCGAAAACAAACAGTCGAGATGCTAAGGACAAGTCATCATTTTCTTGTCTCCCCCATTTGTGATCCCAAAATCATGACAACAAACAAATTCAATCCAAAAATCCAACCTTTATTTTCATGGCAAGGTTTAAACCATGCATCAAAAGTAACTTGTGAATTCATCCAAGTTATAGCTCATTAATCACTACTTTCTTCCTCTAATCTCAAGAGAGTAATGGACAATCGAAGTGCTTACTCTGTACAGATATGATTCAGCATGAGCCATTATCAGATTGGAAGAAAACATGCCTAGATTATGACAGTCAATAGTGAAAGCAAAAGAAAGGATTTTTCTTCTGTCTTTTGTTCTTTTTATGATTTTACCCAGATTTACTACTGGATGGTCGCCTCAGCTGTGGCTATGCGGGACGATGGCCATGGACTCCTCCCTCTGGAACTTCAACTGCTTTGCAATGAACTTCTCGATCGTGCGGCGAAACTCCTCGTTGCTCATCTCGGCCTCCGAGTAGGAGGAGCTCCGCCTCTCTTCTTCGGCCTTCTGGCCTGCGTCGGTCTCCGACCGTCGAAGCCGCGGCATTTTCTCCATTGGCACTGCCGGCACCTCCGACCGGCTCCGCCTGTACACCTTCGCAGCCGAAGCCGCAGCCGCTACTGCACTTTCTCCGATAACTGAGCTCTTATGCACAACCTTCTTATCTTCGCACACAAGCTTGTCCTGAACGACGACGTCGTCCTCCGCGGCCGCCCTGGCCGTGCCGCGATTCTCGCTGTTCTTGAGGAACTCATCATACAGGTCGTAAGCACCGGCGCCGGAGGCGGACGAGGCCCGAGCAGAAAACTGCCCGGACTTGGCGAAGAGGGTGATGACTATGGCGTTGCCGACGAGGAAAACGAACCGGGGGCTAACAAGAACAACCACGAGCTGGCGGAAAAACTCACCGGAAATCCTGACGACGAGCGGGAGGCGTAGAGAAATCCAAGCGAGGAGAACGAAAGCGACGAATACCTCCACGCAGCGGAACACCCCGGCGATCTGCCGGAACCGGCGGTATCGCCGCATAGCCATGGCCTTCTCCGCCTTCACAGAGTCGATCTCAAACGCATCCATCCGGAACACAAAACGACTCGAAAAAGCAAAAACAAGCAAAAGAACCGGACAAGGAGCAACCCTTTTCAGGCTCTGTCAGGACAGCATTACAGGCTTTGAATACGAAACTTGCGAACTTTTGCCTTCTCTTTATTTTTTGAAAACCATTTCTATTCCATGGTCTGGTGCGCCAGTGTAGCTGGGGATTGAACAGTTGGGTAAATAGCAAAAGTTTAAAAGGACGAGTGACAGGAAAGGAAAGCCGAGAAGGGAACTGGCCAGAGAGAATGGGAGAAGAAAGAAATTGAAGCAGAGCTCTACTACTGATATTGCAGTCTGATTACTTTGTTTGGAAGCGAAGCAAGATGGAGCATGGGAGAGGGAGAGGATTGCGAGGGGAGTTCTAGGAGACTGGAGCCGGCAACAGAGCAGGAGCCGTTATATAGGCTGGCCAAAATGGCTGGTTTTTTCCGCCAGAAAATAATTAGGATTCGAGACGAAATCAGATTTTTCAGGTGGCACGACCACGCGTGTCGATCCCTTTCCTAGACCAGTGGCTCCCACCCTTGCACTAGCAAGTGTACAGGTTTTGGTTCGCTCGCACTAGTGTTCGCACGCGTGTAAGTTGGACGCATTGTGGTTGGACGATACAACACTGGGTTTGCTTTTGTCACGTGAACTAGATCGAGTCCTCTGCGCATCACGTGCCAGAGGCTGTCGGGAGGACGGAGCGTAGATTTGTGTTGCGGGCTTGGCAGTTGTTGGACAGCATTCAAATGGGGCAGAAGCTGGCAGACACGAGAACCCAGTCTTTGCTCGCTGCCAACAATGGAACAGTAAAATTGCCGGGGAACCTCATAAGTGACAAGCCTCAACTCTCTAAAACACAACTCATTTTGTCCCCTTCCCAGCTCCCCTCAATCTCCACTGAATTGTAAAGCTACTGTTTCCTCGTCCTCTCGTGACAAACTTCGTAAGTTCATATGATTGCACATACGCCCTATTTCTGATGCAAAATTGGAATTTCAATCGAGTAGGAGACATGGCAATGAATCACTTGTTGGCATTTTACAGTGTTCATTTCCTTTTGTCTAGGGCGCAGTGTTGCGGACAAGTTATAATACAAAATGAGATGAAACAACTGTCTGCTTAATATTCTAGTCGAGCTTCTAATGAGATGATTAAAGTTAAGGGGCTATTTGGATAGCTAAATAGCCAAAATTCTCTATCAATTCATTGAAGGTGGTTTGGATAGAGATGTTAAAAACTTACCTAAAATGCATTCACTTACTGGAGGTTTAGATAGAAAAATTAAAAATTCACTTCAAAGAGCTAACTTTCACCAATTTCATCTGAATTTACTTGAAAATAGTGAGGACCGTCATCAAATTCACCACCTTAGTAATCACTATCATGTGGCAAATTCATGGGACGTGGTCATATCAAATTCAGCAGGAGAATTTAATTCCCCCCTCCTTCGTTATCCAAACATCCCCTAGTCTGTTCTCTCCTGTGAAGAGCTCGCAACCACTCGGTGACTATCATGGCGAGTTTCACGTGCAAGTTAATTCAATCTGACCCCCCATGGGATAGCCCAGTCAGACTTGGGGTTTCGGGAGGTCCCAAGTTTGAATTCCCTCGGTCTATCCTATGATTTAAGTAGGGGATCATGGCAGTGGGTTGCTGTGCTAGTTACCTCCCAGGATTAGTCGAGGTGCATGCAAGCTGGCCCGGACACCCGGGCATCCAAAAAAAAATTCAATCTTAGATGTTGATCCGTATCGTAGCTGGTAAGCTTGGGTGACCGTGGGGGTGTGGGGTAGGGGGATCATGTCACATTAACTGATCTTGCCTTCCTCTTCCGATGATTTGCATCAACTCGGCCTTCCTCTACTATACGGATCACTTGCCTTGCCATGGTCCTGGCCAATTTACCTATTCATCCCTAAGACCTTAACTACTTCTCAAGACTTGATCAAAGTTGGACTGACTCTTCAAATGAGCTACTACCGGATCATCACTTGTGTTTCGGCTCTTAGTACCCACAAAACCTGACACGCCAGTGGGAGAGTTTGCTGATTTGCGAGTAAGGTGCAGCAGGACCGCACATGAATTGGAGTATGGCAGACACAATCGTTTAGGTCATTAGGTGGATCCGGGATCACGTATTTAGTGCCTAATTGACTTCACCATTCTCTCGTTCTGTTCGCAATCCTTGGGTGGTCCTGACTCCTGGGTGCCCACTTTTCCATTCCAAACTTGTGAAATTAGTCCCATAAAAAAATTATGAAACTAGGCTGATCTGAAGATGACACATGATGCATAACTAGTGAACGACTTAAAGCTAACTGTACAAATAGCTAGCTAGACAATGGACTGAAAGCTACAGATAAAGCTTAATGGTCGGGAGGAGGTAGGCATAAAAAAGGTCTTAATTTAGCAACCTTACTGATTTTCATGTTTGACGGGATTTTTTTTATATATATTTTCACCATTTACACACTCAATTAGCTCTCTTTCACATGGACCCAATAGCCATTGTATTAATAGGGTTTCGTGTGCCAGAAGTACTTATTAATACTTAATCATAGTTTGAAAGAGCGGCAACAGTAAGAAATCTGAATGTGCTGAATAATGAGAGAAGTAGCACATATCGTTTTCATGTTTTTTCATTTAACCCCCGGAAGTTGCTTTGCATGCTTTAATTAGTGCCATGTATATGTTACTGTGCACCACGAACAGGAGAGGGATATATAACCAATCATTGAAGAAACAACAACATTAGTTTCTTATCATCGTCCCCGCTTCATAGGGTTGCATCATTAAGGGCACCCTGCGTACAAATGTTCCACTATGTTTTTTTGTATGAATTTTGTACTATTTTGATTTCGATAAGAGTCAAATGTAGTATATGAACTATGCCACCGACCCAGATAAGGTGTATGATGATGATAATGATATGTTATTGTGCACCATGAACAGGAGAGGGATATATAACCTTACAACTAAACGAATGCTCAAAAGCACCGATGTAAGGTCAAAGTTCAAAGCAGCGACATATATACAGTTGCGTAGCCTTCTTGACGTGTTTGAAATACTTCCATGCTTGTCCATAAATGACTATAAGCTCATATTAGTTAGGTTCCATATAATTCGAGTTTTGACACTCTACACCCTGCTTATGGCCACGACAACCCGATAATTGAACTCAAAATCTATCTATTTAGTTATCTAAAAAACGAAAAAAACTTCCCCAGTCGACATGCCATTAATTTAGGTAGGCAACTGGGCAAATCCAAAGTAGGCACCGTCAATGGCACATCTGATGTTTTGAAGCCCTGTCCACGTCGAGACCATACTCTTATTGAGACGAGTAGTGCTATTCTTCCCGGTTTTTTACTACGGCCAAGTGCCAACCGCATGGGCTAGTGTGGTGAAAGAAAATATAATGTGGGGCTCACAGCATTTCCATGGGTGGCCCGTGAGGTTGGTCGGGGTAAAATAGCGGAAGAAGAAGATTTTTTCTATTGAGACACCCTCTATACCGCTAGACTATCACATTTGACAGGTTCACTCATTTGAAAATTATTGAGAAGCTTTAATCTTATTGATCTTAATGGGTTTCCGGTCAGATGCAAGTGGTACTTTTATGTCCTTGTGTGGGTAATAAGGTAATGTAGGTATACATGGTAAGCGCCTGATAGAAAGCTAGGGCGAAGAAGCTCACAAGTGACAAGATGTGTACATCTTCTCCTTGAAGTGGGGTCACCTCATCTTTGCTCCATGAGGACCTCCATCTCAGAAACAGATGTCAATCACAGGCACTAGGTCCTCTTTCTCCAGAATCATGTATTTTGTGCATTGTCAAAAACTAAGGTAAATTTGTAGAAAAAGAAACAAAGATTAACACTTGAAGGGAAAAGAAGGGATAGAGTTATAGTAGCGCCTTAGGTCACGCATGTTGGTGTTGAAGGGCAAGGGGGGTTGCGAGCACTCTGTTGGATCAAAATCCGATGAACCGCAATGCTCTGTCTCATGCCAACCTACGTGAGCTAAAGCGCATTGTAATGGCCAAATGGGACTCATACAGAAGCTTATAATTGATTGAACTTAGTTACTGATAGATGAATGAAAAAAGCGGAGTAAAGAAAAAGAGTGAGTTGCCATGAAACGAAGGGTCATTCGATAAGTGGGGGAAAAGGCGGAAGCCTGGCCCGGCTCCGAGCAATAATATCGTCTCTTAAGCCCAAAGAAATCGCACATCACACACATCTTTTTCACCGGAAGGGGCAAAGCTTTTTGTCAAAGGGGAAACATGTCAAGGGTTCCTACTCAATAATACTACACTTTCCGCTTTCCACTTTCTAATAAGGTGCCACATTGCAGAAGTGGAGATGCGCGGGTTACTCTCTTTCAGCTTTTAAGTTTAACTCAGGGTTTCAAGTTGAACTTTGGTGTGTCATTCGGTTAAGAAGCCTAGATTTGCTTTCGTGCTTTCCGGAAGATTCAGCACGACATTATTAAAAAGGATTCTTTTCTTTTGATGTTTCAATTATTGTTTTCCAGTGTATGCCTTATTCTGAAGAAAACAAAAATATTTGAGATTGTGGAATGCAGTGGTCGCCTAATTGATTATCAAATTGGCCTAAGGAATTGGGTTCTGATAAGTCAGTTTTAGGTTCCATGTTCCTGCATATTTTTAAGCATATTCTTTCTATTTTTGGTGCCGATGGAAATGACCACTCTATAACTAAGGTTATCCAGAATAAGAGAAAGAATCATTCGTGGAGACTGCTTTGTAAAAAGGAATTTATGACTAAGTGCTAACTGATGCTTTTGAGTCATTGAGGCCCAAGGGACCTAGGGAGAACTCGTCATGAAATGATTACAAATTATCAAGTGGCTTCTTATGTCTATCCTATTTGGTCCTAATCAGCTTTCTGGCCTGTAAAGTCTCCTCGAGTGGTCTGTGATCTGAGATGGTGGCTGCTACTTTGATTAGTGTTAGAAAGGGTCATAAGCTCGTGATTTCGAGAATAATTGCGGACAACTTTTTGTACTTAGGCGGATTACTCAGTGAAGATTATCATCTCCTTTAAAAGTGCGTCATTATAACAAGCTAGCAATTTGCTTTACCACACAAGCAACCAGTTTCATACCTGACCGATAGGCTAAGCTTTGACGACGCTTTTCACCAAACTAGAACCAGCATTCTTCTTACCTGTGAAGTTTTTTATTTTCTGACAGTTCTTAACTCATTCTAGTCCCACTCACTCTAAGGGCCATGACCATGCGGGGGGAAGCGCTTGGAGGCCTGCTCATTATCGATGACTACATAGGGGTATGCGCCAATTCGAGAAACCTCTATGATCTATAAAAACTTAATAAAACCTACAAAATATGATCACAATGCAAATAGTATAATTCAAAAAGGTTGTATGGGAACATACGCATTGTTTCAACAAGTTAAAGTAATGGGTAGTTATAAGAGGATTACTGGAATTACAATAAATAGGCAATATCGGATCAACTGAAAAAAAGCTCATAATTCCATGGTAATTGTGTCAATTTCAACATCTGATGCCCATTGTTAGTACTGTGATTCTTAGACAGAGGCCGACATATTGGAAGGAAATCAAAGTTGTTTAAAATTGCTCCCGTATGGGGCTAAAGCAGTCGCATAACATGATAGCAATAGCATCTATGAACGTAGAAAAAATCCTAGTATCATTCATTCTATGTAGAGCGCTACTATGGAGACCGGAGAGTTCACATTGTGAAAATTACAGCCCAGAAGCCCAATGTTCAGTTATAGCCGGTTCATAAAAGCCCACGCCTCAATGGGCCATAAGCAACAGGTGATCCAAACATGTGATCTCTTAGCATCTTATGCAGCAGCCCTACAAGACCCATATGATGTTTACGCAGGCGGAGCTCCACATTGGTCAGAATGTCGGCCATAGCAGCCGTGTCGTACATTCCCCATGTCAGGATATCCTCTGTTCATCGCTCGCAGCTTACCAACTCAATTCAAGAACTCCATTCTCGAAGCTCACCCTCTCTCGCTTCGAGCAGGCGTAGAGGTGGGAGGCGAGAGAACTCCCAGCCATCACTTCTGAAGAAGGTGGATGGAATTTCGGCTTATGCAAACAACGATCGGTACGAAGATGGTGGTGACAAGAACGAGGAAACAGGATATCTTCAGAAGTGTGGGGCGTCAAGCTCTGGCCGAGCTTTAGCATCTAGTGGAGTGGAATATGCTCTCAATAAATCGGTTGGTGCTGAATTCCGAGTCTTGGCTACCCAGTATGTTTTCTCTGATGATTCAACGGTTGTAGTTTTGTCTTACTGAGTTAGATGCTGAATACAGAATATAAACTGCATTTTGGACTTTTTGCACTGAAGTGATTGGATGATTGATGTTAAAATGCATCTGAGAATTTATCGTTCAGAATTTTCTGATTGATTTAAGCTAAGTTGTCTAACCATATGGCGCAATCTATTAAGTTGTGTACTCTGATGAAAAAACTGAATGGGAAAGCATACAAGAGCAGATAGAAAAGGAAAAAAAAACTTTACTTGTCCAACCAACGGATCTCTCATCTTTATTTTGGGCACTTCTGTTGGGTATTCAATGATTCTCAGTTATGGCCACGCAATCAAAAGTGGAAAATATACAATAATGCTAATTGGGTCATGAATATGGTTAATTTGTTGCTTTCCTTGAATGGGAATGAGAGCTTTCTTTTAAGACAAGCGTCAGATATACTGACTAAACCTTAGCTTATCTTCAATCTTCACTGTCGCCAATGCTTGTCTTATCGTCTGCAGAGCAAATGGCTCATTTCTGCTCTTTTTGCGGCTGCCATTGTCTGGAAGCACGACGCCGAAGCCTTATGGATGGGGATGGGCTCAGTTATTAATTCATGGCTCTCCATGACTTTGAAGCAGATACTTAAACAAGAGCGTCCAGTTCCGGAATTAAAATCAGGCCCAGGGATGCCATCTTCTCATTCTCAATCCATTTTCTTTGCAGTAGCATTTGTTGTTCTTTCTAGTAAGTATTCCAAATATTTTTTGCTATGCTATTGCTTTATCATAAAACATACCATTCTTTCTACTCTTATTAGGAGTTGTAGATTGAATGTCAATTAGTATTTTGGCAGCGAAATATTGCCAATAGCACTCATTTTACTTATGAGTTATGCCTATCATATTTTTTCAATTATGATTTTGTCAGAAAATTGATTACTTCTAATCAAAGTTGGTGGTTAGCTAAATCAATTTTCTGTGAATAATAAACAACTGAAGAACAAATTACCGTACTTGCCTCCTGTTTTTTCCCACAATTGCATTCCTCCACGTTCAATAGGCTGTTTACCAATGATGGCTATTGTCATATATTAGATCAACTGGCCAACAGTTCTTCATGTCACATTGCTCTTGAAAGTGTAAGCTATGAGGTATATTAACGCTGGCTACTCTAGAGCTTAGCAAGTGCTTAACCACAGTAAAAACCATTACCAATCGAAGTCTGAATTTAAATGGATTACTTGACTTTTAGTTTGACTCCTGGCCGATGTGACCTTTCTTACATTGATTGCAATGCCATTAGCAATGGAACAGTTATAGAAAATCAATTATAAGGTTAGATGCTCTGTTTGTATTCTAAAGGGACACTCTATTGTGTTTATTGAATTCTTCACGTCTTGTACAAATTTTCAGTATTTAGATCCTTAACTGAATAAAGAACATGAACACTATATCTAGATCAAATTTGTAAATACTCCCTCCAGTCTTTTTTAATAGATACAATTGGTTTTCAAAAGTGAACTAAAGTAGTTCATTTTGAAAATCATTTGCATCTTTTAAAAATGCTAAGAGGGAGTACAACTTTCTGTAGACACACAAAATCATCGTTCTTACCTTCTGTTTTTTATGGTTTTTCTAAATGTTCTTTCTGCAGTGTTTCAAAGATGGGGGATTGATGGGTTTACATTCACTGTTGGTGCATTTGCCATTGCAGCTGGATCATATTTGGTAAGTGCTTTGACAAATGATGAGGTACTAACACATTCACAGTTGGAGTTGTGGATGACATTTTTCATTTACTGATATAACTATTGCGAAAGATAAGATGGTCATGGTTATGATGGATGTCTAAGTGTAAGAACTATAACTGAGCTGAACTCAAGGTGCTCAATCTACTAAAAACAAACCACAAAGGCATAAGGTCTGAACTAATTAGTTCTACAATACATTCCCTCATTGCTTTCAATACTGCCAATACGTGACCAAAGTTACAAGCTTACTTGATCTTTCAAGGTTTAGATATCGCAGAACTTCATTCACAGGCATTGAATTAAGTCACGTTTTAAAAGTTTGAAGTCCTTTATATGTTTTGACCTGTATATTCATTTTTTCCCCACTCAATTGGAGTTGCTGTTTTTGTTGGACAGTCATGGCTTCGAGTCACTCAACAACTTCATACCATCATTCAAGTTGTGGTTGGTGCCTTTTTAGGGACCATCGTCTCTGCTGGATGGTTCTGGCTGTGGCACTTGGTTATCTTGAAGGCTTTCATTTCCGCCCTGTGGGTCCGAATGATTGTTGTCTTAACTTCTTTTGCCTTCTGTTCAGCTTTCTTGCTGTATATTATTAGAGATTGGCTCTTGAATGGTTATTCTGGCTCTCACTAAATTCTTCCATGCAATGTTTTGCCGCTTCTGATTGTCCGTAATTATCTGTGGCCATTTAGCCTGAGTAACTAATTTGGGGGCATTGAGGTAGGGATTTTGATATTTTATAATTAATTTTGAATGCAGCATGATCACTGTTATCGTCAAATTAGAGTTGTAGGAAGAGAGGATTCCCAAATTGCCACATAATGACCGGATAAAACCTCTAAATGCGTTTGCATATAGACCAAGTTTTGGCACATAGATAACCATGTTAAGCAGGAAGCAGGTAGTAGACAGGATTCTTATAATCTGGAAACCACGAAAATATACTCCCAACTTTTAGTATTTTGCTTTCTTTCGTTCATGGTCTTCATTGTACAGCTTCATACATTGATAACGCATTAAAGATTTGTCTCCATAACCGATTCAAATTCATCACATTTGTACCTAAGCATTGGGACATTGCCAAACCTCACCAAGCTACATGTAACTTGAGAATGACAGGAGAACTAAATTCGTAGTTATAAATCATCCTCAACACATAACCACAAAGTATTTTTTTGTTTTTGGCAACTACATACCCACGTAGATGATTCTCCAAACAGTCAGCTTTTCACAAATGCACAGAAGTCTCCGATGAACTGAAGCTGAACTGATAGCACCATAGGTTTATTATTGTCACAAATAGCTGAACCTAAGTCACCAGTATCGTCCTCCAGCTTCTAAAGTTCTCCAAGTAAAGCCTAAGGAGTTGGGAAAATCCTAATATCATAAAGAATCAGGGAGAAAGGAAAGCAGTTAACAATACCAATAATCGTATTTTTGGCCATACAGGAAATTGTCTATTTGGACTTCATTAACATAAATCACTACCTCAACCATGTAAGAGAAATAATCGTGAACATAATGCAGAAGAGAAAAGGGCACGGCGCGAAGGTCTACTTCTTCTTGCCCTTTCCAGGGGACTTCTTCTTGGTGGGCAGAATGATCTCACCCTTGAGCACCGGAATCTCCATGATATTTGACAACTCGCCAAACTTCTTGCGGAACTTCTCAACCTGGTCTGCGTCCACAAGAAGAGCCGATCGGTTGCCCAAGTAGAAAGGATGGTTGCCGGACCAGACATCCACCACGTACTCCGGCTGGGTCCCTCCCGTCGTCATGACGTGCTCTCCGTTGCAGTACACCTTGGCGTTCTCGTAGTATCCCGGGTGGATGTCCTTCTTCTTGCAGCTCCACCGCCCCCAACCCCCTCTCCCAACTCCCACCTGGCCTGCCCCAAACAATCACACTCAATTCCTATAACATAAAATTATGACAAGTTGCAGAACGAAACCGATGTGTTTTACCTTGGCACTGAAGGAGAGGTTGCAATTACCGGCTCTTCCTCCGGGAAGAAGGCTGCAGCCAGGCGTGCCGATCGAGAGAGCCATCGGAATTTTGGAGAAGACGACTCTCGTCTGGTGGATTTCCTTCATTCTCTTATCCTTTTCACTTCTGTGTTCCTGGGCTTGCTATACCAGGCCCAAAAAGATCAGACGGCCCATTGCGTAAGGACGATCAACGATGTATGGCCCATTTTAGATGGGCCTGGACCCATCTGTGGTCCGGTGGTTAAGGGGAAATTGACGAAAACACCCTGCTAGGGTTTCTCGCTGAAATAAGGGATTTCCAGCAATTGGCTCCCTCGCTTTGCTGTAGGACCTCCCTTGCCGCCGCCTGCAGCCCGCCGACTGAATACGTTTCCGGTCTCATGGTGCGTTTTCTCTTCTTCTACCTAAGCTCAGCATTCCTTGATCTTCTGAAATCTGTTGTTATTCTCCGACTTTCTGTTATTGCCTTGGTTATTTTGTGTAGATGCAATGGCTGATCCGTTATTTTAACGTTGTACTCGCAGGCTCCGAAGAAAGAGAAAGCACCTCCTCCGTCTTCGAAGCCGGCGAAATCTGGCGGAGGCAAGCAGAAGAAGAAGGTCATTTTTTTAGCTTTTAGTATTTTTTCCATGATATTATCGCAGTTTATGTTTTGGTACATTGATGTCTTACTTTGTTTGCTTGTCACATTACGCATCCGCGTTTCTTGATCGAACTTCGAAATGCTTGTTTTGCTTGTCGAAGTAGTCTGTTTGTGTATTGATCTTAGTTTATAGCTGCTGCCGAACAGTTTGTTCCTGGGTAAAGAATAAATCTCTCGGCTTGTGGATACTTTCAAATTTTGAGATGTGTACTTTCCTGATTTTCAACTGTTGAATGCGGTTCTTATTATTGTTGCATGGTCAATTAGTTGCTGATTTTCAGTTTTTTTATGCCTTTGGTGGCAGAAATGGAGCAAGGGAAAGCAGAAGGAGAAGGTAAATAACATGGTGCTGTTTGACCAGGGCACATATGACAAGCTTCTCTCGGAGGTGCCCAAGTACAAGCTCATTACGCCCTCCATTTTGTCCGACAGATTAAGGGTAACCTTTTTCCTATACTTTTTGGCTTATGCTCCACGATTTCAGTTCTTATTACTTGTTATTTGTCAAAAAATATGTTCGTCGAGCTAAATTTTAGCATTTGTACATATCAAATTTACTTTTTCTTTCCTGTGAAAGCCTGTTCTTTTGCACTTTTTTATGTTTTGGGTGGGGTTTGGGGGGCAACATGGAGTAATGTTAAGAATGGCGAGTTGGCAACTTAAGAATTGTCTTACTGTAGTAATGTTTAGCATCTGTAATTAACTTAGTGAATTTATCGTCTACATTGTGCCAAAGAGCTATTTATTTGCTGTAAATAGTTTTGTTGGCTACATATCGAGTGTCAATCAGCTATGGACATGCTAGCTCTTTCCTATAAAATCAGTTTCTGCCTGTAATTCAAACCAGGTTATTTGGTCCATTACTCAGATCATGTTCAAATTCTCCGATTAATTCTTGTATCCAAATGGGCCGTTAATCTTGAAGCCTGAATGTTAATCAGGTTGGTGGTTAAAGAAGTGGAGGCATTCTTAGTTTTATTTAGTTAGTTGTTCTAAGTTAATTATATTTCCCACATATTGAGCGGCCATATGCTAATTATGCCATGGACATCCTATAACATCAGATTCCCTCTGTCCTGTTTAAGCAGCTCCATCTGGAAAAAAGTTAATTTTTATTGAATGGTGTAAATCACAGCTAGGAGACTTTCGGGGGTAGAAGTTTAGAATCCACTTAAATTGAGCCGATGGAGCATCTATTTAGGACACTCTTTTTTTCACGAGGGGGCATCTACAATAGGACAGAGGGAGTATCGCATATCTGCTGTCCTTTATTAGAGCATGAGCACATATTACTGGGATGTGTAAATCAGGCTGGACTTGATGTCTGAGTAGATTCAACTAGGTCAAGTATACTTAACCTCAATCTTAGAATCTAGATTATCAGTTAGGATGGTGGCATAAGACAAACTGGTGGCATTTAGTAGATTCAGCCAGGACAAATTTCATTTTACCTTAAATTAGAAACTGAATTGTCAGTTAGGTTGGTGGGAATTGGGTTGTGAAGTCATTGCTTGTTTTAATAGAATTGGGTTGTAGGGAACTGCTTCTTTGGATTGGACTTATGGAGCACATTAGGCGTCTTAAGAGTGATATTTCTATCAAGCATGTGCAAAGCTCAATCTTGTTTCTGGCACACTGTTTGTAGCAATAAGTGTAGACTGGATTATGTTTTTTTGCAAGCAACTGGATTGTATTTTGAATCAATTATGGCTGTCAGTATATAGCAGACAAAAAATTATGAATATGAGCATATATTTGGTATATTTGGTTAACAACCAAGTTTTTGGCTTTCAAATTTTCAGATCAATGGATCTCTTGCACGAAGGGCAATTAGGGATTTGATGGCTAGAGGTTTCATTAGGATGGTGTCTGCCCATGCTAGCCAGCAGATCTACACAAGGGCGACAAACACTTAGAATTTTGATCTCTACAAATAGCATCTTAGTTGTGGCGTTTGGCTTATAATTGAGATTTGAATTAGATTGCCATGTTAAGACAATGTTTTGATTCATTCTGCTTTTGCGGATATTTAAGTATGCCTGACAGTACTGCATCTAGTTTACTGTGGATTAGTATCTTGGCTTTTGTTATTTTTATTATTTCTCTATTGTGATCCTCTTTTGCCTGATTGTGAGATACTTTCATGAAGATCTGGGTTGGGAAAACTTCCCCTCCCCCCCCCCCCCCCAAAGAAAAATTTATCTTGTTTTTGGGGTCTGCAATTGGTGTTGCTGGAGCATAGCTAACTTGCAGGTGGGGCAAGGCCTGTGGTTGGATTGTTTCGTTATTGGATCTCTCTTTTTTTCTTCCCTTAAATCGGTGAATGGAAGTAGGTTTCTAATCAAGCCAGCACAGAATAGGATGGATAAGTGGCTTGTGACTGAGAAAAGCCTTAATATGATCTGTCTCGCTTCCACTGTCAGCCATCCTCGTCTGCGCCACTGCCATGATTAAACTTCGTTCATTTTGAGTTTGAAAGTTATCAGGTCGATTTAAGATCAAGAGGGGGTAGCCAGAGCTGCAGCTCTAAAAGGGTTCAGAGCTGTAGTGTTCTGATCAACCATCCACTTATAATCTAATGGTTCAGATCTTTTAGGGGCCGTTTGGCACTTGATTATGAAAAAAACAAGTCATGTTTCATG
Source organism: Houttuynia cordata (assembly GCA_039654745.1). NCBI lineage: Eukaryota > Viridiplantae > Streptophyta > Magnoliopsida > Piperales > Saururaceae > Houttuynia > Houttuynia cordata. The sequence goes on along the minus strand of CM077513.1, from coordinate 1,073,331 downwards.
CTGGATATGAAAAAAACATGAATATTACAGTGTAAGCAAAACATTGACAGTGGATGTTTTGCTTTTAATCACGCCCCAAACGGCCCCTTAATCTCTAACAATTTCTTATCCAGGGGCAAAACGATCAGTCATTCCTGGTTTGCTTCTCCCTCTTCCACAGCGCCTTCCTCTAAGGGGTGTTTGGATTCGTGAAAAATGAGAAACATCCACTCCGATATCATGGCTTGGCTGAATAGTGGATAATCCCAAAAATTTACTCATGGAGGTGTTTCAGCTGGATGGTCGATTTTTCAGAGTGGATGTTTGGAATTTTTCACGATCCAAACGCCCCTAAGTCCCTCTTCCCCTCTGGCCAGGGACCGTCGTCGGTCAACCCTTTCGCCGGCTGTTTGTTCCTCCACCACTTGACTGCCCTCGTACCTGAATGCCTCACCGCCATCACGAAGGCCCCATCGCCATTGACGCTCACCATCTCTGTTTGTCCATCTGTCACACATTATCATGTTTTGTCAAGTGAGGAGATGGAAAGGTTATGCATTTGTCTTTACTGTTGTACTCTTTCGATATGGGAAAGGCTGTCATGGTGAGGAGCTTGAGGATTGAGAAATACGCATGAAGGAATGAATTTTCAAGTCTTCGAAGCTCTTTGAAAGGAGCCCAATTTCCAACAAGAAACGCTCAATCTCCCCGTATTCCGGTCCTGCAAGAGGAAGAGGAGACTAGATCGAACAAGAAGGTGGGAGGGCGAAGGGAATAACGCTATGGCAGGAGAAGCGGGTTCAGTCTGGTGGAAGAGTGAACTGCCGGCGGAAGGGTTGGCCGGCAGTCGCAAGTCAGGGGTCACAGTGGGGGAGAGCTGCTTGGGAGTTTGGAGGAAGGCGCTCTCGAGAAACGGGAACGAAATGGGGAAAGTCTCTTTTTTACTCTGGTTAGCTATTGGGGAAAGTCCAAAAAATTGGACCGTTAATTATAAGCGGATGGTCGATATAGAACTACAGCTCTAAATTGGGTTTAGAGCTACAGCGCCGGCTAACTTTTTCCTAGGGTCAAATGCGTATCTAATTTTTCTTGAATACAGCGCAGATTTTTCCTTTCTTGAATACTTTGAAAGTTTATGTGCTCTTCTTACGGGCTCTATTATCAATCTCATCTCCTTGACACTGTAGCGTATGGGTTGACTACGAGGGATATGGCATTTACCTAAAACTATTTAGGGGTTGCTTGGTTCGTAAATTTGGCTCTAAATTAAGAGATAATAACCCGAATTATGTTTGGTTTAAGAATTTAGACTGAATTTAAAAATTCAGGCTGAAAAATAATTTTTTTTTCCCAATTCATGTTTAATTTACTAATCTTCTCACAAGAAGATTCATTAAATTAAAAATAAATTGTGAATTTTCAATTCAACAACCAAATTATATTCACAAATCCAACCTAAATAAATTCTCTTTTAATCAAGATTTAGATTCATGAAAATTCACAAACCAAACAGCCCCCAAGGGAGGGATCTGATGGCTAATGTCTTGTGGCATGTGATATAAATCCAACCAAAAGGTACACGAGAATAATAGCAGAGAATGACTTAAATCTCTCTTCTCAGTCGACTATGGAGATTGAATTGTTGTTCCTTGTCTGAGGTCAATTCTAGGAAAAGAGATACCATGAAAGAAGCAGTGCTAGTCCTCCACTTATAGATTTAGGGTCTGTTTGGTAGATGATTTATGGAGTGAAAAATCTGGATTTTAAGGAAGAAATAGCTTTTATAGAAAAATTTAGGGTCCGATGATATGTTTTGTAAATAAACATGAAAGACAGAGACACATAGTAAGAAAAAAAATGCATTTTCATGATTGAAAACATATTTTTTCTTATTATTTGCCCCTATTTTTTACAAAATTATTAAAAAATATTTTTGAAAAAAATCAATGAAATGAAAGCTGGATTCTTTTGGAAAATCTCCTTTCATGGAGAAGCGGGATTCTTCTAAAATCCAGGTACGTAACTGCCAAATAGGCCCTTAGTGGACTAATGCGGAAGCTCTATTTTGCATGGATTATTATCCTAGTCTCCGTATGTGCTGAAAATTGAAATTTGCCATCTGCACGAGGAATTTTTTCGATTTCTTTGGCTTGTGGCCTCAATAAGTAGGTAATTTAGTCCGGGCTTGTGTTGCTATTCAGCGCTCAAGATGAATGGCTCAATACTCAAGTGGCAACGCCTCAGGCCGCAGAAATGAGATTAGGCTGCTCTGATTGAAGAGGTTGTAGTCTTGTAGATGAAGTCCATGAAGCGGCCTTGCCTCAAGAAGTTCGTTTGGTGCAAATGCACTCGATCATCTGCAGTTCCAACAGAGCTAATCTCACTGTAGTCAAATGCTTCGCTGGTCGGTCAGTCGCCTAGGCAAACAAAGCCACAAACTGCTGTTGCCGTAACGTATTTGCAATATCGTAAGGTACAAAATGCAAGCATCTAATTGTCCATTGTGGGCCGTTAAACCTACACCCTCAGTTGTCAATTTGGCCTTCTTATTTATGTACGCGAGCCATGTCTTACGAGCTGGTGCATAAGCCCAAAGTTGTTTGTGCATAAGCTTTGAAATATACATATTTTGCATCCGGGGACTATTCATCTTTGGTGTCATGGACCATACAATTAGTAATTCAAGTCTCTAGTTTTCTGTTTATATTACTTCGAGTCTTCGACTATTGGTAGCACGCTGTTTCAAAATACTAAATATCAAACTGGTTCAAGAAGCTTCCGCAATTTAAAGCAGCCATCATGTTTGCATTTGTTTGTTGTGTCTTACTTTATTGGGTATTCACAGCATTCCATGTGAAAATTTGTCGTCTAATTAGTTGTGCTTCTCTTAAGATCTTTGTAGTTTAGTTAGGTCGTTGTCATGGGAAGGACATTTTCCTATATCCTGATTGTATTGCTCTGTCTGTCTTTATCTTAGGCTTACTTAGCTTGTGTTCTTTTGTTTGTGCAACAATAGTGACTGATACCGCACTGTCCCTCTCAAGACGATGGCCACAATTGCGATTTAGGACTACGGCCGCACTAAAAGAGAATCATCAGATGCAATGCCTGGATGCACTGCACGCTTCACGTAATTCAGTTCTTGAGGACCTCAACTGTTATAGCTTGCAGCGACCAGCTCAGATTTCATTTTTTTTTCTTACAAATTCTTCATTATCTGCATCACAACTACAACTTTTTAGATTTTAGAATACACGTAGATTTGGAAGATATTCTTCTCAATCACGCACAGCCAATCTCTGTATCCACGAAGCTGATGAAAAGCTGCTTGTCTTTTCCTTAATTTTAATTACAAGTAATAATCAGAAATGCTTAGAATAAATAAGATCTGCTAATTAATTTCACTTTCATTCTCGGGCCAAGTCGCAAATAAATGGTAGTTTTCCAAATCCCAACCTCATTTTCATTGACCAGTCTGCTCTCAATGATCGATTTTACCCTGCAGAATATATTGTGAGTTTGTGACAATCATGGCCAGGGTCATGGGCCTCGAGTTACAGCTGGCGAGCACTTATGATCGAGCAGGCCAGGCGCGGTAGGCCCATTAAAAGAGATAAGGGGCCCACGGTGCAGCACTAAAAACGCTTACATCAGTGGATGGACGTACAAATTTCCTCCCATGCAACATGCCTTGCAGGCAATTGGGCCTCTCCATGTGGCATTGACCAGCCCCCTTGGTTCTCTTCTGCCATGAATCCACGCAGTCGGCATGTGGGCCCACGTGATTTGTGTGACTACGACAAGCTGTGGGTGGATTCTGGACCGTCCATTTGTCGGTTAGCTTCGGAGTGAATAAGGCCCAGAAGTCCCAAGCTAGGAATTGCTAGCTTAGAAATTAGCAAGACCGTAGGCCCACTTTGATCCGAGTTCACGTACGGACTCATCATTCGTATCTTGCTTGATGGAACGTCGTATATAATTAGCTTGCTTGATTTGTTAATTTATCGATTTTTTAATTAATCTATGATTACATATAATTAGAACTTCGAAGTGCTTAATAGATGCATGTGGGGTTGAATGGCTCCTGCCTTATCTTTGCTTATGCGGATTCCACTGTTTTCACTCATCCAAAAATGGAATTGAATTATAGGGAGTGGAGTGTTAGACAACCCAAAAATTTAATATGACATACTAAGTGGCACTAACAATGGCATAAAAAAATGGAAACCCTTCGTCCGTAAGTATTAGATAATGTATCTCTTTAATTCATAAACAAAAACCAAATGTATCTATTAATTCAGGAGGTAGGGAGTAAAATTTTGACTTGTTTTTATAGAAGATGACTAATGAATGACAAATTCAAAATCGAGATTCAGTATCTCTTCTTTCTCCGCGGCTGATTAGTAGCCGGGAATCTCTCATTTTCTACAATTGTTACAACAGTCTTCTTGTAAATTGGTAAAAGTGGCAAGAAATGAACAAATATCTTTGGGTGAAAATTTTATGAATTTTTTTTTATTTTATTTTTGGTTCGAGTATAGGCCATTAGGCCCATAGGGAGGTGCCACCATATTGTGTGGGCCCAACCATATTTCATATGCTAAATACTCTTATCAGAGTGTCCCTAGCCGTCGAATCTTTGGACTATGATCTGAAATCTGGACCCCCAGCCATGATGTGCCACGAGCCCATCGGTGTCAGCAGAGGTCTGCAGCAGCCCCGACGGTTCTCCCACCATTTGGGCCCACAGCACGAATGGTCCGACCCTGTGCACAAACTTGTCAGATGCTACCGTCAAATAAACAAGAAATTAGCTCATCGGTGTCAGCAGAGGCTTGCAGCAGCCCCTGCGGTTCTCCCTCCATTTGGGCCCACGGCATGTCCTGTACACAAACTTGTCAAATAAACAAGAAATTAGCTGAGCGTGTGATAAGCTATATGTGACAGAGTAGCTTGCCTATTGTCCTCATTATTATTACAAAAGAACACACAATTTGTCCTCTATGTGAAAGAATAGAAGGCTCATGATTTTAGTGTCCAATTAGTCTTGATCCAATGGGCATCCCACCAAGATTTATCATTTAATTTTCGTGTTTGCCGATCTAAGTCGCTTTTAAGCGTAGATAATGGCAGATGAAGGTGAGCCAGCTAGGCACCATGAGAACAGTTAAATGTACATTAAGCATACACTCAAGCCTCAAGGTGAGCCGTAAGCCATGAAGAATACTAAAATGACAAACCATACAAAAACTAATCATTCTTTTCTATCCTTTCTGACAACTGATTGCTTACTCCCATTAGTTTAGGCACACAAGATGAATATTTTTGCCACACCTATTAAATTCATTAATGCAAAGATATTTCTCGTCTGCATGGCGGCGTCCAGGAGCAGCAGTGAAATGAGAACGTTGATCCTTGATTCCTTGCAGAAGATCAGATTTTATATCTACCATTATTGTTTTTGACCCCAACAAATCTTTAGTTTTCTTAAAAAATTTCTCCAATTCTCGTGACGGCTCACATGCCAATAAACCAGCCACCTCCACCACCATCACCTCCCCTCATGCACTTGCCTCCGATCCCCTACATTGGATTTGATTCTTTTCTCACTTCAAGCAATCCCAAGCCCCTTAAATATCCCAGCACGCAAATCAGCCCTTTAGCCGTCCTTCACGTGAGCCCACCAGAGTTTGCTCATCTGAGTGTTTCTATTATAAAACAAGCATTTGCCACTTCTTGAACTTCCCCTCAATTCACTCTTGTCTAGTGGACTTCTTGTGCTTGGCACCATTTCCTGATCTTACACCAATCTGGGTTGCTCTACTGGTTGTTGAGTCTTGTAAGCAGCCATGATCGGGGCTGTGATGGATCCTTGTGGTATGACCCTCAAGGCCAATGAGTCTCCCCTGTTGCATGTTCATAGAAGTGGTGATGGCGGGGATCGGATTGGCGGTAGCGCCAGCAGTAGTGTTTGGGGCGCCAAGTTTAAACCTTCGAATACTGTTAGAGGTCAGAGAAGCAATGTCGCAGGAACTGCCGCTGGTGGCATCCGATGTGTTCTTGCTGATGTTAAGAAAGAAGCTGTGGTAAGCAATTTTTGTTTCTTCTTTTGATTGCATTTATAATTTGTTGAATTTGTCTTAGTTTGGGATACTTTGTTTGATTTTGTGAACTGGAGAATTCTTTTGTTTCTTTGTTTTTTTTTATCAGTTTAGCATGTGTGTTTATGTGATTTAACTTTCCTTTTCCATTGGCCAGAATTATCCGGCGCCGTTCTTTATCAGGGAGAAAGCAAACCCAAAAAATGTTGCTTCAATCATCTTGGGTGGAGGCGCGGGGACGCGTTTGTTTCCGCTTACCAGTAGGAGGGCTAAGCCTGCTGTAAGAAAATGATGCTTTACTGAAGAGTTAAATAATTTTCTTGACAAACTACATTCGTATTTGACTCCATTTCTCCTAGTACAATCATTATTTTCACCAACCATGATCTTAAAATAATTTTTAGTTGATCATGAGTTCATGTTTTGAGCAATTGAGATTATTTTTTGTTTTTTCATGTTTTGAGCGATTGAGATTATTTTTTGTTTTATCTAATTAGAATTAAACTAGGCGTGGAGTATGTATCATCGTCATGATTGGACCAAGAATCAAATGGTGGTATAGGATAAGATTATTTTGTTTTATTTTATTAGAACTAGACAAGGCATGGAGTATGTATCATCATCTTGTTTATTCAGGAATCAAATGGTGATATAGGATCCTTGTGAATTATCTTAAATAGCTGGGATAACTTTTAGAAGATGGTCTTTTAGACAGTGTATATTTTAAGGTTGGGGACAATACTAACCAAAGGGATAGCATAAACTTCAGTAACTCATTAATCTTTTAAATTTCTCGTTTTCGGGTTTGCGCACATTTAATTTAATGCTCGACATTTAACCTGGTTGAAAATTGAATTTAGTTCTAAAATGATTTTTGGAAGTTACTCCAAAGATAATTTCAGGAAACTTGATTCACAAGACAGTTTATGAACTTGCTGACACATTAATCCTCTTTTTTTACACAATGTCACATTAGCCTTTCAATATGATTTTCTCTTTCACATGTTGTCCAGATTTTAATGTCCATGTACAAATTGATAAATCTTAAGTTAATACATCTTTTGATTCTTCTATAGGTTCCTATCGGCGGATGCTACAGGCTAATTGATATTCCAATGAGTAATTGCATTAATAGCGGCATTAACAAGATATTCATCCTGACCCAGTTCAACTCCTTTTCTCTTAACCGCCACATTTCTCGTACCTACAATTTTGGAAATGATGTCAACTTCGGGGATGGTTTTGTGGAGGTAGGACATCACTACAATTTAAATACAAATTTCTCGAGAGTGGCTTGCGCTCGATCTATTGGGTACGTGAAATATTTTACCTCTTCTCACTGTTGACTTATTTGATGTAAAGGTTTTAGCAGCCACTCAAACTCCAGGTGAATCTGGGATGAATTGGTTCCAGGGCACTGCAGATGCAGTTAGACAGTTCATCTGGGTCTTTGAGGTATGTTAGAATGCTAACTTGACACTGTTTTAACATAATGATTTACCTATTTATCTTGATTAATTTAGGATGCAAAGAACAAGAATATTGAGAATATACTGATCTTGTCGGGAGACCACCTTTACCGAATGGACTACATGGATTTTGTCCAGGTATATATTTTTGTTCTCCTGTTGCTGCTATCAATGTAGGTAGTAGAACCAGATATAATATTATCCTTGGCTGTTTTGTTTATTATAACCCTTCAGATCTACACAATAGTCAATCTAGACACCAGGGCGATGATGTATTTCACGTACAGACATATCTTCTCTAAAGATAGAGATTATATAAGATGATTTACTATGTAGTATTGTTGTAAATACTCTATCTACCTAAACTGGAATCAGTTCTATACCTTTTACTGGAGTAAACCCAAGATTATATTTTGTGAAGACGTAGATCTTTTCTTTTTCTGTTACATCACTCCGCATTTTTATAAATAGTTACAACTTCATCCACAAGCATGATATGAGAAGTAGCATGTTATAATGATTTGTTGTATGCTCAAATACTAAAAATTGCACTGAATTCTTTAATATATTTCTTATGCAGAAGCATGTTGACAATGGTGCTGATATTACTGTCTCGTGTGTCCCAATGGATGACAGGTATCAAAGCTTGCAGACCTTTGAGTAGTGTTGTTATTCGGAGTAGCCATGTTGTATTTGTTAATGTTATTTTACTCTAGAAAAATGGTAAATTAATTAAAGTAGGCTCTGTGCTTGGGTTGCCTGCTTGCCACAAGTTCCTGAGGGGGATTTCATGGGTTTCATTCCCCAACCCCTTCTCAATAAGTTCCCCATATCCTGTCTGAAATTTAATGTGAAAGAACTAAAAGTAGATATCATGAACATCCAGATATGTGTGTTTTCCCTTTTAAATGGCATTTTGTTGAACGCTTTGTTGATTGATATTGTCACTAGACTCATTAGTTATTTCTCTCCTTCTTGCCAGTCGGGCGTCAGACTATGGACTGATGAAGATAAATAACATGGGTAGGATAATGAAGTTCTCTGAAAAACCAAAAGGGGCTGATCTGAGAGCTATGGTACACATATGATAAGCCTTCAAATTTTAATCTTAATAAAATTCTCTATTTATTTCCAAGAATTTAATATGGAGTCATATTTTGAGTGCGCAGCGAGTAGACACCAGTGTTTTAGGACTATGTCCTCAGGATGCTGCCAAATATCCGTATATTGCATCTATGGGCGTCTATGTCTTCAGAACAGATGTTCTTCTTAAGCTTCTGAGGTAAGAAGCCTTGGATGGAAATTCTCCTCCTCCTCCACCACCTCATCATCATCATCATTATCATCATCATCATCATCATTATCATCATCATCATCATCATCATCATACGCCTTATCCCAGCTATCTGGGGTCGGCAGCATGGATTATATGCCGCGTTTAACTCTTATTCAAATCAAAATGGTACAAAATCCATACAAAGAAATATAGGGGCAAGTTTTTACGCCAGATGCCCTTCCTGATGCAAACCCTCTGAAGAGGGGACGATGATAAGAAAATTCAATATCATCATATTCATCATTCACCTTTCCAAATATGTGGGTTGACTTCATGACATGATGGTTGCACATGAAATATTAATATAGTCATCTTCTGTCACAAAGCTGGTGACAATGAAAACCAGTCTGCTTTTACATGGGAGCATGGCATTGGATGGAAATTCTCCTCTTGTTTAAAATTTCATTTTGATCATTTTTTAGGTGGAGGTACCCGACATGCAATGACTTTGGATCAGAAATTATTCCTTCATCTGTGATGGACCATAACGTTCAGGTTGGTGACATTTTACCTTTCAAGTACTTACGATAACAGAAAAATGAGTCATCTTTGCGTCCAGGAACTATGCATTTAATATGTTACTGAAGTCACATTATTGACAGGCATATTTGTTTAATGATTACTGGGAGGATATTGGTACTGTCAAATCTTTTTTTGATGCCAACTTAGCTCTTACAGATGAGGTTAGTCTTGAATTTTACTTGTCAGAACCATAAGCTTTGTTTTATGTTTATTCTTAGATAGCACTCTGCTGAAAGTTTATTCTGTGTATATATAGCAATAAATGCTGACTTGAAAACTGTCTCTTGTTCTGTTCAATTTGCAGAAACCCCAATTTGAGTTCTATGATCCCTTGACTCCTTTCTTCACTTCACCTCGCTTTTTACCACCATCAAATCTAGAAAAATGCAGGGTACCCTGTCCTTCTGATACTACTAGTAGTTTTATTTCTGCCTACTGTTCTGCCACTCAACATATTTGTAAAATGTTGCAGATCCAAAATGCAATCATTTCACATGGGTGCTTTTTGCACGAGTGTAGTGTTCAGCATTCAATAGTTGGTGTAAGATCTCGTTTGGAACATGGTGTTGAGCTACAGGTGAGCTGCTTTTGGTGGCAATTACGATCTGTTTAACAGGAAGTTATCTTTAGAAAGCATTTGAATTATGATTTAAACGTTGCGAAGATGTTAAGTTTCTTTTGATGACATTGATGAATTTTCAGGATACTATGATGATGGGAGCTGATTATTACCAAACGGAAGCTGAAAGAGCATCTCTACTAGCAGAAGGAAAGGTGCCAATTGGTGTGGGACAAAAAACCAAAATCAGGCGAGTTTCAACTCTAGTCGTTTGGTTATGTAAATGGAATAGAATCTCATCTGTTTCTGATAATTTATGCGGTATTGTGCTTTGCCAGGAACTGCATTATCGACAAGAATGCAAAGATTGGAAAGAACGTTGTGCTTGCAAACAAAGATGTATGAGTTGCTTCTACACCCAGGCCCACTTGTGCTTTCAATAAAACCAACATGTTTCTTATAAAACTTATCCAATTGATCTGGTTGTCCAGGGGGTTGAGGAAGCTGATAGGACAAGCGAAGGGTTCTATATTCGATCAGGCATCACCATTATTCTGAAGAATGCAACAATCAACGATGGGACCATAATCTGAGAGTGCTACAATAACTACAGATCATATTGTTTTATATGAACCCGTTACGGTAGAGGAGGCCATATGTTGTACAAATAAGGAAAGAAGCCGCTATTCATGTTCAGCATTGATGTCCAACCTACATTGAAAGTAAAGTGCATGGAGGAAGAAGCTGAGCTGTAGTTTGCTCTAATGTGTAAATTTGATATTTCCTCTCAGTTACTCGGATAAGATCTTTCACGCGGCATGTATATAAGTTGCTGTTAGACAATGTGGACATCGAATTTTAAACTAGTAATAAAGTCATGGCTGAGTCTGCGGTCCAATAGTTTCAAGATGGTTGTTGTAAAACCAGTTCTACTATTTTACTGTTCATAGTGTAATTACAACATGTTTAATCCTATTAGCTAAGAAAAAAGGTCAATTAGCCCTTGTATATGGTAGGCCTTTGTTATCGGAACTCGGGTGTGATGACCAAGGTGCTGCTCTTGAAGCAGAAGTTCGAACTGTTGGCCGCCTACAGGGATTATATCTCAGCTTAACCATCGAGTGTGATGGCCAAGGTGCTGCCCTTGAAGCAGAGGTTCGAACTGTTGGCTGCCCACAGGGATTATATCTCAGCTTAACCGGTGTATATGTTGTGCGGGTCATGTGCGCACCCAAGGGGATTGGCGGCGGGATACAGTGTTCTAAGAGGCTGGTTGCCCTGCCCTTTCTAGTGGATCCTAAGAACTTGGACACCCCTCATTATAAAAAAAATAGAAAAATCTTACATGTCGTACGATAATATACCTTATAATTAGGCTTACCATTCCACTTTTCTTCTTGAACAATGGACATCGTGACCATTTTTTTTTTCATATTACTGAAACAAAATCACTATATATAAATTGACATCGAATCATACAATAGATCCCTTGGTGGTAGTCCGACAACATCACATAGTTAAAACTACATTTTCAAATTTCAAGTCCCTAACATAGACGATGGTGCAAAGCAAAAGTCGAAAACTTCAAAGCATCCAAGCAACAATTACACTTTCCTGGACGAATAGCATCCATCTCAAAGAGAAAGTCACCTTCCTACATTCTCCTTTTTCCGCCTTTTTCATGAAACCATTCCTACACCCTTTCATCAAACCTGCAGCAAAGTATAGTATACTATAAATAACCTTTCCCAATTAGCCGATGTGCCTCCCCTTGTGCCACTGTCCTTTCCGCATTGCTCTTGCTCTCCTTATCTTCTCAATGTTTCTGAGTCTGACATACATCCTCCTCAGGTTATTAAGTTTCCGAGACTGCTGGACAATCATATTAGTAGTTGAAGGATTCTCGTTTAAAATGATCTCATAACCATCCCTGTAACTGTCCATCCCCTCAGTCAAAAGCTGCCAAAAGAGGCCACCTGCAGCTGCCCCTCCACTGCGTGCCGACGAGAAGATCTTGTAATAAACTGTGCTGAACAAGGTGTCTCGCTGGTAGCTGCTGTATCCAGGATCCTTCCGTGATTTCCCGAATTCGGTGAAGAGTAGAGGCTTCTTTAGGATGTTCTGAGCGTCGTGGATGTGGGTGTCAATCCAATTGTTCAAGAAAGATAGTTGGGTTTGATCGTTCGCACTAGATAACCTGACCATAGAAAGAAAACCAGTTCAACCAAAGAAGACATGATTGGCCAATCCAGATGGTGGCAACAAATTGTCAACTATATATTGAATGCCTTCCAAACATGAGAGTAAATAGAGAGAGCAGTGAAAGGAAGGAATTACCATTGGTCAGGATATGAATGGACAGTTGCGAAATCAATGCCCCAAATTTGATTGTTTGAGATGAAGTCTGTTCCAACTTGGAAGCCGGGGTTGACTTGTTTCTTTTGAGGAGACAATTCACCATAAAATCCTTCAAGTCCGGCTTCAAGCAAGTGATTGCTGTCTATGGATTTCACGTGACCAGCCATTTCTCTTATCCAAGCCTGTCAAATTCAATTTTAAATTCATAACACGACAGATAATTTTAGGAAAATTAAGCTAAAGCAAGTTTGAAATAAAAGCAAGGACGACAACTACTATGCATGTGACCTGTTTTCACGCCAATCTAACTTTTAATAGTCAAATTTCATCCTTTTATGCACAGACTCGTGTTAGTATTTTTTTACTGTTGACGTTGATCGGAAGGCTTATGTCCCAATGGCAGAATTGATGTTATATCTAACGTAGCTTTTGGTTTTCTAAGTTTGGAAAAGATGACTAGTATGAACTGGAATCTAGACAATAGGAAAAAGACCAAGATGGTAATATAATACTTCCTGAACAGCGGCAAGCACCGACAAAACTTTTTAAAAGTAAACGAATCCTGATGAACCTCATTTGATCGACTATTTTTTTTCGCATTTATTTTGCTAAACCAAATCCTTTGTTTAGTTGATACAACATGATACCAGGACGATGATGGTAACAGATTATTTCTGCATTGTTATGAGACTAATGCTAGTAATCTAGTAAACAAGAAGAGCTCTGCACCTGAAGAGTTGCCCCTGATGGATCGGACGTGAGTCTGGGCTCGTTCATGAGCTCCCATGCAAGAATCGTAGGGTCATTTTTGTAGGCGACTCCAGTTATGCTATTAACTCTTGTAATAACCGTCTACAAAAAAAAGCATAATATAATGTTCATATTTAGGGAGGGGGAAACATGAGAAAAACCAAATTTTTTGCCTTAAGTAAAAGGAACCGAGAAATGGAAAAGGGGAGGAATGAAGTTGAATATAAACCGAAAAAAAACCATTGGAAATTGGAATTACTTGTAAATTAAATGGATAAACTGGAAAGAAATAGCAAAAGCAACTAGATCGTAACATATTTGTGAATGAAACTGTTAATAGGAAATTTATTAACTGAAATGGCTTCCTGCCCTCAAGATCTTACCCTAACATGATTCTTGTAGAATCCTTTGACAACAGGGTTGCGGAAGAAATCATCATCAGAACTCAAGTACTGTCCTCTGCTTCTAGCCCAGTCAACATACTGTTTTTTTCCTCCAAAGTTATCATAGTTGTTCACAAAGCTCAATATGAGTTTGATGCCGTATCTCCTTGCTTCAGATATCACAAAATCCAACCCCTAAGAAAACCAAAATGTATCAGCAACCACTAAAAGGATCATCCTATCGGATATAAAGAATAAGAACAAAATAAAAGCATAAAGACTATGGCTGAGACCTTGAACATATCCTCATTGTATGAGCCAGGGGAGTACTGTAGAGCCCTGTACCCACCGTCGTTGAAAGCCCAAGTTCTCGCAACATTAAGCCCATGGCTGGAAGCTTCCTGAAATGCACTTGAGACTTTGCTTCTGAGAGATGGGTCTGAGCCAAAATACATCAGCCAGTAGGAATTGAAGCCATTGACGAAAAAAGGACTGCCATTCAAGATAAACTGCATTCCCCTGGTTCTCACAAAACCTCCTCCATTTGCCCCGACAAGGAGAAGCTTTTCCTCATAGGCAAACCAAACCAATACAAGGAAAACTAGGTTCTTCAGCTTCATTTTCTCCTCCCCTCAGCTCTCTCACACTCTCAGGATCCTAATCTGTGCTTCTTGATGGAGTGTTTACTTGTCTCAGCTAAAATGCAGGAGGAAGAGGCAACATGTATATGGCAGAGCTTGCTAGCTCTCCAAAATGTAGGGAATCACATAAAATGAAATGGGATTGCCCTGTGAAAGCTCTTAAATAAAGTGTCTGCACTCTGACTAGTTCCGTCTGACTGTTATAAGTAAAATGTTATTTACTTGTACTGAAGGGACAAGTTACAGTTTGGTAGTAGTACTGTGAACCATGACATGTTTCGGAGTTTATGAGGATTGATAAATCATCCTTAGCACAGATGAAAATAAGGCTATGCTAAGAAAATGGATATCCACACTACCAGCTCCGTTACAAAAATGGCAGTGGAGCGAGGCCCACAAGATCACAATGGAAGGAGGGAGTAACATGCACTTGAAAGCAACATAGTTCTAAGACTAAAAAAATGCACAATTTTAGTTTAGTTTTTCATAATCAATTACAATGTATACAAAAGTTGACCATTTGATTCTCGTTGCTTCACTTAGGCTGTTGAATGATTTTATACATTGTAACTCACTCTAGTTGTTCTACCAAATCCTTCGATTTTATAATGTGGAAACTGTGTATGTTTTTCAAGATAAAATTATTTTAACAGTTTACAGCACCTTCGGGGGCGTCGGTCGCCCCAGTAGTTATGGCATGTAAATTGCGTTGAATCATTATTCTTTTCTTGGTGGAGGAACATTTCACTGGACCTAGGACACTTACTTTTCAGCAGCCACTGTCCTTGAGGAATCAAATCATAAAAAGACATACACAGGTACGAGTGGTATTTCAGTACTGTAGCCGATAAGAGCTGAATTTAAGTATAGCTTCTATCATCTAAATTTGATGTTTATATTACTCACATTTGCTTTCTAGTATAGTATTATTACTGGTCACTTGTTCTCGTCGATTTTGGATCTAATACAGATATTGCCTAATTACGGACCGTGAACGTCCTCATCAGCCTTCGCTTTCCACTCACAGACAAGGAAATAAAGAAAAGCAAAGATTAATAACTACCAAGTTTGGGCCGGTTCTTCTGGTAAGGGACGCGTGGAGTGGGCATATGATGCCCATCCCATCCCATTTAAGTCAGGTTTGGTGATGTGACATATCCCCGTCTGAAGTTTTGGGAGAACTCTTGTCCCAAAAAGAGGATCCAGCGGCATCTGATATGCTTCCCCAGGGTCACTTGTTCTCTCCCTTTCGTCTCCATTCCTTCCCCATGGTCACTTCCCCTTCCCTGTATATTGGCTTATCTATAGTCCGGCTTTTAGGCTCCTGACCTCGCAATGCTGCCAAGTTCATCTAAATTTTTTAATCAATTAAGGGTCCTTCTATGCGTGGATCGCTCTGGCTCTGATTTGAAACAATCCTCATCACCATACGTGTATAATTGAGCCTTATCTTCAACCATATCCGTAAAATTATTTGGTACGCGGAGGGGAGTCATGTTCATCACTACACTGTTCCCTCTGCGCGCCGCGTACCTAATAACTTCTCTATTTGCCGAAGCTTACAACTGACTATGACATGCAAAGCCTAAAGCAGTTCAACTGTTAATCAGCAGTAGTCCTCGATAAGAAATTCCGTATCGGATATCGGTAAAATATCGGTAGGCTTAAGAGACAAAATATCGGAGATATTTGTAAAAATATATCGGTGGTCGAAAACTAATTTTTACCATATATTTTCACAATCTAACTTCTAAAATAAGTTATATTAATTTAAACAAAGCATTGATTTCAAAATATGCATATTAGGATGGGAAATAATAGGGAAAGTTATTTTTTTCAAAGAAAAAAATAGTTTCAATTTTTTTTTAAATGGTGATATATCAGTCCAAAACCGATATATTGGCGATATTTAAAAAAAAAGGAAAAAAATCTGTATCATTTTATCGGGTGGGGCCGAGATCAATATGGAATTCCTTAGTCCCCGGGCAGTAATAAAAGGAAAACAAAGGAAGCGCATTTGCCACTAAGGTCTAGTATAGCAAATATGCAGTGAGTGGTTTACAGCTTTTGCAAAAGAAAAGAAAAGCAAAGAAAATTAAAAAGCAGGAAGCGGGGATTGAAGTTTGACCTGAAAGGCTGAAACCGTGTCCTGCACAATGCAGTTGGGTGGGTGAGAGGTGATCGAGGGTCAGATTGGTGGAGTAATTCAAGGCACCAAGTGCGCAGCTAACCAACTTTATACGGTGATGTCCGTCTGTGAAATCAGAAAGCCTCATAGGCTGGGCGTGGGGCCTCTCCTACTTTTATTTTAGAAAGAATCGTCGGTTAATTGCTTCATGTTCCACAACTCAAATCCGTAACCAAAGGGGAGAAGTTTCCACAGATTGCAAGACAGGTAAGAAAGTGGTCACCTGTATGAAATTGTTCTCCTGGCATTGCGACTCTATCTGTGCCAGCATGCCGTTGCTCATAGCAAGGATAAATTATTCGGGACAACGACCGATCACATCACTTTTATGTTAGGACGGTAAGGACCTGTCAATCTCCAAGATCAATGGCGTATATACTTTATACGTGCACTTAGCTGTTTGGTACTAAAGAGCTGGAGCGCTCGTATCATGGTTTTAAAAACCGGACCGGACCGACTGGTTCGACCCGGTCCGACCAGAGCCGCCCCCTTTTTTGGTCCGGATTGGCCGGGTCAGTTCAACCCGGCTGGTCGGCCCGGTCGACCAGTTGAGTTCGGATTTTACGGCCCCCCAGTAAGCTCCCCCCTAGCGCCGCTGTGTCGAGCCAGAGCCCCTGACACCTCGACGCGATGGCGCCGCCCTATCGAGCCAGGCCCCCCTCCCCCCTCTAGGCCCTGTCAAGCTCCTGCCCCCAGCAGGAATTCCATGTCGGTTACTGGTCCGGTTCTTAAAACTTTGGCATGCATTAAGAGTGTGCTCTGTCCATTGCTCGATGGACACCCAATAATTTCTCCTTGAGAAGGCATATCTATCTACACTTCTATGCGAAAAAACCGTTGATTAAATTTATGTAAAGTGTGAAGAACACTCCTCTTTTATAGCAAAAGAAAAAGCTCCTCTTTACATCGCAATTAACAACCAATTAAATTGACTAAACAAATTTACCCAATTAAACAGTCATTATTTGGGTGAATTATTTAAGCTTCAAAGGTATTCAACCCAAAATTTCCCCCACCCCGACAGTAAAGATAAGATAGCCAACAAGGAAATCGTGTTGACCTTTTTGAGCAGGATGATGCGATCAATCCGCAAAGTGCGACGGTTCGACATGGGCTCGATACTAGATAGTCGATGGCCTCAGGTGCTAACATTTAATGGGCTCAGTGGGACGTGGGTATGTATAAGGATTCAGGGCCCAGGCCCGCTACAACAAATCTCTTGAGAGCATTTTGCCCTGGTTCAGGTCGACGTTGCCAAATTTGATTGAGTTCAGTGTTTCGATCCAAAATTCCCAAACTTCAGGTTTTGGCCTGAACCAGGGTAAAAAACTCACTGAATTGATGATTGTTCAGGTGGGCCAACCACCTTTTATCCTGACTAAAGTGGCCCTTATCTATATTGCTGGAAATAATCAGATACGTCTTTTGCTACTCACGTAGTCAGTTGACTTCAAAACATCTCCTGGTCTTGGCTCCTCTCAGATACTAATAAAATCCCATACGTGAAGGTACTAATTAATTAATGGTTGCGAGGTCGACATGAATTTGGAAATTCGGTTTGAGTTATGAACCATGGAGACTGGAATGTAGTCTATAGAGAGGAATAATAAGAGGAGACCGCCCACCACGTCCATTACTAATTCATCAACCTCTCTCCTGCGTATATTGTACTCACACTCACATTGAACAAAAAATTACAGTTTATGGAGAGCAATTAATCAATGATACTTGACAAACTTAAGCTTGGGACATTAACCATTCACTACCGCGCGCATGTCTTATGGTTTTACTCCAACTTCAGTTGTAGCATTACGGAATTATCAATAATTTTCCTGTGAAGTAATAAAATGTACTCCTCCGTTCCAAAATTCTTATTTTTATTGGACCATAGAGCCCACAAGGAAGTCACATGACTTCCTCTCCCGTGTATCCCGTCCAACTCATATGCTCGTTCACGAATGAAGTTCAAGTCAATTCTTCCGGTCTCCTCCAATTTTAGAAAGAGGAAGTCACGTGATTTGACAAAATGTACACAATATTTTGAAACAATGAATATTTTTAAATATATATAGTATTTTAGGGTTAAGCCTCATGGTGTTAAGCCTCATTTCACGGTGGAGTTTGTAGTCAAGCTCAAGTCCAAGGACGCTGCCGCCTGCCGGTGACCCATGAGGGAAGGCTTATTGGATTTTTTTCCTCATTGTGTGAGGGCCCATGATTGTTGGGTTTATCTCTCACGTAGAGATGTTCATTACTTGTATATATTTTGGAGTTAAGTGTAATTTACTAAAGTAATAATTAATTTATTTTTAAAAAATTAAGTCTTTTTAAAAGTGGGTTCTTTTGATAAAGAAAAAGAAAGGGGAAAAATTACAATTTTGAAAGTTCTTTGGAGATCAAGAGATACAAATTTGTTGGACGAATAATGAGAAGAAAATAAAAAGACCTTTATTGCAAGACATTTTTTTGTGAAAGAAAAGACAAATCATAGGTAGTTTATAATAATCTTTTCATCTCTATTTTTTTTATTCTACCTAAGAGTTAGATTTCTCTATAGCTTATTTGAATGTGTTTTATCTATTAATGTTGTTATAATCTTTATTAAAGAGTTTACATCTAAAATTAATAGTATTGAAATTGATCTCTAGACCTCGTGGATGTAGTCATTGCTTAAACCACGTTAAATTTTTGTCTTCCAAGGGTTTGGTGAAATGTTTCTTTGTTAATTTTACTTTGTGTGTGTGATAACTTGTATATCCTACATCACAGAGGTATAAAAGTCTCACATCATTGAGGGTGTAAAAAATATGTATTTGATTGTGTTTTTTTGCTAACTCAAAAGAGGTAAAAGGTGTTGTTTTTCCAACACCTAGAACACGATTGACTGCCGTTGGCCTGTATGTTTGTAACCCATGCCGCAGCTTCAATGGGTTCGAACCCGCCCACGGTGAGGACCTGGTGGACCTGCCCCCTGGGGGATGTAGCTCAGATTATACACGACGCAGTTGCAAAGGTGGAGGCCGACTACTCCAAGTCGTTCATTGATTTTGCCGCAGTAGGATAGGGTGGCCGCTGTCATTCACTAATAAATGATGATGAAGATTTAAGCCTGCAAATCAGACTAAGCTTCGTCCAATCCATGGAGCAATGGCATTATGGCGTCTATGTTGCCATCTCCAACGAAAGAAGGGAGCAAGAACATCATGCAACTCCAAGGGAAGTAACCGGGCATTACAGGTGCATACAAAAGGAAACAGGATGACCATTTGTTTCTGAAGACAAACGGAAATCAAGTATCAAAACGTAAATCAGTTTTAAGACAAGTAGACGACCTCATAATCTTCCCATGTGAAAAAGGTTTTAAAATTCATGGAGATGAAAAAACATACCATCAAAAAGATTACCCACGAGTATTAACTTTTAAGTGCCTCGGGCGAAGATGAATATAGAAAAAGGTAAAGGAAGAAAACTAGCAAATGCCTGCAAGACGTGCACTCTATTCAAAATAAGTACCACTCAAAAAAATTAGTATAACTAATTCCGGCACATATTTGCTGCAAAAAAAATATTTCCAGTAGAATTAGCACATAAAGCCTCTCCTGGCCTACAACTTCCCATTCATTTTGGATTAAAAACCAAATGGTCTCTACACTCTCAGAAAATCCTACTTATCTTCCAAGAAGAGGAGCAGCCTACAACGAAAATTCTAACAGTTCCATCTGTCAAAGAAGTGTTGGGATAAAATTTGATAAAATGAATCACCTTCCTGTTGTTAATTGCAGTCCAAGAATATTGGTACTCATGAATGGTGTCAGCTTCAAAACAATCTCTTTCGTCAATTAACAGCAACTTCCTCAGACAAAAAATTAGCGCTATTGTGGAGGGTGTTCTCCTGATTTGCACCACCACCACTAACTCCCACCTTAGTTTTGGACCTCTCAAGCACTATCACTGCCTCTTCCACTTTAGTCGTTAGAGACTCTGGGGACTCCAGCAAAAGAAGAAGCTCAGAGTTGTCCATCTCTAATAGCATGCCTGTTATTTTGGAGGCATGTTCAGACTGCAGAACATATGCACAAAGGATCAAGGACAAACCAAATCATTAGGCATGGTTGATGAAGTGCAAAAATAATCACTGTTTTATACAAGACAGATCAAAAAAGGAAAACATAAATGCGCTATATGTTTATGCATAATAAAGCAAACCTGCTGCTTCTGAACAAGTGGAAAGAGATGCTCCCCAAGTATTCGTTTTTGGTCTTCTGGAGAAGCTGCAGCAAGCATGCTACTTAGTGTCTCTGATCCTCTTCCTTGAGCAGCTGCTCCACCTCCAGGCGAATGGGAAGCAATAATGCTAGGCCCCCCATTTATGTCACGAATACGCTGATTTCGTATGTACTTACTCTGCCTACCACCCTGTCAAAAGAACAATTTATGCAATTGTTTTACAAAAGCAGTTTATAAAAACAACCCCTCCAATTCTCATGTCAGCTTTCGATAAATGTTCAAATTAGCCAGTCACACCTAAATACTATAATTGCATGAAACTTAAATTTGGTATGTAATACAATAAAAAATTCCATTTTCAAAAATAAAAAACCCACCCTTCCAAAAGTGGCTTAAAAGCCAGCCTTAAGAAAGTTGAGATTTCAATTATATAACAATATAAGCTTAGCATTACCGCCAGCTTTCCTCATTAAATCTATGAGTGAGCTGCCTCTTCTATTCAGTTAAAACCAAAAGCAGCACAAAGACCCAAAAGAAACAGACCATAAACGTGAAAAGAAAGTTTCTACTATAGCAGATTCGTGATGGGGATATTGACAGGGATATGGAAACGGGGCTTATAAGAAGCAAGCTAGTGTAAACAACACTTACATATTGCTATATGCCAGTGTACATATAACTTGGAAACAAACACACTATTAAGAGTAGCAAGACTATACAATAGCACACAGAAATAGCTATCCAATGACTTGAGAACTAGAACCATACTTGCTGATTGCCTGTAGTATATTTGGAGGAGTGTAGTGTCTGAGGTGTTTGCATACGTGGCATAAGAGGCGTAGATTGACCACCCTGTGGAAGCAAATGTCCATTTGTTCGTCCTCTGTTTTGTCTTTGCTGCCTTGGCATATTTGGTAGCTGCAAGCAATATGAAGAGAGAAGAAGTTTATATCCGATATCTGATCTAATTAGAGAAGAAAAGATGCACGTTCAATCAAATATAAACAATACTGAGAAAGATAAATAGCGGCCTACCATAGAAAATGGCATGGGTTGGAAGGAAGGTCTTGTGGGTGGGGAAAATCCACTACCCCTCCATGCAGGTGGTATACCCAAGGGCTGGTACATGAGACCCTGCCTTGGAGGCAGCTGTGAAAGTCCAGGAGGAGCACCGTAAAACAAAGGAGGATATCCAGTGGGGACTACAGCAGTGGAAGATCCAGCCAGAGCTGTCATGCGTTGTGCATAATGAACTTGTAACTGGGCACGCCTATCCTCTTTCCTTTGAGCAATGGCCACATATAATGGCTTTCCATGAAACATATTCCCTAAATAGAGCGAAAATCATACTTAGTACAAGAAAAAGATAACATGAGCATCTGCTGTTAAATATGAAAGACTAAAGTTCATCTGAAGTTCTTCACAAGTAGTGTGCAAACAAACCAAAAGAAAACATACACCCTTATTTCCCTATTATCTCATTAGAAAAAACTTTGTGGATGTTCAGCAAGAAAGTACCATGTAAACTGCTCACAGCCTTGTTGGCTTCTTCAGGAGTGGAAAAGCACACAAATCCAAACCCCCTACTAATTCCTTTCTCGTCAAGCATGAGTTTAGCAGATATAATCGTCCCAAACTGGCTAAAATGTTCACGTAGCTCATCATCACTCACATGATCGTCAATGTTCTTTATATACAAATTTGAACCCTGAAAACAATGTACGCGTAAATAAGTACCATACCATAAAATCCAGTAAACAAAAGTTAAAAATAAAGACCACCTTATATTTTTGCATTTGTTCATTGCGTTTTTCCTCAAACTGGCGACGCAAAATTTGATCACGCTCAGCCTTCTTTTGGGCTCTAGCAACATATAAAGTCTTGGATCCTTGGAAATATAAAAAAAATGTTTCAGATAAAAGCCTTTCCGAAGTATTTTGTCAATGACTCAAAGCAGGAAAGCTTACCCATCTGTGCTCCATTCATAGCCTCCATGGCCATTTTTGCATCGTTTGGGTTTTCAAAATTAACAAATCCAAATCCTCTTGAAACTCCATTATCATCCCTCGAGATAACTAAATTAGCTATTTTTCCAAACTCAGAGAACTTCTCCACAAGAAGTTCTTCCGTAACATCAGAATCAAAATTTTTCATATACAAGTTTGTATATTTAGCATCAGGGCTCAGTAAAACCCGGTCACTCTTTTTAATAAAATTGCCAACATAGCTGCATAAAAAAAATCACATGAATAAAAAAGCATATAAATGAAAAATAAAATGGACAGAAACAGTCACTGACTTTAAAGAAAAACAAGGGAGAACACTAATTTAAAATAATACTGAACGAAATAGTAAATAGGGATACAGTAAGAAAAGCCTCGACATTAAAGAAAAGGGAAAGGAGACTCACATTTCCTTGCCTCCAACCATGGTGCCATTCAGATTCTCAATAGCATCATTTGCAGACTTCTCTGAATCATATTGTACAAATCCGTATCCTTTACTCTTCTCATCAGAGGAGAGAACGACTTTGCAAGATAAAATATTACCAAATTTTGAGAACAAATCATGAAGCTTCATGTTATCAATTGATTCATGCAAGTTCTGCCAGAACATAATAGAGGCCAGTTAGATTCTTGGCTTCAACATTCCAAATTATATACAATCAGAAAAATGAGAAGCAAACGAAGAATTAACCTTCACAAAGAGATTGCCAATCCCACTTTTCCTAGCATCTGGATCACGACGTGACCACATGACTCTTATTGTCTTCCCTTTCAGTGAGGTGTTATTGAACTTCTCAATTGCATTTGTTGCTGTCCAAAATCATAACGCATTTTTTCATCAAAATCTTCAAAAGATAATTATTAGAATTGAGCATGCTAGAAGAAAGATAAACGAAAGGAATACCCAATAACATAAATCTATTTTGCAAAGAATTAAGTAATGTACTATAAATGAAACAAAAAAACGAACGGAATCCATGTTCAGGCCAACCACAATGCCACAATCACTGGGCAGGGATATCACACAAAAATTCACCAAAAAGAACAACAAGAAAAAATAAAATATTGAATGCTGCAGCAATGTCCCATATCACGAGCTCTGTCTTTGACACAGATAGAAAGAAAGCATCGTCGCTGATGAGACAAGAAAATAACATAAAGACATAATGCATTGTCTAAAATACAAATGAAACACCAATTAGATGCATACATGAAGAAGAAAGGAAACCAATAAACAATTATACAAGAAACGAAAGAAATATCATAATCATAGTAGCGCCTTTTCCCAACTATTAGAAACCCTCCTCCTTTTCCCTGGACTTGGTGGTCATTGTGAGACACAATGGCGGAGTTAAGAAACGAAGAAATATAACAGTAAAAAATCTATTAGGAATTCAATTAATTGAAAACAAAGCAGAATTATAATTCTCTTCCACAAAATCACATCATCTGCAAGAGACTAATCCTATATTTTCAGTAATTTAAAACAATTATTTCGGTACAACAGAACGAGAAAACGTACAATAAACAAAAAGTAGAAAAATAATAAGAACAAACCCAATGCGAAAACTAAAAAAATGTAGGCAAATGAACCTATATAGGAGAATTACAAAATTGTGAAAACTGGAAACTTTAGTGAAGAAAAAAGATAAAATAAAATCAACCCAGCAACACAAACCAGAATCATAATACCAACAGCACAAACCAGAATCATACCAGCCACTGTATATATATAAAAAAAGAATCATACCAACCACAGTATAAAAGATTAATTGTGTTGTTGGTATCATCCTACCAACAACACAAACAAGAATCGACATCCCATGAACAATGTAGCACACAAGATTATCACCAAAAAGAGAATCACAACGGACGAAATTGAAAAGAAGAGTGGGATCACCATCTTCCGTGGAGAGGTAGTTGACGTAGCCGTAACCAAGCGAGCGACCAGACATCGAATCCTTACAAACCCGGACGGAGGCCAGAGACCCGACGACGAAGAAAGCGTTGAAGAGATCCTCGTTCGACAAATCCGGATGCAGGTCCCCCACGTACAGCGACGCCGGCGGCGGAAGAGCCGGAGGAGGGGCCACAGCCTCAGCGGGAGCCGCCATTGTCACCAGAACCAGAGAAAAGAAGAAAAACAAGAGAAATCACTCTCCTCCTCGTCCTACTTCTTGAAGGAGTCCTCACTCTTTACGGGGTCTGAAGAGAACGCGGGAGGGGGAGTTGCATGGGAGAAGGGGGTTTCCGTAGAGTCCGGATCCTCTGGTGAAGCTTCACCAGCGGCCTCGCTGGTGAAGCTTTACCAGCCGTCGATCGTACGGAATCGACGGCGCACACGGATATAATGTGCGCTCAGCCAAAAGCGTGTCTTTTGGCCGAGCGCACGAGGAAACCGTGTGCGCCGTCGATTCCTTATGATCGACGGCTGGTGAAGCTTCACCAGCGGCCTCGCTGGTGAAGCTTCACCACAGGATCCGGTTCCGTTTCCGTAAATAAAAAAGGGCAGGGACGCGGGGGCGGGGGCGGGGGTGTATCTGGGCCGTGACCCGGTCCGGCCCAGTTCTTTCTCCGAGTTTTCGCGGAATTTTGTACAGCCAAATGTGAACCACAGAAGCCCCGCCAATTTCGACGGGCCGTGACCCGGACTCGTATTTCTACACCCGCCGCGCTCTTCTCTAATTTCGTTTATCTTGTGGGCCGCAATTCTCTCATTTAGTAGTCCACCGAGCGTGGAGGAGTGCGAATTCCGGGGGTGCGTCGCTCCAGTTGTAGTGCATTCTACTTTTCGGATAATTTGTGCTCGAGTCCTGACTCAATATGGTATTTGATGGACAAGTGAAGATGGAATACTCAAATCATTACTACTATTATAAAAAACACTAACTTTTGTACCCCATTTTTTTTTAACCCCTAGATTAGAAACTAATAACCTTGTTCATTAATCCCCGTAATAAGATACTGCTAACATGGACAAAAGAGTGTACATGAAATTACTCCACAATTTTAAGAGTTATATCACTTTTACCCCTCACAAACAAAAACTTTACCATTTCTCCTTAAAAGGCAACATTGTCCAAAAAAAACCATATTACCGCCCACTCCCCTTCTCCCACGGACACTTCCACTCCTTGCAACCGCCGTTGCTTCCCTCCCCTTCCCATCCATTCAACTCATGCCTCTTCCCTTTGATTGCAACCCAAATTCGAACTCCACCTTTAATTCCATTCAAAACCCCAACTTTAGATGCCTTCCACCACATTTGCGGCCAAGACCCCCGCCGCTGTGAGACCAAGAAGTTCGGCGGTCACGGCGCCGGTGCCCGATTCCAGAAGTGTCATTGCCATTGACGCATGGATTCTGCTTGTTTAAATCTTACAAATAAGCATTTGTTGGTTATTGTAGGGTAATATGATCCTTATGATGCTTTAGTTTGATGTTGGTTTTGTCATGCAATTGCTAGAGAGATTTATTCTTGATTAAGTCTTTGGTTAAGAATCGTTGTGTTGGCGAAAAAGGGCTTGTTATACTATTAGCAATACATAGTTTTGTTTGCCAACTTTGTTTTGTGTTTGAATCTGCTTAATTTCAGAATATGTTAGGAAATGGAATTTCTTTTACTGTTTAGGAAGGAGAATGAGTAGTACTACGTTATTGTCTTTCGGTGATTAATCAGGATATTGGTCTAGAGAATTAAATTAACAAAGATAATCCCACCTTTATAAACATTTGGTTTCTTAAAGTCTTCAGAACTACTTAGTGCGTAGTTATCAAATTTTAAAAGGATTAGTAATTTACTTTAAACTGTGGAATCCTTTTGTTGGTTGTCAATTATGGATTAGCATAGGCCTGATGTCTGCTTCTCCAATTTCTGAAATATATAAAATTTACTTTAAACTGTTGCATAGAGTTATTTTCATCTAAAATCAAATGCGCTATCAAAAAATAGGCACCACCTGTCTAAGCAGATGTTTTCACCAAGTTTTTGAAGTAATCAATTGTTTGTTTCTTAGTTATATCTTTGAAATATAATTATGTTCTATATTTTTCCAATCAGCCAGAGAGTTATGTTGTATCCGTTTCTATCCTAAGATGAGTAGTACTGTTGATCTGCCGATATATGATTGTAGCTGTTTGGGTTCTTCATTCTTGTTGGCCAAACATTAGAGCATTTTTATTTAGCTTTTTTATGGAAAATAAGAATTTGATGAATGATGGTATTAACTGCCTTGATCGATGTTTGGAACACATCTGAGATATTGTGATAAACTGGTTTTTGAGTTGAATTCGTTTTCTATAGTGTCTCAAATGTGCCAATAAGTATAGTTCAAGAGATCAGCATGCGGTCCAGCTTGTTCCATGCTACATATGTAAATGCTGATGGCGGGAAATTTTTTACATAAAACAATAGGGCCTGATACAAATCGGCATTCAATTCTTGTGCATCTTAGAAGCATTACAATGTTGTTTAGTTGTCCTTCTTGTTCAACTAAATTTCTTGTTGTACCAGAGACTAGAATTGTATGAGTTGTACTGTTGATCGGCCAATAGATGGCTATAGTTTGGGTTCTTCATTCTTGATGGTAAATCATTAGAGCCTTTTCATTTGGCTTTCTTATGGAAATTAAGAATGTGAGCAATAATGGTACTAACTGCCATGATCGAGCACATCTGACATATTGTGATAAATTGGTTTTTAAATTAAATTCATTCTCTAAGGCGTCTCAAGTGTGCCATTAAGGATAGTTAAAGGGATCTCAGGCTCCATTGTTTTATGGGAAGTGTCATGTGCACCCATCAGTAGTTTAGCACAATCATCTGTAGCATGGGATACGTTTGAGCGCATGCTGGTCACCTGTAGCCTTTAGGTCCTTATGCTACAGATAGGCATGCTAAGGGCATGGCGGCAAATGACCTAGCATTTCTCTTGCTAGAGGTGCAGGTATCTGGGTAACGACTTGTAGTCTGTTGCTGGTATTCTTCTGAATAAAAGTTGGTTTTCTTTGTAAATTAAGAAATTCGCATATGCGGGACTAGGGCTATTGTGTGAGTAGAAGTTGATTCTCCAACCTCAAGCTGGTGTTGGGTACATTATTGAATGACATAATTTATTATAGATTTACGAATTTAGGTAATGCATAAGATTTTTAATATGGGGCATTAATTATTCATAGCAGGTCACAATCGTGGCTGAGACTCGTATATTTTGAGAGTTTTTATAATTTCTTGTTTTTCAACACATGGTTTTTACAGTTCTTAATAATAATGATATTTGCTACTACTGAACATGCTGAAGACAATGATGATGTGGTAATAATGTTGTTTTGGGCTGAATTTATTGGGGATTGTTTGTGGGTTTAATTGAAGGAGTTGCACGCTATGTTCTGTATAATTTTTTTATATTTGGCACAAAAGAGGCTAGAATTAAGGCGTAAGATCTGTGTCGCCGAGCCCAAATTGTTGTGAAAAGTTGCTAAATGATTACGATTTCGATTTTGGTATTACAACCCACTTATGTATAAACATAAACTCCACATGATTCTACATACGACCCTGCATTGTAAATAGGGAAAAGTTTATATGAGATCGCTCTCATATTGCTTATATGAGGCCACTTTAAATCGTAGCCATTCGATCTTGATCTGACGGCTATAAATATCCATAATGATCTCACCCACTCCTTGATGTGACACACTCACCTACCCACTGATTTGATATCCACCCTCCGATCAGAATCTAACGGTAATAAAAATTGGCCTCATGCTCCTTATATGAGAACGATCTCATGTAAACTCATCTCTTGTAAATATCAATTCATATTATATCAGCTATTGTGCTTAAAATGACTACTACCAATAAAGTTTATGATTATCAGTTCAGATTATATCTATTCTTTTTCATTTTTAGGGTTTTGTGGACACAAAAATAACTATGGTAGATAAAGTGCTTCCTACTAATGTGAATGAACAATTTGTGCTTCCCACTAATGTGAAGGAACAATTTCCCACTACATAAAGGAAAAGTCCGCCACTATGACAACTCCAAAGGAACAGGAGTTGTATGCACCCTTCGTGTTGCCGATGAGCAGGTATGAAATATTTATTTTATTGTCAAATAACATCAATTCACTCACTTTGTTATCAACTAACTATATTATATGTATGTTTCAAAAATTCAAATGACACTATTCAATGAGTTAGTTGAAAGATTTGAGCCCATCTTAAAAGAAAACAAAATCTACTTCATTACAACGGGCCACATAAAAAGATCCAAACCAAACTACAAGTGGGGGACCACCGAATATGAGATAATTGCACAAAACCATACAATATGATGCGACATAAAGATTCAAGGCAGAAAAAACCTTACAAAACACAAATTAAAGTCAATAACAATGGTAAAACAAATCTTGTTTAGTAGATAAAATAAAATAATATAATTTAAGATGAGGTAGTAAAACGTACGGAATGTTTTGTTGGCTTTAATTTCATGGATTAGTTGATTGAGTGGAGTGAACTTGTAGGTCTCATTATGAGCAAAAGTTGCTCGTCAATAGTGGTATCCTTTTGTGCAATTATCTCATATTCAGTGGTCCCCCACTTGTAGTTTGGTCTAGATTATATGGTCCTTTGTAATGAAGTAGAGTTTGTTTTCCTTTACAATGAGCTCAAATCTTTCAACTAACTCATTGAATAGTGTCATTTGAATTTTTGAACCATGTGGAGAAATTTTTTAAACATACATATAATATAGTTAGTTGATAACAAAGTGAGTGAATTGATGTTATTTGACAATAAAATAAATATTTCATACCTGCTCATCAGCAACACAAAGGGTGCATACAACTCCTATTCCTTTGGAGTTGTCATAGTGGCGAATTTTTTCTTTATATAGTAGAATCAAGGTTTTAAAATCGGACCGGCCATTGACTCAGATTGATGGCCGGTCCGGTTGGACCGCGGTCAAACCGGAGTTGAACCGGATTGACCCGGTATGGGGTATGAGGAGTGAAGATAAATATAAATTTTATGTAATATTAACATCAGTGTTTATAGCTCAAGTGGTTAAGGACTTAGGTACGCAAGTTCCAGGTCCCAGGTTCGAATCCCCCTCCAAGCAGAATTTTTTCCCAAAAAAATGTTGTCCTGGACCAGTCCGGTCCGGTTCACCCGGGTGAATCGGCCGAACTGATTCTTCAGCCTTCCGATGAATCGGTCCGGTCCGATTTTGAAAACCATGAGTAGAATGCACTTTATTGTCCATGAGTTGTTTGTGGGTGACAACTCATTTATAGCAATGAGTTGGTTCGGAGCTGCCATGAGTGTGCATGGAGGCATAAGTTGAATGAACATTATTCCTTGAACAAGGCACAAAATATAGAGTTTTGGAGATATGATTGTGCAGCAGTTCATCTATGCATAAAGACACCATCATCCTACTGTATCTGCAATGTTTAATTCTATATCGATTAGAAAACAATAATAGGGAGAACAACATATGTAATAAGAACCAAACATATTTATTGTCTTTTCAGTGATCTTATCATTAGCATCGACTACCGGGTTCTGAATCACAACTTTCTTCTCTCTCTTCTTCTTTGTAGGATTGGAAGATGAGAGCTACAAATTTAATAGATTGAATAGAAAGGTGAACATATTTTTACAGTTGTATTTTTTAGGTTATACTCCCTCCGTTCCAAAATACTGTGTACATTTAAGAAAATTCTCATTTTTATTGGACCACGAAAGTCACAAGGAATTCAC
The DNA here is from genome assembly GCA_039654745.1 of Houttuynia cordata. Taxonomy (NCBI): domain Eukaryota; kingdom Viridiplantae; phylum Streptophyta; class Magnoliopsida; order Piperales; family Saururaceae; genus Houttuynia; species Houttuynia cordata. Next base: position 1,043,046 of record CM077513.1, on the reverse strand, counting down.
ATGACTTTTTTTGCCTTGTATCCCATTCAACTTGTATGATCGTTCATGAACAAAATTCTAGTCAATCCTTCCAAGTCTCGTCCAATTTTGAAAAGTAGAAGTCATGTGTTTTGGCAAAATATACACAGTATTTTGGAATAATAATATTTCTAAATATACATAGTGTTTTGGAACGGAGGGAGTATTATATTTTGAACTATTTGCATAAATGTTGAACAAGTAAAAAAAGAGGAGACTCACCTCCACAACGTGTTCCTTCACATTAGTGGGAAGCACTTTATCTGCCATAGTTGTTTTCGAGTCCACAAAACCCTGAAAATGAAAAAGAACATATATAATCTGAACTGATAAAGAACATATATAATCTGAATCATAAACACAATAGCTGATATAATATGAACTAATACTTACAATGCAGGGGTCATGTAGAATCATGTGGAGTCTATGTTTATACATAAGTGGGTTGTAAACTCCAGGTGTGCTAGTTGCGCATATCCCTCTCAAGGGATAGGTCTCACATTTAAATATGTGTTTTTCTTTTTGTGGAGGAGTGGTTTGTGGCTTGTATTTACATTAATTATGATGTAAACCAGGTAGACATTTTTGACATGGGCATCTGAAGGTGTAGGCAAATTAATTGAATATGAAGACCGAAGGATCTTTTGCAAGAAGAGGGCTGCTATTATGTCATTTTGTTGCAGTCATCACAATCAAGTGGAATAGAAAGTATTAAAACCAACATAACTATTTCTTAGAAGTTTCTGCATCCTGAATATGTAAGTTAGAAATGACAATTGTACAGAAGACTGCCAGATTAATCATGTCTAATTGCTTCATTCAATGCCTTTGTGGGAACAAAATAGATGTCTTAAACCACAAAAAAAACTATTTTATCAGTGCCTGGAGCATATCTAAGCATTCATTTAAAATTTGCACACATGAAATGTATGACTACACTTTTCCCACTCAAACAACAAACAATGGCTTAATATCAGTCTGTCATTAGTCAGCAAAATAGTGATGGAACTTCAAAAAGAGCCATCTTTCCTAACCAAATAACCAAGAGTACAACCACACAGGTCATACGACCTACCAAGTATTCCTCCTTTCCCAGTTGATTCTTGGTTAACCAATATTGGAAATCGTAGGACTGAAAAAACAGCCCCAAAAGCATTTCAAACTCCTCATTTTAAACAATACTTCAAGCTGAACACTTAATTGACTACAGAAATCTCCTAAATTCTACAAAATTTCGTTTCATGCACTGCTTTTTAGATTCTAAAAAGATTATATATATCTAGAAAAACAAACACATAATCCTAAAAAATGTTTATGCCCAACAATTTCGCATCACAGAAGACTTAGGACTTAAAACTCCTCAGTTTACAAAAAAACTTCAAGCTGAACACTTAATTGATTACAGGTATTTCCTAAAATTAAAAAAATTTCGTTGCATGCACTCCTCCTCATATTCTTAAAAGATTCCATCTAAAAAAGCCACACAATCCTAGAAAAATGTTTATGCCCATCACCTAGAGGAAGCTGATGACAATAATTTCTTGTCACACAACTTAAAACTCCTCACTTTAAACCAGACTTCAAGCTGAACACAACAAGAATCCTTTTTGCCAGATTCTGAAAAGATTATCTTAAGAAAACACATAATCCTAAGAAAATGTTTACGCGCAACCATTTCTTGCGTCACAGCAGCACCAGGCAAAAGAAACACCTAATCACCCAACGAACTGATGTCTAATTCCCAACAAGAAGTCACACCCGATCCTCCGCTTATCAAACTAAACACATCAAATTTCCCCAACTTCCAAAACCAAAAACACCCAAAACGAAATCATAATCATTTAGCGACTTTTCACAACAGTTTGGGCTCGGCGACACAGATCTTACGCCTCAATTCTGGCCTGTTTTGTGTCAAATATAAAAAAATCATACAGACACAGTGTGCAACTCCTTCAATTAAACCCACAGACAATCCCCAATAAATTCCGCCCAAAACAACATTATTACCACATCATCATCGTCTTCAACATATTCAGTAGTACGCAAATATCATTATTATCAACATGATCTAATCCATACGTTGTTTTAATATCATGTCTGATGCAGGACAACTAACTGAGATCCGATAAAAGTTAAACAAGTAAAGAAAACTCTAAATTTTAGCAATCCTACTCAGGCAAGATAAAGAATTTAATATAAATGGCTACGAATAATTCAGATTTGATTTCAAAAGGGGTTGAAGGGCAGCAACAGTTGAGAAACTGTTTTAGGCTAGGACTAAAAGGCTTGACGTACGAATTAATGTTTACCACGCACTTGCACTTCAGATCAAATATGATAATTTAGATGGACAACTAAAACCACAAAGGTGACGATAACACTTACTTGTCCGTATGGAGTGAACCAAACCCGAACCCGAAGTGATTTGAGTCGTCCAAACTGAAACCCGAACCGAATGACACAAAATAAGTCCGAACCGGGTCCAACCAGACTCGACAGATGGGATCTCGTCTGCTCGAGTGACGACCAGAAGCGCAGGCGGCCGAGAGGGATGGTCCGGCAGTCGACAGAGGTCTGACTCCGGCAAGGGTTCAGCGCGAAGAGCCGGCGATGATCCGGTACCCTTCGGCAGAACAGATGGCGGTGGCGATAAAGCTGCAGATGAGCAGTGGTAGCTAGAGACGACAAATGGCGGCCGGAGGAGAATATCAGAGGGGCTGGCGGCCTGCTCGACTGGGTAGCGGCGACCGTGACGAGGCGGCGACCAAAGAGGACGGCGACAACGACGGCAAGGCGATGGTGGCCTGAGCTCCGCTTGACAGAAGAGGGCTTCGGAACTGACGGCAAGTCCTGAACGAAAGGCGGCGACTTTGGACGGCCAAACCCCGCCGGAGTGCACCACTGGGAACTGGCGAATGTTACGGCGGCGGCGACTCTCCGAAATCGAGGATCAGGAAGACCGGTGGTGGGAAATCGAGCGGCTGCGACGACCACGGCGATGACGACGAAAGCGCAACGTTTGGGGTTTGGATTCGGCACCAAGACCCACCACTGGATTCGGCACCAGTGTTTTCCGGCTTCGGCACCGACGGGAGTTCTCCTTCACAGAGGTATCAAAACGAGATTTTTTTGCATAAAACTGAAGTACTTTATTTCATAGAGGAGTAGCCATTAAATAGGCAATACAAGAGTCTAAATCAAGCAACAAATTAAGCTTGCCCAAATTAGGAACGGGAATCAAGCTTCTCTAATCAAAGAAAAATTCCAAATTTAATTCAAATGCTGAAAATAGAAATCACTAAATATGTAAACAGGAAAATAAGCAATCTAATGGGCACGGGTCCTATTCCGGCGAGTGTAAACCCGTATAGGCCCCGTGTCCGCACCAATGTCTTTTTTTTTGAAGAATTTATCAACATGTCTTAGTTTATGTTTTATTCATCTTGATTACATCCACTAAGAAGCTGCTGAACGAATAACTATGATAAAAAAATTTATAGTTTCGAGATGAGAAGCAGAATTTTTAATTAATTGGGCGTGCAACACATATTCAGTCACAATTATTGTTTCCATTAATTGTCTAAGCTCTGAGTATATGGCAATTTGGTGATAAAAAAAGGCAGTTAAACCAGAGTTATCAGTAATGAAACCCGTTGGAACAGAATGCTTCAGTGGAAATCAAGACTAAAAAGAATTTAGAAACTGGATTATAGATACATGTGACAGTTAGTTTCAGCAAATCTTCATCAGAAGACAGTAGAGGCAGCTGATAAAATTAGCACATATTAACGAGAGGGGCTTCAGGAATTGGGCCTTAAACATACATGACTGTAGATTTGATCAACAAACACTCGGAAAAAAAAAACTCATGAGCAAAATTGACAAATACAAAACGAAGCCATACTTTCGAGATTCCAAAAAAAAAAGCAATAATTTGTATAGAAAAGAGAGACATATTTCTGATGCAAAACTAAAGGTTTTCGCTTCCATGAACACGAATAAGTCTCCACCCTCTCAAGTTATGTAGATCAAATAGAAGTATATTTTCGATATACAGGATAACTGACAAGAACATGAAGCTAACAACCTAGTCGCAAATGACAGGCAAACAAATATGATTATAGACAAGCAAGTAAAGTTGATTACAATACCAAACCTGCAATCATAAAATTTCTCAAAACATGCAATTACAGTAAATTTCAGTCCAAACCCCACAAACAATCAAAACACTGCAAGCCTTGCTGAAAATTGAAAAACAACATACCAAGGATATTGGATGAATGAGAGAAGATCGGCCCGAGGATCCTCAAGTCCCTAGCCGGAATCGAAGCCAACCTGATAATAGCGTTCTAGTCGCACTCAATCAGCTCCGACCTGCCCAACCTATCGTACCGGATCCAAAGGCGCGAGCCCACCTTCTTCTTCCCCTTCACCGGCCCTGCAGCAACCGGAGCGCCACCGCCCTCTCCGCCGGCAGACACAACAGCGCCGACAGACGGAGGGCCAGCACCAGCAGGAAGCAGCAGCTCCGTCCGCTCGGACGTCTGCCGGCGCCTGCGGGTGAACGAAAAGCGCCCCTTCCCCTTTCTGCCATAGAGGACAGAAAACGAAGTGAAAGAGAAGGGCAAACGCTCCAAGACGAAAACGGTATCTCCCTACAGCCCTCCTGCGTAAAGGATTCCCGTTGGTTCCTCCCCGGCGGCCATGGAAGGCGACTGGAGCTGGAAGGAGGAGGAGATAAAAGGACAAAGATGTATGAGCCAGGAGGGAGGAATCTGGGAGGAGAAGATTTTAGATAATTTTGCCCTTCAGAAAAACAGTGAAGTTTCTGTTTTCGAAGGGTAAAAGTGGTATGGTTCAATTTTGAATGGACTCTTTTGCCCATATTGGCAGTCTCTTATTACGGTGATTAAGGCGTGAAATTAGTTTAATAAATAAGGTTAATTAATTTTTAATAGGGGTTAAAAACAAAAAAAAAATAAGGTGCGAAGGTTGGTGCTTTTAATAGTAGTATGGATATGGATATGGATTACTATTCTAGCAAAATATTCGTGGTCTCCTTGTACGAAAATAGGAAGATTATAAATTCTATGTGGCCATACCACAAGCCTGGTGCTAAAATGGGAATATGAAGGGAGGCTGACAATTGTGTATCGGATCTGTACACCAAAACCATACACTTAATTTTTGTTGGACAGTGAAAGTGGGGCCTCACATGGCCCTGTCAACCAAAGATGTGGGTGTGTTTTTGTTTTATAGAGTGAACCATAACACTTACTTGTCCGTATGGAGTGAACCAAACCCGAACCCGAAGTGATTTGAGTCGTCCAAACTGAAACCCGAACCGAATGACACAAAATAAGTCCGAACCGGGTCCAACCAGACTCGACAGATGGGATCTCGTCTGCTCGAGTGACGACCAGAAGCGCAGGCGGCCGAGAGGGATGGTCCGGCAGTCGACAGAGGTCTGACTCCGGCAAGGGTTCAGCGCGAAGAGCCGGCGATGATCCGGTACCCTTCGGCAGAACAGATGGCGGTGGCGATAAAGCTGCAGATGAGCAGTGGTAGCTAGAGACGACAAATGGCGGCCGGAGGAGAATATCAGAGGGGCTGGCGGCCTGCTCGACTGGGTAGCGGCGACCGTGACGAGGCGGCGACCAAAGAGGACGGCGACAACGACGGCAAGGCGATGGTGGCCTGAGCTCCGCTTGACAGAAGAGGGCTTCGGAACTGACGGCAAGTCCTGAACGAAAGGCGGCGACTTTGGACGGCCAAACCCCGCCGGAGTGCACCACTGGGAACTGGCGAATGTTACGGCGGCGGCGACTCTCCGAAATCGAGGATCAGGAAGACCGGTGGTGGGAAATCGAGCGGCTGCGACGACCACGGCGATGACGACGAAAGCGCAACGTTTGGGGTTTGGATTCGGCACCAAGACCCACCACTGGATTCGGCACCAGTGTTTTCCGGCTTCGGCACCGACGGGAGTTCTCCTTCACAGAGGTATCAAAACGAGATTTTTTTGCATAAAACTGAAGTACTTTATTTCATAGAGGAGTAGCCATTAAATAGGCATTACAAGAGTCTAAATCAAGCAACAAATTAAGCTTGCCCAAATTAGGAACGGGAATCAAGCTTCTCTAATCAAAGAAAAATTCCAAATTTAATTCAAATGCTGAAAATAGAAATCACTAAATATGTAAACAGGAAAATAAGCAATCTAATGGGCACGGGTCCTATTCCGGCGAGTGTAAACCCGTATAGGCCCCGTGTCCGCACCAACTCTCCCCGGGTGGGAAAAACTCGACCCCGTCGAGTTATGTGCAGGAAGGCTCTCATGTAACTCCAAGACATCCGGATCAAGTGTCTGCAACTCGTCACGTGTAATCCATGTGCAATCTGACTTGGGGCGTCCCCTCCAACGAACAAGATAGCGTTGTACCCCTCCATCTGTGGTGGAAATTACCTGCTCATCTAAAATAGCATCAACTTGATCTTTAAGTGCAAGTGGGTAAGGCAGTGGAATAGGGTCAGGGATAGGTGAGGGGTCATTTGCAGGGGACAAATCATCAAATGGGTTATCAGGTATGGCAAGAGGGCCATGGTAAGCAACCAAATCCTCGATGTTAAAAGTTGTTGGGATGCCAAAATCAGAAGGTATGTCAATAACATAGGCATTAGGACCAATGCGTGTTAACACTTTAAAGGGACCAGCACTACGGGATTGCAACTTTCGAACGGCACCCGAAGGGAACCGTTCAGGTCGAATCCGAATCATAACATAGTCACCCACATTAAATTCTTTAAAGCGCCTACGAGAATCAGCTTGAATCTTATAGCGTTCATTACTTGCTTCAATTTTATTACGGATCTCTTTATGCAAATCATGAACATGTCATGCAAATGCATCAGCGGACTCAGAAATACGAACATGAGGGGACATGGGGATAAGATCTACAGGCTTCCTAGGTTTGTAACCATGCACAACTTCAAATGGACTCATGCCTATAGACTTATTGACTGAACTGTTATATGCAAATTGAGCAAAAGGAAGAATGGAATCCCAGTTTCTATTATTGTTTCCCACCAAACAACGTAAAAGGTTGCCAAGACTACGATTTACGACTTCTGTTTGACCATCAGTTTGAGGGTGATAAGCCGTGGAGAATTTTAACTTTGTTCCGACCATATGCCAAAGGGTTTTCCAAAAATAACTCATAAAGCGAACATCCCTATCAGACACGATGGTTTTGGGTAAACCATACAGACTCACGATCTTATCGAAATAGATTTTCCCAATTTTGGATGCATCAGAGGTTTTGGAACAAGGAATGAAGTGGGCCATTTTGGAGAAGCGGTCTACTACCACAAATATGGAATCATGCTTTGTAAAAGTACGTGGTAGTCCAAGCACAAAATCCATACTAACATCTTGCCATGGACGATCTGGCACAGGAAGAGGGGTGTAGAGGCCAGTATTTTGCTTTTTGTGTTTGGCCAGTTGACATGTGCGACATTGACTAATGATTTTAGCAACATCTCTTTTGAGGCTCGGCCAATAAAATTGGCGCTCGACTTCTTCAATGGTTTTGTCACGACCAAAGTGTCCTGCTAAACCACCAGCATGAATTTCCCACACTAAGAAATCTCGCACAGACGTACGGGGAATGCAAAGCTTGTTTGCTTTGAAGAGGTACCCATCGTGAAGATGGTAGACATCATGGGAAAGGGTAGAATCATTACTCAGGTCTAGGAAAATCTCTCCAAAATCAGGGCACGATGCATAGTCCTCCTTAAGTCGATCAAAACCTGTAACTTTGACACTCAGCATAGAGAGTAAGAATGCTCGACGGCTAAGTGCGTCAGCTGCTTTATTCGCAACCCCTGCTCGATGTTTCAACACAAAAGTATAAGACTGTAGAAACTCAATCCAATGACCATGTCGAGAATTAAGTTTCTTTTGAGAGTTCAGGTAACGCAAAGCCTCATGATCTGAATAAAGGACAAATTCATGCGGTAGAAGGTAATGTCGCCAGTGACGTAAAGCTTGCACTACCGCATAGAATTCTTTGTCATAGGTTGAGTATTTTTGCTTAGCTTCATTTAACTTCTCACTAAAGTAAGCGATTGGATGACGTTCTTGACTAAGGACGCCACCAATGCCTATACCAGATGCATCACATTCAACCTCAAAAACCTTTGAAAAATCTGGGAGGCGCATTACGGGTGCTTCAGTCATCTTCCTCTTGATCTCCGCAAATGCTCTAGCAGCAGCATGTGACCATCGAAACTCACCTTTCTTCATACAATCAGTTATAGGGGACATGATGGTGCTAAACCCACGAATAAATCGACGATAAAAAGTAGCAAGCCCATGAAAACTACGAACATCATGAATAGTTTTAGGCTCAGGCCAGTCGACTATCGCCTGTACTTTTTGAGGGTCAGCAGAAACTCCCTTAGAGGAAACTATAAAACCCAAGAAGATAACTTGATGTGTAAGAAAAGAACACTTCTTAAGGTTAGCATATAAACTTTCATTCCTCAGGGTGTGACAAACTTGGGCAAGGTGGTCTAGGTGTTGCTCCTTGGTTGTGCTATAAATGAGGATGTCGTCAAAGTACACAACAAGGAATTTGCCCATGAATGGACGAAGAACTTGCGTCATCACTCGCATAAAGGTGCTAGGAGCATTAGATAGGCCAAAGGGCATGACCATCCACTCATAGAGGCCATCCTTTGTCTTAAAGGCGGTTTTCCACTCGTCACCTGGACGAATTCGAATTTGGTGGTAGCCACTTTTGAGATCGATTTTGGAAAAAATTTTGGCACCAGCCATCATATCAAGCATATCGTCAAGCCGAGGGATGGGAAACCGATATTTCACTGTGATCTTGTTGATCGCACGGCTATCCACGCACATCCTCCAGGATCCATCTTTCTTAGGTGTTAGGAGCGCGGGTACGGCACACGGACTCATACTTTCCCTAATGAACCCCTTACGGAGGAGATCATCAACTTGCCTCTTTAACTCATCATGCTCAGTGGGGTTAAGTCGATAATGAGGCAAATTTGGGAGAGTTGCTCCTGGAACAAGATCGATAGCGTGTTGGATATCACGCATGGGTGGCAACTGGTCCGGGAGATCTTCAGGAAAAACATCCTTAAATTCTGTAAGGAGATTAGTTACCTCAGCAGGTGTGTCTTCCTGAGTGTCCGGTGAAACTTCCTTTGCGACGACGGCAAAGAGAACATCTTCAGTGCTCACTTCTCTCTCAAACTCTTTGGGGCTAATGATGTGCAAGCTCTTATCTTTGGTTGTAGCACTTTTGGGATTCTTAGGGAGGGGTTGCAGTTTTAAAGGGTTCAATTTGATCTTATGGCCATTAAAAGTAAAAGTAACAGAGTTGCTGCGACCATAGATTGTGACATCTAAGTCAAAGAGCCAAGGTCTCCCTAAGATAAGATGACCGACATCCATGGGTATGACATCACACCAGATTTTGTCTGTGTAAGAGTGAACTTCAATTGGTACTAGACATCGCTCATTGATAGGGATGGATGTTGTGTCAACCCAAGAGACTTTATAGGGATTAGGGTGGGGAATTGGTTTGAGACCTAAGCGGGAAACAAGTCTCGAAGAAACGGCATTAATACAGCTCCCACTGTCAATGATTACTTTACAATCTTTTCCCCCACACTTAACATAAGTGTGGAAGATTGTATTCCTACGCCAATCATCATTCTCTCGAGGCTGGGTTAGGGCACACCTAACGATGTTCAGAGTTGGGGCAACAAACTGAGTGTTTGCGCGACCGAATGGAGAAGGAGAAGCTCTAATACAACCGAGGAAGCCAGGTGCTTCTTCATACTCAGCATCAGAGTCATGAATGTCGGCTAGATTGGGCTCATAGACCTCCTCGTCGAGGCTGTCATCATCAGAGGGCATTTCTTGTTCACTAATAACAAGAGTCTTCTTAGTAGGGCACACGGCAGCAACATGACCAAATCCTTGACACCTATAGCAACGACTAGGTGCTGGGGAATCTCTATCTACCCGTTTGTCATTATCAGTAGAGGCACGCACAGGAGGAGGAGCTTTGGCTGGGTAAGATCCGGACTGTGGTTTACGCCCAGCAAACGGAACTGGACCAGAATTAGACCTATTCCCTGCATACGTGGACGATCCCCCATATGGCTTACTGGAAAGTGGTTGGGGAACAGCTAATTGTGGGCGAGGTTCTGGACGCCTAAAGGAGTGAGGTTTAGTGATCATCTCATAGTCCTTGACAAAGGCATAAGCTTGTTCAAGAGTAGCAATACCTCGAAACACAAGCTCCTTCCTAAGGTCATCATTAAGACCCTTTCGAAATCGAACCAGAATCGAATCATGTTCCTCACGGACTTGACAACGCACCCGATACTCCTCAAATTCAGCAATATACTCTAGGGCAGACCGGTTACCTTGCCTAAGCTTATAGAAAGTCTCTATGAGATCACTTCTATAGGACCGAGGCAAGTAATTAGTGCTCAGGCGCTCTTTCATGTCCATCCAAGTAGAAATTGGAGGTTCATGTCGAAGGGCTATCAAACCTTCAACATCCTCCCAAAAGAGTTTAGCTCGCCCGATGAGTTTCATCTTAACAAATTTGACTTTTTTATCCTCAGTTAACTCATACCACTCAAAGAAGTGGTCCATTTCTCTCACCCAATCAATGAATACTCTAGGATCAAGGCTACCATCAAAGGAAGGTGCCTCAACCTTAAGGTTCCTCATGATGCGCTCATTTGGGTCACGGGGCTCCCTAAGGTCCTGATGGTGATAATAGGGTTGAGGGGGTGGGCCTCGGCGATGATGGGCAGCACGCGCATTGTATGGGAATGGACCAAAATTGGCGTAGGCAGGTTGGTCATGGGCATGAGGATCAACCTCATTAGACTGTGCAGCGTCTGGCGCCTGAGAAGACTCACCGACAAAGTTGTGGTTGAACCTCTGAGAGGTCTCAACAGAGTCTAAACGAACATTGGTTTGGGCAAGATCGTGACGAAACTCCTCATGTTGAACGGTCAGGTTTTCTAGTCGTTTGTTTATGTTTTCTAGTTGGGTAGCAATAGCTTCTAAGGGATCCATAACAGAGTGGGATTCAGACAAACTGGGAGAAATGACTTTACCAGAACGCAAATGCATGCAATGAAATGCAAACTAGAGGGACTCTTTTTTTTTTTTTTTTTTTTTTTTTTTTTTTTTTCAAATACCTAGCCTAAATGATGCATGGGCCACCAAATATGATGCAGGACAACTAACTGAGATCCGATAAAAGTTAAACAAGTAAAGAAAACTCTAAATTTTAGCAATCCTACTCAGGCAAGATAAAGAATTTAATATAAATGGCTACGAATAATTCAGATTTGATTTCAAAAGGGGTTGAAGGGCAGCAACAGTTGAGAAACTGTTTTAGGCTAGGACTAAAAGGCTTGACGTACGAATTAATGTTTACCACGCACTTGCACTTCAGATCAAATATGATAATTTAGATGGACAACTAAAACCACAAAGGTGACGATAACACTTACTTGTCCGTATGGAGTGAACCAAACCCGAACCCGAAGTGATTTGAGTCGTCCAAACTGAAACCCGAACCGAATGACACAAAATAAGTCCGAACCGGGTCCAACCAGACTCGACAGATGGGATCTCGTCTGCTCGAGTGACGACCAGAAGCGCAGGCGGCCGAGAGGGATGGTCCGGCAGTCGACAGAGGTCTGACTCCGGCAAGGGTTCAGCGCGAAGAGCCGGCGATGATCCGGTACCCTTCGGCAGAACAGATGGCGGTGGCGATAAAGCTGCAGATGAGCAGTGGTAGCTAGAGACGACAAATGGCGGCCGGAGGAGAATATCAGAGGGGCTGGCGGCCTGCTCGACTGGGTAGCGGCGACCGTGACGAGGCGGCGACCAAAGAGGACGGCGACAACGACGGCAAGGCGATGGTGGCCTGAGCTCCGCTTGACAGAAGAGGGCTTCGGAACTGACGGCAAGTCCTGAACGAAAGGCGGCGACTTTGGACGGCCAAACCCCGCCGGAGTGCACCACTGGGAACTGGCGAATGTTACGGCGGCGGCGACTCTCCGAAATCGAGGATCAGGAAGACCGGTGGTGGGAAATCGAGCGGCTGCGACGACCACGGCGATGACGACGAAAGCGCAACGTTTGGGGTTTGGATTCGGCACCAAGACCCACCACTGGATTCGGCACCAGTGTTTTCCGGCTTCGGCACCGACGGGAGTTCTCCTTCACAGAGGTATCAAAACGAGATTTTTTTGCATAAAACTGAAGTACTTTATTTCATAGAGGAGTAGCCATTAAATAGGCAATACAAGAGTCTAAATCAAGCAACAAATTAAGCTTGCCCAAATTAGGAACGGGAATCAAGCTTCTCTAATCAAAGAAAAATTCCAAATTTAATTCAAATGCTGAAAATAGAAATCACTAAATATGTAAACAGGAAAATAAGCAATCTAATGGGCACGGGTCCTATTCCGGCGAGTGTAAACCCGTATAGGCCCCGTGTCCGCACCAATGTCTTTTTTTTTGAAGAATTTATCAACATGTCTTAGTTTATGTTTTATTCATCTTGATTACATCCACTAAGAAGCTGCTGAACGAATAACTATGATAAAAAAATTTATAGTTTCGAGATGAGAAGCAGAATTTTTAATTAATTGGGCGTGCAACACATATTCAGTCACAATTATTGTTTCCATTAATTGTCTAAGCTCTGAGTATATGGCAATTTGGTGATAAAAAAAGGCAGTTAAACCAGAGTTATCAGTAATGAAACCCGTTGGAACAGAATGCTTCAGTGGAAATCAAGACTAAAAAGAATTTAGAAACTGGATTATAGATACATGTGACAGTTAGTTTCAGCAAATCTTCATCAGAAGACAGTAGAGGCAGCTGATAAAATTAGCACATATTAACGAGAGGGGCTTCAGGAATTGGGCCTTAAACATACATGACTGTAGATTTGATCAACAAACACTCGGAAAAAAAAAACTCATGAGCAAAATTGACAAATACAAAACGAAGCCATACTTTCGAGATTCCAAAAAAAAAAGCAATAATTTGTATAGAAAAGAGAGACATATTTCTGATGCAAAACTAAAGGTTTTCGCTTCCATGAACACGAATAAGTCTCCACCCTCTCAAGTTATGTAGATCAAATAGAAGTATATTTTCGATATACAGGATAACTGACAAGAACATGAAGCTAACAACCTAGTCGCAAATGACAGGCAAACAAATATGATTATAGACAAGCAAGTAAAGTTGATTACAATACCAAACCTGCAATCATAAAATTTCTCAAAACATGCAATTACAGTAAATTTCAGTCCAAACCCCACAAACAATCAAAACACTGCAAGCCTTGCTGAAAATTGAAAAACAACATACCAAGGATATTGGATGAATGAGAGAAGATCGGCCCGAGGATCCTCAAGTCCCTAGCCGGAATCGAAGCCAACCTGATAATAGCGTTCTAGTCGCACTCAATCAGCTCCGACCTGCCCAACCTATCGTACCGGATCCAAAGGCGCGAGCCCACCTTCTTCTTCCCCTTCACCGGCCCTGCAGCAACCGGAGCGCCACCGCCCTCTCCGCCGGCAGACACAACAGCGCCGACAGACGGAGGGCCAGCACCAGCAGGAAGCAGCAGCTCCGTCCGCTCGGACGTCTGCCGGCGCCTGCGGGTGAACGAAAAGCGCCCCTTCCCCTTTCTGCCATAGAGGACAGAAAACGAAGTGAAAGAGAAGGGCAAACGCTCCAAGACGAAAACGGTATCTCCCTACAGCCCTCCTGCGTAAAGGATTCCCGTTGGTTCCTCCCCGGCGGCCATGGAAGGCGACTGGAGCTGGAAGGAGGAGGAGATAAAAGGACAAAGATGTATGAGCCAGGAGGGAGGAATCTGGGAGGAGAAGATTTTAGATAATTTTGCCCTTCAGAAAAACAGTGAAGTTTCTGTTTTCGAAGGGTAAAAGTGGTATGGTTCAATTTTGAATGGACTCTTTTGCCCATATTGGCAGTCTCTTATTACGGTGATTAAGGCGTGAAATTAGTTTAATAAATAAGGTTAATTAATTTTTAATAGGGGTTAAAAACAAAAAAAAAATAAGGTGCGAAGGTTGGTGCTTTTAATAGTAGTATGGATATGGATATGGATTACTATTCTAGCAAAATATTCGTGGTCTCCTTGTACGAAAATAGGAAGATTATAAATTCTATGTGGCCATACCACAAGCCTGGTGCTAAAATGGGAATATGAAGGGAGGCTGACAATTGTGTATCGGATCTGTACACCAAAACCATACACTTAATTTTTGTTGGACAGTGAAAGTGGGGCCTCACATGGCCCTGTCAACCAAAGATGTGGGTGTGTTTTTGTTTTATAGAAAAATAACAGGTGTACGGATTTTGTGTATTTGGTATAACATTATCATTTTCTAATATAAAAACATGTTTCAGATTTTGGCAACCATCTTATGTATAGAGCCATTTCTTTCTTTTTTTCTGGCCGAACAAAGGGCCATTTCATTTATCTATTTTGCGATGCCATTTCATTTGATTTTAAAAGTTTGTGAACCTTCATAGAAGAAAAATCTTACAGAAACATATCAAAAAGCCTAGTCCCCTGGTGGGAGGGGCCCTAAGCTTTATTTAAAGACTTTTCCCTCAATATGAGGCCAGTTGAAGTCCACAGATCCTCAGCTTGGGTAGCCGAAGCCAGAGGAGCGATGGAAACAAAGCCAGCATTGAATTGCCCATGATGCTCTCTAATTATCCCCAGTAGCAGCTTTATTAGATGATGATCAAGAGCTCCGTCAAAATTGAGAACGAAATGCACAATAGGAGGTGATGTCCAGTTGCGATGGAGTCGTAAGTGTTCTTTATCTCAATGGACTTGCTGGAAGTAACGTAACCCAATATACTAGAGTCGCAATGACTGTTCTATTGTTTTGAACCTTCTCCCAATCTTCAGGAATTATGAGCTGCACCACCCCCGTGGCAGGGGCCTGAGACAGGGAGGCGTTTAGGAATCATAGTACACTAGCACTCCCACATTTGCACTAATCCACAGCAATACTCCCTCCTTCCCACAATAAGTGTCTGATTTGGTTTAAATCAGACAATTAATGCCGGGACTAATACACTAAGCCAAAGAAATAGAACAGACTGATGCCAAAAAAGGAAAAAAAAACGAGAACAGACAGAAATGTTGTAAGTTGACTTCATATTGAAAACTGCAATTCATGTGTAAAATCAGTGTAAGCTGGTAATTTACTCTATCGATAATGTTACAACCCGCTTTCCATATGTCCGAACTGCTCTTTTTTTCTTTTGTTTTTTTTGTTAGATTTGCACTCAAGTTTTACGAGCGAATGACACGAACAAAATTTCAATTGATATATACATGCCACATAAAATTTACAAAAGAGGGGCCTGGACAAATAAATTGACAAGCAGATTAACTTTCATTAAATTGATAAAGAATGAGGCTGAAGAAATCATAAAATAAGGACCCAAAGTAGAAGTATATGAACAAAGAAAACTGCAGGCAGCTTTCTAGAAATTGTGCCACCCAATGAAAACGAGCTGCTCACACTTAGCTGCCCACTGTTCATATAATCATTCTTTGCAGAAGCAGCAGAAACATTAACAGACGACGAGCCTGCATAAAAATGCCCACATGCAACAAATAATAAGCTCCCATCATAAGACATATATCAAAAAGGCTGTACACAGATTTTTTCCAGGACTTACAATCATAGTTAGTCCATCCAATGCGTTGACCAGCCAAATCATAGACAACAATTTTATCCTTTAATACAAGATCTGCACAAAAGGGATGATACATAAGAACTGCAAAAATGCTGATACAATCTTTTGGCACTCCCCTAAATTAGAAATCATTTTAAGCTCAAGATTCAAGCCAGCAATTATCTCTACCACATACAGGGGCTGTTTGGTTCATGAATTTGGCTGCAAATTCAGCCTGAATTTGGAGATAATTAACTGAATCATGTTTTGTTCATGAATTTGGGCTGAATTTAAAATTCAGCCTGAAAGAGGATTCGCCCAATTCAGGCTTAATTTGTGAATCTTCTGATGAGGAGATTCACCAAATTAAGACTGAATTGTGCATTTTCGATTCAGCAACCAAACAACATTCGCATTTTACACCAATTCAGCAATAAATTCTCTCTTAATTAAGCTTCAGATTCATTAAATTCACTAACCAAACAGCCCCATAGATTAATGATTCCATATTTCAACCAATTCATAGAAATCAACGAGAAATCTTTCCAATCCTCCCCAGATTTAACAGAACGATTAGTCCATGTATACATGCTATTTGGGAGTAAAGCTTGGTTCAAGAATATTTTATACCTCCCAAGATTGATGTTCCTGGGCTCTGAATTCTTTGCCAACCTATACACCATATGGTTGCTCCATCCTGTTGGGGAAAAACTCCATAATTAATAAGTTTCAAGATATCTACTTATGAAGAATAATGTATACATGTAGTGAGAGAGACTCCCATTTATATGCCCCATCTCACAAGCATAAGCGTGCACTAGGCGCTTTGGGCCGTCGGATTCTGATCCGGCGGTGCAAGTTAATACTCGGGCTGCAGGTTCAAAATCACCTGCCCGCCCCTTGATTAACATGCACTATTGGATCTCGATCCAATGGCTTGCAGCGCTTTCAGTGCATGCTGACTCGCGTGAGCCGGGGGCAAATATTAACTTTCCAACACACGAACACACATAAAACAAATTAGGTGAATAATCGTGGAGCACGTGAACAACTTACAACAGAACCCTGTGGCAGAAGGTAGTCTTCAGGTTTTAATATCATAGCTGCACCACTCTCAAAGTTTAGAGTAACAGAAGGAAACACCTCAGAGGCACTGCAAATTAGCATGCACATAAAGGTAAATGTTTTGACAATTACAAGAAAAAAGACAAAATGTCTATCACTGTATTGAACTGAGGAAATTAGGAAAAGAAAAGCTTCTAAAGCTTCAAAAAAACTCAGGCTCACGGTGGCCGTGTGCATAATCATGGTTATGTTAGACCTGCTAGATGTCAGGAAGCATTGATTTCCTTTCGAAACAGAAGACTGAACTGAAGGCGACACATAAGCAAATATCTGCACAAAAACAAATAGTGTATCAAATTATCGATTTTGATTATTCCCAGATTTAACAAAAGTGAAAAAACAAAGTAACCATACATTGCTTTAAAAGTACGCAATAAACTGTTGTGCCATTGGCCTCAATATGATAACTAAGTTTGTCCTTAACAGCGAGATATAGTGAGTGGTACAAGCAAAACTCACAGCATTAACAAAAGGGTCGTAAGCTTCTTCCACAAGGTAAGCCAATGTTGTCCCAGAATCCACGATTGTGCCTCGAGAGGCAGATGAAGCAAATACTGCTGAATCAATTGGTAGTATCTGCCCATTCACAGAAATACTTTGAAGATTCAAATAATAGTGGTACCTGAAATTACGGTAGAAAAAGAATTAAGATTTTCAATATAAAACAATTAAGAATACTTAGCTTCTCAGATAGAACACTCTGACTAGCACCAACATCATAATCATATCTTGATAATTTTGCAGCAACATAAGCTTTCCGGCGTCTTTTAACCCCTCTACTCTCATATCTATCATTTCACTTGTCCTAGTATTTTTTTTCCTAAAATAAAAACCAACCATTGCGGTAGAATCATCTAATCAACCAAAAATGATCCACCACATCTTAATATATTTTTGAAGAGCCCATATTTTATAATGCAGCATCACAATAACTCTAACCCCGCAGCTGATGTAGAATAAAATCTTGTAAGTTATGACTGAACAACCTAGAGCATATTCAGAAGTTGCTTATGCGATCTGAACCCACATTTATTAACAAATGAAGCCTTCACATCACAATTTTTTGCTCTGCACAACACCTTTAGAAGCATGATTGCAAATCAGCTTAGATTACACTATATATTTTCAACTTCTATATAAATTTTCAGCACCTGTGTTTGAAATGGCTCTTAAGTTATGCTAGACAGAGCCTCAGTTTGTTCAAGTATAGCCTTCTACCTGTTCTCATGCTTTTAGCTTGATTCGACTACATTAGTAGCTTATATAAAAGTCAACAAGGAGTCAAATAATGTAAGAATTCGATTCAAATAGTTGAATTAGAGGAAGAACAATCATGCCCACAAGTACATCAAGAACTAAAACTTACGAGATTGGAACAAGTGGTGTATAAACGATACCAGGCTCCACAACTTCACCGAGAACCAATATTCCCCCTCCATTTTCGGTCCCCCTCAAGCAATGAGAGAAAACTTTTGGAACTAGCCCACGAGAGGAAAGCTGTGAGATGACCGACAGATCACTCTGTCCAAACCCGAATATCCCATCCACGGCTCTCTCTGGCTTAGTTAAGCCACCAGATTGGGAGTCACTGCACCTATTATAAAATTTCTCAAAATATGTTAGAAACTACATCTTGAAATGTGAAAGGTCCAAATATGATGTTTAATTCCTCGTAAAAGAGCGTGCTACATTCTTTTACAGAACTAGTTACCTTTTTTTAAGTAATAAGAAAAGCCTTACAAAGAGAAAGAACTTGAAACCTTACCCAAAAACAATAGGAGTGGAAGAATTTGCAGTCACATCATTTCCTACGACTGCATCAAAAAATAATGTGTCTGCTACATAGAACCCTGCTGTTGCACTGCCATCACCATAATGAAAACTGTATCTACATTGTGAGGTTGGGGAATCGGAAGCACAAACACTTGATTGCGTTTGAATTGCTGCTGTACAAAATTCACTTCCACATGGGACTGCCGAAACTGATGCGGATACACCTGGCTCAAACAGCTTGAGATCTAGCTAAAAACATAAAGAAATTGTAATCAGAATGCATTCAAATACAAATAGAACAACAACCCGTAATCTGAGCTGTTGCATTCAAATATATTATATCCATATCACTGCAAATTTTATATCGAGTATTTCAGCCATTTCACTTTTACAAAGCATATTCGGGTAAAAACTAATCAACTTATGCAAAAGAATTGACATTGTTAATTTGGTTGAGCGCGCGAGAAAGAGAGCTTACGCCGAGGCCACTGGACTTGGGGCAGCCATCACATGGATTGCAGGTGACCCACAAAATGTCGCTTCCCGTATCAATTTGCACATAAAATTCTTTCGGAGGGTTGCCCAGTTTCACACGCGTGAAATATAGCCTGACATATGAAGCATACAAACAACAAGAACTTAGAAACAAGACCAAAAATCAAAATGTAAAGAACTGGCAGATAACCAGATGAAGAAAAAGAAGTTCTTGAGCTCGACATGACAGCAAATAATATGAAAATCGAGCAGCGAAAAGCCACAAGGAACCCCAAAATGCAAAATTGGATTACCCGACACTGGAAGGATCAGAAGAACCTTCGACGGGGAGATCAACGATTCCCTGGAGCAACCTCCCGTGCCGGGCCTGGTCCCGCGCCCTGAGAGCCGACACGTCGACGCCCCCTTTTGCTGGGAACGCCCTCTCGAGCTTGAGAGTCCGGGGAAGCCCCGCCGCCACCGACAAGACCAAGGCGGCCGCCGCCGCAGCCCAGATCAGAAACCCGGCGGGAGAAGACGCCGCTCGCATCTTGGAGGATACCAGAAAGTCGAACAGAATCAGAGGGCACGCGAACCGACTACGCTCGCGGTTATCGGCATGCCAGAGCTGGAAGGAGCGAACAAGAGAAGGCAGAAAAAGAGAGAGAAAGAAAGCCAGCTACGGAAGGAGGGGACGTGGGAAGGCAGACAGCAGAATCCAAAACACGAGTCGCTAATAATATACTACACACGAGTAAATGGTTTGGATCACGCAACTTAATTATGTTTAACTTAGCCCAGTTAGATTATGTATTCTATTAGCTTACCAATGAAGATTGATTATGTATTCCCTTCCTCCCAAATTAATTGTCTGGATTAGATATCCGAGTTTTTTTTTTCTATATCCGAGTTTTTTTTCTTTTTTGATTTGATGAAGAGGGGTCTGAGTCGTTGGCCCTGACTGTTTTCAACGGTGATTTGTAAAAATTTTCACCTATCACCGTCACCGACCAATTTCAGCATTTTCAACTTCCAAACGTTTTTCAACCTGATAGCATTTTTTTCATGCCTAAAAAGTAGATTTTTTTTCAGCTTTCAAACATACCCAAGGGGAGGGTTACTAACCTCTTAGAGCACTGTAATCTGCTGCCAATCCCTTCGGGCACCATCATAATTGATCTGTTTACCGGACTGAAATGGATTGGGTAACTAGCCTCTTAAAGCACTGTCTCACGGCCAATCCCCTTAAGCAAGTACAAGCTCATCCATTATGAGGCTCGCCTGGATTTGAAAAAAGATGGATCCAAGAGTAAAAGGCTCAGTTCCCTCCCTCAAGACCAAAAACATGGGAAGAGGGAGATAAACTTTTTATTTTTTAAGTGGGCCAAGAGTGCAATAGGTTTCACTCAATTGTAATGCAGGTGAGCTTCCTTGGACCGAAGAAGTGGTTGTTTCTGATTTCCACGAACATTTAATATAATATGGGGCAAATGGGTATTACATAGGATTGATATTTTTATTATTAAAAGTTGACTGATTTAATTAATTGCGACAATAATCGCTATCTTACTATCATAATCATTCCCTTCCTTGCCCTTGTGGGAATGATGTTGTTTTCTTTATCTTTCGTCGGTTGACTAAGCTATTAGTACATTACGGATGCTTTTTCACTAGCATGGGCTGAGGGTGTGGACGTGTGGGTGGACCTTTGCTGCTGGAATGGGCCCCCTTTGGTTCAAATTTGAGGGGGAATTCGACCTTAAAGTTCTTATTAATTTTAGTAATTGCTGGGCCCCGTTTGTGCGGTCACGCTCTTTGTTTTTGTGTCTTTTGCCTTTTCTTTATTGGATAACGCTAAAGAGGGCCACGATGAACTTCTTTTTTACGGCGAAAATCACAATCTGGAAGTTCGACCAAATGGGCCGCCAAGACGACCCAAGTCAGTCGGTAAACCCCAAACACTCGCACCCAGCAGCCAGTCCATGCATGGAGTAAAGACAGTGGTCCTTTTCAGGCAGCTTCTAGGCATTGGGGGGAGGGTCCACGGATTTAATGATACGTAGTTGTCTTTTGATTACACACGAATTGGACCAATCACAAACTGCATCTACGAGTCAATGGCAGCTCTCGTTGATCAGTTGGCTTCTCTCCTAGCAATTTTGCCCATCACAAAAAGGGGTCCTCAATTAGTCTGGCTGCGGGGTCCACTAGATTTAATGGTGGGCATTACTTGTTTTTTGTTTGGATTGGCCGCAGCTTTCTTGATCAACCAGTATTATAGAGCTTCAATCATACTTGGTCTCCAATCATGCAAGGTTCTTCACTAAATAGGCGTCCCCATCGTAATGCATTATTGGTGACTGATGAGTCTGTTCAGTGTCTTGATTCTTGAAGCTTACTTGGTATGTTTGAAATTAGATTTGGTAAGACCAGTGTGTTACGCAAGTATGGAGGGGTAACTCACATTCACAAGACACGCCATCGTAAGTTGATCATATGCAGGTCCAAACTTTCGTTTTCTTTAATGTGAAATTTGGTGGGTAGAAGTTTCTTCAATCTAGATGGCAGACCAAGCTGTGGCTTGGCTTGCTACGTGCATGTTTCCTTGCATGCTTTCGGGGCTTCCTCTGATTTACGTAATGATGAATACATATTTAATAAATTTCTTGCCAAGTGGCGGTCTAGAGCTGCAAGAATCGTTGAGATTAGGATTTTTGGCTTTAGTTTGATAATTGTTGCTGATTTTTTTTATACACCAATTGTTGCTTAATATAGTTTCTACTGTCTTCTTACTTACGAAATCGTACGTGATGGCAATGGATTTTTTTCATAACCAATGGATCCATGTTTTTCCAATGCATTATATATGCATTGTGTATATTGTTCACGTCTGATTGTTGGCGTATGTGCATGACCAACTATATGTAACGGGATTCAAGTAATGACAAAGATGATCTATTAAACGCCACCGACCGAGGGGATTGGTGGACGGCGTGGGACACGGTGCTTTAAGAGGCTTCATTACTCTCTAGTTTTGTCTTAATGACTCAACACCTATTAAAAAAGAAAATGACTCAGACCAGACTGTTGTTTATAAAAAAAAAACTTTTTTATACCCCAAGAAAAGAAAATTAAATTTTTTATGAAAGAATTCTCCATTGGCATACGTTATAATGGTTATTTCACGCGACTCAGAAATCATCTCAAGTGGCATGTGCACGGGGGCTTTTAGGTGTTTTAGCATAAAAGCTGATACTTCAGCCTTTTGCACTTCTGAGTAGTCATGGTGATAGCTATGAATGTCTTTTTCATTATATCGGTCTAAGCTTGGGAGATATTGTTGGAAAAAATTCAAGAGGGATTGTACTTTACCCGTTCGTGTTGAATAATAATCAAATAGAACCTAAAATTGCAAACATAAATCCAATTGTCTGAGGCACAGTGATGAACTGCTGACTTTGAAACAGATATTGTCACCCTCTTATGCACGGGTTTTCTTCTGGCAATCTATTCAAAGATACAACGAACCAGAATGACAGGATGTGCACTTCTCCTTGTCAAACTCGAACTCAGAGAATTAAAAAACTATTGCCTTTGGAAGAAGATCACTTTTGGAAAATTAAGAAATCCACAAAAGTTTGTTCCTTGTTGTTCTCTTGTCTCTCTTTTTGAGTTTTCCTGTTCATAATATATATGGGAAGACTCAAAGGTTCATTATTTATGGAAAAGACATAACTTTTTAAAGAAAAAACGGCCAAAAACGCATGAAATCGCGCGTAACCGCTCGTCGCGATCGATCGCTTCCATAGGCGATCGATCGCCTAGGGCGCAAAACACTATTTTCGTTTTTTCCAATAGATACAAATACGATTGATCGTATTTGTATCCGATCGATCGCGGCCGGTCATCTCTCAGTTTTGCGAAAATCACAGTAGATACGATTGATCGTATTTGTATCCGATCGATCGACGCTCTAGATGTCACGTGCCACGTGCCTAGTACAAAGTGCTAAGTGCGCCTCTAAAGCACCACAATGCGCCCATGCCACGCGTGCGCGCGTGTGTGTGTGTGCACTTTTAGGTGCACCCATGAATGGGTGCACTATCAATTGGGGAGAGTCACCACACCAATAAGACACATTAATAGAAAGATTCTTTCCTCTTATATACCTTAACACACTCATGTGTGTTTTCTATGTGGGACTAAAAGAAAACCTCATTAAATAGGTTTTCTCTTTCTCTCCAAACTTAGCACATAACTAAACATTAATTCTAATTCAATCAATCTCAAAAATGTGGGCTTAAGATGGGCCCACTACCCCATACCCAAAACCCAACAGATCTGAGCTTGTGAGTTCCAGCTCTGATCTCGATTCTGGTTCAGCCTTAGTATTTCGACTCAACTTTTGGTTCTAATTCGAATACTGTAGGAACTGGCCCAATTCGAACCAATATGCATCCCTAGGTAATTGACCGTGATGGTAAGCGAGCCTTCTGGTTTCATCTTGGCCTGCAGCAGCATCAGACGAGCATCTCTGGGTATGATGCACATCTCTGCATGGTTCATAGTTTGTTTTAATATATTGGATTCAGCAAAAAAAAGCAAATCACAATAACTATTAGTTGATTTGATTTACCCCCTGAGCATACGCAATAACTTTTATAATGTGAAAAGCAAAACTCCTTCCGTTCATAAAAATCCTAGCTGCATTTGAAGATTACAGATCCACTATTAGTTGATTGGATTTACCCTACAGACCATGGATCCTCATGAACGCATAATTGCAGAGGACAGGGGTAACTGGAGGCTTGAAATGTTGTGGGCCCTACAGGCCAATAAATTTAATTCATTTTCAAATTTTGCCAAGCTTTTTTTGGGCAAAGGGAGTAATGTTGATAATAATTTTGCCTGTTTACCCAGAATTAATACTCTGTCCAATGAAGCCTGCTTGCATAAACGAACATGAGCTTTGGGTTAATTGCACTTATTCCATGTGATTTATGAAAATAAGCACTTAACCCTATGTCTTATAAAGGAAGACAAATTTAACACACTTCTTTTCAATTAAACCCACCTCCTACCTCCTTCCTCCACCATGCCCCTCTTTTTTTACTTATGAAAATATGCATTTAACCTTTGTCTTATAAAGGTGGTTTAACACACTTCTTTTCTATTAAACCCACCTCCTACCTCCCTCCTCCACCATGTCCCGCCCCTCTTTTCGCCATGGCAAAGGCAATGGAGACAGACCACTAATCGAGGCCAATGCCCCGGCCTTGCTTTCCCTCTTTTTAGAAAAGTTAGTTGTTTGTCATAACTCTATGACTATCATTAGGCCCTAATAATAGAATAAAAGTAAAAGGTCATATTGGGATAAAATTGTCTTAAATTTTGTAGAAATAAATTGCATAGAAGTTAAGTGCATATTTTCAAAAGTCATGGGGGTTAAGTATAATTTCATCGTAATTCATAGGAGTCTAAGTGCAATTTACCCTAAAATTTATTGGACTTTAAGGGCCATACAAAAAAGAAAAACAGAGTTTTCACCCCCTGTTCCGTGTTTTTAGTTGTGACGGAGCAAAATCAGCCATGTACCGAGAGACCCATGTTTTTCCATACAGGCTTCATTAGACTGGGGGAGTATTAAGATTACCCATTATACTGACAAATAAGTGATGTCCTCGTATCATCAATATATAAGCTTTCTTCTTCGGTGATCTCCTCATATTGGCAATTTGACATAAGGATTCAATTATCCACTAAGAAACTTCCATAGTAAAATCTCAGTAACAAATAGAATACAAAAATGATAAACAGTCTTTGTTTTTTTATGCAAAAATCCTCCTGTGTGTTCTGTTCAGCAATCAGATAATAAGCCGCCCAAGATCTCATTCACTTATTCCATTAGTATTCTGACTCTTCCCATATAGAGAATCAATTCCTATAACCAATCGATACAAAAGCCGCTAGAGCACCAACAAACTAGCCTCACTTTTCTTTTAACAAAGTAGACGTGCATGACATAAGCGATGACAACTCTTCATCTGTCGCTTGACCAAAACCTTGCCATCTTATTCTGGCAAACTTATCAAGAAGAAAAATGTACCTGTATCATTCACAAGCAAACCACTTCAACATATTTCAGGATTCTGTACACTTTCAAGAGAGATAAAAGACAATTAATTTGTTACCCCGTCAAGAGATTCAAGATTCTGAGCTCTTTTCTGAAGGAGTAGTTGTCTCCAAAAGAATAAACAATTTGCCTCTGGAAAACATTATTCTTTCCATCTGTTTTTGCTATCCGCATGGTTTTAAGTAATAACCGTTTTATTGGACCCAATGACAAAAACCAAGAGTCGATAAGAGATACCTGAACAGGAGAAGACGCCTTATTTTACCAGAAAACCACTAGACAAGCAGAAAGCTGTAAGATGATCAGCATAAGAGACAAGGTACATAGATATGAATTGTGCTTGATATGGAAGAGTATAACCATGTAAGTCACAATCGCCAAAGACATACTAGTAAGTTTTAAATGCCACACGAAATGACAATCATTTTTGGAGATCATATTAATCATAATCATAATCAAGTAGCGCCGGCGACATGGATCTTATGCCTCCATTCTAGCTTGTTTCGTGCCAACTCTTTTGTGAGAGATAGCAAAGCCATATCCTTTTTTATTTATTCCATCCAAGTTCTATTAGGTCTCCCTCTCCATCTTTTGGAAATTATATTGAAAACATTAATCTTTTGGATAGTGCTATGTATGATCACACTGCCACATGCTCACTGCACGTGCGTCACAATGGGCAGACCCCATTCCCGTACTCAGACTCCATGGATTCAACCTGGCGTGCATGCAACCAGCAGACCGGAGGTGGGGGGGGGGGGTAGGAGTATGATATATTACACAAAAGATAAATGTTTTTCATATTATATCCAAAAACGACAGCCATTTAAAACTGACAATGAATGCAACCTCAGAATCAGAATCAGTGAATGAATAAAGCTGATATAGAAGATTTCAACCAATGTCTATGAGAAAAAATGAATGCAACCTCAGAATCAGTGAATGAATAGACATTGGATACTTGCATAGATCCAGTGTCAGATAACCAGAGACAACCATAATGCATGTCAACAGTCACACAGTCAACAAAGAAAAAAACGCATATGGTTTTCGTACATTGAGCATATAATGCGTTTCTGCTTTAACAGAAGAGACAAAAATGACAATAAGCTGTCCTCCTGAAGTCAATATATTGCACAACATATAAGGCCAAGCTTAAATGACATAAAATCTGACCACCCGTTCAACATATTAATAGGCATCCAGCCCAAAATTGTATTACTAGCATCCTCACTTTAACAACAAATAAAACACATTCCTACCACAATGTCTGATAAATACAAAGTGCATTTTGCATAGATGGGCAGTTTGTAATTCACAGAGAACTGGGATCCATCAAGAGATGGAATTGAAGAATTCTTTGAAGGCGACATTTGCACTTGAAGAAAACAAAGATTCCCAATACAATATAATGCTTATTGTTAGCACCAGATAATCTCTAATCTTCTGAACACAACCTTACTTTGTGCCTTTCTACATCAAAATCATTACCTCATATACTAAAACATCTCCCGAAGTACCGAAGGCATCCAGAAAAGGTGTCGTCCATGATCCTATCATTTCCTGCAAAAAGCATATCATGTAAGCCATCCAATAATTTGTAGGAAGCTGGTACTATATCTCAGACAATGCTGAAACGATTCAGATTATGCTCAACTACTGAAGAACTGCATACCTAAACAAATAATGATGACAATGGAGAAAGAGCTAAACAAATAGAGCAAAAGCCTCCAACCTGAGAGTTTGCTCGAAAAGAAAGACACACTAAGCATGCTGAAGGAGCTGGCATGCTGTTTGTGTCAATATCAATATTGTCAGAACCAACAGGGAGTTGTAAATTTCGACCATCTGAAAACTCCACCTTCAATGCAGGAAACTTTATAGCTTCCATGGCGGGGATTATTGTCTTATTTGCCACTGCAATCTACAAACTCCAGAGCTTTTATAAGTATTTCAATAACAACCAATTACACCTAAGACTGCTTAGTCCAACCTATCCTTTCATATAAGTTAAACAATGCTTCAGACATAAGTGACCCTTTTGGGAACTTGTTACATTTGCACTATCAAGTATGATTGATCTTTCACAATCACTTTTACAAAATTTAGATACACTTTAACTCCAACTTTATTTTGTTGCAGTCTATTGCCTATCCATGATAGAGAAACTTAAAGCAAACAACACAGGAATGGCCTTCTCCTATTGCAATATTTACAACATTCAGACTTGAGCACACCTTACCGCCATGCTTCTTCAAATCCGACATGTCAACGAAATAACCTCTGCTCATCTCATCTTTACTGCACTAAAGTATACCAAACAATTCCATCAGTTCTCCAACTATTAACACGTCTCAATCATACAGCCCCAATCAACGCATTACAAGTTGTAATACACAACATAAAAAAGCGAACCAACTTAATGTAACTGACAAAAAGACTCAACATTTGGCATTCTTAAGCTGACAGATTAATAATATAGCTCATCAGTTTAGTGACAAAAAAAGCTCATGATTTAGCATATCCCAGCTAAATAAGGAAACAAGCTAGGAAGTGTAATAGATGAAGAAAAAAATGGGGTGAAAGACAACTTACATCCTAGCCCGTTCCTTTTCAATGGCTTCCTTGCTGCCCATCTGCCAAACGTATGCAATAGCTTGTTCAGAAGGGGAAAAAAATGGTAAATTTGGATATCACGAGAGAAAACAAAGCACCTGGTAAATGTCGAAGAAACGGGTCTGGAGATTGGGATTGGAAGGCAAAGGGAGGAAAGCTTCGTGACCAGGGGAGAAGGGAAAGGAAGTGATGCCGGGGCTGGGGTGAGGAGCACGGGGAAGAGACGTTAGTCGTCTGAAGCCGGTCCTCAGCATCTTCGCAGTTCGAATTCCGATCGCTCTTCGGAACGAAGCCGTATTAAAGTGAAGAACTACAACTTTTACCTCCCTCCTCGGCGTCTCCGTTTACAACCTACACTTCGCCTTTCACTGAAAAAAAAAGCGATTTTCTTGACAAAATCGCTTTTATTGTAGCAAAACAAAAGCGTGACCTGTGTGGTAAGGTCCACCCCTAAAGCAGTATTGTGAAAAGCCAGACGGTCCAAAAGTTCCTTTGTATAAATCTGCCTCCTTCAATATGATTTTATATCAAAGCGGCTTTTAAGCTGCTTTTACAGCATAAAATCTACCTCCCAAACTCACCGGTAAGTAAACAAATTAGTTTTCAAAACCAAATTACGCCCTCCATTCCACTTTAACAGGTCGATTTTGCTTTCCAAACTGAACTAATTTTAAATAATTTTTCAAAATGAATCAGTGTGATCATCCGGTGGCCCTTTTTGAAATCCTGCCCCTGTTATTTTGAAACCCTAATCGTGCGGCTCTCAGACCGCTTGTGCAGGAGCGGATCCAAACCCCATAATGTGGAGGCTACTGAATGAAAATCTCAATGAGGACCAGCATGCCATCAATCACTCTACGTTGTGCTAAACTCATGCAAGACGCTACCTGGTTTGAATCCGCATTGTTAGTGGAGAAATTATTGGTGGTTTGGATCCGCATTTAGCTCCCACGGAGGCCAGCGTGCTATGAAGGTGAGGACATTTCCCACATTATTTAAGGCCATTTCCCACTAAAAAAAAGTGTTTGGGAGGCACATCTATATTTTTATTTACATTTACATATAGTAAATGATCATTTAAAGAGCTGTTTGGGAGGCCATGCGATGATGGTAGGAAAGGAAAAAAAAATTATTTTCATTTTATGATTGAAGTATGGGTTTTGGGGATTCAAAAGAAATAAATGAATGATGGAAGGGTAAGTATGGTCATTCATCACAAGATTCCTATTTAAAAACCCATTTGACAAGTGAATGTCATCACATCAAGAATAAAAATGACTATTATGATCATTCACCTATTAAAGGTAAATGAAAATGAAACATGCCTCCAAAACGCTTTTTAATGAGAAATAGTGGGAAATGATAAGAAATGAAGTGCGAAATAACCTCCCAAACAGCCCCTAAATCATTTAAGGGGTCATTTTCATGAGGTGAATGGATCAAATATACTTTTAAATGAGAAACTTGTGACGAATGACCATGATTATCCTTCCATCATTCATGTCTCCCTTTTGAATTCTCAAAACTCATGCTTAGTTGAAAATGGTATCCAAAGGCTAAGAAGATATTTTGTATCCTTAAATGGGTTTCAAAATGGACTCCCCAAACAACCCTTTACATCCGAAATGATTAAAAGGAATATGAAAAAAATGAGCATTGCCAAACAAACTATTATTTTCGTTTCATTTAGAAAATAAAAAATAAAAAAACTTTACCTTTCCTACAATCATCAAATGGCCTCCCAAACAGCCCCGAAACCAACAGCTGCATCCCAGGCGCTGCCCCCTTATTAAAAATGCTTAACTCTAGACAACTACCTGAAATGATATTGGAATGTTGATACTTCTTTTAGGTATTTGGGTCATTTTACTTCAGCCTCATGCAAACTGCTTTTTTCTTTCTGTTTGCTATAGTCATGGGAAGTCATTATGTCGCAACGTGGAAAGATGCTTAGATTGTTTAACTTGTTCGCCTTTGAGCAACAAGAAAGCACCACAATACAAGTAAAAAATCGGAAATGAGAGAAGTAGGAAACTTTTGGTGCGAAATCAGATTTCAGTCCAAATGAATGCTTTAATGGAATAATTGCATTAGCTAAAGCGTGATACTATCACATCGATTCTCTTATAGGAGGGAGACTAATAATGAATGGCCTTCCACACTGGAAAAGACTACGTCGTCGTAGATTGTATTCTGAAAAACCAATGCACCAAGACACCATCTTTCTTGCTATTTGCAAATATAAAAAACATTGGTACATGTCATATAAATTCTGAAATGAGTGGCTGCATGCTTCGCTTTTCAGCTTACAATGAAATGCTCCACCCATTTAAATAGGTGGCAAAAATCAAATCTATAATGTCTTTTTAAGCACACAAAATAGAAACTCAAAAAGTAATGTCACACGATGTGTGCTTGTCATCATCCACAGGAAGCGGTTGTTCTATATAGAGTTCTTTCACCCGCCATCAACAAGTTACCCATGTGTTCCTCCGTACAAAATATCTCCTCTGCTTTGGAAAAAGCAATGAAATAAATTGCTTCAAATCTTAAAAGCTATAAATTAGGCGGCAGATTGTAGTTTCTACTTAGACGTGGAATAAGATCTACATTGTGGAGTCAGGAGACCTGAGAGTTGAGACGAACATAAAAGCTTGCTAGATAACTGTTTGAAAAAATCATTAACTACGAAAGAAGTGTACTAATTGATTTTTTTACCTTCTTTTATTTTCTTAATATTTTTTTTTATAAAGAACAAGAACAGATATCAGAACATATGAATTCCCAATATGCAACGCTAATACTGAGAATTTAATTTCAAATGACCATTTGTGTTCCCTGTTGTATGAATCAAGTTAAGAACTACCAGAAGCAGGAACCACATGCAAGGGCCCTCCTAGAGAATTGAACGACCACCACCTCAAAAGTGGTTTAGAACCCATGTAAGTAATAAAATTGCTTTCATTTTCTGATGGAGATCAATCAACTGAATTGTCACTCAGCCTATTCTGAACGAGATATAATGCTAAGATCTTATTCATTTTCTCAAAAGTGAAAGTATCATTCTTGTCATGAGCCTCTGCATTTTAACTTAAAGAGAAATGATGTAGCTTGAACAGCCAAAAGCACTCATATCTCTAAAGATCATCCAAACATACCTTGAACACTGATCCTCTAATGAGATCCCCACTGATTCACTTAATTAGCATATACATTCAACTTCACTCTAGCACTGACTTCTGGATGTAGCTTCAGCTCTGCAATATATTCCCCTGTTTCACGGATTTCTGGAAGTGTAACAATTCTCTTGTCTATATCCCTACGAAGTAAACAGGATAAGATTTAGTATGGAGATGATCACATTTGGGAGATATAACACTGCTGTGTACTAGTGCATGCTACTTGTGCTGCGAACATAAGTATTTGAATAAACATTATGTGACTAATGTTAACACTAAACTTGCTAAAAATACAGCATTGGCAATGACCATGATACATTGACACCTAAGGCGAACAAGACTCACATTTAAGTACAGCATATTTTTGCTCACACATAGCCTACAGATATGGAAGGAATACACCACAGCTATGGAAGTCAAACACATGGCTTGCGTATGTATCCAAACTCCACCTCTGAGATATAAAAATAATACCTGGAGAGTTGGGCTTTTATTATGTCAACAAGATCTTGTGCAGTAACCCTGTTAAAATCATGTTTTTTCAGATAAATCATAGATAAACAAGATATGTTACATAAGGATTTCAGTCACTCACGTTCCAAATATTAGTTTTCCTTTACCACCTTTACGCTTCACCTTAAAAGCCCCAACAGTTTCAAATATCAGAGCAAGCTGTTGTGCTTCTTCCTTCACCTGGTAAGCGAAGAAGAAATATCCTGATAAGTTATTTGCTATAAGCTGCTCATAGAAAGACTCACTAGCTCAACATAATGTACTTTCACGTAATTATTTAAAACAAAAAGAACTAATAAAACTTGCCACAATTAATGAAGATTTAATTAAGGCATTGGTTCTATTTGTTATGGATGCAGTTTTCAATATGTTATGTTAACTATCTCCACATGAACAGAGAACACCTTAGTTATTGTGGCAATACATTAACACAGGTCAATCTCGAATAACAAACTATCTGTGCATGTAATTATCCCCTTTAATCAAAGCTAAGCATTCCTGATATATGGTCATCTTCAGTAAATAGTAAATAAAAAGATAACTTCAAATGTAGTTAATGGACAGTCAGGTTTTATTTCTTCAATAAACTTTGGAAAACCATTGGAATGAAAACCAAATAAGCTCAGTGAAATTTATTGATAATGAATAACTGTCAACAAACCCATAATTGATTAATTTTCACATTAACACAGACAGTACAAGATCAAACTTTCAGTTGTTAGAATTTCTAAAAGCAGAAACTCCATAGGTTTTCAAGAAAGATTATGGTAGTGAAAGCTAGTTTCATGGACAATTAGTTTGTAACACAGTTATTGGTGTCTCAAAAGAGTAATTAGGTCTAGAAAATTGCCATCTCCGTCAAGACAGCATTATACAATTCCCCTTTTTTTGGTATGTATTGAAATCAAAACGAGTTTCTCAAGAATTTAATGAAAACTGGTTACCCGTTTCTTTTCTGCCTCGATTCGCTCATCTTCCATCCGCATTTCTCTGAAATATAACAGACATTTCTATATCAGTAACTTCCTTCCAGTTAAAGATGATTTCCAATATCCAATTTTAACCTTACTATAGCTTGCTTTCAATCAAATTGCTCTATTATCTAGAATAGAGTGTTTAAGAGAAAAATCTAGGAAATGGAAGATGGGAGTTGAAAGAATATATTAAATGCAATAGAAGCAATGTCTATCAAACAGTTGTAGATGCAACTTCCATCATAACAGAAGGCTAAAATGACCAACTATGAACCTCAGAATTTCAATTATCAAAGCAAAAAATGAACCTTTGAACTTTCGCTGCTCACATGCAGATACTTATACACGAGTCACCTCCTTATGCAGTTAAAAGCTTATCATAGTGAACCACAAGATCCTAGCAATTTAAGGAGCCTCAATAAGCTGTTACCAATCTTAATCTTGGTCGGCTTGTTTAATAAACACAACCACCATGTCTGTCTCCCAACTGAAACAATGCTCAACAAACCAAAAAAAAACACCAATGGGATGTTGGTCTGATGGTCCCTTAGAGCAGAGGTCCTGAGTTCAAACCCCTACTCTGTTGACCACCCACAGGTATTATATCCCTATTTAATCGGTGTGCATACTGTGTGATCTACATGTGCACCCAGGGGAATTGGTGGCGGTATACAGTGCTCTAGGAGCCTGATTGCCCTGCCCCTTCTAGCCGGGTCCCAAAGACTCGGACACCCCTCATTATCACAAAATCAAAGATTTTCCATTTGAGAATGAGGACAGTCCTTTTCTAGATGCTCCATATGGTTAATTTCAGCCATTTTGAACCACTTCCTCCCCTCATTTGTTGGGGTTTCTACAAGCCAATAAAAATCAACATTTTTTCAGATGCAGCATCTAAAACAGGACGGAGGGAGTAATTGATAGTTCAAAAGGTACTACATTGTTTAGATAGTCTACCCAAGAGAAATCCATGCAGCTTTGTCATTTTATCTCCGATTTCGCCTCAGAAAAAGTGTCAAGTCCCTTCCATGAGTTAGTCGCACACTATATAATAGGAGCACTTAAGAACAGTAAAAATCACAGAGAATGCATCCAATTACTTGAGTAGTATTGGGGTGACGATTTGGGCCTTGCCCATAGGCAGCAAGAAATTGCGGTAGTAACCAGCCCTCACATCCAGCAATTGCCCTTTTTTCCCCAGCTCTACAACATCCTCCTTCAAAATAATCTGCGCCCCAGAGTTCTCACCATACTTCAGAAACTGGTACCCAATCCTAGTTAACAATTAAGCAAACAAAAGCAAAATGGAATTATTCACCTTTCGGGTCTTCTTAGCTTTCTTCTGAGCGACAACAAGCAATTTCGCCGCTCCTTCTACGGAAGCTTTGGAGTTCTCGCTGAGCACTGGAAATGCAGTTTGCAGCCAAGAGCTCGAGCTCCACGACAGCGTCACCATCCTTCGGCTCCTTCTCTCGTAGCCTTCTGGCACTCTGCTCTGTGAGGCTGCAGCCAGTATCCAGTTTCCGAAGGTTGGCTCAGGAAGCGAGAGAGGCTGCTCCGCTCGCTCCGAGGAGCCCGCACCCCACCAGTAGCGGCTTTCCGTACGTTTGCTTGCTCGTGCGCTTGCAGCGAGCGCGAGGGTGGGAAATACGTTGTATACCACTTCCGCTCGCACGTGAGAAGGTTCGGCAACACGCAAGTAGCGATGGGCGGGCCCATTAGACCGAAGATCATATGGACTCTTGAGGCCCAACATCGATGCCGGTATTAACGGCCTCGTTCCCTCTTCAGGCCTTTCCTATTTTGGGGAGTCCGGATCCTCTGGTGTCTGGTGAAGCTTCGGCCTCCTCGCTGGTGAAATTTCACCAGCCGTCGATCCTACATAATCGACGGCGCACACGGGTATGATGTGTACTTAGCTAAAAGCGCGTCTTTTGGCCAAGCGGTCGATTTCCTACTATCGACGACTGGTGCTTCACCACAGTATCCGGTTCCTATTTAGGGGCCGTTTAGATAAGAGGTGTTTCGATATCCACAGTGAAAAATTCGGAAATAAATAGTGAAAGTTTTAGATTTTTCAGTATCCAAACAGCCCCCTAAAACGACAGAATGATGATCGTTGCATAAAGATTTGAAGGTCTCTCCTTCTTGTTCGTTAGAGGCTTCTTCTCCAATTCTGCCCCTTCGCTCTTCTGCAGGGTTTCGAAGCCTGTGGCTCGTCTTTGACGATGGGACGCCGGCGGAGCGAGGAGGACGACACACGTCATTGAGAAAGAAGCGGCGAGCAGTGGAGGACGAAGCGGAAGACGAGGAGAAGGATTATTCCCGTCTACGTAAGCAGAGGAAATAGGGCCAGGCCGCACGGTTTTTCGACTGTAGATAGTGACATACTTTAATTCTGATTAGCTAACGTGATCTACCGCAAATCTTATGACACTAATAGAATCCTGAAAGTTGAGATGTCCTTTCAACTTCTTCTGCTAGCTGCCAAATCTTATGACACTAATCTTAATAGCTTAGGCTTCTATACTTCTTCTGCCAGCAGGAAAAAACTATCTTATATTTTTATAATTGATGTTTTTCTTGGAACAGTGTTCTTTACAAAGTTTCCCTCCTGAATAATATTGATGGAATATCAATATATCTCTTTAATTCAACTGAAATATATACTCTTCCTTATGACTGATCTATGCTGAAATGTGAGTAAAATATCTCACTTTAATTAGATACATATTTTCAGCTGAGATGTCCCAAAATGACTAAAAATTTCAAGTTGAGCTTACGAGTTTTCGTTATAAATAGATGCCATTTCTATTCCTTTAGTTACGCGTCTTTAGATCGATTACATGTCTAAGGAATGAGAAAAGAGGGAGATAAAAATTCGGCTATAGATCTATCGAAGGTTTAAACAGAATCATAATAATAATTAAGTAGCGAATTTTTCCAATTATTTGGTATCGTTCCCAACTATTTGAGATCGGCGACACGGATCTTACTCCTCCTTTATTTTATTTTGTAAGAGACAATAAAACCTGTACCGAATATTATGTCAACCGACAAAATTCGGTAGAATATTTTGACGACCGACACTTTTTCGACGAAGGTGGTCTGTCAGAAAAGCTTGATTTTTTGTTATTTTGGTTGTCAATGGCGGATAGCTGCGACGAAGTCGTCACTGGCGACGGGTGGAGGTGAAGCGATTCCTCTGGGTGCCATGCCTGATTGAAACCACTGGTGTAAGAACCCTCACCTTAAAAACCGGTTTATTTTTTATAAACGTGGATTATCGTGTGGTTTAAGCACTTTCAGATTAAATTCGGTTGATTTTGAAAATAAAAATGGTTTTCAAAGGTTTCAATCAAAAAAACAACTTCACATAAATGAGTTTTAAGTGATTTAGAATCAAATCTTAATTTTTGAAATTTTTTTTCTAATTTTTACCTATTTTTCCGAAAATTAGGGTTTGACGGGACCCCCGGCGGGCCCCGCCGACGAAATTAGATTTTGTGACCAAAAAGACCCAGATATTAAAAAAAGTCATCATAAAAATTTTCAGAATTTTCTGAGCTTAATTTGGTATTAAAATCGCTAAATTACCCATTTTTAGCCAAAATTGCTCATTTTACCCCAATTTTTACCTAGGTCTACCCCAAAACTTTCTATAAAAGGAAAAGGTTGCGCCCTCCCCATTTTGGGAAAGGGTTTTGGCTTGGAGCAGCAGCCTCTTTCCCCATTTCTAAAAGAGGAAAGGAGTTAAGGTATGCTTAATCTTTCATTTTCATTTGATTTTCAATAATTTTTACTCAAAACCTTGATTTTCCAAATGATTTCAAAGCATTTAAAGGATAAAAATCTCTATTTTAATATGTATCTTCAAACCCTAAGCTTCAAATTTCGTTTTTATATGATTAAAAGCCCTAGATTTAAGGTCTATTTTGGGTTTTCAAGCTTAATCGCGATTAGTAGAGTATTAACAATGGATTTATATTTTCTTCAAGGTGATTAAGGTGTTGGACTTCGTGGTCATCCAAATCAAGGTAATGGGTTCTTTAATCTCAGCTTGGGTAGTGTAAATCTTGTTTTAATGAATGTATTTTGAAGGGGTTTATTCATTTTTAGGTCTCTAATGGTAAGATTAGTTTTCCTTAATCTCATGCTTTCTTTTCTTTGGGTTTTGATTTGTGATGGTCTAAATAGGATTTCTGGAAAGTTTGGTGTAATTTGGATATTGTTTGATGCTTCGATTTGATGTTTGAAGTTATGAAAATGGTGTTTCGGTTTGATTTTCGAAATGAGGATATACTGAGTGTTTTGGAATTATTAAACTTTACTAAGGTACATGGAATTGTTCTTTACTGTTCGCAATTACATATAACTTAGTAACTTTCAAAAAATTCCAATAAACTCAGTAATGTTCGAAAATTTACAGTTAAATGGGTTTTTGGAAATTTGGCATTTTTTCCCATGATTTACTTCACTTAATGACATGAGAAGTATATTATGAGTTAATGAGGCCACGTGATATGTAGAAATGATGATATAATACCTTATGTATGTTGGATTATAGAAAATAAATGTGAGTATGCTTGTAGGAATGTTGTCGAGTTCATGCAAGTAAAGTTATGTTTTTACGGTGGTTTTCACCATGATTTTGGGATTGTGACCAGTACTTAAATGAGTTTTCAACATATGAATATGACACTATGAGTTATGATAAGTATGAATCATGTGATTAGGATATGCATGACTACACACACGCATGGGGATTTACCATGAGATTGTAATTATACCTTGATTATGATGCATGTGGGAATGGGTTGAGAGCATGTTTCATGTGTTGGCACCCACGTAGGATTTGCTCACGTATGTATCCTGAGAGCATGCATCATGAATCGGACTTCATGAATGAGATTTTACCGCGTCTTCATCGGTGTTGATCGATTGTATGCGATGGATGTAATTGCGTGCCGGATTAATCGATCGGAGAATTATCGAACTTGGTTGGTTCGAAAGGACACGTTTTCGATTTGGTCCTTCGTGGATCACGGACACTCCCGGGGTTGAGTTTGATGGATGATATGGGGGGCGTGTTTCGTACTCGCCTTGCGGTTGATACTATTGAGATTAGTCGTACGGTACATGAGTATTCCCGGTGGTAGGCTTGTGCACCCCCTACCACATGTGTTCTAGGGTCCCGCGTAACCAGGATTCGGGCTCTCCCCCACCGCAGGAGACTACCCAGGGTGAACACACCTGTTCTTAGGGGTGTTCCTGGACAGACACGGACACGGACAGAGGTTGTCCGTGTCCGTATAAATTTGTCCGTGGATTCGCTGTCCGTGTCCGTGGCCGAATGTCCGACGGACACGGACGCGGACACGGACATTTCCCCCCTTTTATACCCCCCTCCCTCCTCCCCTCCCCCCCTCTGCTCCCTATGCGACCCCCGCCGCCCTCCCCGCGACCCCGGCCGCCCTCCTCTGCGACCCCCGCCGCCCTCCCCTCTGCTCCCTCTGCGACCCCCGCCGCCACCCCCCTCCGCCCTCCCCGACCCCCTCCGCCCTCCGCCCTCCGCGACCCCCTCCCGCGACCCCCTCCGCGACCTCCTCTGCGACCCCCTCCGCCCTCCTCGACCCCCTCCCGCGACCCCCGCCGCCCTCCTCTGCGACCCCCTCCCGCGACCCCCCCCCCGCCGACCTCCCCTCTGCTCCCTCTGTGACCCCCGCCGCCCTCCCCTCCGCGACCCCCTCCGCCCTCCCCGACCCCCT
This sequence comes from Houttuynia cordata, assembly GCA_039654745.1. Taxonomy (NCBI): domain Eukaryota; kingdom Viridiplantae; phylum Streptophyta; class Magnoliopsida; order Piperales; family Saururaceae; genus Houttuynia; species Houttuynia cordata. The sequence continues at coordinate 1,004,659 of CM077513.1, read as the reverse complement.
CCCGCGACCCCCGCCGCCCTCCCCTCCTCCCCGCGAGCCCAGCCGTCCCTCCTCTCCGCCGCAGCGCCGTCCCTCCTCCTCTGCGACAATGTGATTTTTTTTTGAGCCGCCTTCCTCCACCCTGCCGGCAGCCGCCCCTCCTCCTCGGACCTCGGACAGACGGCTGTTCGAGGTCCCTTGGCCGTGTCCGTGGCCGGAATCTACGGACAGATTCTCTCGGCGCGGACACGGCCACGGACACCTCGGACGCGGTCGGCCCCGCGGACGCGGCCGGCCGCGAACACCCCTACCTGTTCTAGTTTCGTTGTGTACGATTCGGGCACCCTTGGCCAGGGCTGTCCAGGGCGAACAGACTTTGGGGTACACGACACCCCCTTGTTTCCAGCGAGGAAACCGGACCATGATACGCCTTCTTAGGCTTGATTGTGTCCCAAAGATATTGTGCTTACTCCTTGATGGAGGCATTCACCATTGTATTGATGCATTATTATGAATGCTATGAATAATTGTGTATCCTGTAGATTCCATGTGTATCGTGAAGGGTGAGTGTATGTTCATATAAATGCATGATTATGTACCATGTAGATGCCCCACATGTGACGTGATGGATGGGTGGATCATGTTATATATGTATGATTGTGTACCATGTTGTATGAGATTCATACCACAGGAATGCATGTTTAGACAGTTTGTGGTTGAGATATTATTATGTATCGTCTTATGACGGGTATGCATGTTCAATAGGTATGTTGATAAAATTCCATGGTATAAGATGTTGTGAGATGGACGTATGATTTAGATGGTATTATCACGTGGATTACGTATGTTATTTGATGAACTTTCGTGCTTTGATGTTCCTTGTGGATTTCCGATGTGTCTTGAAAACCATTACTGAGTTTTATACTCACCCCTCTTCCTTGTTTCATTTTGGGGCTGCGTGGTGCGACACGCAGACGCGCAGAATCCTCTCTTCAAGGAGCGACCAGAAGGGGTATGGGATTAGTTTGAGCATGATGATTAGTGTTGTGTTATCGTACTCTCTATTATCATGAGATTACAGTAGATGTCGTGTTATATTTCAGACTGTTTAGACTTGTTATCCGAGCCGCGTGTATGGCTCCGGACTTTATCTAATTGTGGGTGTAAGACTTGTTGATATTCTAGACTTTATACCTCGTTGAATTTTTACTTGTTTACTCTTACACAAAGCGGCGCGAAACTCCGAAATTATGTTATCGCCCGTATATGGGTGTAAGTCTTCCGCTTTGTCCGACATAACGTCGCCCCCGCACATCATTCGGCCCATGAACGGGGTTCGGGTCGGGTCGGGCGGTGTGCGGGGCGTGACAACTGGTCCCCCGGGCACAACCAAGAGTGGCTGAGTGCATGGAATGTCGTATCGGATATCGGTAAAATATCGGTCGGCCAAAGAGATGAAATATCGGAGATATATCGGAGATATTGTGTAAAAAAAATCAGTCGTCAAAAACTAGTTTTTACCGTATATTTTCACAATCTAACTTCTAAAATGAGTTATACTAATTTAAATAAAGAATAAATTTCAAAATATATATATTAGGATAGAAAACAAACATGAAAGTTTTTTTTTCAAAAAAAAATTAAAATTTTTTTTTAAAATAAATTTTTAATTCAAAAAATACCGATATATCGGCGATATTTGGAATTTTTCGAAAAAACGATATGGATTGGTATCGATGTATCGGTTTAGGGCCGATACCGATATATCGTCGATATATCGGCGAGACGATTTTCCATGGCTGAGTGGCAACGCCGCAACAGAGAGGAGAAGCCCGACAGCGGTAGTGCCACGGCGGCAACGAGCTGGTGGCACAGAACATCTAGACTCACACCGAGCCATGTGAATTCAGGCTCATTTAAGTGGGTTCAACTATCCTTTCGTCCAAAGAAATATGTATGTATTTAAAAATCTAAAATATAAATTGATATATTCAAAGTATGGGAATTTATTTACACGTGAAAAAGGAATCCACCATGATTATTTATGGGAAAGAAAACAGTATGCTTTCTTGCAGCAATTGAGTCTGTTTTCTTAAAGCAATTGAGAGGGACTTTTTTCCCTGGAAAATTTTTTATTTTACATAACAAACCATATCAAATCCTAGACAACGAAACACAAGGAGTTGGGAACAAAAGTGGGACGACTCCAAAAAACTGTAAAAAAGTCGAATCTCGTACCTATTTTATCAATCTCTAATGGAATTTGAGTTTTTGGTTAAGATTGGGGGAGAAAAGCTTAATTTTTTATTTTGGCCGTTAAAGGCAGATAACTGCATGAGAGGGGCAAACAACGATGGCACCAACGGGAGAAGGGGCGACAACAGCGGCGCTGGTTGCACAGCAGCAAAGGAAAATGAAGTAGAAGAGACAGGAGGCCGGCGACGAGACCACTGCTGAAAACAAGGAGCAACGAACATCAGGCAACGGGAAAAGCCCAGCCACTGCCTGACCTTCGGTGGAGAGAAATGATAGCCGAGCTGGCTTCACTTTGAAGTTTGAACAGACGAAGCCCAGCCGATGAAAGACAATGAGCCAAGGAGCTGGCTTCCCTTCAAACGCGAAGGAATGAGTCCGTTTGGGGCGTGATACAAAGCAAAATATCCACAGTAGATATTTCGGATTAATCACGAACCAAATGACTTCAGAAGTCACTTCTATAGCAAATGTAATTGCTCTTATTGCAGCTAAGGTCTCTATTTCCTCAGCCAGAAGCGGTCCTTCCACAAAACATTTAGCAGCAATAGTGTTTCCCAAGTGGTCTAAAAAAATAAACCTATTACCGAATAACCTTCCTCAAACACCGCCAAGGAGCTCGCAGACACCTTATAAAATCAGTTTGATTCGTCTCTACTAGAGTGTGCCGCTAGATCTCTATCAAACAGCTCGCAATGCCCCAATACCTCGTGTTAATAGATTCACTTTGATTTTGTAATGCCAAGTTCATTATAGATATAAAATTAACATTGTATAAATCATTGGCAATGTGCCCACGTAATACAAATGTGTTATAGTACTCATCTAGAAAATAATTTAACATTGCTAACATTGCAGGACGATGAAGGATCCTTAATGCATTTACAAAATTCATCCTCGTCCACAGGAAATGATGCCGGTAGAGGGTGATCCGGAACCACACCAACCTTGATCAGCAAATATTTGTTAATATGTAGACAATGAAACAAGAACTAGATGAAATAAGAATACAGGACTGCAAGAATTATTTAAAAAAAGCTTAGAGATAACTCACCTTATCTATATCAGTATGAGCTGGTGTTTCATAACGGGCAACTGTAACAACCAAACCGGAGCCATCAGATAGCTCAAAAACTGATTGGATTTTCCTGCAGAAGAAGAATGCCAGATAAAACAACAGAGGTAAATATCTGCTAATCTTTCCCATAAGCAACAAACATCCATACCCTTTCCCATATGTAGGTTCTCCAAACAAAACCGCACGCTTGTTGTCTTTAAGGGCTCCAGCTAATATCTCACTCGCACTTGCAGTTCCTTTGTTTACCTAGAAGGATTAGACAATCGATAAGGTCAAAGTTCGTGAATTTCACTACAATTAAGCATTTCTATAGATTACATTTTTCATATAAACTATAAACTTTAACAGTCAAATAAATAATTTATATATAGAACATTAGTAAGTGAAGGTAGTGAACCAGGACAGCCAAAGGCTCTGATGATGCAATTGCATTGCTTCCATCTGTCTCATATATATCCCGAACACCACGGCTATCACAAATATACACAATCACGCCTTTCTCCAACCTAGACAGCAGAAAAGGGCATGAAGACAATCTCCATATAGCAGATTTATCAACTCAACTTCCACTGAATAGAGGTTTACATTTATGCTCCACTGATTTCTATTTCAACGGAAACAAAAAAAATATAAAAAGCAGTTGTACTGAAGGTAACAGAATAAAACATGTCCATCAAAATCAAATTTTGCAGCACAAGTTGGTGAAACATACCAAATTTTTGCAATCTTGATGCCTTCTGGGAAAAGTCCCCCACTGCATAAAATGTAAATGACAGTTAAGGTTTCTTCTAAGCTCAATAGACATAAAAGTTATATAATGAAGCACCTGTTGTTCCGAAGGTCCAACACAAATGCATTGACATTATTTCCCCGTAAAGTTTCAATGGCTTCTTTCACTGCCCCTAAAAACATTTGTCACATTGCAATTTTCATAAACTAGAGACTAACTAGGAAAGTTAATCACCTCATACTAACAAACAAAAAGCAAATTAGTATGTGAAAGTTTGAAATTACTAACCAGATGCATTTTGGTTGAAAGATGTAAGTTTGATATACCCAATTCTAGAGGTGTCCTTCCCTGAACCTGGAACCTCACATAATCTAGACTTCACAGGATTAAATAAAACTTTCTCACGCCTGCAAAGAGCACAGTATTAATCAGTTAGAGGCAGACCACACTACTCAATAAATTAATCCTATACATATTGTTAAAACATTGCACATCAAGGGACATGTACGTCAAATTAGCTTTGGTATAGATATCAAAATTCTGGTATGTTTAAGGCCCATAGCCACGGAGAGCTTGTCATGTAAGATCTTACTTTATAGAGATCTGTTTGACATCTTGTCCACTGCGTATGGCCAACTCTACAGAAGTTCCTTCAGGACCCCTGCAGTAGATTTAGAATATTACTAATTACCAAAAAAAATTACAAAATTACTTTAATCAATGCATAAGCAAGAACATAGAAACAAAAGTGCAGTTGCAAGTATAAAATCATCACGAGTACTAACAAGTAAATGTTCTCTTGAAATAAATCCATTTGCAGATGGCTGTACATAACATTACACCTTAACTCATGCAAAGAATACTAAAGCATAAAAATAAACTTAACTGTAGCCTTTCTGCTGCATCATATAAACCCATAGTTTCAGTACTTATATTATCAATTGACAGAATAACATCTCCTGGCATTATCCCAGCTTTGGTGGCAGGACCTCCAGGTGAAGAAGAAATCACAAGCAATCCAGAGGATGCATCAACCCCAATAGGGTAGCCAATTGATAGTCCTACACCTGTAAGAGCACCTTCAGTCCCAGACTGCATTGAAAGAAAATTATGGAAGAATTTAGGAAAGCTTCAAACCAAGATTTAGTTGGCGTTAAAAATAAACTTCTATTGCTATAAGCAATAAATACTGAGGAACAATGACCATCTAAATCCTACTACAAAAAAAGGGAACTGTATACCCGCAAACTTCGAAACTTTTCTGGTTCAAGAAAGCGAGTGAAAGGATCATCAAGGGTTGCAAGCATTTTTTTTATTTCCGCATCTGAACAAGAAAATTATTAGGAAGACTGAGAAAATGAACAGTTTCGACTGACAAAACAACTAAAGAAACAAACCAAATACATGTCTCCTCCCGTGTATTCATTGGTTCGTTGCGCAATACATTTTCTCTATACCGAAACCAACTTTGCCCGTTGAACGATTTATCATAATATGCTCGGTCTATTGTTCTCCATGCTTCCAAGAAAAGGAGATTCTCCTCTGAAAGTGCCCCTGAAGTGAGAAGCATAAGAAAGATCATTCAAACAAATTTTGGCAAAGGCTTAATTGCGTCACAAGTCATATTAAAAGAAAACCATCTATCCATTCAAATTCACATTTAAACTATAAATTAAATGCTAACTTACAAGCTGATGTCTTGTAGGCAGGCAACGAGATTGACATGACAAGAACAATGCCTATGGCCAGGAGTAAGAAAAAAATGGAGAAACTGCTTATGAACTTTTTGTGCCAACTTAATATTATCTGGTAACTATTAACATATCCTCCAAATCGAGAAGTACCATGGCGCAAAATTAGCAGCCACGTCCTAGACAAAGTATTATTGATTTTCCAGTAAGGCTGAAAGAAGGAGCTGCATAATGCAATAGCTCCATTAGTTATCATTACCCTCTTGTTACATCGATTATTAGAAATAATACTAGACTCTGATAATTCCAACCGAACTGATGACTTCACGCTCTGAAAAACCTGCAACCATATAAAAAAATAAATTAATTAAAAAATGTTCAAAAATAAAAATAAAAATAAAAATCTGATCCATAGTTATCTTTTCTTTAATACTTCTTTTATCACGTGATCCACAGTTGTCACATTTACACAAATTACAAGTACTTTCATATGTTGGTTCAACCCTGGTTGTTTAGGCAAAAAATCTTGCTTGAGAGTAACGATTCATGAATTTTAAAAGTAACGTCCAAAATTATAAAAGCAGATGCATCTTTCGACACTTGAATCACTACACACAATCTAAAATTCATACTTTATTTTATATATTTAAATGCACATTCATACAATAACAACACACTAAAGGCAATTACAAAATATAATCGCCAACATAAAAAAACAGCAAATAAGAAAGCGCTTAAAAATAAACAAAGAAATAAAAGAGATAAATCGAAGAGAAATGAGAAATCTTCATGGAAAAGGGTGGGATGGAAAGATCTCCCTTGTCAAATTTCACAAGAAGCAAACAATAGCATATTGAAGAACATTGAAAAATACTATTGGATAGTTGGTATATGATCATCACCAGGTAACTGTTGATGACGCCTTTTCGCCAAGGTTTTAATGATGCCTTTTCGCCAAGGTTTTAAAAATTGGACTGGTCATCCACCTGTAATTCTTGCAGAGTAAGTCCAACCGGGAGTCAACCCATGACCTGGTTGCTGACGTCATCCATATAAAAAAAATAGAAAAACCCCCCTCTCAAAACTTTATATGATATAAAAACTTTGCATAGTCTAATTCTCCCTGTGTAGCAATTTAATGAACAAACACGACCACATTACAAAAAATAAAACTTTTTAATAAAAAATAAATATTTTTTTGAGACATAAAAGGAAAAAAATATGCGGTATGAGATTCTAATGTCGAAAGAAAATGAGAGGATGTTGCAAAGAAAAAAAAAGAAATTGCGTTGAAGAGAGCTTAAACCTGACCAAAACCCAGGGGTCATGATTTTAAAACCCGGATTGGCCCGGCCGATTCGACTCAGTTCAACCGGGAGGGGTAAACCGAGTTGATTGGGTCAATCGACCTGGCCGATCTGGGTCGAAAAACCAACCGGCTCCAGTCGAATTGGGTCAAACCGGCTGGGCCGGTCCAGTTTTTAAAACACTGTTTTTCGCTGGGGAGTGGTCGGATTAAAGAAGAGGTGGTGGGGAGCAAACAGAGGACATCAGTCCCTTGAGAGAAAGAGCCTATGGTAAAGTAGATGGGTTTTGATTTTCTTGGGGCTCAATTCTTTCAGTGCCAAATGATGATAAAGGCCCCCTTATATTAAAAAAATTACCATTCTAGGACACATCTTTGACACAAACCAAGGCTCAAGGTGACCTCAAGAAAGTTCAATGCTTTAGGAGACCCTAAATGAGGGGGGAAATAAGGCTCAGGTGACTTGTGCTAATTAGCATAGGCCCTTGATGTAAAGAGCCAGCATAATGTATACAATGAGGAACAAGGAGATAATTCTAGACAGGGGAATTTACGAATACACGGGTTAGATTTCCTGAACTTATGGTTGGCAAGGCTATTTATAAATATATTATCGTTCTAAACACGATTGATACTATTATCAATCATCAATCACAAATAAAAGGGTTGTATAAAAAAATCATAAGTAAAAGAAAGAGGTGGAGTGGAAAATTTAGAGTATGTTGTCCAAAATATGTTTTTAGACCAAAAGCGATTTTTCTGATGAGGGATGTGGTAATGTTTCTACTTGCCCCTCCCTCGTCGAATAGATGGTGAAAGTTCATTCCTTCGGTAAAACTATCACATGAGACATTATTCATCCACAATCTGCCAATCGAAACAAGCTTTAGATATTGACTTTTAAATATTGCTAAATGGTGGGCATTACCGTACGGGTTATGCTTTTATTTATTTTTTTCAATATATAAAAGCAACGTTATCAAGAACTCGTTTTTCAATAAAAACAAAAGCGGTTGCCAAATGCGCACATAATGTGCATTAGTGAGGCGTGTTTTCTTGCATGTGTAATTCCCTTGCACTTTCTCTTTCAATATAATGAAACATTGGATTGGTAATAGGATAAACTAGCAAAATTAAGGTGCAGATTCCATGTACTACACCAGTTTGATTGAACATTACAAATATTTGTAGATCCAATTCTCATGTGTGTAGATCCCCTCTTCTAACTAAGCGCCTCTATGCATTTAGCCAAAGAAAAACTTTGTTGCACTATTTTAAACAGAAATCTTTCTTGCACTAAATTGAATGATATTTTGGACAACATACTCTGAATTTTCTGCTCCACCCCTTTTATATTTGTTTTTTTATACAACCTTTTTACTTATAATTGATGATTGATAATGTTATTCAATAAGCTATTGTTTGCTTCTTATGAAATTTGACTTTGGAGATTTGTCCATCCACCCTTTTGCACGAAGTTTAATCTTTTCTTTTAAATTTACATCTTTTTTATTTCTTTGTTTATTTGAAAGTGTTTTCTTATTCGGTTTTCTCTTTTTAGATCTTGGTGAATATATTTGTAATTACATGTAGTGTGTTGATATTGTATAAATGTGCGTTTAAGTATATAGAATAGCGTGAATTTTAGATTGTGGATAGTGATTCAAGTAGAGAAATGATTCATCTGTTTTTTTAAATTTTGGATGTTATTTTAAAAATTCATGAATTGTTACTCCCAAGCGATATTTTTTGCCGAAACAACCGGGGTTGAGCCTACATATGAAAGTACTTTTAATTTGTATAAATGTAAACCGTAGATCAGATTTTTTATTTATTTTCTAAAAGTTCTCTAACTAATTTACTTTTTAATATTGTTGCAGGTTATTGCGAGCATGAAGTCATCAGTTCAGTTGGAATTATCGGTGTCTAATATTATTTCCAATAACGGATGTAACAAGAGCGCAAAGATAACTCATGGAGCTATTGCATTATGCAATTCCTTTCAGTCTTTCTGGAAAATCAATAATATTTCGTCTAGATCTTGACGACCAATTTTGCACCATAGTACCTCTCGATTTGAAGGAAATGTTAATAGTTATCAGATAGTATTAAGTTGGCACGAGAAGATCTTAAGCAGCTTCTCAATTTTTTTCTTACACCTAGCCATAGGCATGGTTCTTGTCATGCAACCTCGTTGCCCATCTAGAAGACACCACCATCTTGCAAGTGAGCATTTACTTTATGAATCAAATGTAAATTTGAATGGATAGATGGTTTTTTAACATGACTTGTGACTCAATTGAGCCTTTGCCAAAATTTGTTTGAATGATCCTTCTTATGCTTCTTACTTCAAGGGCACTTTCATAGGAGAATCCTTTTCTTAGAAGCATGGAGAATAATAGACCAAGCTTATTATGATAAATAGTTCAATGGGCAAAGTTGGAGAAAATGCATTGCGCAACAAACCAATGAAGACATGAGAGGAAACATGAATGTGTTTGGTTTCTTCAGTTGCATGGTCAGTGGGGTACGATTCCTTTTCTCAATCTTAATTATAATTTTCTTGTTCAGATGCGTCAATAAAAAGATGCTTGCGACCCTTGATCCCTTCACTCGTTTTCTTGACCAAAAAAATTCCAAAGTTTGCGGGTGTACAGTTTCCTTCGCCTTTTTTTTGCATTAAAATTTAAATGATCATGGTTCCTCAGTATTTATTGTTTGCAGCAACAGAAGTTTATTTCTAACACCGACTAAATCTTGGTTGAGGCTTTCCTAAATTCTTCCATAGATTGACCAAATTCTCTTCTACAAAAAGAGGTTGGGGCGGGAAGCCATGTAGGCGGTCTTGAGCTTCCTGGTCGGGGGTCTTTCTTGGATACGAGCGAAAATTTGGGCTCAAAATCATGGAACTGAGTGATGCTAGTTCTCTTGCAAAGTTTTTTTGGGATGGTGGTCATCTTTATAATCTGAATGCAAGGATACCTCACGGTGATGCAAGGCCATCTCAGTATGCACCTGCTCAGCAGCCCCATTTAGTGTTGTATCCCTATACTCCTTGTACATGTGGTAGCCAGATCTGCTCTGGTACCTCAGCCAAATACCATAATTCTTGATCGTGGTAGGGTATTTCTCAAATATGTAGCCTCACGATATAAAATATAATCCAATCAGGCTCATGCAAACGTATCCACCAAATTGACTGATGCAGATGCATTCAACCACAAAAGAAAGGAGCAATGGTACTAGGGATGCCACTTGGGTCGGGTGTTTACCTTACCTGACCCGATCTTATTGGGCTGGTTCTAGGAAGCCTTATACAGTACTCGATTCCGGCTCCGGGTTGAAAAGAGGAACCGACCCACCAAGTCGGGACGCATTCGGGTATTACATGAAATTCCGACCCGAGGTATATATTATATATAACTCACAGTGGTTCTCCAACTCCTCCACAAACACCTTGTGGTGAGAGCAGATGAGCTCTCCATGCATACCCTCTCCTCCGCCTCCTGCCTTCCCACGCCACCCGCCTCCGCCCTCGACCCCAGCTAGGTTCCTTCCTTTCTCCAGCCGAAGACCTACAACTCCTTTCTCCTCAACTCGGTCTGGTCGAACCAGTCTGACCTAGGATTTAACCTTGATTGCGACCCAACTCCTCGCCATGCCTCCTAGCCCACCGTGATCTTCCTCTGCCTTGCTGAATAGTGGGTTTGGTAACCAGTTGGATCCTCTAGATTTGAACCCCGCCGAGCAGTTCGCCAACACTAGTTTCCTCCTGCTCAATAATGACACCACTGCTTCAGGCAGGTTTGGGGGTTTTGACAATCCTTCGTCTATGTTCCTCAAATGATCCAAGGTCCTGCGCCTGCTTGAAATATTCTTGTTGGTGGATGCCCAGCCCACGCTCTTCAAGAAGGTGGCGGCTGAGCTCGAAGAAGGGCGACAGTGGGCTGGGCCACATCGGGAACTTGGGGGAATAGGGAATAGGGATGGAACTTGGAACTTGGGCCGGTTTTGGGATTGCTTATGCAATACCCGATTCCGGTTCCGGTTCCGGGTTTGAAAGTGGAACCGACCCGGGTATATATATATATATATATATATATATATATATATATATATATATATATACTCAGACTCGTATCTTTTTTTTTTAAAATATTTTTTTGGAGTGAAAGCACATGTATTTTTTTATTTAAATGGTTTTAATTTTTATGAATATATATATTATTAATAAAAAAATCAAAGGAGTTAATAGTTTAATGTATATAACATTAGATTTATAAAAGTTATAGTACCAGGGCGGGGCGGGTCTGGTTTTCAAGTTCAGGTACCGAGGCGGTTCCTGGTCCTTGAAACTGGACCCATGGTGAGTTTAGGACGGTTCTGGATTTGAAGAATTAAAATTGTTCCGGGGCCGGGTATGCCAATACCCGACCCAAACCCGCCCCGGTTCCGTCCCTAGAAGGGAATGAGAAGTACTTCAAGAAAAACTTTTTCTATAAGTTTTTTTTAAAGAAAAAAATGAATTAGGGTGGGGTGAGTTTAAGTTTTTGGTACCATGGCGGTTCCGGGTCCAAAAAATTGAATCCGTGACGGGGTGGGGCAGTTTCGGGTTTTGAAAATTTAAAACGCTTTCGGAGCCGGGTTCCATACACGCCTGGTGGGGTGGCATCCCTAAATGGTATAAAGGATGCCTCGCATGAGCAGCTAACCTCAAAGAAAAGATCATATTAAAAACCACAAAGTGAATTCTAAAAGCACACAACAATTTCTTGGATAGTCCTCGATGTACATAATCAATCAAATTACATCAACTCCAAGCAAAAATTCTAAAAGCACACATGGCAATTTCTTGGATAGTCCTAGATGTACATAATCAATCAAATTACATCAACTCCAAGCAAACAAAAAAGGCATTGAATATGATCATTTCATCAATCATAAATTAAACCACAACGCCTATTAGCTTACGAATAAAAAACATAGAGTAGAAGTGTAAAACGAGTAGACACAAAAAACAATAAACAAAAACCCAAAAAAATCTTTAGAAAAACATGAGTAGAAGAGAAGAACAATGTGGGCAAATTTTTTCCTAAAATTCAGTAAACGTGAATCATAATTCACATAATGGACTTTTTCATAATGAATTGCCAGCTGTACATTGCAAAGCATTCGAGTAAGATGAAATCACATGATAATGACAACCAATAACATAAATTACTATGCAAAACAGTTATATCATTAGTCAAACAGTGACGATTTCATTCAATAGAGACAAGCAATAACACTAATTTGTTTTACAAGCTTACTCCAAACTTAAACAATCATAAGAAATGCAATTGGGTCGATCCCACAAAACATGCATACAATTTCCAATGACCAAACTAAAACTATTAGCAACTTTACAACATCATGAAAGACTAACGCTCCATAAAATAAGTACACAACGACTATTCAATAACAACAATCAAGCCAAACAAGACACCCACAACAGTCAACTACATAAAATTAGTTCTGCGAACACAACAACATAGTAACCTAATCCATTCAACCCGATCATAAGAACACGAAAAGCCAAGCTCACAACCAAACCACAAACCTCATTGATGGCGAGCATCTGGCCATTGCTCTTCTTCACCTTCTTAAGTTTCCTCAAAAAGTACCTACAATGGCCGCACACATTTGTCAAACAACGACAAACAAAGCTTAAATCCAAATAAAAAACCACAAAGAGTAAACAGCAGAATACCAAAACTTGGATTTGGCTCGCACTTCGTTGGTAGCCGATAGTTTCATACGGTAGATCTTGGGGTGCTCATCGCTTGGTGTGGGAAGAGATCGACAAACAGCCTGGTACTGATGAAACTGCAAATCCAGACAATACAACAAAGCTCAGATCGAAGAATGGTTATTTATTTTTTATATACAATCAAAAAATGGTTATGGTGAAAAAATGGAAAACATGGTTTTCCATTTCTTAGATTTTCGTTTATGATCATACCCCGAAGATCCCCATCGCTCGGCGACTTGCGGTCGATCGCCGCCTCTTCCTCACGCTAGGGCCGAGGCTCACCTTTCGGGAGCGGGGGTGGCACTATCTGAGGCTGCCGGGGCGGCCTAGCGGATAATGCCTAGTGGTGGACTATGGACACGCCAATTTTTTGTTTAATTGTCCACGGAGTTTTGATACAGAAATACCCTCGCAATTTGGTTTGGTGTTCCGGGTTCTCCTCTAGGTTGTGAGGGTGAAAATGGCAATTGGGGAGGTGAGGTAAACCCGGATCCGCACCTTGGCCGGCCCATTACTAAGAACATGTTTTCTTACTACAGAACCCTTTATTTAGGACAGATAATGATATAAGCAGATGTACCGGTCAAGGTGCCCACCTACTAATATCATGTTTAGATGCAGGATGAATGGGAGAATTCTCACATTGATTAGCTTACTCCCTCGGGGCACTTTTAATAGATACCCTTTTCTTAAATCAACTAAAGTTTAGTTGATTTGAAAGAAAAAAAACTGTATCTATTAAAAGTGACTGGAAGGATTACAAATTAAAATGCAACCATGTTTTTAGAATGCAAAATGGGGTAGAGATGAGTTGTATAGAATTATTCATGTGAGTTAACATAGCCAAATCATCTTTGGAAAAATACACAATGTATGCGTGTAACTTCTATAAAATTTCAGATGTTGGGGTTGGGCGTTGTTCCAAAACGTCATCTACAATTGTCTCAATGGCTTATTAGCACACTATTTGAACAATTTTAACATAAACATGGCATAAAAGGACAATTCTTAGTAGATGGTCACGACACATTACTGCAACAAAGTTAGCAAAAATACGTTCATTACTGCACTTGATGGCAGACTAAGGGTGTGTTTGGAAGCTGAAATATTTCTTTCACCTATCAGGCGTCAGGCGAAAATTTTCAGACCTGATTTGTGAAAGGTGAAATATGTTTGAGAACTGAAAATAAATCACGCTGATTTTGTGTTTGGAAGTGAATATTTGTCAGCATCTGGTATCGTGTAATCGATTACACGATAGGATGAGCTATCGCGTAATCGATTACACGATAGCTTTTTAATAGGTCAAACTTCAACGATATATTTTTTACTCATTTTTTATCCGTTTTGGTCCATTTTTTTTATTCTTTCTCATTTTTAGTGCCCTTTCTTATAATGATGATATCATAAATATGTTGATCCATTGCGTGCTATTTATTATAGATTTTGTAATTGTAATACCCGGAATTTTTTATTTATTAAAATGGGAAAATCTTATGCAAGGTAAGCAGGTAATTCTCTTAATTTGATGAATTATGATTGGTGGTTTGAAAAGATTTGAAATAGAATTAAAAACCCGGTTTGAATTTGATTAGAATTGGGACTTTTAATTTGGAAATTTAAGGAATCCGAAGGAAGGAAATTTTGGACGTGATTAGTGCGGTAATTGGCAGTTACTAAACTCATTAGTGACACGTATGGAGATGGGAGAAGATGGTGGAATTGGTTTTCAATTAGGAAGTTACAAATCCTATTTTAAGTAACTACTTGATTTGACTTAGTCCCCTAACTAAATGGGATAGGTTACGTCAATTAGTATGGAGAGTCAATTAGAGTTTAATAAAGAGGTTACCCAAGATTTACTAGCCAATTTTGGACGAGATGATCAAGGCAATTGGGCATCCATTGGAATTGGGAAACTGCTAGAAGCAGTGATGGCATTCAAGAGGGAGATCGTGCCTTGATTTGGGGTAGATCGTGGCCTTAGATTAGGTAGCCATCAATGGTGGAAAGTTGAATCCAATTTGGGAAAAAATTGTCTTAAGTATGTGTAACCGAATTAGAGTTTTGAAACTCCTTAATTAAAGAAAATCCTAACTAAATAAGGAATTAATTTGGGGGAACGTCTTGGGCAAGTGGAAGGCTTGCTTTTGGTGATCATTCGTGGCCTTTGGATTAGGAGAAAATCGACGGTGGAGATGTGTCCTAGGAGAATATGACACTTGCTATTTAAACTCACTAAGTGAGAGACCGCCATCCCTTTGAGACTTTGAGAGTCGTGCAAACCAGCAAAGGGGGTCTCATCCATTCTCCTTTCAGCCTTCTACAGTGACCTAAGGGGTGGTAGTGCGAGCCATAGTGCTTGGATCACGAAAGCAAGAGAAGTGATTCGAAGGAGACAACTCGCGTAAAAGAAAAATCAGATTTTTTTGTCTTGCGAGGTAGGTGCTCTTTTTCCCACAATTCCATGCTATAAATTGTGATATTTCGTGATGAATATGATACTTGAGCACTAATGTGAATACCTATATGAATGATGATCCGTTTGATATTGGTGTCGTTCAATTCAATGGTTTACCATTTATTATTTTGAACATGATGACTATTGCACCCGATCCTAATAAATTAAATACTTCTCATGCATGGCTCCACTTAGATCTCACCGTATACTTGCTGCTTTGGTCGAGATGAGTACATTCTGTTGGACGTTGTACAATTGTATGTCCTTATATGGATGTCTTCTTTCCTTAGTTTCGTTGTTATATGTCATCGATGATCATGTGGTGTCATACCGGATTCCAGATTTCAATCATATGCTGTGATTAATCCTTAAAGTTTGAAACTTGTGGTTAATGCATACTGGTATTCAGATGTTTCAGCCTCTAAGATTAGCTTTGGGTCGTCAGTTTTCCTGTCTCACGTTAATTGTCTATTTTGGGTCATATCAGCTGATAAACGGAAGTATTGGTACAAAACTATTTTGGCATAATGATACATACCTTATGATACTAATTATTAAAGTAACAATTTTTGTGAAAAGAGTTACTGGAGTTTGAGATTTATTGTACCCTAATTATCTCATAATTTAGTATGGGTATGTCCTGAATTAATAGTCCTAATTACAGTCTACATGTCTAAACCGTATGAATATGTACAATCAGTTTTGGGATTAACAATGTAGTTAAGAATCTAATTAATTGCAGAACAATTGGGAGTTAGTAAATGCCCAGGAGAATAATGTAATAAGTCTAGAATGCATTAATAAGTGTTTAATTGAGTAATAGACTGTATTGATTAAGTAAGTTTATAATTAATGATCTCGGCCATACTTAGTCTTGTGCCGACAGACTGTGATAGATAAATTATAATTAAATGTAGAAAACTCAGAAAATTATGCCGTCAATTGGGTTAGAAACTAGAGACATGTAGCTATCTGTCATAAAAATTTCAGACTAGAATATGTTCTGTACAGACCGTGGTGAGCCATAGAATGGAGCTGTTGTGCAGATAACAGTATATTTTCGGGTTGTTTAAACTATACCATATATTAAAACCTATGTGATATACCTAATGATAAACTGTAGTAATTATATAAAATCCAGAGAGATGAAGTTAGTAACGTCTAGTAATTGATCCAATCCAGAGAGTGAGTCATGTCAGACCGAGTCATTCCTTCGTGGGGCATTGTTCTACCAATATAGTATCTTTGGCGTCGAACTTGAAATCTTAGATTCTCGGTTAGGGTTTAGTTTCCTAGACCCTACCATCTTATACCAACGTCATATAATCCTCAATATTGTCAGAATCGATGATGTCTTGATTGGAGCTATGCATGGTGAATGTGTTTAATGAGTTATTTCTAATGAGTCTCAGTCTTGAGTCATCCTGTGATTGAACATTGAGAATTCTTTGGTTACTCCTATGTAAGTCAATTCAGACTGTATTTCTTGAGTACTCACTCCTATGAGAGTCAATTCAAATTGTATCAATGAGATTGTTACTTTACTCCTCGGTGAGTCATATTTTGGAAGATTGATATTTGAGTCTCTAGATGAGAGAGCACTTGATATTTCTAGATTGATTCAGTTCTATGTAAATTATTTCTCCACTAGGAGTTCTGATGAACACTCTTAGTTGGATTCATAGTATGCTCACGAGCCATTGCTAGATCCTTTGTGATCTCAGATGATATATGAACCTCTATAGTTCAGTCGATGACGGCAATGCGTGCGCTTTAGACTGTATGATATTACAGAAGGTCTGCAGTCTCAGCCCATTGTGCCCGTAAGCACCGATGGGGCCAGCATCCCTAGACGCATGGCCGGGTTCCTCCGTAGAACCTCTACGATGATCTGGTATTGATGTCCATAGGGGAAGTGGGCTGAACAGAGAGCAGAAATTGTTATCTCCGACACTTTGTATGTTTGGAGTTAGTATTCATTATTATTTCCTCCTGACGCTTTATACGTTTGGGATCTGAGTTAATGTTTGTTTATTCTCGACCGTTGATGGTCTTTGATGATGAGTATAGTCCAGGTAAGTGAACTCCATATTTGCTCAACCTGATCTTTCTAAACATGTCTTTATACCATGTTGTCAACATTTCCTTTATTATTATTATGTTGTGGGTTTTTCTTGGCTCCTACTGGGTATTTCTTTCGAGATACTCATGCATCTCTCGATGCAGGACTCAAAGTGGAAAGGAACTAACAAGGTACCTGCGAAGGAGCTCGATGGTGGAAAGTTGATAGCAGTGGATTTATTTATCGTTTTTTTTGTTCATGGAGAACTAATCAGCCTGCGTGCTGAATTGCATTTATGATTGCTGATTGTTAAGACTGAATTATTGTAATAGAGTAGTTAAACTCGAAGTAGTTTTTTTATTTAAGATTTTTGTATAACGGAAATTGGTTAAGCATTCTGGAGTGAGAAAGTGGAGTGATCGAGTATTCGGTCGCGTCCCGAGTTTCAGTCTCATGACTTTAAATGAGTTAGTGCTTCCGCGCATTATTCAAGGTTTTGAAATTTGGGGCGTGACAGTAATACATTTTTTTAATAGAATAACAAGGCCATTATGATATCATGATGATCATAAAGAGCATAAAAAATAAAGAAGAAGAAAAAAGGCCGAAATCGAACTAAAAATGAGGGAGCTATAAATTGTTGAAGTTTGTCCCATTTTAATTGAGAATTACACGATAGCTCACTCTAATAAATTACTGACTATCGTGTAATTGATTACACTATAGCACTAGTTATCGTGTAATCGATTACACTATAGCACTGGCTATCGTGTAATCGATTACACGATAACTGTTTTAACAGGACAAACTTCAACGATGCGTTTCTTACTCATTTCTTATACGTTTTGGCTCATTTTGTTCATTCTTCATCATTTTTGAGGCTTTTTATTATAATGATGAAAAATGACAAAAAACAGACTAAATTTAAGGGAGATATGACCGGGGGGGAGGGCTCCCTCCACTCAACAGTGCGGCGGCGGAGGCCGGGATGAGGCGGGCATGATAATCGACTTGAGCAGTTGGCCGGGATGAGGCTGGCACAGGCTCCCTCGACTCAATGGGGCGGCGGCAGCATCAAGGTGGGAGGCTCAACAATGCAGCGATGGGGACGATGGGCTTTGTCGGCGATGGCGACGACGGGGGGGCACGAGCTTTGTCGATTCAACAAGGCAGCAGCGTCGAGGTGGGGGACGAGAGTTTTTTTTTTCGTCAGCCTGATTCTCACTTCGATGAGAAACAGTTTTTCAGGAGTGAAAGGTGACAATTGTCACCTATCACCGTCACCGACCATTTTCATCACTTTCGGCTATAAAAACGTTTTTCAGCTTGATAGCTCTTTTTTCAGGCCTGAAAGGTGTTCTTTTCAGTAAACAAACGCACAAGTGTCCTCTTTGCTTAATTCTCTGAGACAACCCATATATACGATCAATGAGCATTATTGTGCCACAAACAAAATATACATAGGCCAGGCACCCTCCCTTGATGAAGTCTTTCACCGTTTTTTGTTTAATGACTTTGATCTCCAGTCTTTCAGCACTTACGTTGGCTAGTTCAAGCCACTTTTAATAAAAACAGGATTGCGTTTTGGCACAATGGCATTGCATCTGTAATTTGATGATAAGGAAACTTTTCGCACATTCTAAACCAAGTAAGAAGTAAAGATTTGCCTTAAGCCTATTGGATAATTGTTCATAAAATACTATTGCAATCGTGTAAGGGAATTTTTTTTTCTGGGATAGTACGTGCGATATTTCCTCCTGGAAACAAAATTGTGTCAATGCACACTCTGCATGCAGGTAATCGATCGCTACCAATTTAATTCCAATTTCTCGTTCAATTTTTGAATGTCCTTTAAATGTTATAAAAAACCTATTTAATGATTTTAATTATATAAATCAGAACCTTTTGAAAGAAAAACATAATTACTTGAATGACAAGGCCCCAATATCAATCCAAGTCATTATACAGTCGCTCCTATATAAATCGAGGAACGAATAAAAAACCTCTAGCCTGTACACTTAATACTTTCAGGAATGGTACAAGTTACCATGCGGAGCTATACTCATTGCATTATTTTCTCAAGATATGGCTCTAATTAATGTCCAACCCGAATCTGAGTTCACAAATGAAATATTCCAGAAACAAATAAATAACATCTAGGCTTCTAGCTTCATCTTGTACCCATATATTCTTGGTATGCCTCTATATTTTCTTCCTGATGGGGTGTGCCTCACCTTTCAAACATAACATATGAAGTTGCATAATCTACTCCACTGGAATCCTTACTCCTACACATAAAAAACAAACAACACTTATCTTATACACTTCACTGGAGCAACTATCTAACTCAAATATTAAATTTTGGAAATGGAACCCACCATGAAAAAACTGCTACTAACCTTTTTAAATGAACAATTCTTAATTCTTAGATGTACATCTCTAGTGTAATCACTAGAATCATATGTGAACTGTGAAACTCATTTAGCATATTCCATAACAGATAAGCTCGGAACTTGTAGCGTACCTAAAAGTTTGTCGCGTCGAACTCCCTAACATCTGGTTTGACAGAAATTATGAGCGAGATAGAGCTTCTTTAGAGCTGTGGTTCAAGAGAGTACATTATCTTCGTCCAAAGATAGAAAGAACAATGAACATGAAGGGCATAAGAACAATGAACATGATGGGCTGTAATAATGAACCAAGCTTTGTTTTCCCCAATGCATCCAAAGGCCTGTCAACACAGCGACCAAAAGTAGTATTAGATGTCAAAAGCACCCTCAATAAATTGCAGCTTCAGTCTCCAACTCTGAAAAAAGTGAGTATAGCATTTTCCAGCATAAGAGACCAAGACTAAATGATTGCTATCACTCTACTTCAAGTGCGAGGAGTGCACTAAAATAGAATCGGATTTACTGACGATCACCAATCAAGATTTTAGGAATCGTGCCACTGCTTCCATATCAATTTGGAACCATACTTCTAACTCTTATCATCGATTTGCATCCTCAAACATGTCATTATGAACAGTTGATATGCAAGAAACAACACAATGCTGAGAACCACTGAAGTTTTCTTCGACAGAAAAACAATTCTTTCCATGTAGCTAGGGATAGTCACACTAAGGCGTAGATCATATTCAGTAGCCTGCCTAAGAGCCCTCGCAAATGCCTTAAATGTAGTCTCTATTATGTGATGAGAATTTTTTCCAGCCAGCTGTTTCATTCACACTGTGATACTTCGGTAAATCAAAGTGAAATAAACAGAGACATTATTACTTCGGATTAAAACATTGATGATTTCAACATTGTCAAAATTCCATTTATACCATGGAGAGGTTATACATCGCATAGCTCTACAAAATCCATTATTCGTTTCCGTGTAGAAGGTAGCAGTACCTGACGGATATGAAGCGTCATACCAGATGTATTCACCAGTCTGAAAAAAGTGCTCCACCAGCTATAAAAATATAATCCACGAAATACATGTGTCTGAGAGAGAAAGTAATAGTAAAAGGTATCCTACTGATCTCAAGGAAGTTCGAAACTTCTTTGTCCGCAACAAACGGGAACCAAGTGCAATTTGCACTACCAAGACCACCACCAACACCATCGTCAACATATATGATCGTACGCCCCATCCCAACTATCTTGGTAGACAGCATGGATTCTATACCAAATTTGACTCATATCAGAATCAAAATTGCATTACCAAAACCACTACAGAAAAACAAGATTAGCGTATATAACTAATTATAGACCTTTCAAGTACAGATTTGAGCTTGCTAAGAATTTACTTTGAGCTGGCACGTTTGTCCTGCTCCTCACCTTCGTCCTGCTCCTCGCCTGCGTCGGCCACCTCCTCATCGCCTTCGCATAGCCCAACGGCATCTTCGTCGCCTCAGTCATCGTTGGCTTCACCTTTGGCGTGCAGTGACCACTACTCTTCGCCATCATCTCGGAGGTCTTTGGGCTCAAGTACTACTCCACACTAAAAAACTCCTTCCGTTCCAAAATAAAAATACAGAAAATTTTCATTTTTATTAGAACATAAAGCTCAGTAGGAAGTCACGTGATTTTTTTCTCCCTCATATCTTGTCCAACTCGTATGCTCGTTTAGGAACCAAATTAATCAATTCTTCCAAATCTCTTCTAATTTTGGAAAGAAGAAGGTACCTGATTTGGCAAAATGTACACAATGTTTTGGAACAGTAAATATTTCTAATATTTTGGAACGGAAGGAGTATATAATAAAAGATCTTTGTTTCCTATCAGCTCGAGCTCTTGGAAAACTTGGTTATACGGTATAAGAGCACAAGGTTACGGGAGGTCCTGGGTTGTAATCTTGTTTGAAGCGTTTATAGAGATGAGCGGGAAACTCCAAGCGTAGGAGAGATGGGACGAACAAGTAGCGTGAAGTTAAGAATTAGCATTTACATGTGAAAGATGGATCTCAAGAATGGGAAGTTGAGATCAAAGTGCTACTAGCCTGAGGGGAAGAAGCTAGGACAGCTCGAGGTGAACGGATCAGGAAATTAACAAGAATTTTTGCACTTTGTAATACAAATTGCCTTGTAAATTACAACCAAAAAGAGTTTGGTTTCTCTTATTTAGTACAGGCCATGGTTCGCAAATTTATATAGGAGTACTTTTATATTATTACGGTACATCTAGAGTGGGTTTAAATTTATTTACATAAGTTTCGAGGCAGACTTTAAAGAGACAAATTTACTAAAAAGCAGAAATCAAATGCAAGAAGTTCTGGACCGTTTATTGTCACTAAAATGAATGAAAGGCAGGTTGTGGTTGTTTAATTGAACCATCATTCAGATCCGATCCAACGGAGAACATTGATAAAATGGGTAATTAAAACGAAAAAAAGAAGAAGAAAAAGACCGAGCTCGTGCTCGGCCGCTCGAAGATAAGAAGAACAGTACGTCGGGCCAAGCTGGGCTCCCAAGGCCAAGGGCTAGAGGTCCTTCCTCTATGTTCCCCCCAAGCCGGAGGCCGACCACCATGAAGTCGACCGCGGCATCACCATCCTAGACACCTCCGATGTCTATGAGCTGTTCCGGAACAGAAAGCGCAGGAAGAGGAGAAAGGCGGGCCCCTTTGGCTCGCGCGTGGGTTCGAAACGAGAAGACAAGGAAGAGGGCGGCGGGGGGAGAAGGCGGAGTAGCCGGCGTCTCGGAGGAGCAGGGAGGCGGAGGAGGCAGTGAGGACTGGTTGTGGCCGAGGCGGCGGGATGGAAAGACGGCATCGTCTAGGCCCGCGCCGCACTGACCGGCGTCGGCATGGGAAAATGATAGCGAGATCTCGTCTATCTCGCTACGATCTCGGCGAGATATGGACGAGACATATAAAATGGTTTTTTACACGATCTCAAATCTCTTTAGAGGCTCCGAGACCGAGATCTCGCCGAGATCCCGGCGAGACGGCGAACCATGCAAGGTAAGTTCTGATTGTTAGTTCAAGATTCTCCCACCCTGTAATCTGTATGATCTATTAATTTTTGTCATTTGGATACTGTTATGTCCGGCATCTATGTAGTATCATGTTATGGCAAATAATATGCAGAGTATGTTATTTTAGTTTTTATTTTAGATACACCAGTAATTTAACCTCTTATGTTACCTTGTTTTATCATGTACCTTGATTACTGATCATGATTTTCTTGCTAACAATTGCTTTTTGGTGCTGCCCATTGGTAGATGATCACACCAAATCTTAGCAACCTAGCAGTGTACTCCTGGTACGCTTTGGAATGTTGGACTATACGTAATGTCTCCAATTATATATCGTTTTTTTTTTGCTGGTAGAGCAACTGCATATCATATTCCTGGTTAGAATGTCTTGCAGTTTTATTCTTTTGAGAATTTGATCACATTTGTCTTCATCTATGTCTTGGGTCAACTTGCTGGTCCAACTTCACATGTATTAGTACTCTGTTTTAAAGAGGCAGCATTTGGTTTTGTGGGATGGAGGCCGAGTAGGAGAAGATGGTTGGTATCAGAGGGTGTGGCTTAGATGTGGTGCTTTAGATACAGAAAGAGAGGCTGAAAGCTTCTCATCAGGTCCATCTATAGCAGGTTGCAGTATGTTGAATGGATAGGATAAACAAGAGAGCCTTTGGATTATGCATGAACTAGTGAGAGAAGAATGCAAGGAAATATTTATATTCGCTACAAGGAACGTTCTTATTGCTCAAGACCAACTGCCTGCCTACCGTGAGAAGAAAGTTTGCAGTGTTTTTTGTCATAGCTTCATGCATGGACGCCGGAAGACGGAAATCATGAAATTTTTAAACAATCTACTATGGAAGATCTCATGTAAATTGTAATTGTGCCACTGTGGCTGAATACTCTGCAAACTACAGGCTATAACCAATAACGAGTAGCATAATATAAAAGCCAATGATATGATGCAAGTTTGATGAATGGCTGAATACTCTGCAAACTACACAGGCTATAACCAATAACGAGTAGCATAATAGAAAAGCCAATGATATGATGCACGTTTGATGAATATTTTTTTCTTCACATAGTTTAATCGATTATTTTGGTATTTACACTTAATAATGTGTCTAGCATGTACTAAACAAATTTCAACGATATAGATCCTTGGTGGCAAATATATTGGCACACTTCAAGCATATACCAGAAGAAAGTTGATCCCATGAACAGTAAGGCAGATATTAGAAGAAAGCATGCACCTAACAGACGTGTGGTTTCGGCTGAACATTACGATACAAGTTTGAAGGTTTTGTCGCCACTCATTAAAATCTAAAAACCGACTTTCAAACTTCTGACCTCCGTTACGTCCAAAACTCTCCCTCCCGAGAACCTCCCGAAATTTTGAAGCAACCATCGCCAAACAACCACTTAAGACTACTAACCACCAGCCACTAGCTGAAACCAGTCTGATACCTTCACACGTAAAACACACTAATTAGCAATTAGACACTCGTAAGCAACGACTCTTCCTGTGCGGAGGCGGACAACGGAACACGCAAGAAACACCCACAGCTCGTGGCTTGCAGCCCACGTGGTCCTCCATCTCTCTTCTCAGCTACTCGGTATGTGGTCCTCAGTTCTGCTAGAGAGATACCTTGGAATCTTCCATGCTTGATGCTCCTCCCTCCCTTGCAGCGCTCCTTCCCTTCTTCTCTTCATCCCCAAGTTCTTCCCTGCTTCAATCTCCATTTCTCAATAAAATAGCCATTGTACAGAACTTAAAATAACATCAGATAGATAATACCCAATTGGGGGGCGGGAAAGAGCGAGCGTAGTAAATGGCATCATGTCTCAACTCCCACGCCCTCCTCATCGACCTCCAAACCTACGTCCACAACCACGTCTCTGCCTCCGCCCTCCTCTCCACCGTCTCCTCCTCATTTCGTCCAACTCGCCGCGCTCGCACGCGCGCCTCCTCCGGCGCCGTTATCTCCCCGGCGCGCCGTCCCCGCGACCGCTTCTCCTCCGGTAATGGCCCGCTGTCCCCGCCGCAAATTGAGCCGGCATCGACATCCACGTCCAGATCGGACTCCGTGTCCGAGCTGGACGTGTTCCTCGAGCTGGTCCCGCCCAGGATGCGGAGCCGGCTGTTTGGGCACGCGGAGATCGGGGATTTGATCGAGCTGGTGATGGATCTAGGGAGGAAGCCGATTGCGCGGTTTCCCTCCGGGGACTGGCTTATCTCCGAGGAACCGGTCAAGGTGGAAGATCTGAAGCACTCCATTTCCATTGTAATTCGTCTTACCTCTTTGTCTACGAATCTGATCGTGAAGCTGGTTTTGTAAGTCGTGGATTTAGTGCTCATGACTGTAGATAGTGACATACTTTAATTCTAATTAGCTGACGTGATCTATCGCAAATCTTACGATACTAATAGAATCCTGAAAGTTGAGATGTCCTTTCAACTTAGTTTAGTCTTCTATATTTCTTCTGCTGGCTGGAAAAAACTGATCTTTTTATTTTTATAATTGGTGTTTTTCTTGGTACAGTGTTCTTTACAAAGTTTCCCTCCTAAAAAAATACTTATGATGGAATATCAACATGAACTATTTAATTCAACTGAAATATATACTCTTCCAATTGAGTGATCTATGCTGAAATGTGAATAAAAAATCTCGCTTTAATTGGATACATATTTTCAGCTGAGATGTCCCAAAATGACTAAAATTTTGCCTTCTAATTACTCCAATCGTCCCACATTAATAGTCCTATTTGGTTTTCTGAAATGAACGGGAACTTAGTTCATTTTGAAAAATTAAATAGGATTGGAGGGAGTATACATATGATGCATGGCGAAGGAAATTTGGACATTCATGAGAGGGTTTTGAGCCAGGCCAATCTGTCCCATTACTCTATTCCTTCCTTTACAGGCCAACTCTCCTCCTGAGGAGCGTTGAGGTAGAAAGGGCCTTTAAGACCATTTCTTTTAAAACACAAAGGGATCCCCTTAGGCTCTTCCCAGGAAGATAAACACAAGTGGTGGAATATGAGGACTCTTGCCTCCTCATGGAATTGAACCAAGGACCTCTCATCTAAAAAACCTTCTTAGCTAACAATTTGTCTTAAAGCTTAAGCTATTAGGGAGGGATCAACCATATATATCAATAACGCTCCTGTGATTTTGATTCTGCAGGTTGGTGAGTTTTCTGATGACAACCGTTCAGGGATTAACAATTCTTTGCATCGTATTAGTGCAATTCGAAACCGCAAAATGCAAATTATTGGCCTCACTTGTCGAGTTGGCCGTGCTATATGTGGTAGTGCAGAGATGATACGTGACTTGATAGAGAATGGGGGTTCCGTTTTAGTCATTGGACCTCCTGGAGTTGGAAAGACGACTTTAATTAGGTACTTCACATTTTTTATTGCACTCATTATTATAAGCTAGTCAAAATGGATATGTATAGAAATCCTTAAATAGTTTCCTTCTAAGAAGCATATTGTTATGCAAGGATACAATTTTCCCTATAGATTTTAGTGAATGACATCCACTGTCAACAGTTGCTATGCCTACTCTTTTTTGTTTCATTAGGAATTAACGAAGTATACTGTATGAAGAGTCCTTTTGTCACATTCTCAAAAATGAAATGGCTTTTCAATTTTTACTAATACTTCAGTTCTCATTTAGTATGTCATTGCTTATTGAAACAGAAACTTATGTTGTTTAGTTTTTATTTGATTATATACTTTTTGTTGCTGCAGAGAAATTGCTCGAGTATTGGCAGATGAACAGATGAAACGTGTGGTGATCGTGGACACATCGAATGAGATTGGAGGTGATGGGGATATCCCTCATTCAGGGATAGGTCGTGCAAGGAGAATGCAAGTGCCCAATGTAAATATGCAGCATAATGTGAGTCTTAATTTTTATCTCTTTGATTGAATTATGAAGTTGCAGGAAAATGCAAATGCATCTATTGTTTCTTGTTTAGTAGTATACTTTTCAGATCATATTCTAATAATTTTTTCATTATATAGGTAATGATTGAAGCAGTTGAAAACCACATGCCAGAAACTATAATAATTGATGAAATTGGGACTGAACTGGAAGCTATGGCAGCTAGCACTATTGCTCAAAGAGGTGTCCAGTTGGTTGGTACAGCACATGGAGTCACAATAGAAAGTGTAATAAAGAATCCATCCTTGCAAATTCTTGTTGGTGGCATAGAGGTGAATGCTGCATTCTTTTTTTTGTCGAGTTCATGAATTTTAGATGTTTCAGTTTTTATCGGGAACTCTCTTGGTTCAAGTTTCTAACGTCAATGGCTAATAAGTTCTCATCCAAAATCTGATAAAGCAATTGGAAATAGAGGCTATAAATAAGTCATGGAAGTAGCTGCAACGACATATGTTGTTCAGCTAACTTCAAAAAGTTTCTTTTATTAATTGAACTGCAAGCATCCAACTAGTTTTATAGGTTTGACTTTTTCTCAATATGATATTATGTAACTAAGCAGTCGCGTAAACCACATATTAATCTTTAGGAAAGTAAGCAGACAGTACTTTTATTAGTGGGGAACCATTTTTTTTTTCTACTTTCACTTTGGTCTTTCTGAAAAAATTTTCTTATCCTTTGTTCTCTCTCTCTCTCTCGCTCCAGCCTTCCTGTTCCAACTGCATTAAGCAGTATTTTAGGCAACAGGTCGCTTCATCTCTTTGCTATTTGGTTGTTATGATCTCAGCACCAAGTACAGGAATGTTTTTGTGAATAGAAAATTTTGTTTTATGCATGGAATAGTCTCAGATATTGCAGAAGGCTGATTGATAGCTTAAATTCATCATACTGTCGTCTAGCAGGTTAACAGTTTCTGATGCATATATTTTTTAGTGTTGATAAATTTGTTGTTTCAACATGTATTATTTGAGGAATCATAAACTTGTATCTGATATGCATTCTGTGGCAAGCTCTTATAACTATGGGTAGAATGTGTAAATCAGCTTTGTTAAATTTTCTTTGGCTTATTATATCTCCAGAGTGTTACACTTGGTGATGAAGAAGCTCGAAAAAGAAAAGTGCAGAAGACAATACTTGAGCGGAAAGGACCGCCAACATTCACTTCTGCTGTTGAAATGGTCTCAAAGACTGACTGTCGAGTTCATCACAGATTAGATTCCACTGTAGATGCTATTCTTGCTGGTATTTCAAAACGTTTCCCTGACCCTTTTGATTACTTAACTTGAAAATGACATTATGATGACTCTGAGTTTTGATTTATCCATTCCATACAGGAAAATCTCCCATATTTGAAGTTCGCCGTGTGGAGGAAAAATCTAATGATTCTAGTTATATTAGTGCCCCTGCCAAATACCAGGAGGATGTGGCCGCGCCTAATAGCAAACCAGACCCGGCGGCTGACAACAATTTTGATTTGGATGCTGCTGGCCATGGCAGTAGACATGTTGTCAAAGGTTCTATGTATAAACCTTTAAGCAAGAAGATTTCACCTGTCAAGGTGTATACATATAAGGTCAGTGTTATACTATATTTATTGGGCCATATTCTGACATAGAAAGGATTTGACTTTACTATCTCTTACAAAAGAGGTAGCCCAAAACAGGCTGGAATGGAGGAGTAAGATCCGTGTCGCCGACCCCAAATAGTTGGGAGAAGGCGCTACTTGATTATGATTATGATTATGATATTCTGACATAGAAAGCGCTGACAATGTCACTAACATATTTCATTGATAACCACTGCTAGATCCTAGAAGCTGATTTGCTACAAGTAGCAGAAGTTATGGGACTGGAAAATGCCATAGATGTGACAGATGATATTACTGCAGCAGCAGCAGTTCTTGCATCAAGTTCTGAATTAAAGCAAAACCCCTGGATTCGTAGTGTTGCGAAATTCCACCGCATACCAGTTTTTGTTATCAAGGTACCATTAATGTGTTGATCTTCTGAACTTAGATTCCGCATGGGTTGTTTAGTATTTGACTAAAATTTCTTGATGCCCTTTTAGTTTAGCACTTAGCGCTTGTCTTAAACTGTAGAGCGGTAAGGAAAGGAATAACTTTTTTTTATCAAAACACTAACATTCTCTGCATATGCAAGCATCACTAAGCAGTACATTGGGGGTGCGCACTCAACACATGATACTGTGTCCCAGGGGATTACCTTGGAACAATTTAGCCTTTAAAGCTAAAATAAACCACTTCTCCTAAAAGCTTAACCTGTTAGGCAAGAAACAATAATTTTGCAAGCACCATTAATCATTGCATAAAAAAAGAATCGAACAGGGACTGCTTTTTCTCTGGGACTTGGAACCTTGGATTCTCATATTATATTAATTAACTTCTTTTAAGGAGAATGGGAAGAGCTTTAATCTAATAACATCACTAGAAACATTTGTATTCGGGAATGTTGTACAAACTTCCTCAAACTCTTTTAAATATAAATATGGGCTCTTTGAGTCTAAGCCATGGAACTTGGGTTATAATTGAATTACACCTAGCTTTAGATCAAAAGAGCTTGCATTAACGGGAAAATTTATGCATGAAGGGGAACTAGATCTAGTAGGATGCATATAATCTCGCAAGGTTTTAACCTACTGATTATTTTACGCCTCATTATCAACATGAACACTATCATTTTCCTCCATGTTATTGAATACAAAATCAGAAAATTCAAGAGAATTATCAACATTAATTAAGCTATCAGATAAAAACCTTAAGTTGTTAGTGAATGAATAATTTCTATACTCTTTAAAACTCGTGCAACTTTGAGTGGGCTATGGGGCAAATTCCGCAGATTGTGATAATCATAGACACGCACTTGTTTTACTCCATGTGAATTTGGCTATTGGTCTCTATGTTGTCTGACACTAAAGGTGGTCGTGTGCCTCCTTTTTTTAGATTAATTTGGAGCTTCCTTTATGGTGAAAAATAACTACGTTGTGCTTCCACTCTTACTGGAAACTAAGAGTGAATACATGAATGTTTTTGTGTTTTGATATTTTTTTTATGATCACAGACAACCACAATGGCACAAATGGTGAAGGCAGTGCGTATGATACTGAAGATGGATACACTTGGATCTGTATCTTGTGGGTCATCAAGTCATTCTCAAAGAGACTTTGAGATTGAAGATGATGCTCCAAAGAGAAAGCCATCAATTGAGGAGATTGATGCTCTAGAGGTACGCATTAGTTCTTTTATTTTTTTTTACCCACATAATCCAAGTCCACATTCAATTCAAGTTTGTCAGTAAAAAGTTAATCTTGAATTATTTGAAACTGAGTAGGTATTGAATTACTTTAGTTGCTGATGCACTTTTCATAGTAATATCTGACAAGCATAATCCCTTTAGTTCAAGTCGCGTAATAGCTTATGACTGCCAGTCTTCCAGCACAATCATACTTTTGTTCTTTATCCATGAGTTGGTCTTATTAAGGGGCCGTTTGGGGCGTGATTATAAGCAAATATCCACAGTGGATTTTCCAGATCCACTGTAGCATCCATGTTTCTTTCCCTATCGGCTTGTGTTTCAGCTGGATAGGGAAAAAAACATGGATACTACAGTGTAGCAAAACACCCACAGTGGATGTTTTGCTTTTAATCATGCCCCAAATGGCCCCTAAATAACAATTGCACCTTAGCAGATTGCATGGCAATTTTTTATAATGGGTCATGCTTTCACTTACACATGTGAAAGACGAATAAATCAGCTTGACTCTTATAAATTATTATCTTTCCAGGAGGTTCGCCTTGCAATTGAATACATCGTAATTCCTGGTGGAGAGCCAGTAGAACTCTTGCCTAGGCGATCAGATATAGTGGCTCGGCAGATTGAGCTTGTGGAAAGCTATCAGTTATCTGCTGAGAATTCTGGTACAGAAACACATCCTAGATTGCAAATTCTACCTCGTAGATCAAACAAGACGACTTTTTGGAATCAATATCTCAGAACTGAAGCAGCTGACCAAGGAAAATTGATTCCCGGCTACAAGTCACTAACTGGGAGTGCTGGAGGTGCTACAGTCACACGCCTCCCCCTTTTGCCAGAGTAGCTTGCTTTTGGGGGTTCACTGTTAACGCTAGCTGTTATGTTGTATATCCTTCTTGTACAAAATGTAAATAGTATTTGTTCTGTAACATATATCGACGAGCGATATTATAAACATAATGATTTGTTGTGCTCATGCTTCTTTGTTAATGAAAGAAAAATGGCATGAGGAGTTCAGTTCAACTGCTCAGATTTGTTTTGTTATGCAGCTGTATGCACCATTGACACATGAATTCTGTTGCCTTGCAACATGCCATTTGAGTTGTTGTTTTTTTCAACCATTTTTTGGCGTCTCTCCCTTTTCCTTTTTTCGGTCGCTTGGTCTGTGGTGCTCATCGCCATCCAAATCAGTATTGTACTATTCCCTTTGAGATTTGATATACTAAATGTAGACTAAATTTACTGTTTATTGTTCATGGAGTAGTCAATCGATTTGTTGATTCTCACCAATCAGTCCTCGCTCATGCTGCTTTTGTGGTAGAAGAAAATTTCGTGCAGCTTAGTTAAAGTTCAAGTTACTGTTGCTTTTTGTATAATAAGACAGTCACTGTTGCTTTTCACTTCGTCTTCAAACTAAGTACGCCATATGTATAAAAAAATGTAAAATAAACAAAAAATAATATTTAAACCATCTCTGATTAGCTGATTAGATCACGAGGAGCGGTTCATAATGTAACTTGCATGGCAGCAAGACGACAAAAGATGCATGATTTTAAGTACGTAGAACAGTTTCTCAGAATGCAATGTTTCCGCTGCAATTCTTATTATATGAAGATTTACATTAATTAACGTTTTTACGCGAAGAAAGAACTTTGACTAAAAAAGAGAAAGAATCCCCCCACTCTGAAGAAAGAACTTTGACTAAAATTCAGAAAAATGGCAAGTTGATCTTTGCTCAATTTTGTCTCATCTTGTTTACAACTAGCTCTATGCGTTCGTGACGAATAAAATTTGTCTGCGTTACAAATTCTGGCTCCCACCCCCCTTGATTTGTATCATTCTGCACATACTCGTATTGGCCATCGGTCTTGAAATGGATACGATGAGATCAGGCGACCGTTTTGCTTCCAGCTCCAGCCAGATGAAACCAGCAGCTTTCTTAGAACAGGATTACTTGAGAGCTTCCATCAGCTGTTTCCCTCAAACTAGCTTTCTTTTTATTTAATCCGAGCAGCCTTAAAAATAGTATTAGCTTAGTCTGTGGGCCTTGCTCAAATTTGTAAAGCAATCACAAGATTATTCCAAGAATTAGATTACGAATTGCCTATAAACCAATTTGAGGTAATTGACGTGTTCGCGCTTCATTCAGTGTGGTTTGTCAGCATCATGTCCTGACGACCAACTATACGAACATGGATTGGTAGAGTTGAGTTAATGAGAACCAAAAAGGAAAACAAAGGAGAAGGAGAACCATAGTAGTTTATGATCGACCTTGGATACAAAGATCCTTAAAATAGTCAGGCATGGAGCTTCCACAACCAGTAAAAAGATTTTTAGAAATGGATACAGAGACAATACAGGATAATGATGTTTAACTGTGTGGATAAATCAGCATGCAATTATTCTATCACTAATCTTCTTTGGAAAAGAAAACTAATCAAAAATTGATCCCGTCGACTCTGTTTAATATGTCCGGATTGAACTAATGACCGGGCTGACTGGGCTGGGTGGATTTTTTCCCTTTCATCCCAATTCTCTTTTCTCGTCTTCTCGACTGGCCGACTCCATCTCCCTCAATCCTCATTTCTCTTTTCAATTCTTAATCCTTATTTCCACGCTGGCCAGCTCCCAGCTCCCAACCCCAACTCTCCTGCCTCAACTCTCCCTCTCCATACCTCACCCCAGCTCCCCCGCCCAGCCCTCACACCACCTCCCTCGCCCTGTCCTCGCCCCAACTCTCCCTCGGTCAGCCCTCACACCACCTTCTTTGGCCATCCCTTGCAGCGAACAGTGGAATTAGAAGTTTTATTTTTTATAATGTGGTTGTTTTGTTCAACATTAGACTATGTAAAGTTTTTATATCATATATATTTTTTTTCATTTTTTTATATTAATGACATCAACAATCGGGCCAATCCAAGTTGACTTCCGGTTTGACGTACTCCGCAAGAATTTTAGGTCGGTGATCGGTCCGGTTTTTGAAACCTTGATTAGTATACGAACTTTTGTTTTAGTTGTGGTTTGGATTCCTGTGAAGAAAAATGCTTCTTCTCCTACTTTATTCTCACTGCCACTTCGCGTGCGCCTGTAAGGGAAATAATGTTGGCCCCACATTTCATTTCCTTTTACCACTAGCACATGAAGTTGGATGGGATAAAAAAACAGGAGGAATAGCACTACTCGCGCTATGAAACCCTTGAGCACGTGGAGTGGTATTGTATATGGAGATATCTTTCTTCACTCTTCACTCTTCACTCTCCATGGCGCAAACATGACTTCCAACATCGGGTGTGAGACGTTGAGTGCAATCTCCATTATCTAAACCGCACCAGGTAAACCATTGCCACACCAATGACCAATGAGTACACCATCAAAGCATGGATGAAGACATCCAATTTGATACAAATGCACGAGAGCAATGAAAACCACAACATAAGCAAGGTGGCAGATATCACGCCAACAGGAGGTTGGAGGTTCCCACTTCTGTTGTGCCATTAAGGGAAATGTTTTGCTGACCGAGTTTGATGACCAGATTGCAGGACCCCAGTCCACGTAGGCATGGGGATCTGCAGTCTGGTCCTCAAACTCGGTCACGCTAGCCGTCTGCCATTAATCCCATGAAAGTTACTTCTGGCGTTGCCCGTCGATCTCATTCTAGCTATCAATGTTAGGCCACATCAATATCACGGCTTAAAAATAAGGAAAACGATATTTGTACATCAGATTTCTTACACATTTCCATACACAGCTGATATGTATGGCAATGAGAGGGTTATCACTGTCCTAAAAATAATTAGCAACGGAGTTGAAATTTAAAGTTCAAAGCAAGTAAACCTATTTGTGTTAACTGTTCTTATCTTTAAACTCTACTTGCATAATGTTCAACTTCTTTTGTAGAATTTGCTTAGTTCTAATTCAGTTGCTATCATGGCAACAAGAATTTGCAGGACTTCAAATTTTTTTTTTTATGTGACAAGATTCCAAAAAATTAAAAGGCCGTAAAGCTGGTGTCAATTGTCAACCGTCAAGTAGAGGATGGAAGCCCAGGAACCGAATGAGACCCAATCCAGGTCCAGGGACAATGCAGTTGGGTCGACGGCCAGCTCACAAGCATATGGGTTTAGTCCACATAAGAAGTTAAGTGCAGAATTACGGCACCCAAGGCCCACATCAATTCTTGGGCCTTCGACGCAAGAGGCCCACTATCTAAGGAACCTCCTCCCTGAAAAAGTGAAAAACCCTCCACCCCTTGCGGCCACCGACTCGGCCACTCTCGGTGCCCTCCGGGGAAATCAGTTCAGAAGTAGGATCGGAACAGCCGCAGCCCGAAGCTCAGAAGGGACGATTTTCCGTAGAAGATAAGCTCGCTTTCATCCATCACAGGTCCCTTCGTGTTCTAGGGTTTGGAAGGCCGTCCACTTACGCGCAATCTGCTCCGCCTGCCTAGGAATCCTATAAAAAGTTTTGAGCCCTCAACTGGATATTTGTTTGGTAGGAAGTCGTAGCCCTAGGTCGATTTGCAGTCATGCGGCGCCGAGCGGACGAGGATGAAGATGAGGATGAGGAAGAGGAGGAGGAAGAGGAGGAGATGGATGAGGAAGACGATACATCGACTAAGAGGAGGCGGAGATCCGAATTCATAGATGATGTGGCGGTGGAGGACGACGAGGAGGACGATTACGAGGACGAGGAGGTGAATCCCCGCGGCCGGAAGCATAGAAGACCCGCTTCACAGTTTTTGGACATCGAAGCGGTCGTAGATAGCGACGAGGAGGATGAGGAAGAAGATGGCGAGGAAGGTATTTTAGATTATAAAAATTGCTACTTTTTCTTTGGTCGCAATACTTGCGTGTTCAATTCGAGATGTATGCTTGGACGTGTTTTGAACAAAATTTCAATTACTATGGTGCAGGATAATCCTTCTGCTGCCGATTTTATCCACTAATGCTATGTCGAAAGTTTTCAAATGATGCGATTATCTGC
The DNA here is from genome assembly GCA_039654745.1 of Houttuynia cordata. Lineage (NCBI taxonomy): Eukaryota > Viridiplantae > Streptophyta > Magnoliopsida > Piperales > Saururaceae > Houttuynia > Houttuynia cordata. The sequence continues at coordinate 969,652 of CM077513.1, read as the reverse complement.
TTAAGAGTTCTGCTGAACTGTTAATGAGCAGCATACTTATGCTAAAATACCCCTCCTTGATTTAAGTTTCAAACTCTTATGAAAATCTTCAGTTAGAACTCCTCTAAATATTTTTATTTCATTCATGCGCGTAGCGTCAGTTTCTATCTGGAAAATTTTCTTCTCGGCCATAAACTTTTTGTTTTTTGTCAACTTATCAATCGCTATGATTTTGGGCCTTTGGCCTCTTGGAACATTTTATTAGTGGTTACTTTGGCATAGTTGCATGTTGCAAACCACATGATAGATTTGCAGCAGATTGAGAACGATATATAAGGAGAATCACTATAAAAAAATTATAATTTTTATATAGTTGTGTGTATATATATGTATATATAAAATGCATGATTTTCCATTTGAATTCTGCGATACAGGCATATTCAAATAGCAAAAAATAGACACTTTATTAGCATCATCAATCTAAACTTAACTGTGCTGTACTGCTTTATAAACCAGATCCTAGTATTTTAGGACTAGTAAACAAAGGCATTCATATTCTGAAATACTCCTCAGTCCAAAAAAACCTGGCTGCATTTGAAAAATTACGGATCCATCATTAGGTGGCAGGATATGCCCTACAGGCCAGTAGATCCTCATGAACGTGCATGTGCATGGGAAAGCGGAGGCTTGAAATGCTGTGGGCCCTACAGGCCAATAAATTTAACTCATTTTCTAATGCGTCCAGGATTTTTTGGGCGGAGGGAGTAGTGCACTCTTTTCCTTGAAGTATGCACTTCTAGTATAGGCTTCCTACTTTTATGAACCAATGGACCTGTTGTTCATTTATGAATCGTCTACTTTTTCTTTCTATTTTTTTTATGATAATGGCCAACTGAAATAAAACATGCACTACAGATTTCATTGATCCTGAAGCGGATATACCTGAGGATGAGATGGATAGAAGAGTTCATCGTCGCCCCCTTTTATCAAGGGAAGATGAGCAGCTTGATGTGGATGAAATTGAAAGGGAGATTCAGGCTAGATACGGAAGGACAAGTGTTTCAGAGTATGATGAAGAGACAACTGATGTTGAACAGCAGGCTCTATTGCCGTCTGTCAAAGACTCAAAACTATGGATGGTGAAATGTGCGGTGGGTTTTTCTTGTTATTCGTTGTTGGGGAGAGTAAAATCATATTTGGTGCAACCCTAAGGACCTTTTACATTTTTTTTCTTATTATCACCAGATTGGACATGAGCGGGAGGTAGCAGTTTGCCTTATGCAGAAGTACATAGATAAAGGATCGGAGTTGCAAATTAGATCCGTTGTTGCCCTTGATCATTTGAAGAACTACATATACATTGAAGCAGACAAAGAAGCTCATGTTAAGGAAGTAAGCATATTTTATTTTGGGCACAGGAATATAAATAAATGCCTTTTGATTATATTCTTAAACACTTTTTTCATCACTTTCTTGTTAATACATGTTTTTGCAAAGCAATTGCAGTTATTATTTTCAGAGTACCTTGTATTATAAAGACTTCAACATAATTCAGTTATGCGTAGTTCAGTTTTGCATCTGTTTACCTGAAGTTATTTGAAATTGACAATCTTTCTTGATATCCTAAAACCCACGCTGACCTTCTCGCCATTCGACACATTTCCATGAATATTAGCCGTTTTGGAAGATGAAAGTACGATAAGGAATGAAACAAAAATGTACGTAGTTATAGTAAACTGAGTTTAGTCAGCTTGCTGAGTAACTCATTTTTTGTCAGGCTTGCAAAGGCCTGCGCAATATATACGCCCAAAAGGTCACGCTTGTTCCAATAAAAGAAATGACTGAGGTCCTTTCGGTTGAGAGTAAATCCACTGATCTTGCAAGGGATACATGGGTTCGGATGAAAATTGGAACTTACAAAGGAGATCTAGCCAAGGTATGAACTTTTTGTAGTATCCTGTTATCCTGCTGTGTTTTCCTTGGTTTTTCTTACTTTTGAAGTCTTATTCTGCAGGTTGTAGATGTAGATAATGTACGGCAGAGAGTTCAAGTCAAGCTGATTCCTAGAATTGATTTGCAAGCTCTTGTCAATAAATTGGTATGTAATTCAGGCTTGGTATCTTTTTTAGGAAGAATGTAATGCTATGATGTTGATACTATATTGTTTTGAAGGTTAGGATCCAGATTTGCTGTATTTTATTTTGGTAGAGATAGAGATGTTTGAATTGCATGAGTTTTATTTTATGAGGCTCACTTGATATTGCACTGCTATTTCCATCATCCCACCAAAAGAACTTGTTTTCTATATCAGGATGGCAAGGATGTTCCAAAGAAAAAAGCTATCCTCCCCCCTGCACGACTCTTCAACACTGATGAAGCAAGGTTAAATACTTTTGTGCAATTCTCTTTAACTAAAATGTTCATCTCACTTATGTTTATCTGCTCATGGTCGGGACAGGGATATGAATATTCGGGTTGAACGAAAAAGGAGTCCCGAAGGAATAGTATTTGAATCGATTGATGGTATGCTTTTCAAAGATGGCTTTTTATACAAAACAGTTTCCATGAAGTCAATTAGTACACAGAATGTTCAACCAACTTTTGATGAGCTTGAGAAGTTTCGAAAGCCTGGTGAAGATAAAGATTCTGAGATGCAATCACTTTCTACATTAATTTCAAACAGAAAGAAAGGCCATTTCAGGAAGGGTGATGCTGTTATTGTTGTTAAAGGAGAACTGATTAATTTAAAGGGATGGGTGGAGAAGGTGGACGAAGAAAACGTTTATATTAAATCTAAAATGTCGGACTTGAAGGTAATTTTCTTTGGTACCTCTTCAATTAGACATGTTTTATCTGCCACGTCTCATGAACACACATGGTTCTAGACTAAAAACGAGATTGAGATTGCATTTATGTTGCAAAAGATTAGATATATGAACCCGTTAGTATGCAGCTTCACTCACGCATATCAGTTTGTGCCGAGGCATCATGGGTCATTGGAGTTCCATCTGACAGCTTACGTTAATAAAGGGGGTAGGTGGGTTTGATTCAACCGCCCACCCCCTCTATTAAGTGCGCCATCGGATGGCAATGCCCCATTGCACACTGACTGAGTGAATTGGAGCTCGTATCTGACTTTTTGTTATATATTTATATGTGTATATCTATATCTTTGTTGTTTTGTGGTGTGTTAAAGCCTTTGTCCTTCATCTTATTGTGTATAATGCCATGTAATTGACTCCCACTTCCCCAGTTATATTCGTTTTGGTTCACTTCTAGTTGACTCACAACATTTTATTCACATACAAGATTCTTGGCTTCTAGTGAAATTTTTCCAAGAGAAATCCATGTTGAATGAGTGATAAATTTTGAGCTTATAGTCATACATAAATGATTTTTTTTGTACAAAAGCATAGACAAAATTTTAGTTCATGGGAATTTTAATAGTTTGTTATTTAGAAGAGACCAAGATTCGGCATCTCAGATCTCGGTCTTCTCTTACTCAAAAAGATGAGATCTTCAACAAATCTAGGAGAGATCTATTGTAATCAGTCTAGGAAGATGAAGAGTCAGTCTCGGAAGATGAAGAGTCAGTCTAAGAATATGAAAGGTCAGGACTGTTGTAATCAGTCTAGGAAGATGTTGTAGTCAGTCTAGGAATATGAAAAGTCACTTCTTGTAATCAGTCTTGGAAGACGCGCCTCTCCTTCTTTATAAGGAGGACGTCTTCCTCCTTTTGGGTATGCAATATGAATTGATTTCTCTCTACTATTTCTTCCTTGTCTTCCTCCCTTTCTCCGACCATGATACCTGGCCCTGTTCGTGTCCCATACCGGGACACAACATTGGTATCGGAGCCGTTCCGATCTGCCGGAACGTGGGACGAATTGTTAAACATGGCCGTCACCATCCAAAGGGAGGTGGAACATCTCAGATCCTCCCAAAGAGCCGCCGCCGTGACCGAGCGCCTCGACCTTGACCTTCACCCCCTCCGGGATGACCATGGTGTCCGACGACAGGATCGTCTTTCGCCCAGCCGCACTTCGCCCATCGTCGCCTCGCGAACGACACCCACTGTGGTCACCTCGCCAATCGATTTTCCGAAGACGAAGGCCGATCTCTCCCTGACACCACCACCGCCTAGCACCATCACCGGGTATTCCGCTCAGCCGCGGTGGGGCTTCCCACAACCGCCTCCGCCGTCTTGCGAGCCCCAATACGGCCGCTTCTCCACTCCGCCCTCAGCATTCCGGTTACCTCCATCAGCCCCAGCTGCCACCACGACCTCCGCGGTCCTCTCTCCGGCGAAGTCGAGCCATCCACCGCCGCCATCGACTCTTTCCCGGACGCCGCCGCAAAAGTTCACCCTAAAGGCGGTGCCTTTCTCCGCCTCCAGCACCGTCGTGGGCGACATGGTCACCATCAGAACCCACACTGTTTCCCTATCCACTCTCTATTCGCCGAAGGAGACCCCATTAGTCCCAGCGAGCACCATCCTAGCTTCTGAAGATGCGGCTGCCCACGCCGACGGCCATCCGGACTCCTCCACCACAGCCCCGATCGACACTGCTGACATGATCGTTTTGCCATCCTCTGTCACCACCAACGACAGGATGGAGGTCCTCCAGCCCACCGCCGCCATGGCTTCCGCGGGCGTTGGTTCCGACGAAATTGTGTTGTCCGCCGCCGTATCGAGACCTCGAGCGCTTCTGCCACTTCCTTCACGGCCACATCCGGCACACCACGGACGGCTGAAACACGGTTACTCTCAAGGCCGCTGGACCCAAAGGCCACAACGACCTCGCCGACTCCACCCCAAACTCGGATTTTTTCGACGCCTACGGTCGCCACGACGCCGCCCAAAGCTGTGCCGCCGCCTCTGCCTCCTTGGCCAGCATCGCCGCCCAGGCGAGCACGGCCGGACACAGCAGTCCAGCGAGTTCCAGCGCCGGATGTATTCTCCACTTCCTCATGGTTCCCAGGTGTTCGACGGGATTTCCCATCCGGATTCTCTCATCTACACCGCCTTCAACCATGACAAATTTGGTTTCTTGCCCGAGGAATGTCTCCGGAACCTTGCCGGCTCGGGGGTTGCTATCCACGAACACAGGTTGGGTGCTATAAGTGTGAATGCTGGAGAGGTAATTATACACACGACTGTTTGTTTGGCTGATGTTCTAAGTGCGCCATCCGATTTTTTTCCGTTGACGGTAAATTCCCACAAGCGTCTCCCTATTGCTGGTCGCACTAGTGGGGGTCTCTTTAAGTGTAAAGGGAGGGCTAGAAATCATGAGGTTCTCAATTGCAGATTGCCAGATCGACTTTTGCGGCCAACTATGCTGAAGGAAGCAGGAATTGCAGTAGCTCTTCCTGCAGTACCAAATTCTGAGCCAGTTGCCGGTGTTCGAGTTGGTCTGGTCGATAACAAATTTATTGTCAATCCTACTACTAAAGTGATGGAAGGTTCAGAACTGAACTTAGTGCTTGCTGGGGCATTACAGCCTGTGTTTGGATTATTGAGTTTCTGCTGTTCAGAGAGCCAGAAGGAAATTGCATTATTACTTAGGCAAATTGCTGCAACTGAATCTGATTGCAAGGTGCATATGGTTCAGAGAGGTGTTGTAAAGCCACTTAGTGACATGCTCCAATCTACAAATGGACAGCTCAGGGAGATATCAAAATTTGTTCTTCGAAGATTGGCACAGGATTCCCATAACCAGGCCAGAATTGCTCACAAGGGTGGTTTAATGCCATTGCTGAAATTTCTTGATTCCAAAAATGGGTCTTTACAGTTCAATGCTGCAATTGGTGGAGTAGGAAAAATGGTGCTTATTGTGGAACTGATCAACAAGGTTGTCAAGGCTTATGGTGGTTTATCTGTCTTTGCTGATGGGGGTGGAAATTTGGGATTGGCCCCAGGCAACTTGCCGGCAGTATATAAAAGCATTAAGAAGGCGGGAGGCCTCTGTATTGCGGACGAAGTTCAAGCTGGCTCTGCACATACGGGATTTGAAGCTCATCGTGTTGTGTCTGACATAATCATAATGGCAAAAGATATTGGCAATGGGATTCCGATTGCAGCTGTGGTCACCACTCCTGCGATTACTCAGGTCTTGACACAAAGAAGCTACATCAACACTTTTGGTGGAAACCCTGTTTGTACCGGATCAACTTTACTTGAACACACTACATGCACAGCGACCAATTCAATGGGAGAGAATTCTTTAGCAAGCAGTCAACTGTCCCACTTGGCGGTTGAAAGTGAACTTTTGGTTTCTGCAGAACTGGGATTCGCTGATGACAACCGTGACAACTTTTCTTTCATTGTTCTCCAATCAAGTGGATTTTCTGGGAAAGGTGTTTACCAACCAGTTGTTGATGCTGAAGTAGTTCACGTTGAAGATGGGTCAGGCGAATTTTTTCTTGAGGTGGTTTTTGTTCTGACGGATGCAAGTCATGATCATTCGGAAGTTGATATTGGATTATTGTTCACATATGTCGACTTCTTCCAGAAGCCTGGAGTCCAAAAATTGATTTTGGACGAGCTACTGGCCATTTGCGAGACAACAATCCATTATCAGGTCACAATTCCTCCACTCGCCTATGTAAGTAATATTGCATCAATTATGCAGCCGTACCCTCCTGAAGATTGGTTAGTGATGTCGTCTTTGGCGTGCAAGTTCCACCCTAAAACAATTGAAATGTCTATCAGAGACTTATCTCCAACTAATGTCCGAATTTTCTGGGAACCAAAGAATTTTGATCGTATTGGTTTTTCAGATCTTCTTGCCATGAAAATTAATACGTGGATGCCTGATGATCGTATGCAATTTGAGCTTATCCATGTAAGTTACTTGGGTGACAAGGAAATGGGTAGCCGATTGCCCCAATTGCTTATTTACTTGGGTTTGACTATCACGAGGGCTTGCGATTGGATTGACATCAGGTACAACGTTTATGAGTTTGGAGCCGTGTCTGCTGTGGGCCTCCTCGGTTACACCAAGATTGCTACTTTCGATGTCATGCTTCGTACCCGCGTCGAGCGTATTCTGTCAACGCCGCTTATGGAGCACTTCGTTACTTGGCCGTCTTGAGGACAAGGCGGTAGCGGAAGCGTGGTGGAATATTGTAATCAGTTTAGGAAGATGAAGAGTCAGTCTCGGAAGATGAAGAGTCAGTCTAGGAATATGAAAGGTCAGGAATGTTGTAATCAGTCTAGGAAGATGTTGTAGTCAGTCTAGGAATATGAAAAGTCACATCTTGTAATCAGTCTTGGAAGACGCGCCTCTCCTTCTTTATAAGGAGGACGTCTTCCTCCTTTTGGGTATGCAATATGAATTGATTTCTCTCTACTATTTCTTCCTTGTCTTCCTCCTTTTCTCCGACCATGATACCTGGCCCTGTTCGTGTCCCATACCGGGACACAACAAGATCAGCAAGACGAACTCGGTTATTTTTTTCACATGTAATTTGAATATAATAAGTGTACATTTAAGAACCAGATGCACTAACACGGATCTCAAATAATCATCACGAAAAATACTCGCATGAGCTGTCATTTGAAAGCCTTGCGGTATATGTACTGGTTGTACCTATATGCTTTCTTTGAGGTAAATATTATTATTCTGTGTTCCTCTTTCTCGATTTTTTATCTCCTGCTGCGTTTTTCTTCTTCTGGTCTGAGACCTTGCCAATTTCTTGGATGTCTTGGCCAATTTTGCCAAAATCTCGCCTATTTTGATAAAATCTTGCTCTCAAAACTCGTTCAAGTCACCAAGACTAATCTCGCAGAGATCTCGGGAGATGGTGTACGGTGGAATAGACTGAGATAGAGTTTATTGTGCTGGCAGATATGTGGTCTAGAAATATGTGTACGATAGTTAGGAGGTGAGGGAAGAAGAAAGATAGTTCAGAAAATTGAATGCGGGCCACTGGCTGGAGGATGGGTCTGCTGTGCCATCTGTGTTTTCCATAATTTTATAGAGTTTGTAGGACATAGTTGGGATCGTTGTTTGGTTGAGAGGATTTGGATAGGGTGGCCGTTTCTTCCATACAGATCAGCTGAGTCCTTTCTATCCTGGTGGATGTTGCCAGGTGTTTATGGTGCATGCATTGCTGTGGAAGTTGAACTTCATAGTAAAGTTGGTGGACACCTAGGCATGGTGCTTTGGTGCATTGGTTCACCCTTTGAGCTGCATAACGTCTTTGATTTTCATTTTGGATTTCGTTCATACATTAATCTGTAATTCGGACAAAATTTATGCCATTTTGGGGTGTGGTTTAGTGCGTCTGAACGGTGAATTTACATGCAGTTTGTGTGCTTTTGGATATAGGACAGTGACTGCAATTTTGAAACAACTTCTGTGGTATGCTTGACTTGGTGGCTTACACTTTCAGATTTGTTGAAAAAGTAGATTAATGAATGCATTGGTTTGTTCTACAGCAAACACTTGCTGTAAATGAGAAAGAACTTTGCAAGTACTTTGAACCCGGGGATCACGTGAAAGTTGTCTCTGGCGCTCAAGAAGGTGCAACTGGTTCGGTTGTTAACGTTGACAAGCATGTTCTTACCATTCTGTCAGACACAACGAAGGAGCATGTAAGCAATGGTTTTTCTGGAAAATTCGTACATTTGGTTGGTTTTTGGAATTTTATATAATTTACACATTGGTTCACTGAGTACGCACTGCCTTTTACTGTGCAGATCCGTGTATTTGCAGACCATGTTGTGAAAAGCTCTGAAGTATCAACTGGGATCACAAAGATTGGTGATTATGAGTTACATGATCTTGTCTTGCTCGAGTATGCGACTAGTTTATAGTGTGCCTAATGATTTCATGATTTCTTTTCTTTTTTTTTTGTAAAAGAGATATTTCCTTAAATGTGATGCAGCAACATGAGCTTCGGCGTAATAATACGCGTAGAAAGTGAAGCCTTTCAGGCAAGTGGCTTTGCAAGTGCTTACTGGTATTCATGGGTGATACAAGTCCTTTTCCCAATTTTTCTATATTTGTCCATGGGTAAATCATGCAGGTTCTCAAGGGAATTCCGGAAAGACCTGAAGTTGCACTTGTTAGGCTGAGGGAAATCAAAACCAAGATAGAAAGAAAGGCTAATGCTCAAGATCGTGAAATGAATACTGTATCTATGAAAGATGTTGTGAGGATTATTGAAGGCCCCTGCAAGGTAAGTTCTGATTGTTAGTTCAAGATTCTAATTGACCTGTGATCTGTATGATCTATTAATTTTTGTCATTGGTTGTGAATCAGGGAAAGCGAGGTTCTGTTGAACACATATATAGAGGAGTTCTGTTCATTTATAACCGACAACACCTTGAGCATGCAGGCTTTATTTGTGCAAAGGCTCAGTCATGTGTTGCTGTTGGTGGTTCACGTGGGAATGCTGTCAGAAATGTGTGCTACTAAATGATTTTCCTGTTCTTTTTAGAAGCATAATATTCTTTCAGTTTTCTGCTCTAGTTGTGATTATTTCAGTGGGGGGATGATGTTGCAGGGTGCACAATCGTTTGGCTCGAGAATCGGTGGTCTTAGGGCTTCACCTCAATACCCTCATTCAACAAATAGGAGAGAACCTCCAATGGATTGTAACATTTTACCGCTATGTTCTTTTCTTTTGTTTTTAAATGCATCATTGGTCATCTTCCAAGGATATTTTTCTTACATAGGTTTTTTAATGACTCAAATCAGCTGGAGGACGATACGGAGGGGGAAGAGGAAATGATTATTCTCTCATTGGTAAAAATATAAAAATTCGTCTGGGACCTTATAAAGGATACCGTGGGCGTGTTGTAGATGTCAAACGATCATCTGTGCGTGTGGAATTAGAATCTCTAATGAAGGAGGTGATAGGTATGTAGAACTCCATTTTTGCCTCATCTCTTGCAGCTACTTTACACGAGATGACATAGTGCTGCATTTGCAGTGGATCGCAATCAGATATCAGATGCGAGTTCACAATTACCTCAATATCGGTAACTGACTTTCATTTCGAGATTTTCATAATACTTTTAAATTCTTAGAAACAGTTTATGTTTATGCTGATTTGTTATTTCGTACAGTGACACCCCTACGTTATTTGGAAGTGAGACGCCCATGCATCCATCACGCACACCCCTTCATCCGTTTATGACTCCAATGAGAGATTCTGGGGGAGGTGATGACATTTTTCCTTTTAATATTTCAAAACAACTGAAATGACATCTGTTTCTGGGACGTCACTATTTTATGTTTTATTTATAGATTGTGTGGGATGTGCACTTCTTTTTAGATTGATTTCTTCTTTTTTTCTCCATTTGGATACTGTTGTCATTGGCTTATATTTAGTTGATTTTGTGGCAAATGGAATTCTCTAAACTAGATAGTGGAACCTTTTACGTTTACCTGGTAATGTTGGCTCCTCTTCCCTCCACAATTGTAAAATGGCGCCGCCACTGTTTGATGATTGGTCAAGTTGATGGTGTCAACCAGGTCAATGAAAGGAGAATATGCAGTTTCTGTTTCTTTTTTTTTTATACTTCACTCATTTTCTATTTCTGAAGAGAGAATCTTTTCTCGCTTTTAACTTCATTTGTCTACAGGCAGTCATATGCATGCTCAAGCACATAACGCTGGCTTTGTAGAACTTAACTTGTTCTCTTGATTTATTTGCCGGCTTCATCCAACATTAATGTTTGCAACTTTTGTGATTGTAAAAATGTAAATTTTTTGTACAGCTACACCAATTCATGATGGAATGCGGACACCCATGCGGGATAGAGCTTGGAATCCTTATGCACCAATGAGCCCTGCAAGGTGCGCTAAGTTATCTTTAAGGTTTTATGTCCTTTTGTTTAATTATGATCTTATATGCATGGATGTTTATTTTTTCTCTTTCTCTCGGGGAACCTGAATGAAAAAAAAAATTGTGATCATTCTGTTTTTTAAGAATGACAGATTTTTTGAACATTAGGTTTCTTTCGTAGCAAATGAAGACGACATATTTATGTTGAAGTAGTAGCTATGACTGATATTATAATTAAGCAAATAAGTACTTGGGGTTGCCATGTTTTGAGATGCATATTGTTATAGAGGAAGACAACATTTACTCTCCTAATATTTGATGTACATAATGGAGTACGCTACATTACATATGGCCTATTTAAATTTTTATTTGTGATGTTTATTGGTATTCTGATTTGTATCTTATTATTGGTTTTGTTTGGCAATATACAGGGATAATTGGGACGAAGCAAATCCTGCCTCTTGGGCGTCTAGCCCCCAGTATCAGGTTAATTGTTGTTCTTTATGATAGTTCTGTTCTGTAGTTTGTATTTCACCTTTATTGTGTATGTTATAAAAACCAAAACATTTTAATCTTCCTCAGCCAGGAACGCCTCCTGCACGTCCTTATGAAGCACCAACTCCTGGTTCAGGTTGGGCTAATACTCCTGGTGGTAACTACAGTGAAGCTGGAACACCAAGAGACAGCAGTCCGGTTTATGGTAGATGTTTTGATATTTTATATTTTTCCTGAATAATAACTAAGTTTTTGGGTTGTGCTTGTATTACAACGTCTGATTTTGTCTCATTCAGCAAATGCACCAAGTCCGTACATGCCTTCAACGCCTGGTGTGCCGCCGATGACACCAAGTTCTGCATCATATCTGCCTGGCACTCCTGGTGGCCAACCAATGACCCCCGGCAATGTTGGACTTGATGTCATGTCTCCAACTACAGGTGAGTCTATCCTGCAATTTATTTATTCTCTTAGAATTTGATGATAATTTCTTTATTATAGTAATTTCTTATCTTTATTTATGCTTTTTGTTTAGTTGAGTTGTTAGTCAGTTCTATTTTTTGTTTTTTTCGCATTTTTCTATTGCATAGTAGTGTGTCCTGCCATTGCATATAAACGTGGTTCTTGTTTTTTTATTCAGTGGCACTGTCACTTTTGGTGTTTGGCTAATATTTTAGCAGTCTTCATGCAACTCGATCATAGAGATATTATTGGGATCACTGTGTTAATATGTCGACTTCTCGTCAGATGTCAAAATAATAATGTAAATAATGACTAGAAACTAATTTGCATACTTCTGACATTATAACTCAGCAATTGGAATTCTTAAAAGCGTCTGTTTAATCAATGGAAACGAATGATTATGACAATGCTGCCGTTTGAGCAGGTGGAGATGGCGAGGGGAATTGGTTCTTGCCAGATATTTTGGTCAAAGTCCAGCAATCTGGAGATACTGGCATAGTGAGGGAAGTGCTACTGGTATTCGTCTGCATCAAAATCCTAATAGCATTGCCTTGTTTGAGGATCACCGCCTGATTCATATGTGCGTTTGTGCAGGATGGATCGTGCAAGGTTGCTCTTGAGTCAGGAGATACGGTTATTCTTCATCCATCCGAGATGGAAATGGTGGTTCCTAGGAAATCAGATAAAATTAAGATTATAAGTGGTGCCCAGCGTGGGGCCACTGGGAAGCTCATTGGTATAGATGGCACAGATGGGATCGTGAAGGTCGACGACACCCTTGATGTTAAGATTCTGGATATGGACATCCTCGCCAAACTTGGTTCTTGAACATTGTATATAAGGACGTCATGCTAAAACACTCCCGCAGTTCTGATAGGATGTATTCCGATCTGATTCGCTGAATACTGAAGGCGGCTGGCTGGTATTAAGGTCCTTCACAGCGTTTGAACCGTGCTTAATAACTAGGTAGACTAGGTAGAAAGTCAGCCTGAGCGTGCTTCATGTAGGATATATATACACATACAGTGAAAGCAGGCGTCATGACGCAAGGGTGTATGGATGAGAATTATGATTTTTTTTAGGTTCTGTAATTACATGACTCGACCATGTTTCTTTAGAAGTAAATGTAGCTCAATGACAATTTTTTTTACTAGTTTAGCATTTATATATTCCCTTCGTCCTATTTTAGATGCTCCATCTGAAAAATTGGTGATTTTTATTGGATGGTTAAAACCCCAACTGAATTCCAGTTTGGGTAAACACGTGTTAATAATCCAGTCTTAGATGAATTCCATCACTTTTCCCTCTATTTTGCAGTAGTGACATTTCAAGGTGTTCTATTTCTAATGGCTCCCCCTCCTCGGAGTCGTCATTCCACCTGGCATACTTTAAACTTTTCCCAACGCCTAAACAACCATTTTTTAAAAAATTAGCTAAATAACGGTTTTCCGCTTCTGCTTTATATTGTACTCCCTCTGCCCGAATTATTATTAACATACTCACTCTGGTCCCAAATATTATATATATTTAAAAATATTTATTTTTTAAAATATTATGTACATTTTGCCTAATTATGTGACTTCTTCTTTTTAAAATTGGAGACTTGGAAGGATTGAATTGAATTTAGTTCGTGAAAGAGCATATGAGTTAGACAGGATATGAGGGAGAAGAAGTCTCGTGATTTCCTTGCGGGCTTCATGGTCTAATAAAAATAAATTTTTTTTCAAAAGTACATGGTATTTTGAAACATAGATATAATTTTTTTAAATACACTAAAAATTTAACTCATTTGAAAAAAAACTGTATCTATTAAAAGTGACGGAGGGAGTAAAATTTTTCTAAATAAATTTAAATTAGTTCATAGAGCGGGAATCTGAAAACTGTTATTTAGCTAATTTTTTTATAAATAGAGGACTAGTCTATATATATATATATTTATAAATATTTAACCTTAGTAGGGAGACTGTGATAAGGCGAAAAGAGAGTGTAAATCATAGCAATAGCCAAGTATAGGATACAAAAACAAAAATTGCATTTGAGTAGTAGTGTCATGATTCTACATTATCCCATAGAATACGGAGTAATTTAGGTAGTTACTTGATCCCTAAATATATGTCTGCAGCCTACCTGATCCCGAATTTGTTCAAAAAAATAAAGTCGGCGGTAAGGTGCTTACTTGTGTGCATACGAGAGAGAGAGGCTGATTATTATTAGTATCAATAGTCATAACTAAAAGTTGGAACCATGTTCCGTAATTGGCGCCAAATATACTGAATGCTCTCAGGCTATACAAAAAGATGACCTCATTCGCATAAAATGCCTTGAACACTTAAATGCCTACATCTACAAGGGCAAAAAAACAACAATTTGCTTTTCCCAAAATTTAATGACACTCGAGTTGCATCAACGTAAAACTATTGGTGGTTTGTGTTGAATTAGACCACGCTGTTGACTCGACAAGTTTGTGCCATCAGCGATCTTGAAATGATGCATTCATTAAATTGAAAGTTGAATCCATGAACTGCAAAAACAAAGTGAAAAAAAAATTAACAAAATATTTAGCATGCAAAAGAAGAAGAAAAAAGGTTGCTTTGGTCCAGTCCAAAGTTGTTAAAAGCTGAAAAAGGACATGTATAGCATTAGCCCTTATCCAATAATTCTTCAGAGACGAAAAAAAAAAAACTGGAGCTGTTATGAAACCTACATGTCACTACTTATTTTCTCCATCTATATGACACAATCATACAACTGGCATTCCTTTCGAATCAGATGATTGTAAAACCCATGCATCACCACTCGTCGCGTTAGGGAATATATATGTATACTGCTAGTGGTTAGTTTTAACAGGGATCACAAGTTATTCATAACTTCAGCAATATGCATACTAGAATTATGTGTAGGGCGACAACAATCTACTTAGGTAGATAGCCCAAAACAAAGAAAGAAAGCAAACCTGACATTCCCCAAAACAATAACTAGCAAAACAAAGAAATAGAGGATACAGAAAAAGTAGGATAACAAAATGATAGGTCATGCAGAGGAAACTCTACCTTTCCCATTGTTCTCAATTCTCTTGAAACAGGTTCCATGAACTTCAGGTCGATGTAAATAGGCCATACCTAAAAAAGTACAAATGGTGGTGGTATTAGTATTATTAGCATGCATTTGGGAAAAGACACTACCTGATTAATGATTATATACTTTTGCCCCGGAGGGGTAACCAAAAGATTTTCACGGACTTTGTGTTAGATTAGGTAGAAAGTATATCTTCCAACACCATACATGAAGTATAGTGTACAAGCATTTGACAATTAGCTGCTAGTCACTCCCAGTTTCACAGACTTATTAAATTACCAGACACGGTGTCTACTTGGGGTTAGATGCATGGCCCATAACAAAAATTTGAAATACATAGAAAGGAAGATAGATATATTGAGTGCTGAAATTACACTGATTGTTTCATACTTTACGCGTCTATCCATATATCTCTAGGAGCATTATCTTAGGATTTTCCTCAATGCATTTTTTCCTAAAAAAAGTAAACTTCTTTCATATCAGTCAACATGCATGGACATTGTGACAACAAAAATACATGGCTTTTACGTGAAAACTAAAACTTTATACTCTCTCCGTCCAAAAATATATGTCCTCGTTGGAAAACCAAAATGAACTAAAAAATCAGTTCATTTTGGTTTTCTAATGAGGGCAGATATTTTTGGACGCACATTAACTGTCTGGAATGGAAATTCCAGATGTACTGAAATCAATTCATTTCTGATTTCCAGTCCAGACAAATAACATGGGACAGAGGGAGTATATGTTTTGCTCCTTTTGTAAAGCTTTTCAAAACTTAATTTTCGTTGCTTTCCTAGCAGCTAAGGAATTGCTTAGGCCTTCATCAATAAAGAGTAACAGTAAAAAAGGCAGGGATTGATTTTTAACCTTCAAGCCGAGCAGCCGAACAGGCATTACTTGCCCAGGGACAATGCAGTCAGGGCCGGCGGCCTCCAATTTAGCTTCTGTAGCAAACCCTTGCCCAATAGGGTCCCGTTGCTGAATGAGAAAAAGCAAATTGCATGAAAGACAATAGAACATGAATGTCTAACTTCATTTTTTGCAGACAAAATTCAAACTTCAATCAAACAAACTGAATTACAAGACAAACACAAGCCAGAAAACACTAAAAGAAGAGAAAAAATGAAAAGGAATTGTACCCTCATGACGGCAAGGGCATAGCAGGAGCTAGGGTTGTGGGGGAGCTTAAGAACAGGGGAGTGGTGGATTTTGGGGATGGTGGTGCCGGACGGCGCCCTCCAGGGGACGTCCTGAGGCAGAGTTCTCTTCCCACCTGACATTGAAACCTCCTCTCCAAGATTCCAACCAATCAGTCGCACAATACTAGCCGACTCAATGAAAACTTATACACAGGTTTTTCTCGTGTGTTCTTCTTCCCGAAGCTCTCACTCTCCTCTAATCTTATCATTTCTCCTTTTTCGACTCAAGTGGAGTACATTTTACTAGTATTGCCTAGGGAGTAGTTAATTTTTTGTGATATAAGGGTATGGATCATAAGGTAGAGAAAAGACAAAGTATTAGCAATCTGGACAGTATAGTGTCATAATTCTATGATTATCGGAGGGAGTATTTATCATTATCCGAAAGCATAGATTTATGACACTATACTATATAGCTGCTAATACTTTTGTTTTCTCTACCTTATTGCTATAACATTACCCACTTTTTTAAGATGTGGCAGGTATTTAAGGATGGAGAGAGTATCGTATATTTCGAAAATAGCATTTGGATAGCTACTGTCTTGCTAATTATCCCTTTGCACTCTGCTTGATCCTGAATTTTTTTCATTAGAAATATTTTAGTAGCTTTGATCCATGCCCAATGTCCCCCTTCGTGTTAATTACATAGGGGAGATGATAGCACCATCTAAAAGTTAATTAATGTTGCTAATAGTACAAAGAAATTAAGTTGCGTAACCTATTTGTTCATGCCTCTAAGGGTTATATATGAATTATTATTTTGGTAGTTACACGAAAAGATGCATGACTTAAAGATGTGGAAAGGAATGCAAGGCCGAGGGAAGGGTAGAGAGGAAGCGCTGTGAGTGGCGAGGGATTAAGCCCTATGGTTTAGAGATGAGTTCACAAGTCATGTGAGTGGAAAATGGACGTTATCCGTAGTAGATGAGGGAGGGCTCCAGTGACTATTTTAAAATGTTGTCAATTGTTTGACGTCCTTATAAAAAAATGTTTGCTGTCAAATGACACTATGTGAGCACAGAATAGCAGGCCAAGACTTGAACTTTCAGAATTATGGGTTAAAAATTAAAATGCTGAACTTTGAGTTTTTTTCTAGCACAAAGAACTTTGAGAAGGTTGGCAACATTGACTTGGACAAAACACTCGTCCTACTGGTCGGATCTATTTTTTTTTCTTGACAATGTCGAGTCCATGTCTGTGGCCCAAGCCCAATCACGTGGGCTGTTATAACTTTCTCAGCAGCCGAAATTCCAATCTCTTCCATTTACAAGAGAAAAAATTTCGGTGAGCTGCAATGGCGTCCGCCAAAGCCATTCGCCACGGAGCCCGTGGCCCCCCACTGTTCGGGACCCAGGTGCATAGGATTAGGACGGGGTTCCTCCCAGTAAGGACTAAATTAACAGTCAGTTTAGTTCCTACGTACCATAGTCATATTGAATTAATCAATCTGCAAGAAGCAAAGCCCATAAGCTTTTAGTATGGTCCCCAAGCAACACTTATTTTAATCTAGTAACACATAGAAGGGAGAAATTTTTCATTGTAGATACGACACGCATCTCAGCGTGGTGTTGGTCACCAATCGGATAGAGACACACAACCAAGGTTTTAAAAAATGGACAATCATCAATTCAAATTTTTTGCGGAATAAGTCTAACCGGATTTAAGCGGGGGTCAACCCGAGTTGACCTAGTTACAAAGATGATGATTGCAATTTCTAAACTACGAAGACATGAAAACAAAAGATAGTAGAAAATATTGCATTTTGTCTTCAATCCAAATCTTGTTGTCCTGCTTTACTACCGATCCCCTCAACTACTAGAACCTCCATTCCTAAATCCTTATCTCAAAAGGCTCAAAATAGCAATGGCAGCGTGATGCCATAATCTTGAACCTCCTCTCCACTGTTCCCTACGAGAGATGGGCGAAGGAGGTTGCGCAAGGGCTGGCCGAGGGAGAGTTAGGGCGAGGGATGGGCGAGTGAGGTGGTGCAAGGGTTGGCCGAGGGAGTGCTGGGGCAAGGCTGGTGGTTAGAGGTGGTGTGAGGGCTGAGCGGGGAGCTGGGGCAAATGATAGAGAGGGAGAGCTGAGACAGAGGAGATGTGGCGAAGGTAGTGAGGAAGAGTTAGCGTGGGGGAGCTGACCGATATAGAGATGAGGAATAGGGATTAAAGAGAGGAATGAAGATTATGGGGAGAAGGAGTCGGCGGGGAGAGGGAGTCGGCTAGTCGAAGAGACAAAGAAAGAAAATTTGGATGAAAGAGGAAAAAAAATCCACCTGCCCCACTTAGCAAGGCCACTGGTTCAAGTGGATAAGTTAAATTGGGTCGACGGGGTCAATCTACCCGGTCGAGCTAGACAACCCCACTCGAAAAACCTCCCGGCTCTGGTTGAACCAGCAGGGTGGGTCTGATTTTCAAAGCTATGCACGCAACCCCCTTGTGGACCCCAGCTAACAACCGCAGTTTTAACGAATTTACAGGGGCCCACAAGGAGGTTCCAGGTCTCTTGTTAATTGGTGATGGATGCCACGCTAACTTGCCAACTTGGTGTCTCATCTGCACCGAAAAATTTCTCCCATAAAGAACTGCCCATGTCGCATTCCCCCGTCAGCAAGATGCCACTTTGGCGCCGTCTGCATGTCAATGATCGAAAATTCCGTTTTGACAGTGACCCACCACACAACCAAGCGTTGAAGCCTAGATAACTTGTTTTTAGCGCAACAAACAAAACCTTTCCCTGGATCCCAAATGACACTTATTTTAATCTAATCTAACACCTAAAACCTCCATGTCCACCATAGTCCACTCAGTTCCATATGGCACCACATACTTTTACATCTTATATTCTTAGGTAACTTGACAGTTCGCCAATTGCCATCTCAGAAGTCAGCACTTGCCTAATCGCCCAGATCATTCTTTTCTATATTCACATCTAGATTCGCTTCACCATATTTTTTCTTCCTCGTGGGTGACCACGTGAACCAAATCCGCTCAATAGTCAGCGCTCGCCGATTTTAGTCGACTATAATTAACTTTGCCGTTAAGGGCCGAGAACGAGGATCTCTCCCTTCTTCAACTCCCTGTGATATATTCCCTTCCCGGGGTTGGATATTCTCCTTCTATCACGGTGAAGGCCATCTATATTTATACTCGTATATGCTTATATAGTTAGTTATATGTGATTTATCATTGACGTCGGAACAGCTGGAAGAGTCTGCTCTGCTTGGCAGACTTTGGTGGGGGAAGGGAAATGGGGTTCTGGGTTCTCTTTGTGGGCGTACTGCTGCATGCTGCTCTGCCTTGCAATGGCGGAACCACGAGCAGTTTTGTCCGGAAGGTGGAGAAAACTGTGGACATGCCGCTCGATAGTGATGTGTTTCAAGTCCCAAAGGGCTACAATGCCCCACAACAGGTATTTTGAGATTTTAGTTTTTTTTTCCCGATGAGATGTGTTCAAAATGTCAATACTTGCGAATGCGTTTTGTTGTTTAGTTGCTTTTGAGTCTTCGTAACATTTCCTCTTTACATGGAAAGTAAAGTATTATCTTTTTTTCTAAAATGATCTATATTGTGAAAGCGCACAACATTTAGTATACTTTGGTCGTAGAGTATGGAAAGATGATGAAAGGATAGTATGGTTTGAAATTTTGAATATTCATTTTTTTCTTTGCTTGTTAATTTTGTTTTAGATTCATTCTTTTCTAAATTTAGACGTGCTCTATAAAGTAATTATTTCACAGCTTTTAGAGTTTGATTGATATTGCATTCGTTACATGGTTATCTCCTTCTGTGCTTCCATTTTTGTTGTTAGTGAATAGGTTTACATGATTATCTTCCGTTAGCTGACCTGTTTTTTATTGTTTTTCTTGTAATTGTTTAGGTTCATATAACTCAAGGAGATGTCATGGGCAGGGCAGTGATCATCTCTTGGGTCACAATGGATGAACGTGGCTCAAATACTGTAATCTATGGCACAGAAGAGGACAAGTCTAGGTTCACTGCAGAGGGCACTATGACTAAATACAAATATTATAACTATACTTCAGGCTATATTCATCACTGTTTCATTAAGAAGTTGAAGGCATGCCTCTTCCTCATATTAATATCTACTCCTACTTACACGCATGTTCATGTTTACTCCGATAGAGCTTTCCTTTAAGAACCTTCTCAATCCAATTAATTTCTGAGAAGCTATCATTTCAAGCATTTTCGAAATTCTGTCAACCCTTTCTAAACACCTCTTTTTCATTCAATAGAAGTCTAAGACATGATTTTATTATGCAGTATGACACAAAATACTTCTACGAGATTGGTATTGGGAACACAACACGTCAATTCTGGTTTCATACTCCTCCTGAAGTTGGTCCGGATGTTCCCTACACTTTTGGTCTAATAGGTATATTCTTATTAACCCCTGATCTCTGTTTACATGTTTTGAATGTGAATAATTTGGTTCTTTTGTTTTCCTGACTAATTTTATTTCCGAGAATGAAATTAATTTGTGATTGGAATTGGCATTTAGGAAGGAACAATCTATTAGTTGACTTGCATCATATTGGCTGTATTCAAAACCAACCATGGAGGTGTTCTGTTTTTACTCCCCTAACATTCTTAGGATGCTACATGAGATAGAATCCAGTTTTTAAAATCCCCTTTTAGAAAACTTTTATCTTTGTATAGTTGTTTCGATAAACTTATACTCTTTATGGTCTAATTTGTGCCGGTTTGTATTTATTATGTCTTATTTATGTTCTTTGATGGTATTATTCATGCATGCTGATCTGTTCAGGTGTCCTAATCTACCTTTAGTATCAGTGGTTTAATACCTGTCTTGGCTAAACGTTTTCACTTTTTAAGAAATGTATAGCATGGTTGGTTTCCTTTGTGTTACTTTCTAGTGTACGATAAGCTTTTGCATTTACAGTATAAATCCTATTGAAACTGTAAAATTCTAGCACTGCATTCACATCAAAGCTGCCTAAAGACAAGAAGGTGTAAAGTCTTCCTCTGTGAATTGTTGGATTATCTATGTGTTCAACTACAATTTAATTTTACATTCAATGTGCAGGGGATCTTGGTCAGAGCTTTGACTCAAATAAAACACTTACTCATTACGAGTCAAACCCAATCAAAGGACAGACTGTGCTATTTGTTGGCGACCTGTCTTATGCTGACAATTACCCTTTTCATGATAATGTGAGATGGGACACATGGGGAAGGTTTGTTGAAAGAAGTACTGCATATCAACCCTGGATATGGACTGCTGGAAATCATGAACTAGACTTTGCTCCTGAAATAGTAAGAACCAAGGCTGACCTTATTGTGGAACATTCGTATGTTTTTTATTTTATTTTTTGTGTTTGGGAGAGGAAGGGAGGGAGATTCTTTTTTAGTGGTGCAAAATCATGCAACCGTATTGATTTGCTTCAGAGTTGGCTAGTTCTTGTCTCAAAATGCATTGTTTCCAAAACTGAACCTCAATATATAACCAATAAATATAGTTTAGCCTACATTTACTGATCACATAATTAGAGAACTGATGAAAACCAATTGTTGTGGGCTGATGCCATATCTATGTCTACGTGTCTATATGCATACACATACACCTTATATCTGTAACAACGGTTATCTAAGAGAGGAACTCTTTGACAATAATCATATCTAAATATGATTTATACTACATGGATGAAGAGTAAGTTATATCGGTATTAATTCACGCCAGTGTTCATGTTTAATGGAAATTTAGCTTAATACAAGTTGTTGACTATGCTTGTTACCCTTTGAGTAGGTGACATAGTATCTTTTGTATGTATAACATCAGTTGCAGTTGGCTCTTGGGGTACTGAAAATTTGCGTCACTCTTGCAGGGTGAGAGAGTGCCTTTTAAGCCATTCAGACACCGCTATCATGTTCCATTCAGGGCATCTGGTAGTACCATGCCATTCTGGTACTCCATCAAGAGGGCTTCAGCATACATCATTGTTCTATCTTCCTATTCAGCTTATGGTATGCATAATATTCATCAATCACCATGTCTTCATCACAAACTTCGTGGCCTTTATTCAGTAACTGCATTTTATTCTTTAATTCAGGTAAATACACTCCTCAGTACCAATGGCTCGAAGAGGAGTTCCCTAAAGTTAACAGAAGTGAGACACCATGGTTGATTGTTCTTATGCATTCACCTTGGTACAACAGCTACAATTACCACTACATGGAAGGAGAAACCATGAGGGTTATGTTTGAACCATGGTTTGTAGAATACAAAGTGGACCTTGTTTTTGCCGGTCATGTCCATGCTTATGAACGATCTGTAAGTTATATTTCGATCTTCATATGTTCAATCTTTGTATCCATATAAACATGTTTCTTTGTGCTCCAACTTGTCCTTGTTGATACCTATTAATTGTTCATGGCTCAGGAGCGTGTGTCCAATATTGCATACAACGTCGTGAACGGTATATGCACTCCGGTTCATGACAAAAATGCTCCTGTCTATATAACCATTGGAGATGGAGGAAATCTAGAGGGACTGGCAACCAAGTAAGATTCTTCCTGACATGATTTTTCTATTTTTTCTCCTTTTTATTTCTAATTTGCTCATGACAATGGAGTAATTCGCTGATTTCTTTTTCGTTCAATATAATGTATCTAACTGTTTTTTCAACCATTGTGCCCATATAGTATGACAGAGCCACAGCCCAAGTATTCTGCATACAGGGAGGCCAGCTTTGGTCATGCTATTTTGGACATCAAGAATCGAACACATGCCTACTACGCATGGCATCGGAATCAAGATGGGGCTGCAGTGGTTGGAGAGTCACTATGGTTTTACAACCGATACTGGTATCCCATGGACGAAAGTTCCTCAGCTACATCTTGATCATGTCCTTTTAAATGTCTTTTTTGAATTGTGATCTTTTTGCTTATTTTTAATAGAAAGAAATCTTTCACACTTTTCTGGGGTTGGATTTTTCTCCTTAAGATAAATGTCTTTGTACACAGCTATCCTACTTATCTTTCGCCATAAAATTCCAACCAGTGGATCAAATGCCCACTTGGAGATGAATGAAAAAGAAACCTCATCTGCTAGTTAGGAGTGTAGTAAAGTAGGTCAGCTCCACTCTTGCATAAAGGGAGATTCGTTTGGTCTCACTTTCCTAGTGGATTGGTCCCGAACTTATTGGCTTTTGATATGTGCTCTTCATTCCTACAAGTTGCAGACAATAACAGAATGTTGACATGATTTTGAAGCAATAGAATTGCTAAAACTGAGAGGGGCTATCCTAATTTCTATGTTCCTAACTGGTTAGGCTGTCCTGGGTAGAGGGAAAAGGTCAACTCTTCAATTGCCCACCCCACTTAGTAGTCCTCCTGTAAGGCAGTGCCTACAGTGGGTTTGAAGTGGAGTGATGAATGCCGGTGTTGCAGCTTGCAAGATACTATTCTTGGAAGATAGAGTTGAAAACGTTAGTGAAGAAAAGTAAAAATTCTTGGGAGTTGAAAGTTTGCTACATCTTTGGTAGAAAAAAGCTGAATTCGTTGAGTTTTATCCAGAAATCTGGCTTCATGGTAGAATTTGATACACCCTCCTTCTGGGATTATTACGAGCATGATGTTTTCTAAATGAACTAATGTTAGCTCATTCTGAACAACCGTATATTAATAATAATTCTAGACGGAGGGAGTACATACTACACAGAAGAATTGGAGTTAGCAACGTAAGTGGATTTAGGCTCTGAATCCAGTTTTACGAGAGAAGTTTTCTTATTTTATCAAGTTATGTGAGAAGTTGATACATGTGAGCTAGCAGATGGGTACCCAACACATGATGAAGCTGCCAATGGATCCCTCCCTATCCATTTTATATATATATATATATATATATATATATATATATATATATATATATAAAACTGGTTTACATGAGAACGTTCTATTACGTTCTATTGTAATTTGCATGAGCCAAACCATCTCCATCCGTCAAATCAAGATTTGACAGCAGGTGTAAAATCACTCGGTAAGTAACTGTGATTTATCACCACTGTCAAAATCTTGATTTGACGGCTCAAAATTACTCAAGCTCATACACTATATGAGAACGATTTCATTTAAACTTTTTCCTATGGTTTATATGAGATCGTTTTCGTATAAGGAGTATGAGAATAGTCTTTTGAGTTATTAGATTCCGATCCAATGGTGGGTATCAAATCAATGGATAGGTGAGTGTGAACCATTACTTACCCTTTTAGCGATCAAATCAAGTTTCAACGGCTACAAATTGAATTGGCCTTATATAAGTTAAATGAAAGTGATTTCATTTAAAATATATATATACATGCCCTGAATACACAAACTCAGGTATGGTTGTAGACGATAAGGTTAACTGAAATTGAATGTAGGATATCTGATTGAGGACCTGTAGAACTTGGGACTCATTTGGGATTCAGCAGTGGTTCCATATATAAATATGAATTAAGTTTTAGTTAAGATCAAGTGCCTCTATATGTCTTTCAGCAAAAGATGGCTCTGTATGTCAAAATCAATACACCTGTAGGAGCCTTATCAGTATATCTTTTAATCTCATTGAATAGGCATAACGGATATGTTTTGAGCCTGTAGCCATGGAGAAGGAAAGAGTATGAGCCTACAGACAAGATGAGATATTGATGATAGGGTTAAGTGAGATTAGGAAGATCCTGCAAACCACATCTCAAGTAAGATGCAACTTCAGGGATTTATATGACTTCGAATTTTCACTCAGGATAGGAACAAATTTAAGCTCCGGACACCAAAATTCATTGAAAATCAGCACGAATTCAACAAAATTAATGGGGCTACCGGCAACATAGAATTTCACTTCATTTAGAGGTGTGGAATACAGAAATTTTAACCTCTCGAAGCGGCTGAATTTTGACGTGTTCTGCCCTATGTGTGAGCTAGAGTAAATGTTCTATGAATTATAAAAAAAACAAGAGTAAATGTTTTGTGGGCGGTCATAACAGAGTGAGATGTATGGTGTTGTGTGAAAACAATATTATAATATAACCCCAATTGATCTTTGTGCATATTTTATACACTGAAATCTAGTTGTGCTGAAAAAAAAACATGAAATTTATTATCTCTACTCTGCGGTTATGGTAAGTGCAAAAGCTAACACTGCCAAGTTAGTAAACTTTGTAATTGACCTTATTCTCTCTTTCTTTCAGTTAACTCATATCCTAAATATTGAATGTTAAATTTTCTGACTTTTGCCTCTTCATTTGCTTCCCTCTAACTTCTCGGCGCATGAAAGAATTCTTAGCCCGCAGCTCTATTCAATCGTGATCCTCTAATCCATTTTTGAGGGCCTGCTGCCGTGGTGTGGGTTTGTGGCCATATCCGGCGGCTACTTTAATGGCCTGGACTTAAAACTCTAAAGCCAATCCCAAAAGGAGTGCAAAACATCATCTAAGAAGGTCAGAACTTCGATTCGGTGGTTTTTATCAGGTTGGCTTTCCTATTCTTTCATCATTGCAATCTCTAGAGAGCCTTGGTAAGAATATAGGCCGTTGAGTCCCACCCTTCTTTAAGTTTAGAGGTGTAAGATGGAAGAGATTACCTGCTAATCAAATATGGAATTAAATTTCATAAGTTCCCCTCAAAGTACTCTTTGCTCTTCCATAGCATTACGTGAACACTTCTGCAGTGCATGTGCAACACATATAAGCTCGCATGCTACATTCATAAATTCCTCCGTCCTTTTGTATGAACTAGTATTGACTTTACACAGGTTTCATGGATCTTATCGGGTGACAAATGTGGAAGTATTCATCACTTTATTCTCGTCCTGATTGCTGAGTAATTAAATTGCCATTTTAGCTCCATTCTATCTGCCCCTCTTACATTGTTATCCATACTCATATACCAAAAAAAAACCACGCGGGTGAATCCGTTGGATAGGATACTTACAGCTTATCAATATTTGATTTATCTCCATCTTGAATTATAAATAGCTAGCCCTCGTCACCTCCTCACCCAGTCGCTTCAAACCTATTCCAAGTACAAGGGGGCCAGATCAATGTTATGATCAGATCATCCAATGGAGAAGACATTTTGCGCTCTTATTTTGGCCCTCCTCTTCCTTGGTAATTTTGTATATTTTTGTACTTATGCCTCTTTTTCTCTAAGCTTAGTCTTTCAGACAGCTGTATTAGCCAGAGCTTTTCCAAACGTGTTCATAGCTTTCGGGAAGTCTTTTCCACAAAATTCATGTGTTTCATAAGTTTCTCAACGTTCAGCCGAAAAAAAAAGTTTCCCAAACAAAAAGGTTTTTGGTAGAAATGAAGCTGAAAAAAAAAAGCGAACGTTGAAACTCTGGTGGACCTCCTTCGGGCTTCATCTGAATTTGGATTTTGGAAGGACCGCCGCCCAAAGCAACCTTACAGAGTCCAGCTTTTGGATGAGGTTCATCTTCTAACATGTTCAGCTTGCATAAATAATACATAAAAACGTAGGGGAAATGCATTGTTTCCTCCGTAATTGAATGGTTGCACTCGTTAACAATTAGAATCAGGTTATGACTATAATGCTGCCCTTGGATTAACTATCTTAGCAAATGCCTTTTGATCCTTCTTTGTACCATGATCTCACATCGCATGTATATAAAATTTTGTTCTACATTGAAACCTTCTTATAAGGGATGATAATGCGTATTATCTAGGTGGCGTATATTTCAGTCCCAACTATGTAACAAAAATCAAATTCATGCATGGCGCATGCATCGTAGATCAGTAACTAATAACCTTGAGACTGATACAATTGGCGTATGTTGCATAGGAAGTTTTTACTAGTATTCAAGAGTGATTTAAGATCTGTTCTATTTGCAATTTACGTCGACTGATGCATTAGCTTGAAGGCTAAATGCCTCGAATTTGAAGTCGTATGATGTGCATGTTTCAGGAATAAACTGCAGAACCTTCACAGTAAGCAACAACTGCCCATATACCGTATGGGCTGGGGTTTTAACAAGTCCAAACTCACCTCCACTTGCTCAGACCGGTTTCGAACTGGCCCACGGAGCATCAATAAGCTTTGAAGCACCAGAGAAGTGGTCCGGCCGGCTCTGGGGTCGGACCCACTGCTCCAACAAGGGAGGCACCTTCTCATGCCTTAGTGGAAACTGTGGACCCCAAGTCCCCTGCCATGGGGCTGGTGGGGTCCCTCCGGCCACCTTGATAGAGTTCACCCTCAATGGAGATAGCAACAACGATTTCTACGACACAAGTCTGGTCGATGGCTTCAACCTTCCTTTCTCCGTCGCCCCGCAGGGTGGGAAGGGCGGAAATAGCTGCAAGGTGAGCGGCTGCCCGGCGGATATCAATGCAATATGCCCGCCCGAGCTGAGACTGCAGGGAGATGGGGTCACTGTGGGGTGCAAGAGCGCCTGTCTGGTCTTCAACACTGATGAGTACTGTTGCAGGGGTGCGTATGGGACCCCGGATAAATGCAAGCCAAACAAATACTCGAAGCTGTTCAAGAAAGCCTGCCCTCTGGCTTACAGCTACGCCTATGACGATGCGACCAGCACTTTTACATGCGTTGGGGCCAATTATAGTCTTACTTTCTGTCCTTGAGCGAAGAAAAATGTATGGGACAATGATACATGAGAATTAGTGGAGTGGATCAATGTTTTCAGAATCTCAATAATGATATACCAATCTCGTGCATTGATCAATGGGAGTCTGTGTCTCTAAGCCCCGTTTGGCTCATCCTTTGAAGTTTAAAGGATAAGTCAAAATGTCCCATCCTCCCTTTTCGTTCTTTAAGGGTCAAACCTCCTTGTGATAAGCCAAAGTGTCCCTATCGTCCCTTCCTTTAAGGGCCAAACCTCCTTGTGAGGATGTTTGGCCATTAAAACCCGGAAAGAGTCTTTCCGGGTGGAGGAGCCAAACGGGGCGTAAATATCACAATGAGTTTCCTTTGGAGCGCCGACCGTGTCCGTGACCAAACTCTATAAGATGTCTATGTACAACGTTGGCACATAGGATCCAACCTAGTACATAAATATCTTATACAGTTCTACTCCCTCTATGATTCTATCCTACTCCCAGTGGGCTTTCTGTCTACCAGGCCCAGTGTACAGGTAATTGTTCAATAATGGGCCAATCTCAAGCCCCATACATCATACATGTGGATTTAGGCTCCGCGTCGGTTAGAAAGCCCCATATATGTTAGGCCACGCATCGGTTTTATCAAGGAGGGGCCAGAAGGTGGGGCATCAAACTCCGTGGGCTCATGCATAAAAGAAAACGTGGGGGCCATTCCATTAAATATATTTCCGTCTGGCTCTGTAATTGTTCTTTCAGATGGACTTCAAATTATTGGCTTAAATATGGCTCTCTACATGGCCAGATCGAAGGGAACCACAACATGATAAAACGACAAAGCGGCGGATCTGTGTGGTTGACGTGTCACCTGTTGGTGGTGAGCCTTGGTTTAGTGTTCATGAAGTACTACTAGTCCATTTACCGAAAAAAGAACAATAACTAGTCAAGTGGCATGGTTTGAGAATTGAAAATGGTTTTATTCGTGTTTTTACATTGAATCAGCCAGAGTAATGATCACCCCTTATTCCAGCTGATTACTACATGCTCAAATTAAAATCCAAACATGAAGAAAGATGGCATGCACAAGTAACGTGAACGTTGTACCACTTCATGGTGACTCCCCGTCACCACCACCGTACCCGGACCCAGATCCATGCCCGGATCCTGATCCATAACCGGAGCCACTGCCACTGCCACTGCCGCCACCTCCACCGCCACCTCCTCCTCCGCCACCACCTCCTCCACCGCTTCCGGAACCATACCCTGATCCACTCCCGGAGCCGTAGCCTGAACCGGAACCACTTCCACCACCAGGACCTCCACCACCACCACCACCACCACCACCTCCTCCTCCTCCTCCACCGCTATCGTAACCTTCTCCCGATCCACTTCCGCTTCCGTAGCCCGACCCATATCCTGAACCGCGTCCGCTACCAGCTGAGCCTGAACCCGACCCTCCACCCCCTCCGCCACCACTCCCACCTCCTCCACCTTTTGCTCCACCACCCGAACCATATCCTGACCCGCGTCCAGAACCATAGCCTGATCCTGAGCCTACCCCCGACTCACCACCTCCACCACTGCCACTACCTCCACCACCTCCCCCGCCTCTTCCATCAACTAAAGCTCTAGCAGCCGAGGAAAGGCCGATACTGATCATTACTAAAAATGACACAGCCACCAACCTCGACATCCTGACTAAACAACAGTCAACAAGCAGCAACGTAATGCAAGTACTCTTTTTGATAGTAGAACTTTAGATATTGTGAAGAAGAGAAGTCCATGCAACTCTATTTATATTAGTCGTGAGCCGTTTGCTGCAAGCTCACTCACAGATAAGTTTATATCAAAGTAAATGCAACATTC
The DNA here is from genome assembly GCA_039654745.1 of Houttuynia cordata. Classification (NCBI taxonomy): domain Eukaryota; kingdom Viridiplantae; phylum Streptophyta; class Magnoliopsida; order Piperales; family Saururaceae; genus Houttuynia; species Houttuynia cordata. The sequence continues at coordinate 940,189 of CM077513.1, read as the reverse complement.
CGTGATAGTATTTTAGATGTATTCTGTCAAATGTATAACATCCAAGTGTCCATTCAACCGTCCACTAAACTGCCCCAGTGAGTAGTGACATTATTTTCCTAAAGTTCTATGTAGTCTGATGTCCACATCAACAACCACCCACTGATTCGGTATGTCTGGTGCTTTGGTCTTTGCTGTACAAGCCGATGACATGCCTTCATTCCCCCGTGTATTAGCAAGATAGTGGGTATCCAAACGCTAAGAAACAAAGCTGACTATAGAAATGGGAACTCATGGGAATGGGGTTTCCGGTGGTGCTCTCTTCCTTCTTTTCTTTTGGCAGGCGGCAGTGGTGATCCCTTATGTCCCCACTACCATCATAGAAGATGACTTACGAATAGTGTGTGGACAAGTATGCAGTGTCGAAGCTTCGTCAAGAAAAGGCAACATTAAAAAATGATAACATATTGCCGACATTGCAAGTTTTCTGGTTAACGTGTACAAAAGAAGAGCTTTCTAGTTAGGTCGACCTCATTCATAAAATAAATGAGTAGTGCTACTTCTCCCGCTTTTTTATCACGGCCAGTGTGGTGAAATAAATGAAATATATAGAGCCTACTACAATATTTTTATGAAGTGCATCTGAAGTGACCGTGAAAATAAAGCGGGAGAAGAAACATTTTTCATAAAAAATTCCGATAGGAATTCACCTGTACAATGTCAGAAAACATGCTCGGATCGGCCACATAAAGGCATCAATAGCCCCTGGTCCGTGGGGGAACTAGAGTCTGTGCAACTGTCACGCGAGGCTCTTTTGCTTCTGTCGTTCCCATGATGCTCCCCTGAGAATTGGCTATCAGTAAAGAGAAATTATTAGGTGGGATGTAGCTTACGGAAATATAGTGGAAAACGTGAATAGCTAAATGATGCGCGGAGTTGAGTGTTAATATGACAGCCATGTTTGTGAGACGTGTTGCTCGGCCCTCTTGTTAACCACCTCCAATTTTATCTATCCTTAATGGTGATATTATGATTTACATTGATGAGTGAGTTGGTGTCACTCATCAAAATAGGCCCGAAAGTTACAAGGACCCTACCCATGTAGCAACAACAAATTGCACTTGAGGGCAAAGGTAATAAATAGCATCTCAGTTCAAAAGAGCCAAGGTGTGCAATAGATCTTTCGATTTCTTCCTACATTACCCACTCATTTTTGTTAATACCCATGTATTAATTACCCTCGTTTCTTCCCACATCATTTACTAATTTTTTTTGTCTCTAACCACCAATGCCATGGACCTCTCTACCCAACCTGTAAGCAAAAGGATGAGGCTGCTCATAGTGCCAAGGTGGGGACCTCTACTCAGTTTTCCAAGAGTTGGAACATGCACACCCAAACCAGAGATGAAAGTCACCCACAAGATCGTCATCAACAGGATCACAAGAAGAACTCGAGCATAGTGAACTCGGCACCTACAAAACGAAGAAAAAAAAAAGAGGAGAAAACGAAACAGAGAGGGCTTTTAGAGAGCCCATAAGACCATCAAGCTATATACAGTGAACAAGGTGCGGAATGCGGATGAGGGTGAGGAAAGGAAGGAGTGGTGCATCATGCATAGATAAGGAGTTGCATTGTTGCCTTGATGGGGAGGATCGAGGAAAATGGGAGTTCTTTTCTATTGTACTCCATTAAACTCTTCTAGATCGCAAATGAGTGAAATTTATTGGAGTACTGATCCCTTATAAAAAAAAAAGAGAGTTTTTGCTTCTGCTTTCGTGCTTTTCGGCTTGAGGGAGCAAATCAAGCCATGTAATGTAGGACCAGTGTGCCTTCAAAATGCAGACGAGCTTCATTGAATGGAGGGAGTATTCAATTTTTTCTTAAGATATAATTTTCCCTTTTCTTTCTTTTTCTTGCTAATCAAAGAAACCCTTAGCATTTTAAATTCTGAAATGCTTGTGCTTATATTATATGACTAATTTACTTGCGTTTGCATCCCTGAATTGTAGCAATGCGCAGTCCCTGATTGTTCCTCCTAGCCAGTGCTTGTGGCGTTCTACAGAAACTCATAAAATATGGAAGCATAATATGCTCTTACCACGATGACATAAAATCATATATTGATAGCTTTAGTACTCTTCTGTTTCAATTTAAATGTTATGGAGGGAATAGAATAGAAAACCAGGAAAAAATTGTAAGCTATGAGCCGTTGGTTGATGAATATTGTGAAGACCTCGTTAGATCCCTCCTAAGCACTTGAATGGGAGGAACATTCAACTAATAATTTGAGGCTCAGGTTCCTCTAATGGAGAAATTAATCAGGGCTCCGATCACACCACGTGGGAGGAAATTTGCGCTCCAGCTGGAAACCACGTCCTGCTGGAGCGCACATTCCTCCCTGTGCATCGCCGGCCCTGTGGATCGACGGTTCCACTAAAAGGGGTGTGTAACTCACCTAAAAAATTGAATTGAATGGCCGTTCTCGCTGCTTTTGCTTGCTTAGAATGAACAGAGCCCACATGTGGGAGTGAACAAATTTGACTGGCACACCACAGAAGGAATGCAGGGTTAAAAAAAAAGAGCTAATAACCTGAATGATAGGGCTATGCTCTTCAATTTCAACTAATTATGCATTTAATTTTTAGCTTGTCAAATTCAGGAGCTTAAAAGCATGCCGCTCATAACATCCTTTGGGCACACATTACATAGGTTTCTAAAGAATTTCACTGCAGCCCAATAATCACCTTGTCACTTGGCATGACAATGGCAATGAATTTCAATTTACAATGACTAGAAACCAATACTTCATCAACAGTGGCCATCAAACTTAGGAGATAGCTACCGTACTCTCAAATAATGTAACTTCAACTAGAAACAGTTAACTGCAAAACTAAAATAAATCAGCACATCACAGTACCTGTAATCAATGACTCAAATTAGTACATTTAATTTGACACCTTCATTCATTAAAATATAAAAATAATCAACAGTGACCTTAGCAGAGAGCACAAAGTACAAAAATACAAAAATGGTGGTACATGCAAAGACAAACGTGCATGCTTATCCTACCCTTTGTCAGCGCATTACAGAATGATCATAAAGTCAAAAGATACATCAGCTTAGAGCTACTTGATCAAAATAATTAAACATGATGATCTCGCTCCCTTTATCCACAACGCAGGGAGTGATGGGGTAGTCACTACTAATCCCCTATCATACTGGTGCATGGCACTAATGTGAAGTTATGTTTATGCAAGAGTGCATGAGCTGAATTAGGCAATTAGATTGCCTCTTTGAGGTGGAAAGTCTTCAATATTGTCTTTGCTTTGTCATATTCATTGAGTTGCACTAGCATACTCTTCAACCGACGAGCCAGTCCACGGGTCTCATCCTCACCAACCCCACCCATCTGATGTTTATTGTTTAGCTCGATCATTAGTCTCATCACATAATCCACCAAAGGCTGCAACTTCGAGCTGTATAAAGTAAATAAAACAAATTCATTTAGTGTTGAACTCTAACCTAAAGCAAATTGGACATTCAAGCATTAGATAGGCATTGCTCTATTCTGAAAGGTATTCAAAACTTTCCTGTACTAAATTGGAATTAAAAAAAACAGCGAAATGCATCCTTAATTTTTGCACTCTGTCTGTCCCATATTAGTAGTCCGGATTGGAAATCTGAATGAACTAGCTTTAAGCAAAACAGAGAGAATTAATCCTTGATTTTAGTTCATTTTAGATTTTCAATCCAGACAGTTTATGTGGGACAGAGAGTACATATAAGCAAAGTCGATGTTTCTTTTCAATAAGCAACATATAACAAGAGATTACTCAAAGCTATAAATTACCATAACTTTATTTGCAACTGTTTGTACACATTAGAGTAGTTCACCACACTGTTTTCGCCAGCCCAGCCCACTATACACGGATGGTGGATATCCATGTCGGTGTTAAAGGGGCTGGGCAGGCTAAAACATGAGGTGGCAGACTTCTTATATATTTACAATCTCGAGAAACAATCACATTTAGCTCAGTCCCTTGCAAACTTTCTCAAAATCAGCATTGTAGGTTATTAAAACTAAAGATGGCTGAAGACAACAAACTAAATTAAGGGAAAGAATAGCTACATTGGGATTGCAACATCAATCAGGTCTGTCTACAAGTAAGGATTCAGAATATAGAGATACTCATTTCACCTCCAACCCGAGAAAATGGCTGAAGAACAACCAACCTGGAATCACCTTTAACACTTGTACCCGACCAAACATCTGACATTGATACAATAATTCTTTCCGTTCTGCTTATTGCGTCATGGATATGTGGTACAAGATTTCGAAGATGAGGCAAAATTTTTCTCAGTAGAAGCCCATCAAGGGCTAGCTCCTCCAAAACTTGTCTGGACAAAATCTCTCTCCACAAACATATATTTTTCAATAAGCGAACAGAAACCCCAAATTGATAAGCAGCAGTTCGAGCTGCCTCTGGTACTGCTTTAATTACTTTTGTATCCCATGTAGGAACCTAGAAGAAACAGAAAGGGAGGAGTAAATTACACAAAATATATCTCTCTTCTTCTTTCACTGAGCTGCCCATTCTATATATCAGAACCTACTTGGAAATGGAACTTATATGTAGAAGATACAACACATCTGAGGGAAAGCAGACCGTGAAAGTCTAAATGATATGATCATTGCTTCTAATATTGAATACAGAAAGGTAAGATTTACGATTTATTCTTACGTCACTTACTGTTTGACCTGCTTGGTAGCACTCTCAAGCCAAATGAATTTTAAACATGTGTACTTTGCTTATGGTATCCAGATGCTGAAAATGCACATGAGTTTGGAATAACTTAAGATAATAGGCAAGTAACTTAAGATAACAAAAATAACATACATTTAAGTTGTCAACAGCATCAGCTAGACGACTGCGAACAGCAGCGAACAACTTCTGCAGATTCAAAACGGAACTTGTATCCGGGACATAGTTGATAATCATATTGATGGCTGAAACTGCATTTCTAGTGGCACGAGTACTAAATATGTCCCAACAGTGAACAATATCATGCTGCAAAATAGGAATTGCAACCTTTTCCACAAGCTGAGGAACAAGATTCCAATCAGGATCGTTTGTACCGTGCCCGTTATCATCCTCAAGCAAACCATAATCAAACAACAAAGAATGCCTGCATATCCAAGAATTAAACATATATGTTATAGTTAGAATAAGAAAAAATTTCAAGAGATTATGATGGCATGCAAAGAAGCATACCAGGAAGACACAACCAAAATATGGGATCTGCATAAGGTCAGAAAACAAATTGCTATTATATTCTCTCACGTCTATCTGATCACTTTCAAGTTTATCTTTCTTTTCCATTTCAATATGAACCTGAGAGTGTTTTCTATGTCCTATAATCTATTACCAGTTCCCACACATTCTATAAAAAACAAGAAAACCAATGTATTTCTGCATAAATTCACAGTGATATATCTGATTTAAATTAAAAAAATTGCTCTTTACCACTGCATATCATAGAAGTCTACAACTTCATGAAGTGGGTCCCATTGCAGAAGCTCCAACCTCACATAGTAGGAGAAGATCATAGGCACACTCATAGACGTGTATGCATCCTGGTAACTCGTCAAATATAACTTCTTAAAATCTGTAAACCTCTTTTTGACCAAAGAGAGGTCAGAATATTCATCTGCAACATTTCTAAATACACTTTCTGCAGCTTCAAGTAACTCACTTCGGCTTGAACTGTAACTTTCAGAATCACTCTCATCAGTGCTTAATTCTCCTTCAATTGGCTGACTACCTGAAGCAGTTGCCTGTTTCCTCTTTGACTCACACCGTACTCGCCTGCATTGTCTAGACCTAGCCCTGCTTTGCTTTTCACCACTCTTATCCCTACCGAACTCATCATATTCAATGGGCAAATTACTATGTTCCCGAGCTGCAGCTATTGCAGCTTTAGCTGCCATTGCAGCGGCTTCACTGCTGCCTCTACTAAGAACAGATTTAGCAGCATTAACAGCTGCTTCAACTGCTACCATTTCATCCTGCATATCAGCAGCCCGCCTTTCTGTGATGGCAAGTGCCCGCTCTTGGTGAAGCTTCTGCTTTTGTTCTTCAAGTTCCTCTATGAAAGGCGTCTTTTCCTATAATTAAATAGCATTCACATTAAAAGCATTGGAAAAAAAAGAAAGAAAAGAACACATGCTGAGAAATACAAAACATGAGGAAAGGTCCACGTCTACTACAGCACTTCACCCCTATTTCAGTTAAGATGCAACACTCAGTCCTAATGAATTGATATTGAAACCATGCATTAGGATGAATTCTTTTCCTTGAGACAAGCATTGTAATACTTCTTTTTCCCCATACCCCTCCCCGTCACTTTAGGCAAGTCTGCCCAAATGGGGTATATAGAGCGTACCCAGTAAAGCTTACAAGTGAACCAGATATATAGATGGTGACTAGGGTTGCTGTTTCCATTATTAGATTAGATAATTTCAAGACCATGAATGATGGATCTACGCTACAATAAGACCGTTCATATACAATGGAAGATAGTCTCCATACCTCTAATAGCTCACAGATAACAGTGACAAAGTGTGCCATCTTTTGCACAAAAATGTACTTCGCTTCAGCATCTGATTTAGCCTTTTCCAAGTCGACAATTTTTGAACCTGATTCTTTAAGTCTTTCTCCAATAGCAAGCAAAGAAGACTCCTTTTGCTTATGTAAATCCTGCACATATAACACAAAGTTGAACATGGTTATGCAAATATACAATATAATGTCAAAACATCGAACATTATAGATTGCATACTTATGAACTAATCCTTTCAACTTTTGGCAATCAAGAAGTCTAAATTTTGGCGTGAGGATATTAGCATAAGACAACAAAATGAGCTGGATGGCCCATGATTATTGATAGGGAAAGAATTTGATGCTCATTATCTTATCATTTTAACTCTCGAATCCAGATGTGACTAAATGACATACCCTATGCAGCCTAATATTCTCATAAAAATCTCTAGATGCGACCTCCGCCATCTGAACAATGGACATCGGCTCGATTGCCCTTGCAACTCCTACGACTCCAATCGACTCACTTGAACCCAAATGTCCAAGTCCCTGCCGCAGCTGCACGCTCTGAGCCCCCATGAACGACGGCGCAGCGACCACACTACCATTTCCTACATTGGAGGCATCGTCAACCCTCTTACCCAATCCCTTGCGAAACTGCTCCTCCTCCCACCGGTTCTCCTCCTCGGCCTCCTCGTCTTCCTCTGTCACCTGGAATTTCCCATTCAACCTCCCGTCCACACTCCCCACAGGCCTCACGTCGATACTCTCAAAAACCCCTTTTGCCTCCTGGCTGGGTTTATCTCCCACAAGGGAGATCCTGCCATGGAAATCGCCATCATCGTCGCTCAACAGACCACCACCCCCAGAATCCAACGAAATATAATCCGGGGCCGCCCTCGACTGCCGGAGCCTCTCCCTCTTAGCCCTGATCGCGTTGATGGTGGCCTGGTCGGGAATGTGGGGGTCCGAAGAATCATCCACTGAACCCTTCCCGATTCCCATGTTTGAAAGCCGCTGTTCAGCATCATCCCTTTCAGCTTTAATATCAAAACTAGCGCCACCCTTCTCGTCTGCGCGCTCCCCGTCTTCTTCCGCGTCCGGAACCGGAGGCGGAACAGGTTTGATGAGGCCCTTCAATACAACAACGGGCTCTGCGGGCTTGGAGCTGGCGAGAGTGCGAGTGTTCTTCTGCAATTCGCGGAGTTTCTCGGCAGTGTACTCCCCGGCCTGGGGCTGGACATTGGAAGGGAGCGTAGGCGCGGGGGCGGCGGGGAGGCGGTCCTTTGAGGAGGTGATCTTGTGGGCAGAGACGGACGACTTATTGAGCCGGGAGAGCGACTTGGGCTTGCCGTCGCGGTCGGATTTAGAAGGGCGGTCAGGACCTTCGGTGTCGCCCTCATCGTCTGCGAAGCTGAGGAGCTTGGGCTTCCTAGGCGGGGGTTTCTTGGGCTTGGCGGAGGAACTAGGTGGGGGGCCGGAGATGGAGGGCTTGGCGCTGCTCTCATCCTCGCCGTCGTCGTCGTCGACCCGGCGGCGGAAGTTCCTCGCCTTGCTGCCCATGGTCGGTTAAGTGAAGAGCTCGTGTGTTCTTGGACCTCCCAAGGGCATCAAGGGTAGGGCTGAAAGTGGGCCGAGCCAGTTCTAACATGAGCTTGGCCCGGCACTGGGCCGTTTTAAGCCCGGGGTTGCTTGCAAATTGAAAAGAGTGCGGATTTTTAAGCCCGTTGTAGCCATGAGTCTACCACACCACAAAGAGAGTTAGGTGCCTTTGCCTGAAATCCACCTGAGACTCATAAAAATTTCTAGATTTGACCTCCGCCTTCTGACAAAATGGACATCGACCCGATGGCCCTTGCAATTCCCATGACTCCAATCGATTCACTTGAACCCGAATGCGCAAGTCCTACTGCTACAGCTACCCGGTAATCAATATCATAGATTTATTAACATAAGAGTATTTTTCTCTTGACCTATGTTTGTTTCAGGTTATCATTAGTACATATGAAAATACAAAATAAAAACTTTATTCTTGACTGATGTATATTACTCCATATGATATCTCCGATATCTAATATCTGTTGCTCACCCAATACCCAATACTGCTCTCAACCGCACTTGGTGTATCTTCGTGAAAATCGCTATTTGAGGCCTATAACGATGACAGAGGAGGCTGAGGCCTGCTTCTTCGGAGGCTCCGGTGCCGGAGCGGCGAAATCCTCCGACTTCGAAGCCTGGCGAGGCCGCTTTTGGCGGGAAGAGGAGTGATAGGGCTGTCTGCGCCTTTTGAATCCACTCATTTTCTACACTAATTACAGCGGCGGTTGGCTCGTGTGGATCGTCGCCGGCGGCCGCTGAGCGGGGACTTGGATAGTGGACGACGGAGCCTACGGGGAAGGGAAAGTCGCAGGCTTTGCAGCACCACTCGCGCCGGATTTCGACAATATCATCTGGGCCCGGTATTTACCGTGAACTGGTTAGACTTAAATGATACGGCGCCATATCATGGGTTGTGGTATATGGGCCTATTGCATAGAACTTCATATATTCCATCCCCATTTGATAGTTTGATAGCATGGATTATTTTTCAAACCGGAAAATTGCCGCCTGATCCTTCCCAATTTACCTAATGGCTAATTTTAATTGAGAATTTTTTCTTTGCCATCTTTTAATGTGCACAATTTACAAGCGCCATGCAATTTCGATCGTCTGGTGGCGGTTTGGTTTTAATAGGGTAATTACCCTTTTAATAAGGGGGGAAGGCAGACTTCAGGAATAGATTTATGAGGTTTATGTTGCCAAAATAACGTAAATTGGGGGTTTTAACATAGTGCAATTCTAGTTTGCATTGTGGACAAATAAAAGTCAGTAAGAAAGCGTCCAGTAAATGCCTGTGATAAATCATGAGGACAATTGTAAGTATGTGGAAGAATGTTCTTCATAATCTCTACGTATTTCCTACATGATATTCAGCGTGCTGTTTCTTCTTTGCTTGTTCATTTTGGCACCGGATGTCTCCACGCTGTAGCTTTGGTGCTCTTTTGACGTTTCCCATGAGGTTTTACGAGTGAATTGTCATTGATTCTTTCTTTTTGATTTTCCTTGTTGTTTCTCTTCCCCTGCGCCTCCCACTTACGTTTGCTTTCCTGCTGCTTCTCGGAATGACTTCCCAACTTAATGGTGACGATGCCTTTCCCTTGCGAAGAATAGGTCCTTTCCACAGTAATCTGTTAATCCACACAAAAAACTGCAATCAGAAGTGTCCTTTATGTGGAGGAAAACTACAGTTAGAAATCTAACAGTGATAATTGCGTTAACAAGTTGAATGATAAACAATGAAACAGCAACTCAGCAAGCATGGCTTACCTTTGATACTCTTGATAGAGGTGAGTTAGCCGGACGAGATTTTCGTTTAAGCAAGATATTAAACCTTCCAGGCTGATCAAATTCGAGAGACGGAAACAACGGGCTGTCTGGGGGAGTAACAAGCCTGCAACAAATGCCATTAAGAAACTCTAATGAATATAAGGATCATTAACTGAGGATAAGAGCAGGCAAAGGCATTCTAAAGTAAGAATGATCAAGCATGAAGGTAAATGAACGTACCAGTTGCTATCAGTTTTCTCACAGTCGTTCTTCAGAAAATCACAGCTCTTCATCATCTGTACCGACAGGTTGAAGCTCGGAAGAGGCTTGAACGCAGAATCGGCCGCCGCTGCAACGAAACAGAAATGGCTTCAGAAACTCAAAACTCAATATCAAATCGAAACCGGAAGAGAAAGAAAGAGCATTGGATACCCAGGGACTGTTCGATTTCGTTAGGCGTGGAGAAGGGATAAAGCATGTTGGTCTTGGAAGCAGCCCTCAAATCATCGAAGAGAGGGAGGTGGTCTTCTTCAGGAGGGGATCCTCCTTTTCGTCTGGTCCCGCTCAGCCTAGAGAGGGGTCGCCCGAGGGCCGGGGATCCCACCCCCATTCCTCTTGCGGAAGAGGAAATCAGATGGAGGCGAGTAATACAAGAAAGTAAAGGAATGAAGTGAAATGGGAATGACAGGGAAGAAGCTGGAGGAAGGTGAAGGGACTTGTGAGCTGGAGAAGAAGAGGGAGCCGCGGATTTAAACTGAACTCTATATTTAGTATCCGCGCGTTTCTGTTGAGCTCGACAATGCAACATGCCTAGATTACTCAATGGCTGAAATTCGACGGCGTGAGGACACTTGAGAGGTCCCAGGTGCGAGAGGCTGGCAGAAAAATTGTTTGTTTTTGCCTTTTTGGTACAAAGGAGTATGGACATGGCCAAATGAAAGGGGGGCCACGCTGGAAGATCTTTTAACTGGGAATGGGATAAGCCCAAAGGCCTAGTTTAATTAAGCCATTCATGTGTACTAGTTTATGGGATGTGTTTAGCAAAATAGTCATATCAATATATTATCAAGTTCAAGCACTTTGCCAATGGCTGACCTGAATACATTCCTTCCACTCTAGTCAAAATATTGGTACCGGCTCAAGTATTTCAATAATTTTTATATTTCTATGATGAATCTAAGGATTTAAAGCAATTGTTGTAAAATTGTACTCCCGTCGGTCACTTTTAATTGAGAATGTCACATAATTGGTTATTTTATTGAGATGAGGAGATCCACAAGAAAAGCCTAGGCATTTTGAACAAGCGAATCACCTTTTATCGTGGAGGCCCATCGATCTGTCGCTACCGGGTGGGTGTATCGCCGTCTCCGGCCGTCCAGCCGGACCATAATTAGGGAACAATATCATCTAATCTTAGTATGCATAATTTGCTAATTCTCTCAATTAAAAGTGACCAGGGGCGGTACTTATTTAACGGTAATGGTTGTAATATTTTATTCCCTAAAGCCTATCTGTTTAGATCCATACATTACCATGTAACATTGAAATTGGACTTAATTTTCTTCTTCCTAACGAATTTTTTACATAAAGATGCAGCTTCGCCTCAAAGAAGTACAGTGCTAATGGCATTTCAATTTCATTATAGGAATTTTCTTTAGAACTACATGAAAATAAATGTAGCAGGAAACATATACTTTTTCACCTGAGATATATGCACGAAATTACTAGCGGTTCTTTCCTTTTGTTGATAATATGCATGAAACTGGCAGTTGAAGAATGACACGATAGTAAAATTCTCTAATCCACCTGAAAAAATAATCAAAATTCAATAGCAAACTATAATGACTTCAAACATACATGGTTTTGTACCATGTATCGTTTGAAGTAAATTACAACTTATACACCTCTGAAGAAAATAAGACGAGTATTCCTAAAGAATCATTTTGGTGAACAACACTAGCACAAATTTCTTTACTCAAACCTCCAGAAAATCGCACTTAATGCATCGTCACCGAGATGATGACGAGCAAGCCAAGGGGTCAACATCTAGTTGACCCAGAACATTGTATACAGACACTATTCTTCGTAGCAGCTCCAGGGTTGGTCAATTAGATATTGGCCAATGCCCCTCATCGATGCTGGACGAGACAATTTGCTAATATTAAGCCTCGGTGTTCATAATTATGCGTCACAGAAGCCAAGAAAACCCATGTACTCGTGATGATTGATCATGTAAATACTCGTCTCAATACCTATCACACCTGGTAAGAATTGAGCAAACAAGGGCGAATTAGTTAGCCTATGATCATTCGTTCAATGTAGAAGCTGTTGGCATTGCGCATGTGATAGACAACAAACGCAAATTCATACCCATGGTAAGGGCGCTAGCGAAAATGACTGCTGAAAGAATGAAGACAATGAGAGAAGCTCGCTTCAAAAACAACACCAACTTCCTCACAAAGAACTGCCCCCAGAAACCAGCCAGTGCTGAGACTGATATGAGATAAATAGCTACAAAGAAGAAAACAGTGCTCAGGGAAATTCATAGTTTGAAGAATTTACTTTCTACCTGGTAGTACTTTGTCACTGTAATTGTAGAATGAAAAAAAAGGCATCTGTAAATGTAAAATGCAAAAAAAAAAGGAATATATAAGGGCGGTGAACCAACCAAAAGGGATTGGGAATCTCTTGAGGAAGTAGAACTCGACGACAGAGAGGGACGAAGAGAACATCATGACAAAGGCGGCAGTCGCGCTAGCAACCTGCACAGATAAGATCACGAGATCGGTGGGCATATATCATCAAACAATAAAAGAAAATATATGGCATTATTGTGATAAAAGGAGCATGATTGGGATCACATCAAATGGTGCCCGGGTCCACGGTTCTGAGATTCTAGACAGGGCAGATCGGCCTGCTCATATGGACAGTGTGTACTGTGTATCGGACACAGAGGGTCGTAATAGGCCATGCATTGTGATGTTTGTATGGCGGCCCACAAGTGAAAGTCACTGAGAAACGTGAACAAGAGGGTGTCTAGTGTATAGGAGTTCATTAAATACCTGAGGGATAACACCAATCTCTAGAAGCAAGGGACCCAGTATGAACCCACCACCAGAGCCAAGCAAACCGCCCACAATTCCCCCTAGTATGCCACACAGAGCGCACAAGAATAAGTGTGAGCTGGTCCAGTCAATGGAGGCTCCACACACTGCTTCCGTGTTGCCACAGTTCTTCCGGCTCTTGCTCTCTTTGAAGAGCTTCACGGCTTCATAGAAAAAGACACTCAATGCCGCCGGAAACTGCAGTATATGGCACATGTACAATAAGAGTAAGTATACAAAGGTATCGAAGCAACAGAGTCAGACCATCCACCTATAATGAGCATTACCTGTAATATATTGAGTAGCCAGTATACAGGACTACAGACAGCTACATTCGTCTGAACACAAAAATATCCCAAAAATGGTTTAGTCGATATATAGAATATCCAAATAAGTGTAGACCTTCAAGGAAGAAGAGTGGGCAAAATTACTAGCCTTGAAGATTTGGAGCAGCAGGAATGCTGCCCACACAAGCATTAGCACCAAAAGCATTTTCCCTCGAAGATTAGATCGCATGATATCCTGTGGGAAAGATAAAAAAAAACCAATAAGCATCTGCAACAGTAACCTTGGTGGGCATGCCCCCAAAAAACAAAAACCTTACTGGTGATACCACGAGATGTATATACACGTACACACTAGAGAGCAGAGACAGAATCTATCTGTCCGCGACAGAAAATTGCACTCACCAATCCGGATTTCTCTTCTTTGGGAAGCAAAACCTCGTACACTGCGTCAATGATCACTAGAGCCAAAAATTGTAGTAGGTCAGAAAGATGAATTGGCAACCAATTTGCACCATGTGAAAGAGTAGAGTTCTTTTTTTTTCAACGAAAGAGTGAGGTTCTTTTTCTTTTTTAATAAAAAAAAGAGTAGGGTCTTTAAGTTTATTTACCTTCACCACCGTTGGAAGATGGTAGGTTTTCCCTCCTCTCAATTGCATTCTGCAACATTCATTTCACATAATTAAGATTTAAGTACTCGTGAATCCTAACTAAAGTAGGTTACTGGTTCACTGAATAATAATACCTTAAGAAAAGTCTCCTGTTTCCACATTTCAATACCCTTGAAGAATGACCTTGAAGATGTTCCTTGATATCAGAAAAAAGTGCTTGAATCAACCATTTCTTTCATTATATTATTAAGTAAAGTATATATTTAACTCTTAACTCTCCCGACTCAAAAAATTATTAGGTACGTGGCGCGTAGGGAGAACAGTGTGCTCATCACCAATGGGTGATCAACACGACTCCCCTGCTTGTCATGATGGCCACAAAGGACCCACAAGACTCCCCTGCATGCGTACCTAATAACTTAAAAAATGATATTTGTACATCAGATTTCTTACACATTTTATTAAGTGGGTGACCCACATTAGTTCACCTATTTATTGTCATACACATCAGCTGTGTAGGAAATCTGATGTAGGGCTATCATTGTCCTAATAACTTCTCTCCCGACTCTACTAGCTCAAAAGTTAACAATCAAGAGGTACATCGGGCAAGTGGCTATTGACTCAACAACGTTATACAACAACGTCATTAAGTCATCCCATATAAGCTCAGCTGTCCCACTCCTCAATTTCCATTGTAGCCATGGAAAATCGTCTCGCCGATAGGTATTGGCACTAAACCGATACATCGATACCAACCCGTATCGTTTTTTCAAAAAATTCCAAATATTGCCGATATATCGGTTTCGAACCGATATATCGGTATTTTTTGAATTAAAAAATTATTTTTTTAGAAAAACAAATTTTTTTTCTTTTTTTGAAAAAAAAAACCTTTCGTGTTTGTTTTCTATCCTAATATGCATATTTTGAAATTTATTCTTTGTTTAAATTAGTATAACTCATTTTAGAAGCTAGATTGTGAAAATATACGGTAAAAACTAGTTTTTAACTACCGATATTTTTTTACACAATATCTCCGATATTTTACCGATATTTTACCGATATCCGATACGACATTCCATGATTGTAGCTGGTAATTGCTACTTAGCATAAAAAAATGATCAGTAAAAAGACAAGTCAATCTACTCAAGCCGCTATTACATTTTCCCAAGAGGCAGCTTCTCCTGAATGCGCACCCATGTGCAAGTTCATGTCACAAGTGAGAACCACAGATATGTCTACATCCAGCGCTGGACCCAGCTAACACTGGCCTAAACGTGCGTGAAAAATAAACTCGAGGAGACGGTACACACGGGCTGTGCGAGAGCAGAGCAAATCCAACAATAGAAGTTCTCTTTTTTAGGGCGGAGGCAAAGCAGAGATTATCAGGGGGCACATGATTGACTTACCTAGGAACAGTATTATGATTAGGACGGTGATGAGCCAGTAGGGGAAGACCACGCTGAGTGAAACCCCTAAGGTGATCCCAAGCATGAGCATGGGCTGGAAGAGCAGAGCCAGATCGTAGTCGATGATAGGAGCTTCCTTGGTTGGATGCGGGACTCTGATGTTATACCAAACAGAAGATATTGAGGCGCCCATTATCAAACCTGTGCCATACAGTCAAGCACAATCATGTCGACAATGACTTGATAAAAGAAACCAAGTTGCATAGTTTTGTATTACCATTCCACCATATATATATATATATATGATGGAAATTATCATGTTAATTAAAACCAAGTTCTGCTTAGAAATTGCAATGAACGCATGAAAGGAAAGAACGGAGGGATGTGGTTTACATTTCGAAAGAGCTGCGGCAGATTTAGTGTCGAAGCCAACGAGGAGATTGAGCATGGGCACGAATATCCCTCCGCCCCCCACGCCACCAACCATTCCAAAGGCCGACCCCAAGAAGCCGATGATCGTTGCAAGAATGATTCTCCAATTGAGCTCGAGTTTCTGTGACCCAACAAAGACGAACAAACCGCTTAATTAAAAGAAGAAAGAAAATAGCACTCTAACAACTGATTAGAAAAGGAGGAGGACGAGGATAGACAAGTACCGGCCAGACTCTGATGCTGTGGTCCAAGGGAGCATGGATTTGGGAGTTAAGGGACGAGTTTGTTTGTTGGACGAGGGACAGGAGAGAGCCTGAGCGAGAGGAAGGGGTATAGATGACGAACAAGACGGGGAGAATGGCTACAGCGAAGCCGGCGAGAAGAGAGACGATAATTTTTTTGGTATTCATGGTTTCTTTCTGACGGCGCCGGAGAAAAGAGAAGGTAGATATTCTGAAGAGGCCGCCTATCGCCCCCGAGATGGCCCCAGCTGTGGCGCGCGTATCAACTGGGCAAATCGGCCTATATATGGATGGGAGGCGAAATCCGTCGTGTACTGGGAGAGAGACTGGCAGCACATGCACCTTCGTTGTTTTTTTAAATTTTTAAATTAGATGATAGCATGGAATACGTGGCAGATGTTGGGCTTTTCCCCTGTCGTGTAAGGTCCTTTGTTGAGTTTTTCTCGACATGTAGATCTTCTACTTATTAATTTTGGACTTAAAAGGATAATTTTTATAGCAAAGAGGGGTTTATTTATATAAAGCTAAATTTTTTTTAAAACTAATTTTTTAAATAGAAAAAATAATTAAAAAATATTACTCATTCCGTTCTAAAATACTGTATATATTTGATAAAATTCTTATTTTTATTGAACCATGAAGCCCCATGATGAAGTCACATGACTTCTTTTCCTTTATATCCCATCCAACTCGTATGCTCCAATTTTGGAAAGAGAAAGTTACGTGATTTGATAAAATGTATATAGTATTTTGGAATAATAAATATTTTTAAATATACATAATATTTTGGAACAATGAATTTTTCTAAATATACATAGTATTTTGGGACAGAGGGAGTATAAATGTAAAGAAGCTTTGGAGTATGAAAAAAGATAAGGAAAAAAAGGCAAGACATTATTCTTGTGATATAGGAGATACATTATTGGTGATTTGTAAAAAAAAAAATTCATCTCTATTATTTGTATATTTTATTTAATAGTTAATTTTTTCCATAACTTGTAAGAGGGTTTTCACCATTAAATGTTGTTGTAATCTCCACTAAGTAGAGTGTACTCAAAGTTGATAGTAGTGGATTTAATCTTTAAATCCCGTGGACGTAGTTATTACATTGACAGTAAACCATATTAAATTTGTATTTTATTTTCCGTGTTCGATGAAATATATTTTTTTAATCTTGCTTTGTGTGTGTCGTAACTTGTACATCTTAAATTAAGAAGGTATAAAAGATTGACTTACATCATTGTGGGTGTAGAGAAATATATATTTAATTATATTTCTTGGCTAACTCAAAAGATGAAAAAGATGTAATTATACCGACAATAGGTACAATATGGAAGATAGGCACCAGCCATACAAGGCAAGACAACTCAATGAACCAGAGAATTCCACCCACCTTTCTTTGTTGTCTATATATTTACCCACTGGAATGACTACCAAATTGGTTGGTCATAGACAGTATACTAGGATATACTCCAATATGTTGCGAGTTGTGATTGTGAGAGGTGGGTAGTTCTTTTATAAAAGATTAACGATAAATCTTTTGATTCATAATTAATTCATTAGAAAAAATTAGAGAGGATACTATGATTTGGATGAGTGAAACTGGGGTATGCCCTAGACTGGCTACGTTCTCGGATTCTTCACTTAGCACGGTATTCTCATCTCCTCTTATAGTTCCATCCATGCCAAGGCTTTGTTCATGTTTTGCGTACTCATTTTGGTGATTTTCTCTGGCCTATAGAATGTCGTATCGGATATCGGTAAAATATTAGTTGACCAAAGAGACGAAATATCGGAGATATTGTATAAAAAAATATCAGTGGTCAAAAACTAGTTTTTACCATATATTTTTACAATCTAACTTCTAAAATGAGTTATACTAATTTAGACAAAATATAGATTTCAAAATATGCATAAAAATGTATATTAGGATGGGAAACAAACAGGAAAAGTTATTTTTTTCCTTTTTTTTTAAATATTTTTTTTAAATAGCGATATCGCCATCGCCGATATATCGGCGAGCCGGATGCTTCGGCCACGCCCTTGTAATATATAGGGTGCGTTTGGAAGCTGACATGTCAGCCTGAAAATAATCAAGGGTGTTTTTTCCTGATTGGTGACAGCTCGTTTGGAAGCTTAAAGTAATTCGGCGTCAGGGTGAAAATTTTCACGCCTAATTTGTGAAAGGTGAAATATGTTTGGGAACTGAAAATAAGTCACACTGATAGGAATATTCGTCAGCATATCGAGTAATTTGATACACTATAGTACTGCATATCGAGTAACTGGTTACACTATAGTACTGCATATCGAGTAATTTGATACACTATAGTACTGCATATCGAGTAACTGGTTACACTATAGTACTGCATATCGAGTAATTTGATACACTATAGTACTGCATATCGAGTAACTGGTTACACTATACTGCATATCGAGTAATTTGATACACTATAGTACTGCATATCGAGTAATTTGAAACACTATAGTACTGCATATCGAGTAACTGGTTACACTATAGTACTGCATATCGAGTAATTTGATACACTATAGTACTGCATATCGAGTAACTGGTTACACTATAGTACTACATATCGAGTAATTTGATACACTATAGTACTGCATATCGAGTAATCGATTACGCGATAACTTTTTTAATGGGCAAACTTCACCGATGCATATCTTACTCATTTCTAATCCGTTTTGGCCCATTTTTTTTTCATTCTTCCTCATTTTTAGTGTTCTTTCTTATAACGATGAAAAAATGTCCAAAACGGACTAAAAATGAGGGAGATATGACGGGGAAGGGGGGTCCCTTGGCTTAACGGTGCGGCAGCGGAGGTGTCGGGGTAAATACCGGGGTGACCGGCTTTGGACGACCCGAGCAGTTGCCCGGGAGGGGTGGGCACAGGTTCCCTCAGCTCAACGGGGCGGCAGCGACGAGGTGGGGGCCTCAATCAGTGGCGGCGGCAACCGGAGGGGAGGGGGGCTCAATGAGCGGCGGGGACGGGGGGCACAACCTCTCTCAGCTCAACGGGGCACCATCGGGGTGGGGGTACTCACCGGGGGGACGAACCTTGTGAGAGAGTTGATTTTTTTTTCGTCGAAGAGGTGCGACGATCGATTCGTCAGCCTGATGCTCACTTTGGTGAGAATCAGCTTTTCAGGGTGAAAGGTGAAAATTTGTCACCTTTCACCTTTCAGGGCCAATTTTCGGCCTTTTAGCAAACAAACACTTTTCAGGGCTGAAAGGCGAAAGAGTGAAAATTTCCACCTATCACCGTCACCGACCATTTTTCACCATTTCAGCTTCCAAACACTTTTCACCCTGAAAGGTGAAAATTTTCACCTTTCAAGGCTGAAATATGTTTTTTTTCACCCTGAAAGGTGCAAACAAACGCACCCATAATATCATAGCCTGTGCTCGACGTCCTTCCACGCTATCTTCAAAAACGTGGTCGAACTTGGGGTAGCTGAAACTTGAAAGGCTGTTAGCGAAGGAATTCACCTGACCCTTTTCACCCACACGTCACCAAATTGTGATTATTAGTGGACAAGCCTTGTAGGTTTTTTTTCAAGCTCGCATTGATATGGATTTGAACCGTCGTGGTAGGGTCATTCCAGTGAACCGTCAGCGACTTGACAGTTGACGACTCGACTTGGTACTAGACAAGCAATAGTGAATGCTGATAATGTTAGACGGTGAACTCGTGACGAGTATTTGATTAGGTGTACAGGACCACTCTTTAGCTCAGTTACAAGGCAAGATGCTCGATGCGTGCAAGTGGGCCAAACATTTACAGTTGTAGTTGCCTCAGCCTCTAGTCAGCATGGGCAAGAAGATCCAAAGTGTTGGGAGTGCATGGTGTGTCACCAGCTCAACTAATTAGCCGATAATCCCAAGTCATATGTGCAGCTTAACTACCCACGTGGTCCTCGTTTTTGTTCGGTGAAACAGATGTCACGGACAGATGCCAGATTTTTTTGCAAGTGCTTAATGCTCCTTCCTTCCGATATTAGCTCCATATAACCAAAAAAAAAGAAAAACGTTTTCAACGTATTAATAGCTCCACTCAGAATGTACCATTCGATAAAACTCACTATTTTATCGATTGGAGCTATTATTACAGATCGATTATGAAGCCAATACATTAATATTAGGAGGGGGATTCGATCTGTTAAATAAAAATATATGGATAAATCTTCAACAAAATTTAATATATCCTTCCAGATTCTGGAAGATATTTAAGTTTGATGGACACATTTATACATTTAACAAAACCCTATTTATATGGACAATGATGCGTACAGTTGAGTGTAAACATGCTGTAGCTTAGAACACACACTTTACAGGTATTCCAAATTAATGTTTAGTATTCAGGATATATTTTAATGGCACTATTTGTTACATCTTGCAATCTTGATCAGAATATTATATATTATGTGGTAAATAAATCCGATTGTTCAATTGCGGCCCAACATAAACAGTACTTGATTGCTCACATAATCATAAATATTAAAAAATTGTTGACCATGTTTACATGAGAAGTTTTCCTTTGTTTGTCTTGTTATGTCTTCCTTTACTAGATCTACTTTACGTTTTCAAATTTCGTTAGTTATAATATGTAGCACATTAAAATGGCTCTTGATAGCTATTGATGACTAGGGATATTTTTATGCTTTTGCTATTTATTTAATCAGAACAAGAAGTGACAAAAGGCGGAAGACAATTTTTTTCACTTTCAGAAGGCAAGTTTTTAGTATTTATAAAATGTCAGAGTCATACTAAGATGAGTACATGCAATTGCAGCAGTAAGAATTATGAAAGGGAAATTCATTGATTTTAGATATGATACGTTTTCTCCATTTATGTTGTCGATCTTCGGTTGTAAATGCTTGGTGAGTTGAAAAATTGAAGATAAACAATGTAAATGTGTACAGATACTACATATAACATTCTGATTGCTCATAGTGAAAAATAAAAAAGACATTCTGATTGGCAATTCATGCCGAGAAGGTGCAGCCCAAACAATTTGGATTGTCATGATGATAAAGTCGACGATGATTTTGACAATGGAACCCGAATTCAAATTTTCTTACACTCCCTCCTTTCCATGTTAACAACACTATTTGGTTTTCAAAATGCAAGCTGTTCAAGTTGAAAAACTAAATAGGACTATTGATATGGGACAGAGAGTAATACGATAGAAATAAATTTCATGCCAATAATAATGACAGATAATATTATTTCAACCATAACTTATCCATATCGGTAGCCATTGATTGATGCCAACAACAATGGCACACACCATCCTAACTTGTCTGATTTTAGGATAAATTGCACATAACCCCATGAATTATAGCTAAAATGCACTTAACTCCATGTATTATTTAAACCCCCACATAATCCCTATACCATAACCTTTTCTAACGGAACAATGATGATGTCATCAAGTTTAAAATTTTATCAGACAACTTTACCCTTATATTATTTCGAGCACACATCCCCTGTGAATTATTTATAAGCGGCAGTTAACCCCTATGCATTATAAATAAATTACACCTAACCCTTATGTATTATTAATAAATTATACTTAACCCCTATGATGTATTATTTATAAATTACACTTAATCCCTATTTAACAAATCAAAAGATAAGCTCGTGTGAATTAGATTTGTGAATGCGCTAGGAGAATGGGCAGTAAGGTATAAGATGGAAAAGGCTGGAACTTTTTAGGGTAGCAAGGAGGAGGAAATGAAATAATTTTTTTATTAAAAAGGTAAGGATAAGTAAAAAGGGTAATCCCGGTATTCAACTTTTAGGCTAACAATGTTAAATTCCACCATTAAGGCATGAGGGTTATGCGGGGGTTTTAATAGCAAATGAGAATTAAGTGTTTTTTTGTCATAATTCATCGGGGTTATGTTCAATTTACCGTTTATTTTAATGTGATACATTGTAAAAAGAACCGGACGCTGATGAACATGATGACAAGTGCATGACTAAAACCCTGTACCTACTTAGATTGTTACGTTGCAATTCCTTCAAAAGTTTGCTGTATAACTTGGAATTACAAGCCAGTTATTTGAGACAGAACTGAAAGCCATAACAGAACAGTTTGAGTAACTTGCTCCTTGATGTATGTCGTTAAATCATCGTGAAAGGTTCTTACAGCGGAACGTAACTGCACACTAAAATTAATTTATGGTTTACCATTACTTGAAGCAAGCATGACTGATCAAGACTCCTTGAAAATGCTTTTGGTACTACATGCTAAAATGTTACATCGACAAGAAAAAATGAAGTCAGAAGACCACAAGAGAAATGTAATTTTACATTCGAATTACAATGGCTACCAAAGTACCAATCACAGAAGAATCTGAATCTTAGCAGCAAGAGAAAAAAAATGTATTTGAACAGTTTGCGCGCAATAAATATTCCTTTCTCCGGTAACTACTGGTGGATGAAAGGGAATCATCTGAACAATCAGGTAACAGATGTTCAAATAACGAAAAAAAGGTACAGTATACATCCGTGACGCACCTGCCATTTTTTTATGAATATTACCAGCCTGACATCACCTTACCTTTTTCTTCGGAGGAGCAAAAGCCCCGCTTTTATACAATGATTACAAGAGCGATGCTTTTGATTGGCAATTGGTACTTGACTCTTGAAGAATACTACTATAAGCTACTCCAATGTGTAATGTAAGAGCTTTTTATTTCAGAACACTACTCCAATGTGTAAGTTTTGCTTTAGAACTTCTACAAGGATGGAAATACAGAGTCTGACTTGCCAAGTGAATGAATGGTATAGTACGAACTGAAGAAACACCTGAAACTAGGCTCCATAGTTTAAGTAGATTGATGAAAAATATACATTGAAATTTGCCCATTAATAGCAGTTAATATAGCGACATATATAAATATTTCAAGTAAAGGAGGCTTCCAATGAAGGCTTACCACCTTTGTTGTGTTTTTCAAGCCGACCTACTTAATCTTACCACCCTCCAAACTGTGGACCAAAGAATTTTTTGTCCTATATTTTTTAGCAGATTTCAAAGTGCGCACTTGTAATTTGCACCAATTGGTGTTGCACCCTCAACTGATTGAAACAACTAAAAGAGAAAAGGAAACGAAGACTTGTTCTCAAGGAGAGTTCAATAAAAAAGATTAAGAACCTAAATAGACTGGCAAGCACAAAGGTAGAATAATAATCAGATTAGTAATATGTTCACCATAAAGAAGCAAGCAGGCTGTACTTATATTTTGAAGAAAAAAACAGACGGTTTTTATAGGAAATAGACAACAGCACATCTTTAAATTTGGAGTCTCTGACACGTGATGACTATATTATCGGAGATTGAATGACAGTATTTCATAACCTTGCTACTTAAATATCTACATGGGAAAAGAAGGACAGAAATTAATGTTTGTAGCAAAAGAGAAAAAAGTGAAAGAAATGAACCAAAAGCATTAGTTTATAAAAGTGAAAAACTTGTTCCCTAATAGGATTGAGATATAATGAGGATGAACATTGCTTCTAAGGCTCTTCTTCATAATGCTGTAACTAAAAATGAGACGTTAAAATCAACATAATTTCCCTTTCATGAAGTGAACTAATAAAATTATTCAAAATAAAAAGTGAACTGATTGAACAATCCAATTACTTCTGAACAACTTAACAATCGGGAGATCCAAGATCAAATTTCCTTGTGTGTATACTTAAACCTTCTGTGGGTGAACGAGAAAACAGAACTTCTTCAAATTTACAGAAGTTCAGTGAGGAGGGAAGTATCCAAAAAGAAGAGTAGTCATTAACATGCTTGTCAGGGGAACTATTATATTATCGTCCAGGAAGTCTGTAATTGGAAGGGATTCCGCCAATGTTGCAGCCAAGGAAACGATTACCATCGTTTTTGCAGTCCCACTCCACTCCAGCTCCAAATAGCCCAATGCCGAAAAGTAATAAAGCATCCTATACATGTTTAATCCTTTAGTCAAGTTCCCTACTTATGCAAGAAGAATACTAAGAATCTGTCAAATTGCAGACAATTAGGAACTCTGTTGGAGACTTACAACATAGAAAAGAAGTAGCCAAAAACAAACATGCTGATGCTTCCAACCCAGCTTTTTTTCTCGTTATATGGGAGTTTTGTCCTCCCAAATCTTCTCCCCATTATATCGGCGAAACCTATAAAAAGCACATTGCAATTAGAAAATACTATCACTTTAATGCACTAAGAGGTATTCAGATTGATCTCAGCCAAAACATACCATCTCCTGCACTCATCATTGAAAGGGAAGTCACCCCGACTGGCGAGTGTCGCCAAAAGACCACCGCACATAACATTAGCACCACAACATAATACAGGGGACCCTTGAGCAGTTCCCTGCATAGTCACAATGTTTCGATTTCAGTTCATTTCGGTGAGGAGCTGTTTCGGTGACCTTTCGCTGCGTTTCGGAAAATTTTCGGAAAGTTTAGTGTAGAAAGAGGAAGAAGCAGAAAGAGGAGGCGGCGGAGGAAAGAAGCGGAAGGAGACAGACAAATAGCATGCCTCACACGAAAAAAAACTTAGACTTTTCTGATTAAATTATAAATAACTTAAAAATTAACTACCTGAATTATAATAAATGCGAAAATCTGCTGCTTATATTGTAAAATACCTAAAACTGGCCTGCTTAAATTGTAAATTTTGATAAATTTTGCAAAATTTCGAAATTCCAAAAATTTCATGAAACGATAAATATTTGTAAATACAGAGCCATGGACAACCATCTCGCCAAAATTTCGTTAATTTCAGGAAAGTTTCGCGAAACTTGTGACTGGTTCCCTGAAGAATCCAACATAAAATTTGGCAAATATAACTACAACAAAAATCTTCGTCCCATGAAAAAAGAAGGATAGATCAGAAATTGAGTGATATTATTACTCTGGTTTTCCCTCTCGAGTGACCGATTTTATGAGACCCTCATCAGTGGCCAATGAGAGGCCGTAAATTAGCAGCCGCACGCAGTTGAACAGAGGAACCAGGGCTGCAAAGAACCGAGCCTCGAAGCAATTGCTGCATTTTTTTACAATAAGTTTGTTCATTGCTAGCAAGTAATCAGTTGCTAGTAATGTTGTAGATATAATTTGCATTATTGCTAAAACTAGAAAGGAACAATCAGATAAAGAGAAGGGTACCTGAAAATGGGCCAAGAGGAAAGGAAGAGGAGGCCTGAAAGCACATGGACCAGCTTTCTGCTCAGCTTCTGTCTAAGCGGGAGAGAGAGGAATGAGAAATGTGGATGAGTTGGTGGGTGGTGAAGGAACGAAAACACTGGGTAAGAACTAAGAACTAGAGGCGCAGAGGAGGAGGTCGAACCTGTTCGATAAAGCCACGCTTGGTGAGGATATCGAAGGAGCGGACAAGGGAGAAAGCGCTGACGGTGACAACCGCGGTGGCGCCCACGTCGTGCAAGTACGCAGCGGGGAGATGAAGGGCCAAAGAAGGGCGTGGGCGTCTGAGGACGGGAAGCTCAGTCCGCCGCAATGACGGGTTGGGCCAGAAATGAGGAGGAGGAGGAGGAGATGACAAGCCAAGACGGTAGTTTCCTATCTGAAGACCTATCATTCTTCCTCGGTTCCTCTGATTGTGCTTTGCAAAAGTTATTCGAACGGTTGATGATTAGGCTCCTGCAGCCGCAGGTACTGTGTAGAGGGCACTCGTCTTAGGTAATAGTCAATGCGGGAGAATATATCATCGTCCACTGTTCTGTTTGCCATTTCTTCTTAAGTAACGTCATCTGTCCACCTCTGCTGTGAGTGGATCTTGTTCCACTTATATTTGGGAACTTGCACATGCGTTGCACTTTGGGCCTGGATTGTGGACTATAGCTGGACCCTAACACC
This sequence comes from Houttuynia cordata, assembly GCA_039654745.1. NCBI lineage: Eukaryota > Viridiplantae > Streptophyta > Magnoliopsida > Piperales > Saururaceae > Houttuynia > Houttuynia cordata. Next base: position 914,267 of record CM077513.1, on the reverse strand, counting down.
TTTGCCCAATTCGATACTGGGCTTGTCCATTCTATATGTCCATTTTGCGCGGAGGAACACGAAAGGTTGGCCGGGATGTCACCGGGGCGGGTTTGGGTCGGTTCTCGGCAAACCTGGCCCCGGAACCATTATAATTCTTCAAACCCGGAACCACTCCAGACCCACCACAGGTCCAATTTTTTTAACCCAGAACCGCCCTGGTACCAAACCCGGAACCGCCCCGCCCCGCCCCGATACTAAATCAAAATTATTCTATCTATTTTTATTCTTTTTCAAATTCGCATATTAAATTTTAATTATTTTTCACCCTTTCAATACAAATGAAAAAAAACGAAAAGAAGATTTTTAATATGTTGCCAACTTCAACAGCACGGTGTTTTAATATACCATCAAAATCAAATTAGCCTCAAGTAAAAAATAATCAATAAATATAAAAAAATTTAAAATTGCTCAATGTAAAACATGAAGAGAGCCCTAACTTGAGTTGGGTACCTATATATGAGTTTACATGAGATCGTTCTCATATAAGGAGCATGAGGCCAATCTTTATAGCCGTTAGATTCCGATCGGAGGGTGGATATCAAATCAGTGGGTAGTCAAGTGTGTCACATCAAGGAGTGGGTGAGATCATTATGGATATTTATAGCCGTCTGATCAAGATCCAACGGCTACGATTCAAAGTGGCCTCATATAAGCAATATGAGAGCGATCTCATTTAAACTTTTCCCTATATATATTATATATATATATATATATATATATCGGGTCGGGTCGAATTTTAATATAATACTTAAACCCACCTCGACTCGGTACATCGATTCCTTTTTCAAACCCAGAACTGGAACTGATACGGTGTAAGGCTTCCCAGAACCGGCCCAATAAGGCCGGGTCGAATCGGATAAAAACCCGGCCCCGGTGGCATCCCTATTGGCCAGTCGCCAAAAAAAAACCAAAGCATGCACATGACATGTGGTGCTTTGGTTTGGCCGAGCCGCTGAGATGCATTTGAAACTTGTAGGCCGGTCGGGCCTCCGCCGCCATCCCAGCCACGTACCTGCGGGATCCTTTACATTCCACCACGTCTCCTGCTACAATGCACGCGTCGAATGGGTGGATTAATAGATTTAACGTTTGTAGAATTTATAAGCTCATTGTCTTCCCTGGCTTTTGACTAGGCTGGACTAAAAGATTGGGAGCTGCGACGATATAGATATACTCGTGCTATACCTTGTAGAGAAATAGAGAAACAGAGAAGAGAGAGAACTTGGGTTGGTAAGAGTCATGGAGTCGAGAGAAGCGAAGGAGGAGAGGGCTGAAGCAGCGGCCAGGAGGGCGGTGGAGGAGCTGCAGGAGAGTAGGGCACAGCGGGAGAGGGAACGAGCTGCCGAGGAGGAAGCCACCAGGGGGGAAAACCCGCAGGAACAGGAGCAGCGGCCGGGAGTACTGGGCTCCATCGTGAAGGTTGTGCAGGAGACCTTGGGGCACGCAAAAGAGGCAACCGTCGGGAAGGCCCAGGAAGCCACCGAGAAGACTCGAGAAACCGCCGAGTCGGTCGCTGAGAAGGCGCGGGAGATGAAAGATTCTGCCGCTGAGAAGAGTAGTAATGCGGCTGGAACGGTGGTCGACAAGACAAGGGAGTATAAGGATTATGCGTCTGACAAGGCCAAGGAGGCGAAGGAGACGGCGACGGAGAAGTCCAGGGAAGCAAAAGAAAAGGCGGCAGAGAAGGTGGGAGAGTACAAGGACTCTGCGGCCGAGAAGTCGAGGGAGTATAAAGAGTCTGCGGAGGAGGAGGCCAGACAAGCGACCGAGAAGGCCAGGGAAGCGAAAGAAAAGGCTGCAGAGAAGGCGAGACAGGGGAAGGAGACGACTGAACAGAAGGTAGAAGAATATAAAGATACGGCAGCTGAGAAGGCAAGAGAGGTTAAGGATACGGCGGCGGAGAAGGCGAGACGAGGTAAGGAGGTGACTGAGGAGAAGGCGAGGGAGGCGGCAGAGTACAAGGATTCAGCTAAGGAGTCATCCAAAGAAGGGAAGGATACTGTGGTGGGGAAGATTAGCGAGGTCAAAGACACTGCGGCGGAGGCAGCAAGGAAAGCCATGGAGTACTTGGGGGTCAAGAAGGAAGAGACCAAAGAGAAAGCAAGAGAGACTGGGGACATTGCTAAGGTATAACTTTTAACTTCGTTCGTCATAGATTTGGCCTTGTTTTGTAACAAAAAAACAATTTGCAGGACAAGTTCCGCGACACCGAGGAAGAGGCTCGACGGAAGGTAGCAGAATTGAAACTGCGAGATGAAGACTACGATGATCCAATTAGAGCGAGGGAAGAGGCAGACAAGGAAGTGGCAGCTGAAAGGTAATGCATGTTCATTAATATGCTAGTATTCTTGCCATTTGATAGGGTGTACTCCATGTACTAGTTAATTACTGCGTGAATTCAACTTGCAGGGGTACGGCAGCGAAGAGCAATATCTTGAGTTCTCTTGGTGGTGTTACTGAGGCGATTAAGGAAAAGTTTACGCTTCCAAAGGACAAAGTAGAGGAAGAGCGGGAGCGCGAGAGAGAGATCGGCCGAGTGAAGAGTAAAATGAAGGTGGTGATCGATAAAGAGACGCCGGATGACAAGGTGGCGGAGACTGTGAAAGAAGCCGACCAGATGAGTGGCCAGACTTTTAACGACGTCGGCAAGCTGGGAGATGAAGGCGCTGAGGTATTCATGGAGGAAGGTACTGGGCATCATTGATCCTCACGGGAGGATGTGAAGCTGGCCTGCCTCTCGTGTGTGGATGTTTTGTCGATGGACTTATTTTCTCTCTTTTGTACGTCTTCCTGGTAGTTTCGAAGTAATCTTTGTAGCTATGTAGTTGACAGGTACGGTTCTTGGTGCCTAAGTACTGAACTCTGAAGCTCGTACCTTTAGTTTTGTATATACAGTTCGGACTTCATAAGTAAGAATTACGGGATCAGGTATATCCGCCTTTCAAAGACATTCTTGGGTGTTGCCAATGAGGTGCATCTAGTCTGATCGACGATAGGTTCCATGGCATACATTTGTTGGTTAGTACATCTTCAACTTAGGTCGCATTATAAATCGACGACTAGACCTAGTTCTCAAGTTTCTTCACCATGAATAAAACGCTTGGTGAGAGCAACTTTTTGGCATTCTACTGGTTCGGGAACTGTCTATATCTTCTTGCCTGTAGATATTGCTCTTACATCCTGGAAAACTACTTGTGGCGGCCACTTCTCACCGTAGGGCGTGATGGCATTTCTTGGCCAGGGCACTGACTGAGAAGACCCACCAAAAACCAGGTGGGGTGCCTATGAAAGGTTCTCTGAGACATAATCGAGGTGTCTGGTTAACAGGGGAAGGAATCGAAAATTGAACGGGCAGTAGCTAGCTTCGTTCAATTGTAATAACCCCAGTGTGCACCATTTGCGATCAAACTACAACCGACCACTTGGCTCAATTTACTTCCACACAGTTCTTCAAAACTAACATTATCAGCATTCTCTCTAAAAGAAAAAATAGGCAACGGGCAAAATCAGCAATCTGCTGTTGCACATGATAAATCAAAACAATTTACGACTGGTACATACAGGATAATGTTTACATTCCAATTGCAGCAATACTTTTCCAGAACAATACAAAAACCACTCCGCAGGTCCAATATGCAGGGCTAACTTCTCTCCCGGATTAGATCAACCAAATCACTTCAAATCGTATTAGCTCTTCGGTTTTCGGACATTTTCAATCAACCGAAATTGGATTCTTTGCCTCTTCAAACTTCAATGGCTGCACGAATTTGCTATAGCGTACTCTTTCAATTCACGTGATCGTATGGGTCAGATCTAGAACCTAGAATTTGTGGGTATTCTAACTGGTGCAACACCAGACATGGCAAGAGAACGTTTTCGTCTGAAGTATAAGACAGGACCGCAAATTGCTAATAAGACTAACATAATTCCCTGCAAGATCATACAACAAATAGAAATTAGTGGAATACAAAGTCATTAACCTAAATGAATCATATGCCATAGACCAGAAAAAGTACACAGATGGCATGCTCTATACAAGAACAAGAGCATACAACCAGGAAGGAAACGACATTATCTTCCTATAATATGATACCATTCCATGGATGAGACAGTTCATTAGCTCGTTGTATCTTTCTTTTTTTCGTGATAGCTATAATTAGCCCATTTGTATCTCGCCCGAGTCCACTGGAGTTAGCATTGCATGCTGCCCAGAGTCTATTCCTACTCCAGTTCCTAGTAATTAATTAGTCTCCTGGCCGTGTTCAATCCCATGGTCCAAATAAGAAAATTAGTCATAAGATCTTCAACCTTAATATCTTCTTAACCCCTCCATCTTGCACTAAAGTTCAATCTTTTCTAGCAAAACCTTTAACTATTTAAAAGTATCTCATCCTTAAATCAAGCTCAGACTGGAATATTTACTTCCATCAAATGCAGCTTTACACTTCTCTTCAGCTTCCTAATTCTCTCTTTCTTTTGTCCTCAGTTCTTTTATTCACTCTCAATTTTCAGTATCTTATACTGTAGCTCGTATGCTTGTAACAGTTTGGTAATTTTGACTGGTTTCAAAAGCCATCAAAGGCGACTTCTCTAGTTGTACAATTATTTAACTGCAATACGACTTCAATGAAAACCTGGATTTGATCTTTGGGCCTCTTCCATCTAATCGCTTTGGTCAATTTGATCTTTGGGCCTCTTCCATCTAGGAGATGTTTTATAAACGTAATACTATGTGTCAGAATCATGCTATGCATTAGAGTTGACAGAGCTAAAACTTGAACTCCAAAACGCCACCTCGAAGAAAAATATTAGTTGCACCAACTCACAAAGGAAGGCAAACCTATGAAGCAGTATAAAATATATTGTCCTGTGAATCGTTCAAGTGATTAAGATAATTTCAAGTACCTCAAAACCAAGAACTGTCAAACTTTCTTCATTGATTGTTGGTACACAGCTCCTGTAAGTAATGTAGTTTCGTTTGTCACCCACAGCTGTGGTCGACTCATCTACAAGTCTTCTCCATTTACGCTGCCTTATTGTGGACACCATATCCTGCAATCTCTTACCACCTTCCAAAATTGCTCTTTTCTGTTGTTTGTCACCATTGGTGGAACCATCGCCAGTTTTTAAACATTTTAAAGGTATTCGATAGCCAGTTTCACTGCATCTATACTTCTCATCATTCTACAGGCAAAACAGTTGCTTAAACAGCATACAAAAAATTACTATAAATAGAACACAACAATTAGAGGCTTAAACGGCATACTTAGAAATTGCTATAGCCAAAGTAAACTAATTACCACGGCTGGTTTAAAATACTTTATCCTATTACTAAAGCGATAGGATTAATGAAAATGCTGATCATGAATTAAAGCTACAAGGCTACACTTTATGTTCTAACTACCGACAGATACGTCGTAACTAAATTAGGAAAAGTTCACTTGGATTGAGAACAGACGATGCAGAACAAAGTTATAACTAACTATTCACCTTCTTAAATCTTCAATACCTCAAGCAAGTACCGTTGCATTATTACCATTACGGGCCACTCAAAAGTAGCAACATTTAAGCATCAGTCTTCCTTCCCTCAGTAAGTAGAACTTTAAGTTTCCTAAGTGTGTAGAACCAGTGCTCTACAATGGGTTTAGGGTATCTAGAGAGGGAATTTTAGGATGCATATAACTAAACCAATGAGTAACTCATTAGTTTCTCAATGCTTGACATTAGAGAGATCGCACCACTACATTATATAGAGGCTTTTAAGCCTTCTTCAATGTAACTAAAGTCCTAACTAGGACAATAATATAACACTCGGAATCTGCCTTTGCCAGATAAGTAAGGTGGTTTTAAGTTTGAACATGGAAATCATGCTTAAGAAAGAAAAAACAAAACTGTGATTACAGTTTAACTAAACTTCGATAGATGATATCACTACAGCATATATAGGCTAAAGCCTTCATCAGATATACCGCTGTCCTAACTGCGAAATTACATAAAACTAGAACCTACCTCTGATAAAACAGACTTTAACTAACTTTAAATAAACTAGGAAACCTTAACTCCAACTAAATGATGGAAGGAAGACCTATGTTCAGTGGGGCCCGTTCTATGAGACCCGCATGGATGAAACACATTTTCGCTTCATTCCATTTTGGGCCCAGATGAATCTTCCATGTAAAAGCAAGCTGGTTTCGTTTGTTACCAGCTTTGTGATGGAAGATTATATCAATGTTTTATGTGCATCCATCATCTCATGAAGCCAATCTACTTTATTGGAAAGGTGTATAATGATGATGATGTTGAACCTTCATCTCATTGTTACATCATTAGATAGAATCCATGTCGTAAACCCAACATATTGGGGATCAATGAAAGATAACGCAGTGTGTTAGTCTAGTCAGGTTAGTTCAGCAAAACCTGGTATGCATCCTAAAGAACTTCTATCGCTCCCTATCTGAGGATATTGTAACAGAATATAATCAGTAGACTTCTTAAATGGCAAAAAAAACAAAGATGGTAATAGGCAGCATTTAGATCCTTCTAAAATGTTACGAGACTGATCAATTACTATGATGTCAAAAACAACAAATAGATTTTGTGACACAAAATATGATTCTTTAACTCTTTCAAAAGTCTTACAATCAAACCAATTAAACTAAGTGTAAGAGAATTCATAAAAAAAAAAATCAGCTTTATAATAACGCTACTTATCTCTGACTCAATCCTTCATAAAATTCAGGGTTAAGTTATCAAACTGAAGTTTCTATCTAACTTCAGTAAATGCACAGAATTAAAAGCTTACATATCGTTGAAAACATCTATCCTATCCACACGATGCTATTTATAACTTGCCGATAGATAAACAGAAAGGCATCTTCGTCGATATAGCTAACAGATATGGATATCATAAACTACCAGTTGCTAATTAAAAAGGTGCTAATTTGAGAGAGAAGCAGTATCGACCTTCTCAGAATAATGGCAGGCGACGCAAGGTCCTGCCGGAGAGCAGTCAAAGGTTGCATTCCCATGTTTCTCCTTGAACCCCAGGAGGGATCGGCCAGTCCTGCAGCGATCAACTGGTGTAAATTTTAACAAATTCTTGTGAATTAGAAGGAATCTTCGAAATGGTCCACGCACTTTCTCGTACCTGTGGATTGGGGCATCGGCGTGGGCGAAGAAGAAGAGGGAGGAGAGCAGCAGGAGTGCTGCGAGCAACGGAATCGTGGGAAGGAGCGGCGCCAGATCTCCCATTCTCCCGGCACGGCGGAGGAGGAGCCTCGCCCAAGTTGGTGGGGATCAATCCTAAGAGAACCGCCTGAAGCGTTTGAGGTTAGAGATCGAGCCCAAAAGATGGAAGGGCCCAATGGCCGGCGATGCAAAGTAGATAAAGGCCCATTTGGATTTTTCTAAGGCCCATGAGGGGTGGGATTTGGTAAGTGGACCAGGCTGATGGTAGGATCGTCCCCAGTCCAGCAGGTGCTATGGACTATGCTCCGCCACTCGCCGGACTACCGGCCTCTGCACTCTACCACCAATGTCAAGCCGCGGCCTCCGGCAAAGAGTGTAGCCAAGAGTACTTTTTGTACTACGTCTATCAGTTTAACAACCATATCATGTTGGACTCAAGCTATTATGTTTACTTCTATAAATAATATTCGCTCTGTCCCATATTAATAGCTACATTGGGGGAATTGTCATATATTTTTATTAGATCGTGGAACCCATGTCTAAGTGAAGGGCTTTTTACGTCTGACCTGGCGCCCAACACCGGTTTCTCATATTACCCGGAATCCTTTTCTTCCTTCCATATGACCCGGAAAGTACCCAAAATGCCCTTAGGTTTAGGTATAAGGCACCCACACTTTGGTTTTTCATATTACCCGGAAAGGGAGCGACTACCCGGAGAAGCTGCCGTTAGTCGGAGAAGAAAGCGTTCCGTCCGGCCGCTCCGCCCATATCATCGCCGGCGCCGTCGAACTCCGAAAAGGTCATCTTCGCGGCAACAAGCGGGAAAACGAGCGGGAAAGATCGGGTATTGGAAAACAACTTCAACGGAGGCAAGGTACATCGAAAAACTGGTAGGTGAAGTTAAAATACGACGATTTCTATCATGAAAGTTGGTTCCAGAGAAGAAAGTTCAAAACTTAGCAAATTTTCAACTATTGTTACAGTCGTGTCGTCGACAACACGACTGTAACAATAGTCGTGTTTGATGAAACACGACTCATAGACGTTGCACTCATATACGGTTTTCAAAATATCGTGTCTCACGGATTTTTAACTTATTTCGGTTTTTTAATTTCAGGTACGGATGGAGAAGATAGTTCTTTGTTTACACTACGATGGAGTTTTGACGAATTCTGCTAAGTACGTGGGCGGGAAACGGAAGCTCCTGCCTATAGATACACGAGTAAAGTACCTGGAACTATTGCAGCTAGTGGAAGAAAGATTACCGCTTAAGTCTACACCTGGTACATTAACTTTGCCATATCATGTTGAATCTGAAGAATACACATTTCTCCTTGAAGACGATAAAGACGTGGAGTCAATATTTATACTTCACAAGAGCAAGCAAGGCACAAATGGACTACTCCGCCTGTACGTGGAGTGGACTTCTACGGGCAATAACATGGAGACATCGACTCTCAATAAGGAAATAAATGCCAATGCGAATAACAGCCCGGCCGAGAGGCTACCAGAGGCAGAAGTGATGCCGGGCAGTAACACACCGCCGGAGAGGCTACCAGAGGCAGAAGTGATGCCGGGCAGTAACACACTGCCGGAGAGGCCGTCCAGCCCGGGCAATAAGACACCCGCATCAGCAGTCGAAGGAGGAAGAGATGGAGACTATGCGAGGTGAGACTTCTAAGGCGCGGATACAGGCAACTCGTGTGCTATTATAGTCAACTATAATAGTACACGACTAAAAATTTTATCGTGCCGTATTGAACACGACTATATACCTAGTCGTGTTAAATCGTAGATGACTATAAATCAATTCGTGTTGCATAAAACAATACCTCATAGTACGTGCTATCGTTTTGTCAAGTCCATTCATACATGTTTTTTCCCGCAGTTTCGGAGATGGAGAAGGTGAAGATGAAGAAGAAGATGAAGATGAAGATTCCAGTCCAGATGAAGAAGAATTGTTGGATGAAGATGAATTACCGTGGTCTGCAGATGAGTGGGATAAGCCTCTTACAGTACCACATTTCAGCCAGCCATATCACACGGGAACATCAACTTCTAGAGGTCCCACGGCAGGAGACACATGTAAAGGGAAATCTGTCGCGTCGGAGGACGATGACTATCTCAATATTGAGGGTGATGGTGGTTGGGATTGGGGTACCTATTCTGCACAGGCCGGTCCTTCAAAACATTGTGAAGAGGAGACGATGTTGACCGGAAGTTTGCAAGCAGAAGACTACGAGGCACAACTTAACTTAGGGGCTAGATTCGAAAGCGTCAAGCAGTTCAAGATGGTTCTAACTGATCTGGCAATCAAGAGGAAGTTCATGTTCAAAGTAGCGGATGAGAGCAAGGACACATTCGCTGCAAGTTGTAAGGTTTCGGGGTGCAAGTGGTACATACGAGCGTCGAACAGACTTGATGGAGTCAGCGTAACAAGGAGGGAAGAACGGCATACATGTGACACTTCTCTAAGTTCGAAAGATCATCCATTGGCTTCTCACCTCTGGATTGCGAGGAAGTGTCATGGCCTCCATAAGGATTCAAACTCCATAAAAATCTCAAATATCCAACAATATATTGAGAAGCATTGGGGCGTCACAGTCAACTATAAAAGGGCATGGAGGGCGAAAGAGGAATTGATCCGATTGATCGATGGCAACCCTGAAGACGCTTATCGTATTTTACCACATTACGGAAGGGAATTAGAGCGGTCTAACGCAGGTACACATGTGGTCATAGAAAGATCAACTAATATACCTGATATCCCAATTGAGTTAGCCGGCTACGACTTCAGACGTGTGTTTTGGATGTTCGGCCCGGTTGCAAGAGCATTCCGAAGAACACTGAGACCGTTGCTCACGCTTGATGGAACATTCCTAAAAGGAAAGTACCCTGGAGTATTATTGGTTGCTACAGCAATCGACGGCAATCAACAATTAATGTGTCTTGCATATGCAATTGTGGATAAAGAGAATATCAAAACGTGGTAAGTTTAGAACCAGGAAAGACGACTATTCTAATAGTCGTGTTTTGCACGACACGACTGGGCACACATTCGTGTCGTCGAAAACACGACTACTCATACAGTCGTCTTTTGCTTATAGACGACCTTGTAACAACATGAAGCATTCTATGTTTAATATGCTTGTCTCTCACTTGTACAGGGACGTGGTTCCTCACCTTACTTAAATGTTTTCTCTTTACGGACCCCCCGGCATCCCTGGACACTATTGTCTCTGATAGACAGAAGGGCCTTCTGAGAGCGGTCGCCGATGTCTTTCCCGAGGCTCACCATGGGTTTTGCCTACGGCATATGGCCGCAAATATGCTTAATACTTGGAAGGATAAGTACCTGAAGGAACTTCTATTCCGAGCTGCAAAATGCTTCAGGAGACCAGAATTCGACGCTACGATGGAGAAGATGAAGGAACACAATGAGGCGGCCTGGAAATATGTTGACAATATTCCGAAAACACATTGGGCGAACGTAGAATATCCGGGTAAAAGGTACGGCACTCTCACGTCGAACGCGTCAGAAAGTGTAAATAATATGCTTATAAAGGCAAGGTTTTGGCCAATAACTCGGTTGATCGAGCAAACGCGGGCGACCACAAGCGTCCATTTTCAGAGACGCCGAATAGAAGCAGGCGGTCTACCGACTCCGTTAACAAAATATGCACAGAATCATATCAATCAGATGAGGAATCATAGTGCTGGAACAGTTCGAGTTCAACCCCTATCATTACGGCAGTTTGAAGTGACATCTTTATACCATGTGGTAAGCATAAATTTGTTTTCTGTAAGAGACGACTATAACAAAGTCGTGTCGTCGAAGACACGACTAGTCATACAGTCGTGTCTTCGACGACACGAGTATCCTTCGAAGACACTGATGTTGTTCATGTTTTCGCATCAGGATGTTGTTGACCTTACGAATAGAACATGCACATGCGGCTTCTTCCAGAGCATGGGACTTCCGTGCAAGCACGCCATGGCATGTATTGATGAGAGGAGTCTGGAAGCGGTAGAATATTGTGAGAAGTGGTACTGCGCAAGTACGTACCGCAGCACGTACGAAGAAGTAGTGTTCCCTACTTTAGACAGAAGTCAGTGGGGAAATTACGGTGTTTTATTTAAATGCGAACCGCCAAGGCTTGAAGCTCCAAAGAAGGGCAGGAGAAAGACAAAGAGAATTGAGTCACAGCCCGATCCACCTGCAAGGCCACGTGCGAAATGTGGGAATTGTCGTGAAGTTGGACACAACCGTACAAAGTGCACTAACAGCCCGGTTCCGAAAGAACATCGGACGCGCAGGAAACGAAAACTTCCGCAACAAGGCAAACTGTGTACGAACGAGACAGCGGATGTACGCCGCTCCGGCTTACCTCAGCCCCCACCATTCTTCACTTAGGATGTAGTCAAATTCTTGTATAGCGCAGACGGCCTACCCAAATTAACATCTATACTGTCGTGTATTGTGAAACACGACTACATATAAAGTCGTGTTGAATTAGAGACGATTATATACGTAATCGTGTTGTACCAGAGACGATTATATGCATAGTCGTTTTCCATCAGAGACGATTATATGAAACTAACCTGTTGTATGAAGGCCGTATTCACATTCATGCTTGCGATATTTTGTCTACATAGTCGGCGAGAGTCAAAAAAAAATTGGAAGTATGTGAACTTTGTACATTAAAATGAACTTTGTACAGTGAAAGAGTACGGTATTTACAGCAAATGAACTTTGTACATTAAAATAATGCGAATAAAATGAATTTGAAGTTATTCTTTATCCGGAAGCCGCAAAAAACCTGCAACTGTGACAGCATCTTTTGTGCCTTGTCCGGAATCGTCGTCAAACTCGCTGTTAATAACCCCCTGAATCAAGGTTGAAGCGATGACTGGCCGCCACAGTCGTGTGATTGTGGACTGATCAAACTCCGGTGGGTTCACATTGGACGCCAAATGCGCGACGTACATCATGATGAAGATGCCACAGTCTTTCGAAACAGTCTTTCGAATTTTGTTGCCACGGCGCTTTGGTTATCTGAGTCATCTTCTAGTCTAGCAAACTAAACCACCCCAGCTTGCCTGCCATCACAACGTTCATGAACTGTGTGAATTTGTCAGCAGCTTTTCTGTGATGCGGATATAATTGGGATCTGCCAGACAGCGGGTTGTAGAAGCGCCATACACAGTGCGGGAAATTGACATACACGAGGCAGAAGTGGGAGCCGGTGCGGATTGGGAAAAATGCGTAGAACATGTTCCTGTTCAAGCCGTCCAGCATCCTCCCGAGCTTTTTAACCAATTTGGTATTATTTCCCCCTTCCTGGTGCTCCTGCGAAAGCGAAAGAGATTTAGACAACGATGCTCGTAATATCATACTTAATTACTTATCACTCCTTATGCAGGGAACACTTACGTTGTTGAATATCTCTTTGAATGCGTGGCAACCAAAAAATGCCCACGGATATTTCATCGGGTTTCTCTCATTGCGCTGGCTCAACAGACTTAAAAACGCATCTATAACCTATGGAAAACATCCACATGAGTCATTACACTTCGGTAAGGCAACATACAACTTCCAAAACAAAGTCGATTATTCTATATATACGATGTTCATGCTAGTCGTGTCCTCGATAGACACGACTATGCGTATAGTCGTGTATTTCACAGACACGACTACGCGCAAAGTCGTGTCTTCGAATACCGACTTTACGTCTACAAAAAGATATGAGGAGCATAGGTTTACTTACATTGGTGTTTATTTCTGTTGTTTGTAGGAGGGATAAATAGTCGTCATCACATAGCGTTGGGATTGGATAAGCCTTCCTCGGATTGGCAATCCATCCATCTATTGCCACTCTATCCCACTCTAACAATACCCCCATGTCGAAGCATAACTCCGAATCGGCATAGTTGTCGGGGAGTGCAATTACAGACTTAGACTTTTGAGGGGTTAGGAGGACATCGACGTCAACCGGCTGTGATGCGGTTAAGCCAGTGCCCTCCGCGACCTCCTCCTCCTCCCTCGCCTTCTCCTCCTCAGCCTCCTCTTCCTTCACTTCCTCCGTCTTCTCCTCCTCCATCGCCTCTTCGTCCGCCTGCACCTCCTCCTCCTTCCCCTCCTCCTCCTTTGGCTCCTCCTCCTTCCCCTCCTCCTTCTTCGTCTCCTTCTCCAGAACATCCGCCTTCACCTCCTCCTCTTCGACGTCCCCGCCCTTCACATCCTCCTTCACCTCCTCCTTGACGGTTTCGATATCCGACTGCCGTATGGAAGAGATGACCTCATCGATGATGGAGGTCGCTTGTTGATCGGATATGGTTTGTTCGGAGTCGGCTTTCGGCTGAGGGGACCTATTCCTTCTTTGCTGCTCCTCCGCCATTCTCCGTATATGGTCCTCTTCTCTAATCCGCTGCAATTCCCCGGAGGAGACAGTCCTCATTCGCTTCCTTATCACTACACCAGGGGGGAATAGGTCCCGTCTGTACGTCGGACGGGACTCGACTTCTGCACGCTCCATATCTTCCTTGAATTCTGGTTGGAGCTTCTTCAAAAACATCTTGGCAGAGGATCTGTTTGCAGCCCGTTCAATCTTGTCTTCCTCATCCGCGCGCTTGATGGGAGCTAAAATGACATTTTACTTCTTCATGTCAGTAGTAGCAGCACGATAAAAAACATAGTCGTGTTATATGCAACACGATAAACCACATAGTCGTGTATAATGAAAGACGACAAATATAGTAGTCGTGTATAATGGGGCACGAAAAAATAAATTATCGTCTACAACTTACCTTTACCCCATTTCGTCGAATCCAGATGTGACTTCCTTGCCAGCTCCTTTGTCCGCATACCAATAGGAGTGTTCTTCTTATGCTCCTTTTCACGGGGCCGCTTCATTGGGTCCATCTGATGCACTGATGACGATTGTGGCTCCATTTGGGGTCGCTTCTTCGGCTCCATCTGATGCACCGATGACTTCTTTCGCTCCATTTCGGGGCGCTTTCTCGGCTCCTTCGTCGGCTCATCAGTCATCTCCTCCTTCGGATGCTTAAAGATCTGACCTTCTAACAGCATTGACGCTGAGGCGGCAGAGGACTTCATAGAGTGGAGAATCTCTCGCAGAGGTCCGACTCTCCTTCCCATCTCCTCATAGGAAGACAGAGCTATCTCAATTAGTGACTGTATGCCCTGAAGGGCACCCTCCAATCGGCTCATTGCAGTTGCAGTCGACTGGGCAGCCGTCCTCGAGGAAGTGGAGGCAGGTTGGTTGGGAGTCCTCTTCATTTCCGGCCTCTCCGGCCTCTGCCGTCGTGGAGGAGGGGCCCCTGAGGTTGACGAAGCAAGGAGATATGCCTCTCCGGCCATGGGGCTGATTACGTCGACGAGTTCCTCCCCTATTTGAAGATTGTGGAACACTCCCGTCCAATAGTCGGCCATGCGGTGCTTCTTCTGTGCACCTTTCTTCACCTCTGTAATGACGGTCCCACTTCCTGGCCATCTTTTCGCCTGTGGGCTGGTAGGGCCCATGACAGGATGGAAGATTGTCGTGTGCTCGAAAAACCAAATCTGCATATTAAACAGATGAAAACATTATAACAATGCGCGGTTGCCTTAGTCGGCTATAAGTTCAACACGAATTGAACTATGGTCGTGTCGTCAAGAACACGACTATATACGTAGTCGTGTTCTATCATAGACGACTATAAATATAGTCGTGTTCTATAATACACGACTATATATAGTGGTATTGTATAAGACTTTTTCCCGATCGAAGACTATGATTGCTACATACCTGAAGGACATATGCGGCGCCATTTAGGCATCCACCGCCCAGGCACTCTCCTTGCGATCTCGTTCCCACTAGTCGGCTGGTATGGGTTATACCAGAAACCAACATCTTATGTATAGCCCCAGCCCAATTGTATGACCTCAATCTTGGGAGGTCGTCAATGTAACGGTACAAAGAGGGATGAACCGCTCTAGTGCTGTGTGGAAACAACACCGTGGAGAAGAGGAGGCAGATGATCATCCTCGCAATGTCCTCCTCTTCCATCTTCAGTTCGCCCGCGCTAAGCTTGTCTATCATTTCCTCAATGTGTGGAATGTCTGCTCTCCTCGCGGCGAAGTACTTTCTGAAGAATTAACCTTCCGGTCGGCGTGTCAAGGAGGGGAGGACCTCAACTCTGTCGCCCTTTGCGGGCAATCCGGTGATAAGGGCAACATCTTCCTCTGTGAAATGTAGCGTCCTACCCTTGATATTGAAGACCTTCGCCGACTCATCCCAGTACCTGACCAAATGGTCGAGGAGGTTCCGAGATACAACAACGTCCTCACCTTCAAAAATGACAGCGAAACCAGCCTCTTTGATCACTTGGGCACATCTTTGGTGACGCTGTAGGAGGGCCGCACACTTTTTCATCGGTCCCGGTTGACAACACGTCTTCAGCGCCGGTCGCGCATTATATGTTCTCTTCACTGGTCGGTCCATCGGAGCCTTCCTTTTCCTGCCCCTCTGATTTCGCTGCCGAGGTGCGAAGACAAAATCATGATCCTCCTCCTCTTCCGATGGTATTTCCTCCATAGACTCATCTCTTTTTTTATCCATATGGAAGGAGTGAGGTATAGTGGTCAGTAGAAAAGTGTCCTCGGTGCAACACGAAAATATAAAAGTCGTGTTGTCGCGGACACGACTAAATACACAGTCGTGTCTACTATAGACACGACTTTATAGTTCATAGTAAAAATTAAAAATTCAAATGTCGGACCTTATGAAACTAAAATCAGTAAGGATAGTTGTAACTTACCGCAGTTTAGTCGTCTGTATGTGTGGATTTCCTCGCAGGTGTCTTTCACAGTCTTCCTCGCCGTCAACCGAAGCTCAATCCGGTCAATCCGCCTGTTGCATGCAAGCGGAGGGAGCCGCGGGGGTCTTCTGAAGGTTGAAGATCAGAAATCCCGACGGATGCGCTTCAAATCGCCGCCTTTGTCCACTCTCCCTCAGTCGTGTCATCGAAATCCAGCAAGGGGGCAGCTCGATATCGAGATGGGGGACGCGAATAGGCTCGAACTCGTCCGTGTATTCCGCCGGTTGAATCGCCGCTCCAACTCGCCGGTCGCCGGTGACGTCACCGATGTAAATCGCCGGAGAACTTCACCCTCTTTTCGTGTTGTACACAACACGCCTCTTCGCACAGTGTTAGCACGAAAAAATAGAAGAAAGGGCATTTTGGGTACTTCAAGTCCAGATTCCGGGTCATATGAGATTTCACGGGAAAAACCTGGTAATATGGGAATATTAAATTTGGCGCCAGGTAATATGGAAAAAACTCCTAAGTGAATGGTAAAAGCTTGACTGGGTACTTGAAAAAGCATCTCACTAGCTTCGTACAACTAATTACAACTTATTTCATAGATACAGCTCTCTAAGAGTCCGGTCGCCCTACCCTTCCTTGTCGGGTCTAATGACTCGGACACCCCCTCACTATAAAAAAAAAAAAGCTAACTAGGCAGGTGAGTTATAAGAAGCTTGTAAGATACTTTTTTAGGTACCCAGCCAACTTAAATTAAGCCAAATGGAGCAACTAACACGGGAGAAACATATTTCCCAAATGTAGGTACTAATATGGGACGAAGTATTATGTGGTTCATTTTCTGAACTGTAAAACAAAAAGGAAGAGAACCCAACTTGCTGTACTTGTCTGAAATGGAGGCTCGCGCTATTGGTCTGCAAGGCTCAGTTCAATTGTCAAAAGAATAGACAGCTTCATTGACAAGAATAATTTTCATTCGTAAGCAAGGTTGATTCAGACCTGCTCATTGCTTTCTATCAGTAAATTAATTAATTAAGTAAAAAAATAGATATGATCATCAACAAGTCTACTGGATTGAATGGTCAAATATATGTTTCTGATGGGATGGTACTACGGTAGTGCCGTAGTGGGAAGGGCCACGAGTATATACTTCTTTTAGTCCTTTTATAAACTACTCATAAGGCTCTTCTTCGTCTTACACTTTAGACTTTTGTATTATGAAATTCAAGTCTGGGATTACGTTCTTGATTAAGAAATTAGAGATTAAGAATTCGGATAAGATGCCCTCCTCGATTATGGCACTAAGATAGGACAGTTAATGACACAAGGATATACTTAACTACCTTGGTGACCCCCATGTCATCCTTCTAAGCTCTAGCCACATTAACCATTAAATTCGGGTTTATGTGCACAATGTCTCAGATAGGTCACTTGTGAACAGTAAAAATTGATAGTGGGGAGACAAAGCTCAAGTCAGAGATCAGTAATCGTATTTAGTAATGGTGTGATGCTGATGCTGCAAAGGAAGAAGTCTAGATAGACTATATATGGTAATAAGTGAGGATTATGTAGGCTTATAAAAGTGACCTAACTAAATCCAAATTCCAAACAGCACAAGCTCAAATGGGAACACAAACAGAACGATAATGGTGAGTCTTACAATAGTGCTATCCACGTGGGAACTGTGGCACTTATAATTCCTTAAGAAAAGTTACTCTTAAGCTCACGTAGTTGTCCTAGGTCACAGAAACATTGTAAAATTCTTATGGTTATGCTTACAATTCAGTATAGCAAGTAAAATTAACCTTCAAGAGCCCTTCCTGGCAGCATTGTTAATTCACGGTATAATCGTGTTCACTCATGCTTTATATCAAGCTAACCATCCAAAACCCTATCTTGATGCATGCATGCATGGATCTCTACAGTTTAAAAAGTGCACCATGTGTGATCCATGTTTATAGAAGCTAGACTATAAGAATCCATATGACATTTGAGGCAATAACAAGCCCAGAGTGACAGTAATGGAGGCCCAGATTCAGAAAGGATCATGGATGGAAGAAGAAGATGTGCAATTAGCTAGTGTGGTTGCTGTGCTTCGCCAGAGAAGATGGGATTTCATTGCCAGGGTTTCAGGTAAGCTTGTTTGATCAATATTTAACGGAACTAAAGGGCCTAAGGAAGACTATTGATTAATCGGGTCTGTTCTTGATGTAGGTCTTCAGAGGACAGGCAAAAGTTGCAGATTACGGCGGATGAGGGCGATTGACCAAACAGGAAGAAGAGACAATTTTGCAGCTTCAAGCGCGTTGGGGTTGCTGGAGGATTTTATCATAGAAAAACAAAGAGGTGATCAATCTCCATGAGGTGCAATTGATCGCCACAAAGGCACAATGATCGGTCATGCGTTAGAAGCCCTCCAACCGGCCTGCAACAATTAGTTTGATTACATTTAAGCCTATATCAATTGGGATCTATAACGTCTCTTAAACTCTTTCTTATATATTTTGAAGCTTTCTAAGCTCATTTTATATTTTTCCATGTGATCTAAACAAGTGTGTCAACTTCTCCATTTTGCATCAAAGAGTGATCTTGGTGTGTCCACCATTATTAAGAGTTCACTACAACAAGGCTTGTTTCATCCTAAGTGGAAACTAACATTGAGACCTCTTAGCAAATTGTTTAGCCAATAGAGGGTCAATTCCTTAAGGAAAATTAGTGTGATTCAAGCCTCAAGTTTTGTTTCTTCTTCTTCTTCTTCAAGCGAGTCTTTTTTTACTTATTTGCAAGAGAGTTACTAGACACAAGTTATGTAAGCTGTATCACAGTTAACTATTACATTCAAGTGACATCTCTTCAGTCAAATTAAGTGCATTC
Organism: Houttuynia cordata; assembly: GCA_039654745.1. NCBI lineage: Eukaryota > Viridiplantae > Streptophyta > Magnoliopsida > Piperales > Saururaceae > Houttuynia > Houttuynia cordata. The sequence continues at coordinate 895,337 of CM077513.1, read as the reverse complement.
TACAGAAACATTTTGAATAAAAAATGAACCATCAGGATCAATCAAGGGAGAAAGGAAAGTTGTTTTGTCTAATCATACACAAAAATTATAATGTATATTTACCATAATGGGGACGGGTCTATTTTAAGTAGGTGGTCAAAATGGCTTTTTTGGCAGAAAGACAAGCAAAAGTGAGAATAATCTTACACTTGTTAACGTTTCATTGTTCATCAGATGGTTTAGGATTGTTCGGAAATTGCCAGGAAGAACTGATAACGAGATTAAGAATTACTGGAGAAGTCACTCGAGGAAAAAAAACCCAAGGAAGAAAGATGTGTGCTACTTTTCACTTGAGTATACGTTTTGGCATCTTTTTTCCTTTTGACTAATCATAATTGTTATTTATGTGCATGTATATGCCACCATTCCTCTTTTGATCATAACAAATTGAAAAAACAGTGACAGGTCAAGGACAAGAAGCAGCTTCGAGGGGATTGCCTAAATTTATTGGAGAAAATATCTACTGGCTTAGCACCAACACACACTTCTTTGAACTTCATGAATGTTCCCGGAAGGAGAAAATTAGCGGATCATTATTTCTTCACAACACTAATTATATCCAACAGAACCTTCAGGCGGATGAGGATCCATTTGTTCAGGCGGATGAGGATCCATTTTGTGATAGCAGAGAGAAAGAAGATTTAAAAAAGGGGAATTTATATAATAAGTTATGAAAAAAATAAAATTTTAAAATGACATACAGTAGCAAATATTTGTAAAATAGGGTATCTGACAAACCACGGAGGCGCCAGCGCGGTATTTTTTTTAAACTGACCCAACCGATGCCTTTCGAAGAAATACTAAAGGCGTCGAACCGACGCCTTTTTGGCACTTCGGCTTGAGACGTCGGTTCAACCGACACCTTTCGAAGAAATACTAAAGACGTCGGTTCAACCGACGCCTTTCTGGCACTACGGCTTGAGGCGTCGGTTCAACCAAACCGACGCCTCTCAACTACTTTATCTCTATTAACATCCTCCTCCGGATGAAATCTACAATTTTTCAAAACCGGATAACACATCCACAAACATTACACAAAACATATACAAAAACATACAAAAACATATTACACAACATTAAACTATTACAAAATTATACATACTATTACAAATGTACTTATAAAATTACAAGTGTTTAATCAATTCTCCTCAACCTATTCCTACCCCGTCCTCGTGCTCGAACTGGAATTTCCTTAGGCTCAACGTCAGGTATAGCATCTGAAGAAGAAGGTGCCTGATGTAGAGCACGGAGTGCACGCTGTCGCCGAGTATATACTTTCGAAGAAAGGGGCCTCTGAACTTGATCGACAGAGGCATCTAGAACAACTAGTGATGGAGTGAAACCCGTCGTGTCAGCTGATGATGTCACAACGTCTCGTGAAGCTGATAAAGGTTCTGGAACAACCTCCACTCCTGGAATCTCAGTCATAACTGGCCGAAGCAATGGCAAACTCGCAAGAACATGACCAGAGATATCGTGTATCGTCTGACATGTCGCTACAAAGCTATCGTAGGATCGGTCAACCAAAGCACTATGAGACTGAGCATGCACTTGTATCACACAAGTAAGCTACAAAGGAATAAGAATATATGTTATATAGTCATACAATGATGAATTAAATCAAATATGAAGTTGGAGATACTCACCAACGCCCGCTCAGTGTCACCCCTCGGTTGATATAACATATCCGCCTCATGCACAGGTGGCATAATAAGTCTCATCGTAATCATGAAGTACCATCTCATGTATGCATTATCTGCATCTCGCTCCGTCATAGCAGGCTCCCCTTGAACGAGAGTGGTCGTTCGGTCATCCCATCTAGTAATATAGGCCGCATGATGCGACCTCCAATCAAAACTCCCTCGACCTCGACGCGATGATCGTTCATTGAACTCCACACCAAGAGGGAGAGAAATCTGCTCAAATCCAAATTGCAACATAACCCGATCTGGAACATGCATCTCCACGATGTCTACACATATAAATGGCATTCTAGATAGCCACACATGTGCTCCATCCGTACATACTCCAGGTAACTGCGCTAACACATCATCATAATATGGCTGCCATGTTACCTACACAACATATAAAAATAGTATTCATGTCACTTCTATTTACATTCGTTATATTCATAACATGTACAATAAGAACGACCAATACCTGGTCGGATCGCTGATGGTCTAATTCAGATCTATACATCAGGAGGACACTGTGAGGATTTACAGTTTTATTCTTTTTAGCATTCCACCTAACATAAAGAAGATGAAAAATACATTAGTTAAAATGCCAATAGAAGATCACAAAATAACTTAAATAGATAACACATACCGAACTCCTAACGGAGATAAACTATCTAGTGGAGTGCTTTGAATGTTTGGACGGCCAATATGCAATCTCTCCCACGACCATGGCTGTTTAACACATACACCAGCATGAATCAAATGTTATACTTGAAATAAAGATAGTAGCATGAATCAGATTATTGATGGTTTACCTGGATCAGGGTGACGCAACCGGCAATCCCGAATGTGCTAGGTTGGCAAGCTTTTGCCAACTTTTTGTACAGGTAGGCAAGGGTGGCACTGCCCCATGCATACTGTCCCGCGGTGTATAAATCCTCTAACAAAAGGAGATACATAGGGTGCACATGGCTGTTGCTGCTATAGGCAAATATAGTGCTACCAAGCAAATAGAGTAAATATGCTCGAGCATGTTGCTCGACGTCAATCTCTGTGGCATCCTTCAGTAGGCAATTGAACTGCTCTCTCAACCACAAAAGACTGACCCTAGTTCATCCTTTCAATGATTCACGTGGAGGTACCCATCCAAGAAGGTGCTCGTATACTTCATTCCAGTCAATGCCCACAGTCGAGCACCTCACCGCAATGCCATCAACTCCCAATCCGAGTAGTACAGTAACATCTTGTAATGTTATAGACATCTCCCTCAAATGCAAGTGAAACGTTTGCGTCTCCCTCTGCCATCTCTCAACTAGGGCAGTGATGAGAGCCCTATCAATCCTGATATACTGTAACCGTGTAAAGTGGCAAAAACCTGCCATCTCTATATACGGCAACATGCGCGGATCAACTACCCAATGGCGCACGTTTTGCCAGTGCTTGATGCATTCAATGCACCCAGGATCCTATACACATGAAAAGTAATTTGAATTAGAAAAATAGTTAAATTTCAGTAATATCCAAAACTAAGGAGATAATGATTATGCACATACCTCTCCGTTCCATATGCCATCGGATCTGTGCGAGCTCTGCTATGTGAGGACGGAGGGATCAATCGGTCCTGGGTCCATAATATATACAAAGAAACCAACAATTAATTGTAACTTCAAAGAATGTATAAACCAACCTACTTTAAATATAAAGACCATTGTAAGAACATGTACCAATCCGCTGAAGGTGTGTTTTGGCATTGACGCCTATTATGTCCAAGTTGGTTACAATTCCCACAATGGTAGTGTGATCGACCATCTGTCGTCATGCCCGCACTATCCATCGCATTACGGATTCTCCTAGTGCGTGGATGTCCGGGTTTTCGTGTCACCCTTGGGGGCTTCACCACATGCTCAGGTGACTTTTCTTCCCAAGATCGTCGATCTGGAGGCGGAAAGAATTCGACAGCATACACTTTTCTATATGCATCAAATGTATACCAATGTCCAACTAAATCGCCGATGGGTCACCTTTGCTTCGAATGAACAACAAGTAGATGACGACATGGATGTTTATACACCTAAGGATAATTGCAAGAATATGTATGATCGCTGTCATCCACCACATATTTTCTACCACGCATTTTTCTCACTTCATACATGTGAGAATTGATTTGGTCAACGAACATGCTGCCAATAAGGCACGTTTGTTCTTTAATCTTCCACTCAATAGTAGGGGTGTATGGGGTTGCCATGACCAATCCAGCCGAATGTCGCTTCACAAAGAATTTGACGATCCGGTAGAATGTGGCTGACACTAAGGTTTGCAGGGTAATGATTGAGCCGCTTTTAACACGCTGTTTAGACTTTCAGCCATATTTGTTATGGTCATTACAAATCTTATAAAACCATCGTGAGCAAGAGACTACAATTGAGGTGATAATCCACCTTCCTCACTGAATAGCTATTTTGCTTCTGGACTTTTTGCACCGATAAGTTTCATCTTCTCATCAAACTCGTCTATGGTAATCACAGATGCAGCTTCCCCTATCAACCTCGTCAATACATCATTTTTAAACTTCTTATGATAGTTTTCCTTTATGTGTTGCATACAATATCGGTGACAAAAATGCGGATGCGGAAATACCTCTGGCACAACCTTTTGCAACCTTTTATGTCGATCAGATATGATAGTGATACAGATCCTATCAAGGACAACATGCTCCTTCAACATATGTAAGAACCATCTCTAATTAGGGTAATCCTCACCCGAAACAAGGCCAAATGCAAGAGGAAACAAACCCTTGTGCCCGTCGTTAGCAGTCGCCGCCAAAAGTGCTCCTCCGTACTTACCAGATAGGAAAGTAGCATCAGCACTTATGACTGGGATACAATGTTTAAAACCCTCAATACATGGCCCAAATGCCCAAAACGCCTTCTCAAACCATCGACACATAGCATCTTCCATTGGGGTCGTCACCAACCTACAAATGGTTCCCGGATTGGTATTAACTATTGCCTCCGAGTACATTGGCAACAATCGATATGACTCAACAATCTTCCATTGGAGCACTCCTACTTCCGCCTTCACCATCATTTCCAAACCTAGGCATGCGCGCCTCTTTTTCTACGCATAGCTCGAAGCTAAGCATATGAGGCGCAAAATAGAACATTTGTTGCATAGAATTATCATCGTCAATTGGTATTACGGTAGTCCTTCCTCCATAAACAGGCATCTTGTATTTCATAAAAAATTTCCATAATCTTTGGTTCCATCCCAGTTTGTTTACCACTTGCATCTTTAGTTCCTCGTAAGTACTTGGCTTATTAATAAATAATCCTACAGTTTCACCGCCTTCGTATTCACCACTATCAATTCTACCACCATACATTAACACAAACGGAACTATTTCTCCCGCCATCTCTTCTCACAAAACTTTTAAGAAAGAAATATTATCAAATACTACACAAATATAACATACTTAATTGAACATGCAATACAAGTCAATGTGCACGTTTTCAATTGCCATCCTGGACACAGATATCTACTGCATGTAGTGTGTAATGGGGGGAAAGGAGGAAACTCAAAGGATCAAGATGAAGTGTGGACTGCTCCATTGCTACTTTAAAGCCTCTCTCTCTCTCTCTCTGTCAGAAATAGATCCACCTCCCAGGGGCAGGGGCAGGGGCATATCACATCACGGTACTAGACCTAGTTCAGCACGTCTTTAGTTGTCGGAAACATCAACATTAAGCATTTGAAACAACATAATCAGTTAGGTTGAGCGCACATCCTTAGCAGCCTGTAATAAACAAGTATATTGCCTGATAGATACCTAACTATAAAGAGTAATGTCGGTCCATGCATGGAGCTCATTATTGCGAGTTTTTTCCATATTACCTGGCGCGAAATCTCATATTCCCATATTACCAGGTTTTTCCCGTGAAATCTCATATGACCCGGAATCTGGACTTGATGTACCCAAAATGCCCTTTCTTCTATTTTTTCGTGTTAACACTGTGCGAAGAGGCGTGTTGTGTACAACACGCCTCGAGTGTGAAGTTCTCCGGCGATTCCCATCGGCGACGGCACCGGCGACCGGCGAGTTGGAGCGGCGATTCAACCGGCGGAATACACGGACGAGTTCGAGCCTATTCGCGTCCCCCATCTCGATATCGAGCTGCCCCCCTGCTGGATTTCGACGACACGACTGAGGGAGAGTGGACAAAGGCGGCGATTTGAAGCGCATCCGTGGGGGTTTCTGATCTTCAACCTTGAGAAGACCCCCGCGGCTCCCTCCGCCTGCATGCAACAGGCGGATTGACCGGATTGAGCTTCGGTGCACGGCGAGGAAGACTGTGAAGGCACCTGCGAGGAAATACAGACATACAGACGACTAAACTACGGTAAGTTACAACTATCCTACCTGATTTTAGTTTCATAAGGTCGGACATTTGAATTTTTAATTTTTACTATGAACTATAAAGTCGTGTCTAGAGTAGACACGACTGTGTATTTAGTCGTGTCCGCGACGACACGACTTTTATATTTTCGTGTTGCACCGAGGACACTTTTGTGCTGACCACTATACCTCACTCCTTGCAGATGGATAAAAAAAGAGATGAGTCTATGGAGGAAATACCACCGGAAGAGGAGGAGGATCATGATTTTGTCTTCGCACCTCGACAGCGAAATCAGTGGGGCAGGAAAAGGAAGGCTCCGATGGACCGACCAGAGAAGAGAACATATAATGCGCGACCGGCGCTGAAGACGTGTTGTCAACCGGGGGCGATGAAAAAGTGTGCGGCCCTCCTACAACGTCACCAAAGATGTGCCCAAGTGATGAACGAGGCTGGTTTCGCTGTCATTTTTGAAGGTGAGGACGTTGTTGTATCTCGGAACCTCCTCGACCATTTGGTCAGGTACTGGGATGAGTCGGCGAAGGTCTTCAATATCAAGGGTAGGACGCTACATTTCACAGAGGAAGATGTTGCCCTTATCACCGGATTGCCCGCAAAGGGCGACAGAGTTGAGGTCCTCCCCTCTTTGACACGCCGACCGGAAGGTCAATTCTTCAGAAAGTACTTCGCCGCGAGGAGAGCAGACATTCCACACATTGAGGAAATGATAGACAAGCTTAGCGCGGGCGAACTGAAGATGGAAGAGGAGGACATTGCGAGGATGATCATCTGCCTCCTCTTCTCCACGGTATTGTTTCCACACAGCACTAGAGCGGTTCATCCCTCTTTGTACCGTTACATTGACGACCTCCCAAGATTGAGGTCATACAATTGGGCTGGGGCTATACATAAGATGTTGGTTTCTGGTATAACCCATACCAGCCGCCTAGTGGGAGCGAGATCGCAAGGAGAGTGCCTGGGCGGTGGATGCCTAAATGGCGCCGCATATGTCCTTCAGGTATGTAGCATTCATAGTCTTCGATCGGGAAAAAGTCTTATACAATACCACTATATATATAGTCATGTATTATAGAACACGACTATATTTATAGTCGTGTATAATGAAACACGACTAGGTATATAGTCGTGTTTTTTAGGACACGACCATAGTTCAATTCGTGTTGAACTTATAGTCGACTAAGGCAACCGCGCATTGTTATAATGTTTTCAACTGTTTAATTTGCAGATTTGGTTTTTTGAGCACACGACAATCTTCCATCCTGTCATGGGCCCTACCAGCCCACGGGCGAAAAGATGGCCAGGAAGTGGGGCCCTCATTACAGAGGTGAAGAAAGGTGCACAGAAGAAGCACCGCATGGCCGACTATTGGACGGGAGTGTTCCACAATCTTCAAATAGGGGAGGAACTCGTCGACGTAATCAGCCCCATGGCCGGAGAGGCATATCTCCTTGCTTCGTCAACCTCAGGGGCCCATCCTCCACGATGGCAGAGGCCGGAAATGAAGACGACTCCCAACCAAACTGCCTCCACTTCCTCGAGAAAGGCTGCCCAGTCGACTGCAACTGCAATGGGCCGATTGGAGGGTGCCCTTCAGGGCATACAGTCACTAATAGAGATAGCTCTGTCTTCCTATGAGGAGATGGGAAGGAGAGTGGGACCTCTGCGAGAGATTCTTCACTCTATGAAGTCCTCTGCCGCCTCAGCGTCAATGCTGTTAGAAGGTCAGATCTTCGAGCATCCGAAGGAGGAGATGACTGACGAGCCGACGAATGAGCCGAAGAAGCGCCCCGAAATGGAGAGAAAGAAGTCATCGGTGCATCAGATGGAGCCGAAGAAGCGGCCCCAAATGGGGCCACAATCGTCATCAGTGCATCAGATGGACCCAAAGAAGCGGCCCCTTCAAAAGGAGCATAATAAGAACACTCCTATCGGTATGCGGACGAAGGAGCTGGCAAGGAAGTCACATCTGGATTCGACGAAATGGGGTAAAGGTAAGTTGTAGACGATGATTTATTTTTTCGTGCCCCATTATACACGACTACTATATTTGTCGTGTTTCATTGTACACGACTATGTGGTTTATCGTGTTCTATATAACACGACTATGTTTTTTATCGTGCTGCTACTACTGACATGAAGAAGTAAAATGTCATTTCAGCTCCCATCAAATGCGCGGTTGAGGAAGACAAGATGGAACGGGCTGCGAAGAGATCCTCTGCCAAGATGTTTTTGAAGAAGCTCCAACCAGAATTCAAGGAAGATATGGAGCGTGCAGAAGTCGAGTCCCGTCCGACGTACGGCCGGGACATATTCCCCCCTGGTGTAGTGATAAGGAAGCGCTTCAGGACTGTCGGCTCGAAGGAGGAGCAGAGGATTAGAGAAGAGGACCATATACGGAGAATGGCGGAGGAGCAGAAAAGAAGAAATAGGTCCCCTCAGCCGAAAGCCGACTCCGAACAAACCATATCCGATAGAGAGGCGACCTCTATCATCGATGAGGTCATCTCTTCCATACGGCAGTCGGATATCGAAACCGTGAAGGAAGAGGTGAAGGAGGATGTGAAGGGCGGGGACGTCGAAGAGGAGGAGGTGAAGGCGGATGTTCTGGACAAAGAGACGAAGGAGGGGGAGGGGAAGGAGGAGGAGGCGAAGGAGGAGGAGGGGAAGGAGGAGGAGGTGCAAGCAGACGAAGAGGCGATGGAGGAGGAGAAGACGGAGGAGTTGAAGGAAGAGGAGGCTGAGGAGGAGAAGGCGAGGGAGGAGGAGGAGGTCGCCGAGGGCACTGGCTTAACCGCATCACAGCCGGTTGACGTCGATGTCCTCCTAACCCCTCAGAAGTCTAAGTCTGTAATTGCTCTCCCCGACCACTATGCCGATTCGGAGTTATGCTTCGACAAGGGGGTACTGTTAGAGCGGGATAGAGTGGCAATAGATGGATGGATGGCCAATCCGAGGAAGGCTTATCCAATCCCAACGCTATGTGATGACGACTATTTATCCCTCCTACAAACAACAGAAATAAACACCAATGTAAGTAAACCTATGCTCCTCATATCTTTTTGTAGACATAAAGTCGGTATTCGAAGACACGACTTTGCGCGTAGTCGTGTCTATGGAATACACGACTATACGCATAGTCGTGTCTATCGAGGACACGACTACTATGCAGATCGTATATATAGAATAATCGACTTTTAATTGGAAGTTGCATGTTGCCTTACCGAAGTGTAATGACTCCTCAATATGTTTTCTGTAGGTTATAGATGTTTTTTTAAGTCTGTTGAGCCAGCGCAACGAGAGAAACCCGATGAAATATCCGTGGGCATTTTTTGGTTGCCACGCATTCAAAGAGATATTCGACAACGTAAGTGTTCCCTGCAGAAGGAGTGATAAGTAAATAATTATGATATTATTAATCGTTGTCTAAATCTCTTTCGCTTTCGCAGGAGCACCAGGAAGGGGGAAATAATGCCAAATTGGTTAAAAAGCTCGGGAGGATGCTGGACGGCTTGAATAGGAACATGTTCTACGCATTTTTCCCAATCCGCACCGGCTCCCACTTCTGCCTCGTGTATGTCCATTTCCCGCACTGTGTATGGCGCTTCTACAACCCACTGTCTGGCAGATCCCAATTATATCCGCATCACAGAAAAGCTGCTGACAAATTCACGCAGTTCATGAACGTCGTTATGGCAGGCAAGCTGGGGTGGTTTGGTTTGCTAGACTGGAAGATGACTCAGATAATCAAAGCGCCGTGGCAACAAAATTCGAAAGACTGTGGCATCTTCATCATGATGTACGTCGCGCATTTGGCGTCCAATGTGAACCCCCCGGAGTTTGACCAGTCCACAATCACACGACTGTGGCGACCAGTCATCGCTTCAACCTTGATTCGGGGGCTTATTAACAGCGAGTTTGACGACGATTCCGGACAAGGCACAAAAGATGCTGTCACAGTTGCGGGTTTTTTGCGGCTTCCGGATAAAGAATAACTTCAAATTCATTTTATTCACATTCTTTTAATGTACAAAGTTCATTTCCTGTAAATACCAGATGTACGGCTTCCGGCCGTACTCTTTCACTGTACAAAGTTCATTTTTAATGTACAAAGTTCACATATTTGACTCATACCAGATGTAGACAAAATATCGCTATCATGAATGTGAATACGGCCTTGATACAACAGGTTAGTTTCATATAATCGTCTCTGATGGAAAACGACTACGCATATAATCGTCTCTGGAACAACACGACTACGTATATAATCGTCTCTGATTCAACACGACGTTATATGTAGTCGTGTTTCACAATACACGACAGTAGAGATGTTAATTTGGGTAGGCCTTCTGCGCTATACAAGACTTTGACTACATCCTAAGTGAAGAATGGTGGGGGCTGAGGTAAGCCGGAGCGGCGTACATCCGCTGTCTCGTTCGTAGACAGTTTGCCTTGTTGCGGAAGTTTTCGTTTCCTGCGCGTCCGATGTTCTTTCGGAACGGGGCTTTTTGTGCACTTTGTACGGTTGTGACCAACTTCACGACAATTCCCACATTTTGCACGTGGCCTTGCAGGTGGATCGGGCTGTGACTCAATTCTTTTTGTCTTTCTCCTGCCCTTCTTTGGAGCTTCAAGCCTTGGCGGTTCGCATTTAAATAATACGCCGTAATTTCCCCACTGACTTCTGTCTAAAGTAGGGAACACTACTTCTTCGTACGTGGTGCGGTACGTACTTGCGCAGTACCACTTCTCACAATATTCTACCGCTTCCAGACTCCTCTCATCAATACATGCCATGGCGTGCTTGCACGGAAGTCCCATGCTCTGGAAGAAGCCGCATGTGCATGTTCTATTCGTAAGGTCCACAACATCCTGATGCGAAAACATGAACAACATTAGTGTATTCGACAATACAGTCGTGTCGTCGAAGACACGACTGTATGGCTAGTCGTGTCTTCGACGACACGACTTTGTTATAGGCGTCTCTTACAGAAAACAAATTTATGCTTACCACATGGTATAAAGATGTCACTTAAAACTGCCGTAATGATAGCGGTTGAACTCGAACTGTTCCAGCACTCTGATTCCTCATCTGATTGATATGATTCTGTGCATATTTTGTTAACGGAGTCGGTAGGCCGTCTGCCTCTATTTAGCGTCTCTGAAAATGGACGCTTGTGGTCGCCCGCGTTTGCTCGATCAACCGAGTTATTGGCCAAAACCTTGCCTTTAGAAGCATATTATTTACACTTTCTGACGCGTTCGACGTGAGAGTGCCGTACCTTTTACCCGGATATTCGACGTTCGCCCAATGTGTTTTCGGAATATTGTCAACATATTTCCAGGCCGCCTCATTGTGTTCCTTCATCTTCTCCATCGTAGCGTCGAATTCTGGTCTCCTGAAGCATTTTGCAGCTCGGAATAGGAGTTCCTTCAGGTACTTATCCTTCCAAGTATTAAGCATATTTGCGGCCATATGCCGGAGGCAAAACCCATGGTGAGCCTCGGGAAAGACATCGGCGACCGCTCTCAGAAGGCCCTTCTGTCTATCAGAGACAATAGTGTCCAGGGATGCCGGGGGGTCTGTAAAGAGAAAACATTTAAGTAAGGTGAGGAACCACGTCCTGTACAAGTGAGAGACAAACATATTAAACATAGAATGCTTCAGGTTGTTACAAGGTCGTCTATAAGCAAAGGACGACTAGATGAGTAGTCGTGTTGTCGATTACACGACTGTGTGCCCAGTCGTGTCGTGCCTAACACTACTACTCATACAGTCGTCTTTCCTGGTTCTTAACTTACCACGTTTTGATATTCTCTTTATCCACAATTGCATATGCAAGACACATTAATTGTTGATTGCCGTCGATTGCTGTAGCAACCAATAATACTCCAGGGTACTTTCCTTTTAGGAATGTTCCATCAAGCGTGAGCAACGGTCTCAGTGTTCTTCGGAATGCTCTTGCAACCGGGCCGAACATCCAAAACACACGTCTGAAGTCGTAGCCGGCTAACTCAATTGGGATATCAGGTATATCAGCTGATCTTTCGATGACCACATGTGTACCTGCGTTAGACCGCTCTAATTCCCTTCCGTATTGTGGCAAAATACGATAAGCGTCTTCAGGGTTGCCATCGATCAATCGGATCAATTCCTCTTTCGCCCTCCATGCCCTTTTATAGTTGACGGTGACGCCCCAATGCTTCTCAATGTATTGTTGGATATTTGAGATTTTTATGGAGTTTGAATCCTTATGGAGGCCATGACACTTCCTCGCGATCCAGAGGTGAGAAGCCAATGGATGATCTTTCGAACTTAGAGAAGTGTCACATGTATGCCGTTCTTCCCTCCTTGTTACGCTGACTCCATCAAGTCTGTTCGACGCTCGTATGTACCACTTGCACCCCGAAACCTTGCAACTTGCAGCGAATGTGTCCTTGCTCTCATCCGCTACTTTGAACATGAATTTCCTCTTGATTGCCAGATCAGTTAGAACCATCTTGAACTGCTTGACGCTTTCGAATCTAGCCCCTAAGGTAAGTTGTGCCTCGTAGTCTTCTGCTTGCAAACTTCCGGTCAACATCGTCTCCTCTTCACAATGTTTTAAAGGACCGGCCTGTGCAGAATAGGTACCCCAATCCCAACCACCATCACCCTCAATATTGAGATAGTCATCGTCCTTCGACGCGACAGATTTCCCTTTAGATGTGTCTCTTGCCGTTGGACCTCTAGAGGTTGATGTTCGCGTGTGATATGGCTGGCTGAAATGTGGTACTGTAAGAGGCTCATCCCACTCATCTGCAGACCACGGTAATTCATCTTCATCCAACAATTCTTCTTCATCTGGACTGGAATCTTCATCGTCATCTTCTTCTTCATCTTCACCTTCTCCATCTCCGAAACTGCGGGCAAAAACATGTATGAATGGACTTGACAAAACGATTGCACGTACTATGAGGTATTGTTTTATGCAACACGAATTGACTTATAGTCGTCTACGATTCAACACGACTAGGTATATAGTCGTGTTCAATACGGCACGATAACCCTTTTAGTCGTGTACTATGAGGTATTGTTTTATGCAACACGAATTGATTTATAGTCGTCTACGATTCAACACGACGAGTATATAGTCGTGTTCAATACGGCACGATAACCCTTTTAGTCGTGTACTATTATAGTCGACTATAATAGCACATGAGTTGCTTGTATCCGCGCCTTAGAAGTCTCACCTCGCATAGTCCCCATCTCTTCCTCCTTCGACTGCTGATGCGGGTGTCTTGTTGCCCGGGCTGGACGGCCTCTCCGGCGGTGTGTTACTGCCCGGCATCACTTGTGCCTCTGGTAGCCTCTCCGGCGGTGTGTTACTGCCCGGCATTACTTGTGCCTCTGGTAGCCTCTCCGGCGGTGTGTTACTGCCCGGCATCACTTCTGCCTCTGGTAGCCTCTCGGCCGGGCTGTTATTCGCATTGGCATTTATTTCCTTATTGAGAGTCGATGTCTCGGTGTTATTGCCCGTAGAAGTCCACTCCACGTACAGGCGGAGTAGTCCATTTGTGCCTTGCTTGCTCTTGTGAAGTATAAATATTGACTCTACGTCTTTATCGTCTTCAAGGAGAAATGTGTATTCTTCAGATTCAACATGATATGACAAAGTTAATGTACCAAGTGTAGACTTAAGCGGTTACTTTACTCGTGTATCTATAGGCAAGAGCTTCCGTATCCCGCCCACGTACTTACCAGAATCCGTCAAAACTCCATCGTAGTGTAAACAAAGAACTATCTTCTCCATCCGTACCTGCCATTAAAAACCCGACATAAGTTACAAATCCGTGAGACACGATATATTGAAAACCGTATATGAGTGCATCGTATATGAGTCGTGTTTCATCAAACACGACTATGGTTACAGTCGTGTTGTCGACGACACGACTGTAACAACAGTTGAAAACTTGCTACGTTTTCAACTTTCTTCTCTGGAACCAACTTTCAAGATATAAATCGTCGTATTTTAACTTCACCTACCAGTTTTTCGATGTGCCTTGCCTCCGTTGAAGTTGTTTTCCAATACCCGATCTTTCCCGCTCCTTTTCCCGCTTGTTGCCGCGAAGATGACCTTTTCGGACTTCGACGACGCTGGCGCCGGCGATGATATGGGCGGAGCGGCCGGACGGAACGCCTTCTTCTCCGACTACCGGCAGCTTCTCCGGGTAGTCGCTCCCTTTCCGGGTAATATGGAAAACCAAAGTGTGGGTGCCTTATACCTAAACCTAAGGGCATTTTGGGTACTTTCCGGGTCATATGGAAGGAAGAAAAGGATTCCGGGTAATATGACAAACCGGTGTTTGGCGCCAGGTCATATGTAAAAAGCTCCATTATTGCAAAGCCTCCTCCGATCCTTCCTGTAGCATTTTCACTAAGAAAATCCGCGGCCTCCTTGGTTGAACGGTGGCCAGAAATGCACACTGGCACCACTTTTTCCGGCCATGCCAGTCCATGCATGGGGCTCATTATTGCAAAGCCTCCTCCGATCCTTCCTGTAGCATTTTCACTAAGAAAATCCGCGGCCTCCTTGGTTGAACGGTGGCCAGAAATGCACACTGGCACCACTTTTTCCGGCCATGCCTTGTCTGGCAGGCCAAAATAGAAAAGGATCGTGAATATTGCTTAGATGTTGGTTTGACATAATAACATGTACTTCCTAACAAGGCAGCACCTAACCAGCCATATGCGCACCCAAAGGGTGCTCTAAAAGTATCGTTACCAAATAATAATAATAAGGCAGCACCTAATTCATTATCAACAGGGAAAACGCGAGCGGGTGGGCGATGATCAAGAAAAGGTTTTTTCTTTCTCTATGATAAAAGTAGGAAAAGTTCTCTGCTTGAAAACTGAGTCTAACTGAACTTATTTTTTTGTCGGACACAGTAACAAGGGAACTGTACTTTTTTTTCGAACACGAGTACAAGCCACTCCATATTAAAGAATATACTCCCTCTTTACAATCAAGCTTGCTGCATTTGAAAAATAGGAAGCCTTCGAGTCTGATAGATGCAACTTATTTTCAAATGAAAACAGGCTTCATTGGAAGGGGGGAGTTTGTAGGAATACACCAACCATGAAGAAGCCTCCTTTAGAGGTGAGGTGAGCTAAAACACAGCCCCTGTGAAAGCGACCTACCATGAATTGACAGATGACATAAGGACACGAAGCGGACTTCACAACTACCTTATATATGTGGGCTCTTTGATTTTAAGATCATACATTAGGTCCAAATAATGCATGATAGCTTGCACGCTAATAGGTTATAAAAACATGCTCACAGATTATCACACTTCACCGCATCGTTAAATAAAATACATTTCACAAAAAAAGTTGATTTCTTTGTAACAGTGACACTTGTAGTTGACATACCCTTTCTTGTTACAGTGAACAAATGTTGGATCTAGATGAATTGATAAGTTACATGTTATGAACATTTCCAAGAGATTGTGACTTCTACAAGTACATTGAAAATTAAATTAAATATGGTTAAAACGTGGGCCTGATACAATCACGAATAATCAGCATTAGCTCCCAATTTGTTTTCCAAAAGTTGCTATGTCCTGGACCGGCATGTGCCACGGAGAAGATAATATAGCATACTTTTGCGACCCCACCTCCACCAATATGGCACAAAGACATGATGCTTTCGCTTCTTGGTTGATTTGTCTGAAAGGATAAAGCAGAGCAGTTTACAAGAAGCAACCGTGGGATCTAAATCACTATAAAAGGAAATCTTCCATGCACCCAACTAGCAATGATGATAACCAGCACGCAACATTGGGTCTGGTCAAGGATAACTGTACCTTAACCAAACAAAATAAGAGCTCCGGATTATTATTCTGAAAAAAGCAAACAGTGGATGTACTAGAACAAATATTTGTTCCAAAGGAACAGAGTGCTTTCTGTAGGAGCAACTATGAGATCCCAACCACAAAGAAGAAGAATGCAACCAAAACATTCATGAGGATAACCACCACTCAAAATTGGCATTTTATCATATATAGCTCTCTACGTAGCTAAGTAGCACAAGGAAAAATTCTTTTCAGAGTACCATTGGCCTCATTGGCAAGTTACATCACAAAAATGTGGCGCATTCATGATCTTAAGGGAATAAAATATAGCTACTTATTTGATAAGTTTTTTCTCTCCAAATAGAGTGCGTGTGCGTGTGTGTGTGTGTATATATATAGTTAAAAAGGTAACAGGCAAGTAGATACCGGTCAAATTCTGTGCATGCCATCCTAGAAAAAATTGTCTACTGGCAATTGAAGTAATCGCTACAGAAAAATGACAAGTTTCCCTTGTTTATGAGAGAATGTGCACAGGAGGAAACCGTAAGTACAGGAATTCCAGCTCCCTAAGTGGAATAAAAGACCCTACTCACTTTAGCACAAGCGGCTACCCATTACCATGAGACGAGGTTCTCAAATCAGAACTTCAGGTCTCCACCTAGGTTCCCAATCAATTTCCCTAATAACCATTAATTCCCTACCTTCAGAAGGTAGTAGAAAGAATGCCAATGTCAAGTTCCTAAAACCTAATAAATGTTCAGATGATTAAGATTTCTCTTCATTTGTTTTTTCATACACAAAAGATCGAATCTACATATCATACCCAAACATATGATTTCAGGAGTTACCTAAAGTACAAAAGGACAAAGTTCTTTATGTTGCCGCTTGTTTGTAGGTTACCTAAGCCTCTACAACAAGCACACAACAACAGAATGTAATGATCGAGATTATATAATTTACTCACTTTTCGATTGGGGATAGAGTAACTTCCATTGAGACAGTAAATCCATGTAACTGGGTTCAAGAATAGGCCAGTAGCAAAGCTGAACTTTCAAAACTTCTAAAACAGTTCGGAGTCCAACTTTAGAAGGTACAATGCCAACCATTTCACATCTAGGCTTTTCACCAAGCAGTACCTAAAAGAAATAAAACGAAATAAATCATGGAAAGTAAAAGGTAAAAGAGCAAATCAAATTTAAACTAGCAAACAAAATTCCAAGCAAGCAAGTACCCTGATCACAGCTGTGGCCGAAGATGAAATAGAACGCAGATTGTAACTACAAGCAATTACAGAGAAGTAATCAATACATAAGATGAATGTAGCATAGTCCAAACATAGGATCTGCAATAAGGATTGAGTACGAACCCTCCTTCAAGAATAACAAGCAATTTCCCATTGGACAAAGAGCCCAACATGTGGGTCATCTGAGCATAGCCAGAAGGAGTTACCTGCCCATAATATACAACATTATGCCTAAACGAAATTAAGTACATGATCGTTAAAAAACAAAGCCACATGATCATATGACATTAGGTGGCTCACTGTACATACGTGAAATTTAACACCAAGTGGTTCGCCTGAGATCATCAAGCATTGATTTCTGCCTTATTTTCCTTTCTCGGCTAGATATCCTGAGATCTTGGCTTGATCTTGCCAAAATCAACTTTTTATAAATTTCTAGCAAACATCACCGAGATTACTCCCACCCTTTCATAATTTTGTGATTGTTTTATAACAATATTAGTGTTTTTCATTAGTAAAAGGATACATATATTATAATCACCAAGATCTTTTGACAAACCCACCTAGATCACTCTGATCTCATCTCTTTGGCCAACGGAGAAAACCGAGATCCAAGACTGCTAACTCATTGGGCACATTAAAAAAATCATATAATAACCACATGTAAAGTGAAAATAGTTACTGTAAAGGGCCGATTGGTTCGCGAAAAATCCAAAACATCCACAGTGAAAAATCCAGGTGTTTCAGCATGGTTAGTGAAAAATCCGGAAATCTACAGTGAAAGTGGATTTTTCACTGTGGATGTTTTGGATTTTTCACGAACCAAACGGCCCCTAAGTAGATGATCTGTAGCATTCCACAATCTCCTAATCCAAAATTCTCTTTTTTACTCCCCCCTTCCCCTAAAAAAGAAAAAACACACCTCACAGATGTATTGACAAAGCGTAGTCTATGGTGTACTGCAGAGATCATAGAGTAGTGTCTGCAGTATACCCAGAGAACCTTCTCACAAAATCAACGTAATTTTCATTAATGTTACTTTGTAACGAGATGACTCAGAGAACTTCATTATATTTGTGACCAAGTGTACAGTGCTAAGTTACAAAGAAACGTAATCACTATACCCTGTAATGTAAGGCAGTTCTTGTTCCAATGTAACAAGCTGACACAGTCGCATGTATGTGCAGACCGTCAATTTGAGATTTAACAGCCACAACACCTGTACCATAGCAAGCCTAGTCTAAGTGTTGCAGACTAGGTGCATATACATACGCACTTCCGTCACTACTCTAAAACAGGCTTCCATTGCAATTAAGCAGAAATAAGCCATTGCAAGA
This sequence comes from Houttuynia cordata, assembly GCA_039654745.1. Lineage (NCBI taxonomy): Eukaryota > Viridiplantae > Streptophyta > Magnoliopsida > Piperales > Saururaceae > Houttuynia > Houttuynia cordata. Next base: position 876,793 of record CM077513.1, on the reverse strand, counting down.
GAAGTCAATGGAGAAACTAATTTCAATAACTAAAGATAAGCTTGACACATGCAAGTAAAATATAACAAACAAACATCATATCACAGATTTATAACGTTAAATGCCTTACATCACAGCCACCAAGAGGATCACCCCTTGCAGCATCAAATCCAGCTGATATAATTGTTAGATCAGGTGCAAAGTCCTTCGCTGCAAGTAAAAATTAACAAGACATAACACAAAAATAAGTATGGACAAGAGAAGTAAAAGCACAGGAAGTACAAATTGGTGGAGGACAGTCATCTCACATTATACCAAAATCATACATGTACTATGATACAATCACAGCACCAAGATGCCAAACAATGAAGTAGCCACCAGACAATTGTGCCAAATGCAGATAGGTTCAATACACTAAAAAAGATAAGGGTTGAAACAACAGAAAAAGAAAAGGTCAGGGAAATGAAGAAAGGAGAGATTAGGGCATGACTGAAGGAGAATTAAACTGCATAAATTGACAAGCAGAGAACCTAGCTCCAGCATCATCTCAAAATGCAGCAGCAAAGGAAGGATTGGAGGAAGAACACAACATCCTGTACAGGACACATAGAGTGATTTCAAATTCTAGCCAGAGATATTAGGACTTTAGGTAATTACCATGGACAAGGGGGCTTTAGGTAAATACAAAAAGGAAAGAAACTCAAAAAAGGTAGCCAACAACAAGAATTATACGTTAAGACCAAAAAGAAAAGAAAAAGACAACAATATTCAATCAATGACGGACCAAAATCCTCCTGTACTGCATAACTAACTCAAGCATCTTTCTTTTACTCATTGCATTATACAGAGAAAAATGAGGAGACCTATTGGAAGCACAATGTGCTGAAATGCAAAGATGTAATCACCATCTCCAACTCCGCCACACTTCCAAGGAATATTGACACAATAGCCTTCAGCACCCATACTGCCAACCTGCAGGTATGAACAATTAATACCAAGACGAATCCAAAATAGCTAAGCCACCAACAAACAGCATTGACCAACAGATATTGACACAAGTACCCAAAGAATCCCTCAAACACTAAGTAGGTATAGTAAGGATATCATATAGAGCCACATTGTTACCAGCTTCGTGATGGAAGATGGCTATATTAACATTTCATGTGCAGCCATCATGTCATGAAGCCAATCCACATATTTGGAAAGGTTTATGATGAATATAATGACATTGAATCGTCTTATGATCGTCCCCTCTTTAGAGGGTAGGGTTGCATTAGGAAGGGCATCCCACTTAAAAACTTGCCACTATGTTTCTTTGTATGGATTTGTGCCATTTTGATTCCCATAAGAGTCAAACGCGGTATATAATCCATGCCGCTGACCCCAGATAGCTAGGATAAGGCGTATGATAATAATGAATGATGATCATCATATAGAGCCACACCTGCATAGGGTTTCATGCTAGTACTGTTCATTTGTGGCCCTTCAGCAGCCACTTGCAATTTTTCACTGTAGTGGGTCCTTTTTTTCTCAGTGAAATATATTTCATAACATTGATAAAAATGAATAAACTATTTCAGTTACCAACAAATGAAAACAAAATTGTACAAAGTACAGATTACTGTGGAAATAATTTTCAAGCCCCTAATGCCATAAGGATCCTTTCATACAAAGTCGTCTTAGAGTGTTAAAACAAAACCATAATGGACCATAATTTTTTGGGAATATCAAAGTAGTTTTAGTCACATTGCCTTGATCCAGCCATGGCTTTGCATACATTAGGGATCAATTTCAGCATTCGAGATGAATGATCAATAGCATTTACTAATTTACTGACGCAATCACACGCAAATATATAAAAATCAACGAGAGATTCTCCTTTTTTTAGCATAGAGAGAGATTTTTATTTGGTAGCATTGAGAGGAAGGACGTGTTCTGTGTCTCAAGCTTGCCCTCATTTGGTGTGCCAAGGGGAGAAATGTGATAAAGATTCACCGTGGAAAAGCAAACATTTTGGGTCAAATTTTCTTCTACTAGATCAGTAGAGTGACTCAAAAAAGGAAAGAGTTTAATGCTCCCACATCTCTCTTCCTCCCTCTTTCCCTCACCATAATTTGCCAATCTCTTTCCACTTTAAGTTCAAACAAACAAAAGAAGGATTCTCTCTTCTTTTTGCTTCACATCACTCTGATACTCCTTATCTCCTTCATTTTCATTCACTCTGCTAACGACCAGACAAAGCCTTCAAATATCTTTAACGCACATGCCTACAACTTTTAGGGACCCGGATGATATGATTCTTATGCTTACTTAGAGCTGTACTTTTATTAGGACACTTAGATTTATTAGAAATTACTTTAAAAAGATTAGGATTTTATTTAACTTAGGATTTAAGATTTAATTTCCTTTTCTAAGTTTAAGAAAGATTATGAGATCGGTGGTATATTTTCAATAAAAAAAATTTGTAAGCCTATAAAACTATTTATTACGTTAAAAAGAATTATCGGTGGTTTTATTTCCAATTAAAAGATAGTTTATAAGCATATAAAAAATTGCACAACATCATTAATGAGAACGGCCTATGATTATGTTTCTACATTGAGGAATTTTCTTCTTCTCTGTTGGTGAATTCCAATGCCCTGCCAGTGGTATCCCCTCCCTCCCCTTAGTCTTCACCCTCAATTTCCTGTCTCCCCTTCGCTATGACATGCCGTCTGGCATCATTGTCCTTTGCAATTTTATTCACTGGGCTAGTCTTGGCCAAGCCAAATGACTTGCATGTCTAACAAAATGCGTTTCCAAACAAGTATCTAAAACTGCTCACAGAAACAGAGAAAAGAACATACCTCATTGACTGCTCCAGTGCCTGGGTAAAACCACCCACCTTCATGTCTATGTAGAGAAACATATAACACCTACAGAATCATATTCGATAGCAATTACTAAGCACTAATGGCAGCTAATATCCACGATAATAAAATTACGACCAGGTCAGCACAAGCAAATTTCATCTACTTAAATAATGCCGATGAGAGAGCATACATATGGTCTATTTAAGATGAAAGCTATAGTTCAAAAAGCACCAGAATAGAAAAGTTAAAAACAGCACTCAATAAAACAATACTTGAGGTTTTTCAAAAACTACACAAACAGCCCACTTGAAGTTTGATGGGAACTAGATCAGATAAATTCAACCAATGGGGTGTTGGAGTGATGGCCAGGACGCTGCCCTTGAAGCACAGATCCTGAGTTCGAACCCCCACTCCGTTGGCCACCCATAGGCATTATATCCTGACTTAATCAGTGCGTATGTTGTGTGGGCTGTGTGTGCACCTGAGGGGATTGGCAGCGGGATATGGTGCTCGAAGAGGCTGGTTGCCCTACCCCTTCTAGTCGGGTCTTAAGGACTTGAGACACCCCTCGTTATCCAAAAAAAAAAGATAAGATAAATCCCAGAAAGTATGCATAAAAATGTAAATTTAACATCAAGCACAACAAACTGATAGAAAAAACATCGACCTAAGAATACAATTTGCTTAAGATTACATGCTCACATTGAAATTCCATAGAAAAAAAACAATTAGCCAAAGCCCCATTTCTTGGATCAGACAAGATCAAAAGACCATTCACCACCCCCCCAAAAAAAGAATGGTAGAAATTTTATAGCATCCCATGTAGAGTGGCCTTTTCTGCATATACCCAATAACAGAGAGTTTACTCAAAATTTTACAGCTTACCGATTGATCCCCCTCAAATATTTCTTGAGTACCATTGCCGTGGTGGACATCCTACAAAAGGAAAAAACACATGAGTTGCATAATCCATGGTAGTATGTCAAAAAATTAAACATGCCAAATTGTGGTATCCAGAGGAAAGATAACGGTGACACCCTCACCAAAAGAAAACTATAAAGACTCTTATTTCAACGAATTAAACCATCCAGTCCAATTTGTACATAACCGTTCTTCATCTTTACAAGGCAAAGCAAATGATATGAACAAAGGACATACAGAAGAAAAGAGTAAGTGCATTACCCAGTCAACAATCAAAACTTTTTTAGCACCTGAAGCCTTTGCAGCCAATACAGACACAGCTGCATTGTTGTGAAGACAGAACCCCATGGCTTGGTGCACACCTGCATGATGCCCAGGAGGCCTAACCTGACTCAACGAAGGAAAATATCAGTAAGCATTCTATTTATCATAGGAAAAAGAAGACTTCTGGTCACTTAAATCTCAAACTTGTTTTAGAATTAATCCCAATGAAAGAACTCAATTATCTAGTACCGCATAAACATCTTACACGACCATGATGAAGGTGGACACAGTGATGTACTGAAAACACTAATGCAGTAAATGTGGAATATTTACTTGTAATCAAACTTTTATTCCTACACTACAAAATTGCTAACTTATGAACAAAGCTCAAGTCCTTCTAATCTCAGTAAGCAACTTGAGCTCATTAAAATGCTACAGCTAGACACTAACACATTTTTTTTTTTTTGGTATGCATCGACCTCTCTCCCCTCCCCCTCCAAGATGCGCCAGGACTGAATCAAACCTGGAACCTCAGGGAGAGGTCATATCAACATCGCTAGAGGGTCGGATTGGCTAGACACTAGAACACATGAATTGCTAATTGTGTAAAAAGATCATTAGCATAAAAAGTGCATATTGATAGAAAAGCAGTAAAACCCTTTCACTTCCAGCCTCCAAATTGTATCTCATTACACACTTGTGAAAAATGGATGTCTATTGATAGGAGAGTCAGACAATTACTGACCAAAGCAAAGCCATTCTTTGCACGTCCTGACATAATTGCTGAAGCTAGATCTGCACATATACCAGCGGCAAGCCTTGCAGCCCGAGCAGAGTACTCATTAGCATATGTGTCTGGAGTGAAATAACTGCCCGTCAAATTCACAAAAATCAGCTTCACTCAAACAATAGAACATAGCCCCACCTCTCTAAACACTGAAGATGCACTTACACCGTACAAATAAACAAGCATATGTTACCTGGACAACAAAGAACTTGTTTGCTCAACCGCTTCTATGTGCTCCAAAGAGTGGACCTGCAGATTTCACATAAAAATCAAGAAATCCATAACTGTGCAAAGAAATAATGCAGCCTTACCTTAAACAAAAACTATCATCATCATCATCATACGCCTTATCCCAGCTATCTGGGGTCGGCGGCATGGATTATATACCGCGTTTGACTTTTATCGGAATCAAAATGGTACAAAATCCATACAAAGAAACATAGTGGCAAGTTTTTACGCTGGATGCCCTTCTTGACGCAACCCTCTGAAGAGGGGACGATGATTCAACGTCATCATATTCATCATACACCTTTCTAAATCTGTGGATTGGCTTCATGACATGATGGTTACACATGAAATATTAATATAGCCATCTTCCATCACAAAGCTGGTAACAATGAAAACCAGTCTTCTTTTACATGGGAGCATGGCACCATGTAAAAGTATAAGTATTGCTAAATCCAAAGTTCTTCAGTATCAAATTCTGGTGACGACCATCATGACAACAAATGTCATTGTCCATCACTAATCAGCATAAATAATTATCATCACCATCCCCACCCTCCCCATCTTCTTGGGAAGAACATAACACACATATTTTGTGACTGATCATATATATTGCACATCATCTGTGGCTGTGAAGAAGGTTGTAGTCTAATAACCATTCTAGACCCCATTGTAAGAACTGACTAAATTAAGCATACGATAAACCTCTACTTTGTATAGCAACTTTCATATAGAGTAATTATAATGAACAAAGAAGCATAAGAAGGTTGTAGTTTAATGACCATTCTAGCCTCCATTGTTAGAACTGACTAAAGCAAGCTTACAATAAACCTCTGCTTTGCATAGCATTTTCCAAATAGAGCAAATATAATGAGCAAAAAAGTATAACACCACTAAAGGAAAAATGGTTAAGAAAGCACTTAAATTTTGTGCTATAATTAAAAGTTCAAACAGGAAACTACACTTCTCGTATTTATAAAAAAAAATACATTACTGTACTTACAATAAAAAAACAGTGAACATAACATCCTGTCATGCTCTTTTTAGCTGTCTTAATTCGATAAAGAAAATAACTGAAGTTGCAAGGTGGAAAATTCAGTAATAAGAGACATATAAATAAGTGAATATAAAATTAGTGGAATGTTATTCTAAAAAAGTTCTTGACAAATTATGCCAAGAACTCATGAGAAAAGAAAGAAACTCTAGGTATTTTAGAGACCCACCTCTCTACATGGAACTCTTTCTTATACATATTCAAGGATGCACAACTATACAAGGTTATAGTTGTGATTTATGTCTCTTCGTTTTAGTAAAAATCAATGAACATGAGTCATCTGCATTTACAAACTTCCCAAGACCACAATCTGGTTCTGCTTCAGCTTCCCACATATTATGATCTACTCTCAGTCTCAGCTTACCCAAATACTTCCAAAAAATGTATAGCCCATGACTTTCTAACAGAATGGAATATAACTGAGGAGGTTCCAAAAATTTGGACCCGATCCAGCATGTGGGCTCATCCATCTAAGCTGGTGAAAATTTAATGGTTAGACGTAGCTGATTTTCCACCTATATAGATAAGAGGGGCCCAAGATATTAAATTGAATCAACTTTGTAATTCGTAATTGAGTGCCCCTCTTTCCATCACACTCCCCACCCATGTGGGCCACCAGTTGCCACACAAAGGCAATCACTGCAGGACATATCTGTCCATCTACAGTAAAACTAAAACACTTGGTTTTCATGGTACATAATGATATTTTACCTTATGGAGCTCATCTTGATTAATTTCTCGAGCAGGTATCTGAATGCATTTTTCTGGATATATACCTGCATGAATTAAAAAAAATAACTAAACAGGATCATCATAAGCATCCTTGACAATATCAAAGCAAAGCTAAGCACCTGATGCCATACAAACTTATTTGCTATCTAACAATAAAGAGGAATGTCATTTGAGAATTTAAATGCTATTATACCAGCAGTCTTAAGACTAGCAAGTATTGCTCGAAGACGATCTGGTCTTTCTGGGTGTGGATGTGGCTTATTCTCAACCTGTTATGCCGCATAAAGATTCATAAGAAAGATATAAAGATCACTAGTATGACAATTATAAGTCAAACCGAAATTCCAAAATTACAAAACAGAACCATACTTTTCTGAGCAAGCATTTAGAGAGTCAATCAGAAAAGAACAAGGAAAACCCCACAATCAAAACAACAAGAAAATAGTGAAAGTAACTAAAAATATTGTTTGATTTAATTACCACCATTATATTCCAACATGCAGGTGCATAAACAATGGACAGCTTCAAATACTAAGTACAGCAGTACAGCTTATATAGAAAAAAGTCCTACTGTAAAGAACCTGAAAATTTCTGGTAACATGTCAAAAAGAAGCCAATGCTAAGTAAAAAGTTAAGAAGGCAATAATTATCATCAATACGAATGGGCATTAAATAATCAATGTGTAGTTCCTCCTTCTGCAAGCTCTTCTAGGACATAAATGCCATGACAAATTCCATCACTTATAAAATGACAACCAAGGAAGTAAAATTTCAATCTCCTTCGGCTGCCTGGATGACCACCACCACCCCCCCCAAAACAACAAAGAGTGGGTCTTTCTGGTTTTGGTATCTGATTACATAAGTAAAACAGAAAGAAATACAGAAACGCCTGATCACACCACCATCTACCCCCCCCCCCCCCCCCCCCCCCCACACACATGAGATAACAGATAATATAAAATTCCACAAGTGAAGGTGTTATAAAAATTATGAAATGGAATAACTGAAGTAATTTCATAATAAATACATTGATACTCATTTGCGTTATTCTTTTCATTCAAAAGCCCCTCACTAGAAACAGTAAAAAAAGAAGTACAGGCATTAGGACCATAATGATTCTAAATCAACAAGTTAGTTTTGTTACATGACCTCTACTGAAATGAAGCAAAGAAGTACCTCGTGATGAAGCAGCATTCTTTCATCAAAGCCCATAGCCATGCAGTTGCCCGATGTTGATTCAGCTGAATATGATTCCAAATATACTAGAAAATACAACAAAAGTTAGCTAATCATACAGTAAATTATAAGTATTACCATAAATAACTTGTATAGTAGCTAAATGCAATGTTGCCTGCTTCGTGTCACACAACCATAACTTGCAAGCTGACTACACATAGGGTGATGATGGCAACTTTCACTGTTGCTCATTCATTGGTATGTGTGGGAACAACATCATGAGTAACTCTTCACATAGAATTTGAATTCAAATCATAACAAAGCTGAACCCTGAAACAGAATCCAGCCCACCAATCTCATATACTCCAACCGACCCATTCTGATTGCCTAAACTTAAAAAAAAAATTGTATCATACTAATTGTCTTATTTCATATCATCCTTCTCATACTAATTAGTGGATAGAATAAAAAGGGTTAGTGGATGGGGTAAAACGGATTACAAAATATCACATGTTTTCAAATGTGAACAACTAATATGGGACAGGAGGAGAAATTAAAAGAATATATGCAATGACGTTGACTGTGTCTAATTAACAGATAGAAAAAAAGAAAGCGGAGAAAAGGTATCATTATGTGCATGAACTCATGCATAATACAACACAAACAAGACAACATTTACAGAAACAACTTTTAGAAAAGTTTACACCCTCATTAAGCAGCAACTTGAGCAAGCAGAAAATCCACTTTCAACCAGAGCCATACCTCCTCTCATAATCACAGAAGTCCATCTTTAAGAATAAGTACTAATTACGTTTCTAAACCTTACAACTACCAGGATAGATTGTCAAACACTTGAATCATCTTAAAATCGCGGACTAAAACCAAAGGCACTACTGTTGCTAGACCAAATAATTGATGTTCTAGTACTTTATTTGAACATTATATCATAACCTGCAAACAAATACCTAGAGAAAACTTATAGTGAATAAAACCTTCAGTAAATCGAGGAGCTTATAACTTAGGTAACTCCCTTGATGTCAACTGCTGTGATATGTCTGCCTACAACCTTGCAAAAATCAAGAACTGCACTGCACTTTTTCCTAGCTTTTTCCATCTACCAATCAGCTCTCAAATTGTATTCTTGTACTCTCTTGATTATGCATATGGGATATTATTCTCTTAAGAAAGCACCATTTAGTAAAAACAAGTCAATGAATTCATTTTATTAGTACAACCAATCTCAGGTAAGTACTAAACATAGTAGCAACCTTTACAACATATGATTTCACCTTGAAATTTATCCGACACTTCAGACCTGAGGTGGGAACGTGCTCCTAGTGCAAAATGAGGAGCAAAAAATCCATGCATAAGAATTTCAGAATCTTTGTATTCTCCGCATACCTGCAAAAGTCACAAAAGAAAGTAACTTACAGTATCAACGGTAACATATTGCATATGCAAACTCAAGGTTTGGACAAATAAAAATTGCTTGACTATTTTGCATGTCAAGGCAATGAAAGGAGACTAATACCAATAGCAGTTCAGAAAGATTACATTAATGACAATGAACCCTCTCTATGTTGTCTATATCCTTCCCTTCAAGGCCAAATTTTCTCTTCCCAAACAATTGACGCTCGTGACACGTGACCTGTTCTCCATTGTCTTATGTTGTAAAGCTCCTTTCCTACATGAGTCCAATCTACTTCTACTACTGCCTCCGCTCCATATTAATTGTCAGAATTTAAAAAAACGTCCCATATTACTTGTCATAGTTTACTGTCATGCCTTCGTGTAAAAGCAGACTGTTTTGTTGCTACGAACTTTGTGATGGGAGATGACCATATTAATATTTCATGTGCAACCATCATCTCATAAGCCTATCCACATAATTGGAAAGGCATATGATGATGATAAACTTTCATTTCTTGTACTGTTTAGACAGTTGCATCAGGAGGGCATCTTGCATAATTACTTGCAATTGTTTTTTTACAGGAATTTGTAACATCATTTTGATTCTACTTGTGGATAATGTAAAAACAAAAGCGGACAGAGTAAAAAGGTTAATATATTGGCTTCATTAAATATCAATTTTTTCCCATGCGGACAGAGACAGAGGAAGTAATTCACAAATGCAGTCCAATTTTAAAAGAAAAAATTACTTTTAAAGGCTAACTTAGGTGGAGCACGTTCTGTCAAATGGCATAGACTGCAAATGATGATTGACGCCCACATTTTCACCAAACGAGTTTCTGCTACTCCTACCCAAAAACCCGATAAATAAAATTACTTCCATCCCAATTAAGTGCTCTATTTGGTTTTTCAGAATGACCTAAATTGGAATAAAGAACATTCTCAGGGCTGCCCATTGTACAATTCGTGCAAAACCAAATAGGACACTTAAATATGTGAATGAGGGAGTATATGTCAGCATTACTCACGGAATATGATAGATAACCATACATTGCAATGAAGAACATCCTCAGCATTGCCCATTGTACAATTCGTACAAAACCACTTGTCAGTCAGCATATTGTCTTGTGTTGGTTCCCAATCACTATCATCATCGTCATCTTCTTCACAAAGTTCTTTCTGCTCATAGAACTCTTGCAAAGTTCTATCTTCTTTTTGTCTCCCATCTTTACTATCTCCATCTGCAACAGATGGACCACTTCCATCCCCCATAACTCCATCACTTAAATCAACGTCGTGTCCGTTCACTACTCTTACTGGTGCAATTCGAGCTCCAACGAGCTGCTTGTTATTATCGGACTCGTAAACTCCATTCGAACTCCCATTGTTTCTTAGTTCGTCCATGCTCAGCGTCGCATATATCCGAAAACAGAACTTGGCAACACTAAATCCGGCAAGAGAAGCTTAGAAAAAGCCTGAAAAAAAGATACAAAAGAGAGAAAATCAGTAGCAGAACTACAGGCAACAAGAGACACCCACTAAAAGCTTAAAAAGGTGATTATCAGCACAAAACACACAATGTGTTCAAAATCATAAGATCATTAACATCAAGCACAATATGTTACCAGCATTTGTCTACTAATCATATTAAACTCATGTCAGTTTATATGAGAGAATGTACGGCCACCAACTATAACTGGCCCAGTGAATTGTAGTCAGAATCCGAAGAATGGATTGTACTCAGAAATCGAACTTAACCCGGCGAGATAATGTAAATTAGGGAGAGATTAGAAAGCTAAAACTACCTGATGGAAGAACAAGCGCGGCAATTTTGGGAGAAAATTGAACTTTTTGGAAACCCTAATTTTATGGATCCTGGGCGGGAATGGGTGACATGAGTTTCGCGCCGGGAGAAGTAGCAGTGCTTCCGAAGTCGCGGGTTTTGACTTCTTGTCTTCGGAGTTTGAGCCTCGGGGGGTGTCGTCTCGGTTTTGGGCCGGAATGGATCGGGCTTTTTTCAGGGCCCAACTAGGGCTGCACCAAAAGCCCGGACCCGACCCAACCCGGATGGAACCGACCCAATGATCCGGGTCGGGTCGGGTCGGGTCGGGTTCTATCTCGGGTAGGGTTGGTTCTAAAATTTAAAAACCCGGTTCTATTTTGGGTCTGGTCGGGTTTGACTTTAAAATACCCAAGAACTAAGATATACAATTTAAATCCCTTATTTTTTAATATATATAAAATTATTATTATTATTATAATTATATAAATTATTTTATTAAATATTTTTATAATTATATTAATTATTTTATTAAAATCTCGGTTCCTATCTTGGGTTCTCGGGTATTATGGGTTTTATCTCGGGTAGGGTCGGGTTTAGGGTTCTTGGGTCATATCTCGGGTAGGGTCGATATAGCAAAACTCGACCCTACTTGACCCAAGATGCAGCCCTAGGCCCAACCCACAGACTCAAGCCCAACGAAATAGCAGATTTGACCATACCACTTACATAGAGGATGTGACCATAATGGTACGTAGGGAGCTAAAATAGTACTCCCTCCGTTAAAAAATATTGTGTATATTTAAAAAAATTTAATATTCCAAAATATTATGTATATTTTACTTAATCACATGAATTCCTCTTTCCCAGACTTCTTCGCCTTGCCCCTCTTCGGACTAAAATAGACCTCTCAAGTCCCAATTCATCCTACCAAACCCCCTTGCCTACTATTGATTTGCCTCTTCTCCTCCCGCCCCGCCTCAGTGCTTTGATCTCACGGGCAGAGACACACATATGGAGAATGGCACATGCGAGCACAACCAAGGTGCTTAACAGCGGCCACATGCCAGCTCGAATCAACAGAACTGGTAATCCTCAGGCAATAGTGGCGTCACTACGGATGAGATTTGATGCTAAAGTTGTGAGCTTTGGGGGTTCGAGGAGTGAGCGGGTGGGTTTTGGTGCTTCTTTGGCTTCAACGGATTCAATTAAGGTTTCGGCTGTTGTTGCCACAACAACGGAGAAGCCTTCGATGTTGCTAGAGATTCTACTGCAACCCACTGAGGGATCTCCGGGTTTGTCAAACTCCCTGGATCCAATAATATTATGCTCCTTGCCACTCTCTCTGTGGTTTGTTTAGCTTCTTCTTTCTCAAATATATAACCGAGAGGAAATCGCATGACTTCCTTGTGGTCTAATAAAAATACCAATTTTCTCAAATGTACACAGTATTTTGGAACGGATTGAGTACTTATATAGAGAAAAGCATTTTTTATCCGCTTGAAAATCCACCATTAAATGGGAACCTTCGATCATCAAAATCAACAGTGCACACGCATGAACCGTGTGCTCAGCCAAAAAAAAAAGTGTTTTCCACTAAAAACAATGCTAGTCACTAAAACATTTTGGTGTGTCTTTTTGGGTAAGTTGTATCCTCAAACAAGGATACCTATTTTGGAAACGGAATGTCATTATTAAGAAGGAAGTAGAGCAGGAAATATCTTCATACAAAGAGTTTTTATGAAAAGGAGACGGCCTTATATATCCAACAACATGAATATGCATCAAACAAATGCAACATCTGCCAAAGTATCCGCAAAATATGTCACCCACAATGTGAACATCCCGAAAACTTAAAGATAGTTTGAGCATGTTGAATAATCGCTTAAAGACGCATGGAAGTGTTTAGATATCTATATTAGAGAAATTGGGCGAATAATTTGGAATCGCCACAGATAACTACAAGTGTAATGGTGAACACCAAATATATGTTGGCCTTGGAGAGGCCTGAGTTGATTTTCTTGAGCATAAGTTTCACCAGCCGTCCATCACCCCAAATCCATGGTGCACACAGAAGGTGTACAGCTCAGTCGCTTAAGCTTACATAGAAAGTTTTGTACACCCTCAAGTTGGGGTGAGCCCGTCCAGTTGGGGTGATGGACAACTAGTGTACATGACTGGATGAATAATTATGAGGGGCTGTCACAAATGGAGCGGAGATCATGTCTACTAAGGGGCCATTTAGGGGCCGTTTGGGGTGTGAAAAAAAGCAAAACATCCATCGTGGATGTTTCACTTTCACTATTCATTTCCTATTTTTTTCACTTTCAGCTGAAACTCCTCGGGACATGTTTCACACATCCACTGTTAAAAATTTGGAAATAAATAGTGAAAGTGGATTTTTCACTGTGGATATTTTGGATTAATCACGAACCAAACATCCCCTTAGTTGGTGGATTTTTGGGAGTGGATGTTTCTCATTTTCACAATCCAAACGGCCCCTAAGTCAAGAGAAGAAACCATATTGGATACCATATTTCTTTTATGGGAGACTTTGCCAAAAGGCGATCGAAGAGAGTGTGTAAAACATAGCAACAAGGGAGATGATACAAAAAAAGTAGCATTTGGTTAGGACAATGTCACGATTCTACATTACCTACAATTGACTACATTTCTAAAGATATATTTAGAAATCAAGTATCATATTATTTATAAAACCAATTAGTTAGCTACTTGATATCTAAATTTATCTCTGCAACCTGATCCCAAATCATTATTTTTTGCCATATAAAAAAAAGGAAATAAAGAAAGTCTTGCTAGCTGTTGAGTTTTTTCCCTCTTAATTTGAGACCATAGTTGTTTGGACTTGCTTCTCATGTGGAGATGCCTACTACTTAACCTACTTTGGAGTTACGTGTAAGTTGTTAAAACAAAGATTGACTTCTTTACAAAAGTCAATTCTTCTTAAAAGAAAGTTCTTTTGATAAAGAGATATAACAAAAAAAGGCTATAACTTTGAATGACCTTTGGAGATTAAGAAATGAGGTTTCTTAAAGGAAAAAATGAGAATAAACGAAAGAGACTTTTGAAGTGCAAAATATTCTTCTTGTGAAATAGAAGACAAATCATAAGTAGTTTATGGTAATCCTTCTATCTCTATTCTTTACATTTTTCACCTAAATTGTGAGAATTCTCTTTAGCTTATAAAGGGTATTTACCTTTGAATGTTGATGTAATCTTTATTAAGTAGAGTATATCTAAAGTTGATAGTAATAAATTTGATCTCTATACCTCGTTAATATAGCCGTTTATTTAACAATAAATAATGTTAAATTTGTGTCTCGAAAGTGTTCGATGAAATATTTATTTATTAATCTTACATTGTGTGTGCTATAATTTGTGCATCCTACATTATATCCTACATCATAGAGGTATAAAAGAATTATAATGCAAGAGCTAGCGATTGGAATGGAAAATGATTGAGTTACGACATGACTCAGAACTAGATTGTAATGCATGCTTTCATGGGTGTTTATTATATGTGCCTGCTTTGAAACTGTGGCATGCCCAAAGACCGGTGCGCCATCTCATGCAAACTGAGGTCTCACACTCTCACTCATGACTGCTGTGATTCGATGATGGATTCGATTTTAAAGAAGCAACAAGAGGGTGTCGCATGGCAGATAGGAAGATGTGGACGGCCAATTTGTCGCTTCAATCTAAAAAAAACTGGACGGGTTGAAGAACTTGGAGTGGAACCTACAAAGCTTTAACTCGAAAAGAAGACATCAGAGCATGGAGGATGGGTGGAGCAGTCTGCCAGCAGATAGCGACGGCAGTGACGAACGCTCCAGGCAACTGACTTCAAACCATTATTTACAACAATACAAACTACTTAATTATCCAAAAAAACAAACAATACAAACTCCTTGAAGACACGACAACCCCTCGTGTACTCAGAGCTGTACTTTGATGATCGATTTGCATGCCGGGCCCTATTTCATTCCTTGCGACTATTTTTTAGTTAATAAACTCCCAGAAAGTCCGAGAGAGGAGATTATTGGGGTATCTTTGTGTTGAAAATTAAAGCAATAAGTTATGGAGCGCTGCAAAAGCTGTATAGTTCAGCTAGCAAAAGTGATCATCGTTATACCTTTCTCTTATTTTTTTCTAGAAAAAAAAATATAGACATTCCATTAATTAAAGATCATCTTCATCCATCACCCATCTTCTTTCCCCTTTCTTATAGCTTTCTCATAGCAGACAAGCAAAGCCTACAAGGAGTGGATGGGCCAACTGAGTTGTCCGTTGGCCCCATCCACTCGAGCACCCAAAGCAATTCGACTAGCAATCTTAACACGACTCACTCACAGTCACAGACAGTCAGACACTTTCTTCCCCACGAACAAGGTAAAATTTGTAGTGATTCAATGTCATATTCACTCCGGCACAGCTACTCTCCCCTAGACATTTTCTGGCGTAGAAGGCAACAATGGCTCTGCCAGTGGCGACTTGGTTCCCCCCACGTTGCTGGAGTTAGTAGTGATGCCAGCAGTGATGTCCTTGGTCATAATTTTCCTCTCCTCGTTCTTGCCCCAGAGTACCAGGTACAATCCGATGATGATCAGTATTGCACCTATCATCCTGCCACAGCAAAACGAGAGGTGTACGTACAGATGAGACATGAGATAGAACTAATTACAAAAGAAAAAACTATAAATTGGCAAAAAAAAAAAGTCAGCTGACCCGCCCAAGTAGAACTGTTCGCCAAGTGCCACGGAGGCCATGATGGCGACAACCAAAGTCTGCACAGGCTGGTAAACGGCAACGAAGACGGGGCCACCCCTGTCAATGCACCATATCTGGACTGCGAAGGCGATACCAGAAGCAACGAACCCCTGCGTTTTGGAAGATTACCATGGCATGTCAGTCAACACTACCGAATATTTCTTCTTCTTTTTATGGTGGGGCCTTTATTTCTTCGTATACATACTTGTTTTGGTACAATTCTTCGTCTATACTTGGCTACAGCTACGTGAATACAATGCCAAGTTCATGTCTTCAGAAAGTGCATGTCTGTTCTTAGTTGAAGTAATGTGTAAGGAGTTAGTTCATTTAGAGGTAGATTCTAGTTAGCCGATCGACATCAAGACATTGTTCTTCAGGTTGATGCAGATTTTTCATACAAACAAATACTTAGAGGCAGATTATATGGTTATAGGACAAGGACAACGAGACATATAGTTGTTTATGTTGATACAGACTTCTCATACACATGAAATATCTGATATTTTTATACTCCATATAAATAATTTTTCATAGTTTTCTACTTCCCAAGGATAACATAATAATTGGCAACAAAAACCGAAGAGATCTTACAGCATATAGGATGGTGAAAACTTCGCCCCCGGAGTGAAACATCCATGCGCTCGAATCCCTCTCTACAAAAGCAGCAATAGCCAAGAACTGCAAGACCCCAAAGAAGCAAGTATAGGAGGTCACGGAGAGCCTGGCTGGGTACTTCTTCAACACCGGTGCCTGAAAAACTAACCATCCAGACCAGGACAAGCAGTGCCCAATAAGGTAGACACATCCCAATGTCCAGTTCTTCCCGTTAGCATCCCCAAGTATTGGCTGCTGATAATGATTAATCCAATAAGTTCTGTGAAGCACCGACGGTCCGCCAAAAATGGTGGGACCCTTGTACAGCGTGATCACTGATGCCCCTGCTACGCAGGCAACGGTCCCCATGACCTTCGATATACCGTCCTTCGTTTTAATACTAACACATTCAATTCTGCATATAACAAGAGATTAACAACGTTTAGTCCAAACGTGCAGCTAGAGCCCCTCTTCATCAATTATCAAGAAGGTTTTGACCATATGTATCACCTCAGTGCGGCAGCCATCAGAAATGTTATCGCGGGGACAGAGTTCTGTATGGCCGAGGCAAAAGTTGGGGAAGTGTTGTCTAGGCCCAGTAGATAGAAACCTTGATTTGCTGTAATCCTGTAACAGACTTGCAGTTAGTTCCATACTGACGTATATATATTAGTGTAAAATTATTCGTAAATCTAGTTTGTTTAAGGCTATGATTTTTACCCGCAAACGGCTAGGAGGAAGAACTGGACGACGAAAGAGATGGTGAGAGCCGGCCTCTCCTTCCTGTAGAAACAACGAGAAGGGTGTTAGTCTAATATCATCAAGAGGGAGGGAGGAAGATAATGATTGAGTTGAAGTGCTTCACTTCTCCAAGAAAAAGGCAAAGGGTGCAAGGAGGAGTAGAGCGATGATGTTTCTATAGACTGGGAAAACTAGCTTGCTGATTCCCATGTTGAGAGCTGCTCTGGAGACGACATGGAAGCCGGCATAGCCAAACTGCAGTGCCAACATGGCCAAGTGCAGCTTGGCCCTCTCAGGAACCGAACACATTCTCTTAGACATTGAGGGTGAAGATGTAACGTCGGCCATGTTGAACTATGGAGATGCAAAAGATGGGAGAGTGAGAAAGACTGAGAATCGAACAGATGGAGAAAGGAGACACTGGGAGTTCCTGACGAGAGAGAAGGCGCATCGCAGTTGTATATATAGACTATAGGGTGGCATTGGGGGCCATAAGCGGACTCGAGTCCCATTTCTCATGTTCATGACGTGTATATTGTTGGTGGATGGAATGGGTCTTGAAAACCACTCCAAACACCCTCTCAAGATCTCCACAAGTCAATCAATCACCACCCACATATGTAGTAATAAATTGAAAAGTGAAATAAGTTGGAGATGAAGGAACAAATCACAAAAAGCACATAAATAACATTAAACCACAAAGAGAAACACAAAGAGAAACACAAGAGATTAGTGGTTCACCAATTTGGCTACACCACAAGGAAGAGCAAGCTTTCACTATGAAGTCTCCAAAGCACTTACAAGAGTTTGACACTCAAACCTCTTCAACCTTGCTTCACCTTCATCCAAGAAAGCTACCTTTCCCCGTTTGGCTCCCACTCTCTTCTTCTCCTTTAAGTTTTTGTTCCTCCTCTGCATTGGAGAGAAAGAAGAGAGAATATATATTGGTCTAAGGTTTCAAATTTATTCCCTAGAATTATAAGTTTACCCTTACTCTAGACCCAACCCAAAGGAAAATATTTCTTAGAGTTTTGAACCAAACCCAACAATCTCTACCTTGGCGAAAAACTTCTCCACCCTTGGAAATTGTCCTAAGTGTCTCATACATTTCAACTTTGGCGAAAAACATCCTCCCACCAAATTTGCACCTCCATCCTAAAAGAAGAGGTGCTACCACCAATCTCTAACACATAGAGATGTTGAGCAAGTCTAGGCAATGCCTAAACTTCTCACCAGTCACCGGCTTAGTAAGAATGTCGGCCGCATTCTCATCCGTGTGCACCTTTTCGATAGAGATTTCACCCATGTTGACCAAATCCCGAACTCTATGATACATCACCGCAATATGTTTTGTCCTTGAGTGATATACATGATTCTTGGTCAAACAAATTGCACTTTGACTATCAGAAAATAGTTGCACCTTCTCTTGTTTTAAACCAAGCTCATTCACCAAACCTCTCAACCAAATAGCTTCCTTAGAAGCCTCCGTGATTGCCATGTACTCAGCCTCCGTAGTAGACAAAGCCGTTGTGGATTGTAGCACCGATCTCAAACAAATAGGCCCACTAGCAAGAGTGTAAACATACCCCGTAGTGGACCGCCTCTTGTCAAGATCCCCCGCATAATCCGCATCAACATACCCCACTACACCATTTGAGTCTCCTTTCTTTTCAAACACAATATCCAACTCCTTGGTGCCTTTCAAATACCTCAAAATCCACTTCGCCGCATTCCAATGCTCTTTACCCGGATTTGACATGTATTTACAAACCACACCAACTGCTTGGGCAATATCCGGCCTTGTACAAACCATAGCATACATCAAACATCCTATTGCATTAGCATACGATATCTTCTTCATTTCCTCTTCTTCTTCAACCGTACTTGGGCATTGTTTTGCACTCAAAGCAAAGTGACAAGCAAGTGGTGTAGAGACCGGTTTTGCATCTTTCATGCCAAACCTCTCCACCACTTTGGAGACATACCTCTTTTGTGATAACTACAACTTTCCGGCATTCCTATCCCTCCTTATCTCCATGCCCAATATCCTTGTGGCCGCCCCAAGATTTTTCATGTCAAACTCATTGCTCAAGTTAGATTTGAGCTCATCAATCTTTGACATGTGTCTACAAGCAATAAGCATATCATCCACATAAAGTAACAACATGATAAGAGAATCATCATCAAGCACCTTGTAGTAGACACAACAATCATACTCACTTCTATGGTAACCAATATGCAACATAAAAGAGTCAAAACGTTTATACCATTGCCTTGGCGATTGCTTGAGCCCATAAAGAGACTTCTTTAATCGACACACAAAGCCTTCTTTGCCCGCTTCTTCAAACCCTTCCGGTTGCTCCATGTAAATTGTTTCCTCCAAATCCCCATGAAGGAAAGCCGTCTTCACATCAAGTTGTTCAAGCTCCATATTGAACTCTGTCACCATAGCCAAAAGCACCTTTATAGAAGTGTGCTTCACAACCGGGGAGAATATTTCATCATAATCTACCCCAACCTTTTGTGAGTATCCCTTTGCCACTAACCTTGCCTTGAAAGTTGGCTTCTCATTTTCATGCAATGCTTCCTTCTTCTTGTAAATCCATTTGTAAGCCACCGGTTTACGGCCTTTTGGTTTTGGCACCAACTCCCACACGGAGTTCTTGTGGAGAGATCTCATCTCTTCCACCATTGCCATCATCCATTCTTCTTTTTCACCCGATTCCATAGCATCTTGGAATGTGGCGGGTTCTCCACCACTTGTGATAAGAGCATAATGAGCCTCTTCCACCGATTCCCATCCAAGCTTATTAGGAGGCTTAATGGTTCTCCTTTCTCTTCCTTGAGAAATACTATATGGCACTTCTTGAGGCTCTTGTTGTTCCACCCAACTTGAGCTCCCCTCTTCCACTTGAGAGTCTTGAGGTTTTGTTAAGTCATTTGATGCTATTGGAACTTCTTGTGCCATTTTCTTCTCTTTGCTATGTCCCTCTTCCTTTTCTTCAAGCTCCCTATTCAACATAGAGGTTTCATCAAACACTACATCTCTACTAAACATTTTCTTCTTGTTCACCGGATCCCAAAGCTTGAACCCCTTCACACCCCTTTCAAAGCCAAGGAAAATGCACTTGTGTGACTTAGAGTCTAGCTTTGACCTTTCATCATGTGGAACATGTATGTATGCCGGGCACCCAAATACCTTTAAAAAAGAGTAATCTACTTCTTTTCCACTCCACACCTCTTCGGCTACCTTGGAGTCAAGGACCTTTGAAGGCGATCTATTCACCACATAGCATGCATGATTTACCACCTCTGCCCAAAAGGACTTTGATAACCCCGCATGGAGTCTCATGCAATTAGCTCTCTCCAAGAGAGTTCTATTCATCCTTTCCGCAACACCATTTTGTTGAGGATTCTTTGCTACGGTGAAATGCCTTTTGATCCCTTCATCTTTGCAAAATTGTAGAAACTTCCCTTCTTTATATTCACCGCCATTATCCGATCTCAAACACTTCACTTTTCTTCCCGTTTGGTTCTCTACTTCCACCTTCCACTCCTTGAACTTGGAAAAGACCTCGGACTTTTGCCTCGTGAAGTAAACCCAAACTTTTCTTGAGAAATCATCAATAAAAGTCACAAAGTAGAAAGCTCCACCTTTTGACTTAACCGGGGATGGCCCCCATACATCCGAATGAATGTAGTCAAGAACACCTTCACTTTTGCATTCTTTCTTTATGGTATTGAAGGACACCTTTGTTTGCTTTCCCGCCAAACAAAACTTGCAAAGATCTACCTTACATGTCTTCATTCCCTTCAACAAATTCCTCTTGTGAAGTTCATACATGCCTCTTTCACTCATATGCCCCAACCGCACATGCCATATTTTAGACTCATCACAATCACTATCACCCTTCTCTATTGTAGAAACTGCAACTCCACCCAATACCGTTTCTCCCATGAGCTTGTAAAGATTGTTACCCATTCTTGTACCCTTCATTAGTACTAAGACTCCTTTAGATACGTTGAGGATGTCATCCTTTCCATTGAAAGTGCAACCTTTAGCTTCAAGTACACCCAAAGATATTAGGTTCTTCTTAAGTGCCGGCACATGTCTAATGATAAGCATGAAATATACATATTTATATGCCTTATTTACCTATATGCTAGTGTAGTTTTTATAATAAAATATGAATAAAACGGGTTATTTGTGATTAGGGTAGTAATTAGGGGATTAATAATTAATTTACTTTAATTAATTATTTTAGATGCATTAAAGAATTTAATGAATCATATTTTTATTATGCGTCTAATTTTAGTTTGGTTTTGTTATTGTAGGTTTAAAAATGCGAATTGCAGATCACTAGCAGATGTGCGCATTAGACGTGTTTTGAAATGCCAAAGTGACCCAAGAGCTGATATGACACGTATTGAAGAATCTGAACCATTGATGAGCTACTTAAGAGAAGACGGGCGTGAAATTTGAATACGGGCGTGCAGATTCGATTCGGTGGTGGAGATCGTTACGGCGGGTTTTATTAAAGAAAAAGAAAAAAAAAGGGAAAAAAGGATGAAAACCGGTTGGTTTGGGCCGGTTCAGAAAATAAATAAATAAAAAAAGAAAGAAATCAACCCGAGCCATCGGCTCGGGTGTTCCAAACGAAGAACAGAACACGACGCTCGAGCTTCTGCTCGAGCGCCGGTGTAACAGAGGAGCGCCGGCAAGGTGAGGTTCGACGGCGGCCCTGGTCACGGCTGGGCGGAGCTCGGGTTGTGGCGGCGATCGAGACGACGACCGGAGCAAAACAGAGAGGTTCAATGGCGGACCTGACGGCGGCTTGGGCACTTGAAGCGACCGGAGCAAAGCAGAACAACGGCGGTAATGACGACGACGATGGTTCTAGACGGCGGCAAAGAATAGACCAGTAGATTTGAAGGCAAGGTGCTCGATTGGGAAGGTTTCAATTTGGAAATTTGCGTATAACAGAGCTGCAATTGCGAATTTATCTCAGTTTGGTAAGCTTCCATATTCAGTTCGATTGGAAATGGAAAAGAGTCGAATTAGGACTCTTGGGAATGGCTTATAAAAACTGAAGAAGAGGAGGATCGGAAAAAAAAGCGCTGGGATTTTTGACTGTTCTGCTGCTCTGTTTCGAAAAAAAAAACAGAGACCTTTTTCGGCGGATTTGGGTCTTTGTTTTTCATGGGGATTTGGCTGGAATCGAAGCGGAATAGAAGAGGAATCGAAGGGAGAAGAAAGGGAGAAGGAGAAAGTCAGGTTTTTGGCTTCGGTGAACAGTGAACATGAACTGCTACAGTAACCGGGCATCTGAAGGAGACGATGAACAGTGAACTGCTACAGTACCCGTGAATAGTAAATTGTGAATAGTGTTCTGCAATAGTATTTTTCCGATGCAATTTCTTCCAAAATCTGAATTTTCTTTTCTCATGAATATGAATAGCTAAATTGTTTGTCAAAGCTAGAAGTGATATTATTTGATTAGTATTCTTACGTCTATAAAGAAGTGGTTAATGCTTATTTGATTGAATGCGATGTTTTGATAAAGTCATAATCTATATAATTATTTAATTTGTCGTTAACGTAAGGTACGACGAATGCTTATAATTCCCTGTGATTAGTAGACTATGCTTGTTAATGATAAATATTCGATCGATATTTTTATGTTAATGGATATGATGAACGTGAATGAATTATCTTTCGATTAGATCAAATCATTATTTGAATCTAATTGCGTAATTGAATAGACGTAGAGTATTAATTAAATAATTGATCCTTGAAGCTTTGATATCTCTCATCGATTATCTTTGCCTGTCTTTAGTTAGTTTTAATTGAATCTTTAATCGTCATTTTAGTAGTTAGTTAAATTACAATTCCTCTACAAAATTTCCAGATAAGAACTTTAATTTGCTAAGCTAAGTAGTGTTTAAATTAGTTTAGAATAGAATAATCCTACATCATTCCCTGTGGTTCGACCTCGGACTTACCGAGTATATATTACAATTTGTCAACCTTCTCTTGGGTTTGATCATCTAACTCCACTCAATGTACGAACCACCCCATCATACATCTTAATTTTGATGGTCCCCATCCCAATTGGCTTACACGGTGCATCATTCCCCATCAACACCGAACCACCATCATAGGCCTCATAAGTATCAAACCATTCACGATTTGGACACATATGATAAGAACAACCGGAATCTAAAATCCACATATGAGACGAGTTATTACCTTGAGAGACCGAGTAGAGTTCTCCTTTACTTTCGGAAGCCATGCTAGCGGAGTCACCATTCTTGGATTTCTTCTCCTCCTTTAGTGCTTTGAACACTTTACACTCTCTCTTATAGTGCCCTTTACCATTGCAATGGTAGCACACAATATCTTTCTTGCTCCTTGACTTGGACCGGGAGTTCTTCTTGCATTTGCTTCTTTCTTTACTCCGTCCTCTATCACTTGATTCCCCTTTTACTAGGAGACCCACCATATTAGAATCACTTATAGAAGACTTTTTTTCTTGTGGCATTAGAGATTATGTCTTGGGCTACCTCTTCAAACTTAAGAGTTTCTTTCCCGTACAATAGTGTGGTGACAAAATGATCATAAGAGTCCGGAAGAGAACTCAACAACAAAAGTAACTTGTCTTCACATTAAACTTCACTTCTAGCCTCAAGAGGTCACTAATCATCCGGTTGAAGGTATTCATGTGTTCCAACACATCTTTGTCTTCCTCCATCCTCAACCCATAGAGTTGTTTCTTCAAGTGTAGCTTATTTGATAAAGACTTCCCCATGTAGAGCTTCTCTAATTTCTCCCATAGGCCTTTTGCCGTTTCCTCTTCACTTACATTGTATAACACCTCATCCGAGAGGTATAATTGAATAGTACTCACCGCCCTTTCATCTACATCAACCCAATCATCATCCTTGATTTTCTCCGGCTTCTTTTGCTTCTCCAACAAAGCAACTTTGATCCCTTGTTGGATTAGAATGTTTCTAACCCTCATTTGCCATAATCCAAAGTTATTTCGACCATCAAACTTCTCAACTTCGAACTTAATCCCACCGGACATAGTAGTTCCCTTTGAGGCCATTTGACAAACACCTTGTGGGCACAAAATTTCTCAATCCCGGATTTGAAGAAATAGCCCCACCAAAGATACACCAAATAAGTAGAAATGAGAATGAAACCAAACCAAGCTCCGATACCAATTGTTGGTGGATGGAATGGGTCTTGAAAACCACTCCAAACACCCTCTCAAGATCTCCACAAGTCAATCAATCACCACTCACATATGTAGTAATAAATTGAAAAGTGAAATAAGTTGGAGATGAAGGAACAAATCACAAAGAGCACATAAATAACATCAAACCACAAAGAGAAACACAAGAGATTAGTGGTTCACCAATTTGGCTACACCACAAGGAAGAGCAAGCTTTCACTATGAAGTCTCCAAAGCACTTACAACAGTTTGACACTCAAACCTCTTCAACCTTGCTTCACCTTCATCCAAGAAAGCTACCTTTCCCTATTTGGCTCCCACTCTCTTCTTCTCCTTTAGGTTTTTATTCCTCCTCTACATTTGAGAGAAAGAAGAGAGAATACATATTGTTCTAAGGTTTCAAATTTATTCCCTAGAATTATAAATTTACCCTTACTCTAGACCCAACCCAAAGGAAAATATTTCTCAGAGTTTTGAACCAAACCCAACATATATTCCTCACTATATGGGCACATACAAAGTATCTCTTTATCCTTCCTCACGAAAGAGGTAGATCAACTTGCGTTTGCTGGAGATGTTTACATTAATTTTGTCAAACCAACTTTCTAGAGCATATTTGAGTTTTTTAAATTGCCTTAATAGAATAATTAAGAGCGTAAAGCTACTTTTTTCCTAACAAAAATTGCCTTTAACATTAGTTTAATTCAATATATAGGATACCAAGACACATGAATATATAGTGTGGTCATTTTTTAATCGTTTTATTATTCCAAACATTTCTTTTTTCTGTTATATATAAGGAGGAATATTATAAGCTAAATTACAAGAACGTTTAACCTCTCCTAAGCTTGCTAATTACTCCCATTATACTCCACAAAATTGACCAAATGTTACAAGATTTCGTACCATCATGACTTAGCTAATACATGTGTGATGTGTCCATGCTGCACTTTTAAGTTAGCGTCGTGGTGGGTCTTCCTCTTCCCATGCTTTACTTGACGTAGTAGTCTCTTTTTTATCATCCACTGCTCCTTGACGAAAACTCGCATGAAATTCCGCACTGTTATTTTGTGACGTATCAGGAGCAATACATCCATTCGATCGTGCTCGTGCACAGACGACTGATTCTTTTTGCTAATTGGGTGAAGTCTAGGATTAAGGTGTAACTGACGTGTGCTGTCTGTCTCCCTCCTCTCGCCGAAGCCGGTGGCATGACAGCATCGCACTTAGAGCGCGTGAGGTGGTATGTCTTTTGCTCATTATATTGCGAACTGGGTAGGGGTATTGGATGGCCGGACGCCATTAATAATGGCGCACGAGGGGGAAGACCCACCTTGCGTCCCGTTTCCCCGTGCAACCATTTTCAACAGGCCCCCCAGCTTAACTATATGCCTAGCTGGGTCCCGCCCCCACCCACTCCCTTGCTCTTGCCCCTCCGCTAACTATCATGCATTGATTTTCATTTGGCCCTTTCTCCTAATCCTTTGCTCTTGATGAATGTCAATAGCAATTCGACTCCCAAGTCCCAACATCATTTTGTTCACTCACGCGGTTTCTTCTTGGGAATGTTATGAGATGTATGTTGGAACTTGGCCCAGGAGGCCAGAAATAGGATCATGAATCCACTTACTGCAAATCTGCAAGCCTTGACTGATTAGCAATGCATAATACCACAAAGTCAATCCGTGTGATGCGTTTTGTTCGTAGTAATTGTAAGGTCCTTCAGAGACACTCTGCCCTTCTCCTATGAGACCGCCATCATATGATTTCTAACGGCCTGCTTCGACACACCGGATCTCGCAAACTCAGAAGAACACGATAGCTAATTCCCCTCTTGGAAATTGGTTGTCGTTTGAACTTCTTGCCGTGGAAAAGAGACGAGGTATGACCCCAATGGTTCAAAACGGTCCCAAACATTCCAGGTAGGGAATCATCTCAATTGGGTTCCGGGTCCCACCAAGGCAATGCACCACTAAGACTAAGAGGATCAGGATGCAGTGGGGTTCCACACATCATGTTTTTTCTCGTAGTGGCAGCTCACGAAAGAGATGGCAAAGAGAGATTGAAAAGTATCCATGAAAGATCATGTAAGATGAGAAACTTAAGCAAGTTACAAAAAATAAAAAACCATGCAATATGCCGTCTAACCCTCATGACGATCATGCATAATGCTCAGTTCAATGTCAATCATACCATCGTTAATTTTGTTACTCCCTCTGTCCGGAATTATTGTCATTGAGGATTTTCAGAATGAACTAAAACTAGTTCATTTTGGAAAACCTAATGGTGATAATAATTTCGGACAGCGAGAGAATAGTATGTTTTATGGATCAGTAAGTGCCATGGCGTCATCTAGCTTATTTGGCCTGGGCGTGCCACAAAAAGTGTAATAAGGATCATAAAGAAACCCAATGGCACCATATTATAGTCAATCCGCAATAAACACCAAACATGTCTAGAGAATATACTTCTTTATTACGCATGGAATAGCTTAAAAGTTCTAAAATTTGTGCTATCTTTTTATGTTGAACTTATCATTGTAAATCATTATTGACTATTATTTGATCTCTTTTGTTAACCATGATCGTCGGAGTCATTAGAACTCAACTAGAAGGGGCACGACAGCCATCCTGATAGATCACTGTATCCTCCCAGGCTGCCACCATGTGTCCACCAATCCCCTTAGGCAGCAGAATGCCCACACATCACACGCACCGGATTAGAAGTCATGATATAATCACTATTCAGTGGCTAATGCAATAGGATTCGAACTCAGGACCACTAACCCTAAAACTTCTTTTCTATCTAATTAACAAATATACTAAACTGATTGAAAGAATAGTACGAGGTAATTAATGCAACCCAAAATCTTTGAATCAAGAATTTCAAGTATAGAAAGATCAATGTCTGATGAGAAACGGATAGCCAAATGCTCTCATACTAGCTTCTTCTATGCCTAATTTCAAATTCTTAAAAATTTCAGTTTACAATCCAAATGGTGACATGTATACAGATTACACTTCTAATATTAAATACATATACAGACTCTAAACCAATCATTGCCTGCATCGAAACTCAAAATCCGTCAATGCTTGTACCGATTTATCCTAATATGACTTCATACTAAGTTGCACAAATAGCAAGTCCTCATGCACGTGTATATTGATCCCTCGTTTATGGGACAATAAATTAAGGGCAGCACTCGGTGCAGCTACCAAGAGAACTATGCGCTAGTCTAATCTGATCACACCCTCCTGAGAAAGTAGCTTGACTGAACATAATGAGCTTTTTTAGCCGAGCTGATACTACTAATCACGAGGGAATTAGAATGTTCGCATATGATATATTGAAATGAGCATTTTCAAGTGATTATATAGGTCACCAAAACAGAAGTGATTGTGTCAGCATTTCATAGCTTCTAAGTGCCAGATAGATAGCCTCAAAGCTGTAAGATCTCAATTAATCTTCTCTCCGTCTGACTTATTTGGATTTTATATAAGTTACCATACATCATTGAGACACCCCAACGCCTCCACTTTGGAGGATGTGTGCAGATTGTAGCCCGCTTGGCTTAGTTGTGTCAAAATATCCTAGTGGATGCACGCTTTCCATATTGATGGGTTTCGTTTGGCATTTTTCGACCGGAAAGATGATTCCACGACGAAAAGCCTTGGCAACTAGTCCCACCTCCTTCTTCTTCTTCTGGAATAAAAACCTTCTGTGTATACAAAGAGGCATGAGCTGTTGATTCATACTTAGAAAGCAATATTCACGTTCATCAGTGCAATGATTCATGTGTTTGGTTTCAGTCTTTTTTGTGATTTTTTCTTACCTTTTAGTAGTCAGACATATCACCTTTATATTGGACGACTTGCAATGTTGTGAACCTATCAACAGCCCATCCTCGTCAAAAAGGCCAAATGGCTCTGTAAAAGAGGCTGGGCCCTCCATAATCAAGCAAGAAGACGCAAAGAGCAGGTTTAGCATCAAATTTGGTCAGTCTGGTCCCTGTCGGTGCATGATTTTTTGCACTCCAGTGCGATATGCCCATGAGATCCTCCTATTTTCGTTGTTTGGGGTCCCACGAGGATCCCACCAAAGAGCAATTTCT
Organism: Houttuynia cordata; assembly: GCA_039654745.1. Classification (NCBI taxonomy): domain Eukaryota; kingdom Viridiplantae; phylum Streptophyta; class Magnoliopsida; order Piperales; family Saururaceae; genus Houttuynia; species Houttuynia cordata. The sequence continues at coordinate 848,141 of CM077513.1, read as the reverse complement.
TTTTGACTAATTTGGACGTGGTTCTCTTGTAAGCTTATCTCCTCCTACTAACATGAAGAGGAAAGGAATGCCAAAGTTCAGGCCGGAGAGAAAATGGAATGTACCAAAGTAGTAGGAAAACTACAAACTTTTCCTATTTTGAGTTAGCCAAAAAATGTAATCAAATACAAACTTCACATCCGTTGGTGTCGCTCCTTCTCACTATCAATGTAAGATCCTTCATCTTGAACCGGTTTATTTTAATATTCTTTATTAATTATCGCGTGGTTTAAATATTTTCGGGTTAAATGTAGTAATTTTCGAAAATAAATGGGTTTATAAATATTTTAATCAAACCAGCTTCACAATCATGAGTTTTAAGTGATTTTGGATCAAACCTGAATTTTTAGGATTTTCTGATATTTTCACCAATTTTCTGAAAATTAGGGTTTGGCGGGACCCTTATGGGCCCCACTGACAAAAATAGTTTTTTTATCAAAATGCCCCAAACATCAAAGGAAGACACCATAAAAATTTTGAGAATTTTCTGAAGTTGATTTTGGATTAAAATTGCCAAATTTTCCAATTTTAGCCAAAACCTTATTTCTACCCCATATTTTACTCAGGTTTACCTCAGCCTTTTTCTATAAAAGTAAAGTGTTGTACCCTTTTCCAATTTGGGAATAGACTTGGCTAGAAGATTATGAGTCTTTTCCCTATTAGGCTTGAAAAGGAAAGGATTAAAGGTAATTAGCTTAAACTCTTCTTGTTCTTTCCGTCTTTTTTAAAACCTTTCCTAATTTTGATTTTCCCATTGTTTCAATTCATTTTGAAAGCATAAAATCACTGTTTTATATCTTTCTCCAAGCCCTAATTTTCAAAATCTTGTTTTTATGTTTCTAAAGCTTTAGATCTAAGGTTTTCTTTTCATATTCAAGGCTAAATCGTTATTAGTAGTGGATTAACATAAAATCGTATTTTTGGAAGGTGTTGGAGGTAATTGAAGGTTCATTTTCATCAAGTCAAGGTAATGGGTTCTTCAATCTCAGCCTTGTGAGGTAAAAATCTTGTTTTGAGTGATTTTTATTAAAAGGGGTTTTTGTATGCTTAGTCTATAATGGTAAGTTTAATATGCGTTAATCTCATGCCTCTATTTCTTAGGGTTATATCTTAGAATGATCTAGATTAGTGTTCTGGAAGGTTTGATGGATTTTTTATGATGTTTGATACCTTGGATGAATGTTTGAAAAGGTATTAATGGAGTCTGGGTTTTGATTATTTGAAAATGGAAGAGATGGCCCTCGATCGATCGGCACTATTCACCGATTGATGGTTTTCTCGGTTTGGCTCTGCAGCCCGATTTTTCAATGGTCATAACTTTTTACTCCGAACTCCGGTGACGTTTGCACCAGCTACTACGTGTTCTAGTTTCTCTATGTGAGATTCGGGCTCTCCCCCACCGCAAGAGACTACCTAGGGCGAACACACCTACTCTAGTTTCTCTATTTGAGATTCGGGCATCCTTAGCAAGGATTGTCCAGGGCGAGCAGCTTGTTGGGATTGACCACCCCCTTGTTCCTGTGTAGGAACCGGACCATGATACGCCTTCGTGGCCTTGATTGTGTCCAGCCTTCATGGCAGATTGTGTTACTCCTTGATGGAGGCATTCACCATAGTGATGATACATGTTTATTGCGATGTTATGCATGATTGTACCATGTTTTGGTTACATTGGACATGCAGGGTGAATTTATGAGATATGAATACATGATTGTACCATGTTTTGGTTACATTGGACATGCAGGGTGAATTTATGAGATATGAATGCATGATTGTACCATGTTTTGGTTACATTGGACAATGCAGGGTGAATTTATGAGATATGAATGTATGATTGTACCATGTGTTGGTTACTTTGGACATGCAAGGTGAATTTATGAGATATGAATGCCTGATCAAGATGGAAGCATGTGAATGAGATATCATTATATAGGATTATAGTTTATGAATGCATGATATGGATGTATGAGAATGAGATATGGTTATGCAGTTTTATGTGTTATACATGTATGACTAGATAATGGGATAATCATGTCGATTATGGATCTACTGCTATGTTATAATGTCGTATGATTTCTGATTATTGTCGATTACATAAAAAATTATTACTGAGTTTTATACTCACCCCTCTTTCCTTATTTTGTTTTTGGGCTGCTTGGTGCAGCACGCAGATGGACAGGATCCTCTATTTAAGGAGCGATCGTAGAAAGAGCGGGATTAGGTGTGGATGCCTTGGACTTAGTTTAGTTTATCTCTTTTGGGTTGTTATATTATTGTATGTTGAGACTTGTGACCTATACTTGTGGACCCTTTGATTTGAGCCCGGTTTGATGGCTCAAGTTGTAGTTGTGGGTTTAATGACTTGTCGATTTATTTTGAGTTAAACTCTACCTTTATTTCTCTTTTTTACTCTTCTTGCTAAAAAAAATTGTTTCATAACTCTGTTATTGAGACCGCCCATATGAGGGGCATAAGTCTTCCGCTATATCTCTTTAACGTCGCCCCCGTGTGCCGGTTTGACTCTTGGACCATATTCGATTCGGATCGGCAATGCCCGGGGCGTGACAATCAAGCTGCTCTACGCCGGTCCCTTGTTGCTCCTTCTACTGGTTTGGTCTAGTCAGGTGGAAACTATGAGAGAAGCCAACAGAGAAATCAGGAAGAGGTTGGGCAAGGAAAAGAAGAGAAGGAACATTATTGGTCTATACGTGGCTTGAGGGCCTACATTTGGTAGTCCTCAAAGCCACACATGGCTCATCAAAACAAGGTGGATGTTATAGCTTCACCCTAATAACTCTTCGTAAGCTTTGCCAAAGGTAACATACTCTGAATTTTCTCCACTATTGTTCGTTTATCCTCTCTGTCACACTATTGTGTTGAGGGGTATAAGACATCATTTTCTAATGCCTTATATCATGCTTGCTACAATAATCATTGAACTTTCTTGATGTGTACTCTCTCCCATTATTGGTGCGAAGATATTTAAGAAGTTTTCCGATTTGTCGTTCAACCATAACTTGAAACTTTTAAAATGTGTCAAACACTTCATCCTTACTTTTTATGTCATACCCCCATACTTTCCTGCATGCATCATCAATTAAAATAATAAAGTACAAATAGTCACCAAGAGTTTTCTCCTCCATTGGTCCACAAACATCAAATAAACAAGATTAAGCACATTTGTTTTTTGGGTACTACTTGAAGAAAATTAAGTTTTATGTCCTACCAAACAATGATCACAAGGAGTCAAAGAAGTACCTTTTAAATTTTGAAGTGCATTCTTCTTCATTAAGAGCTCAAAAGCCTTCGCGCTTATATGGCCAAGTCATCGGTGCCACAAATTAGCAGATGAGTCCTCAAGAGTGGCATTCACTTCACCCTTGGATAGTTGCCCATCAATTTTGTAAAGAGTGCAATACTTCTTCCCACTTGCTGCAACAAAAGACCCCCTTGTGAGCTTCTACATACTTTTGTCAACATGTGATTCATATCCTTCATCAACAAGTATTCCCATGGATATGAGATTCAACCTCAAGTCCAGAATGTGTCTGACATTCTTAAAAATCAACTTGAGACCCACACAAGTCACAAAGTGCACATCTCTTTTTCTAACAATTTCCAAAACTCCATGGTTTCTCATCTTCACCACTCCTAAACAAGGTTTTAAAAATCGGACCAGTCATCGACCCGGAATTCTTGTGGAGTAGATCCAACCTGGTTTACCTAGGGGTCAACCTGGGTTGACCCGGTTGCTGACATCATCAATACAAAAAAAATGGAAACCCCACCTTCCCCAAAACTTTATATGATATAAAAACTTTGCATAGTGTAATGTTCTCCGTGTATCAATTTAATGAATAAAACAACTATATTACAAAATGCAAACTTTTAAATGAAAAAAAATTAATATTTTTTTAGACATAAAAAGAATATGCACTAGGAGATTCTACCAAAATCGACGTTGAAAGAAAATGAAAGGATGTTGTAAAGAAAAAGAAAATAAAGAAATTTTGTTGGAAAGAACTTGAATCTGACCCAACATGAATTTGGGTCATGGTTTTAAAAATTGGCTCGGCCCAGCAGATTCGACCCGGTTCAACCAGGCTGGTTAAACGGGGTCGACTAGGTCAATCGACCCATAGACCCAGCTCGAAAAGCCAATTGGCTACCATCAAACTGGGTCGAACTGGTTGAGTTGATCCGATTTTTAAAACCATGCTCCCAGGTCGCCTGATTCATATGTAGTGAAGAACACTCTATAAGAAGTTGCATGGAAAGATGCCCCAGAATTCACAACCTAACTAGTTACATTTATTGAACTCAAACAACTTTCATCACAAATATAGACCATAATAAGCTCCTTACCTTTCTCTAGAACATTAGCTTCTTGAGCTTGCTTTCTTTACTTATTTAGTGAACCTTCCTTTTATTCATTTAAGAACTTCCTACACTCCTTGAAATGCCCAAGTCCACCACAATGAAAATATTTATTCCCCTTTTTATATTTTGACTTCTTGCTATCTTTACCATTATTTGGGCATCTACTCTTTGACATTCATCTTCTTCTTTCGGAAACCAAGGCTTGAGATGAAAACCTTCAAGAACTTTCTCCTAGCCTCTTCATTCAATAAGCTACTTGTGATTTGTTTCATAGATAACACTTTATTTGGTGTTGAGTTGTTAAAAGACACCACAAGAATCTTCAAACTCTCTAGTAGGGAACTAAGCAACAACAAGACTTGCAACTCATCATCCAAGATCATCTTAATAGTTGTCAATTGGTTCATAATGCTTTGCACATCATTCAAATGATCCGCCACCAATCACTTTCCTTAAGCTTCAAGTTCACGAGCCTTCGAATCAAGAAGGCTTTATTTTTCGTGACCTTCATTTCATACAACTCATGTAGTTTATTCTAATGAGCTTTTGTATTAACCTCATTAGACAGATGGTGGAATACAACATTATTCAACTATTGTCTAATGCATGTTATGACTTTTTTATTATCTTTCTTCCAATCATCTTCTTTTGTTTTCTCCAGCTTCACTCCCAAAACCGGTTCACGTAGATCTTAGAATACAAGAGGTCCTTCATCTTGGCTTTCCATATCATTTAATTGCTCTAATTCAAGCTAATCATTCTTGTGTTGTGATTCTCCAACTTATCAAATCCAAAGATAATTTTCAACTTTATCTCCGATACCACTTATTGGAAAAACTACACATATTCCCTCTTTTTAGTTAGCTAAGAAACATAATCAAATACAGATTTCTTCATACCTATAATGATGTAAGTGAGTCTTACACCTTCTTAATGTAAGATCAAGTTACCACACATACAAAGCAAGATTAATAAAGAAATATTTCATCGAACACTTGGAAGACACAAATTTAACATAGTTCACTGTCAAGGCAATGACTACGTCCACGAGGTCTAAAGATTAAATCTACTACTATTAACTTTGGATACACTCTATTTAGTGAAGATTACAACAACATTTAAGGGTGAAGACCCTCTTATAAGCTACGTAGAAATCTCACCCTTAGATGGAATACATAGAGAATAGAGATGGAATGAATTACTACAATCCACCAATGATTTGTCTTCTCTATCATAAGAGGAATGTCTTGCACTAAAAAAACTTTTTCTTTCTTTCCTTCTTCTTTCTCCAAGAAAGCCTCATTTCTTGAACTCTAAAACCCCTTTAAAGTTGTAATTTTTTTTCTTTTTTTTTTTCCTTCTCTTTCTTAAAAGAACTCACTTTTAAGAAGGCTTTATTTTTCATAAATTAACCCCTCCTTGTTTTACTTAAATCAAAATTATACTTAACTCCAAATGAGTCTAAGTAGTGGCCTCTTCACAGGAGAGGGAAGCCCATGCAACAACTATGGGCCTCACATGAGGAGGGAAACAACCCAAACCGTTGCGAAGTAGATTCTTTCAACTTTTCTTTCAAGATGGTCATCCTCACGCCCACTAAAGGACGCATGCCAAACTTAGCAATTCTTTGTGAATTGGTGGGCCCTCAGCTCCCACGGTTCAAGAGCATGTGGCCTCTGGATGCTTTGGCCCTTAGGGGCATTTGATGCACTTAGAGATGGAGACGTACATCTCCCATAATCGCCCCAACAATCGTTCCCATCTTCCATGGCGGAGCATGCTTACTTTGATCAGCCATATCTCAAAGTTCATTGGAGATGCTCTAACTTGAATATCCTAGTATATAGGTAGCCGAAAAAAAAAACAAAGAATATCCCAGTTTGACCAAATTTTATTACTTTTTTATGCAGTCTACGGTGGCTATCGAGAATGTGAGTTTACATGGTTCGAACAATGATCGTCAATATATTTCCTGTGGTCTTCTACTCAACCATCGTGATGATCTCGTCCAGTCACGCTTTGATTGAATTTTCTTTAGTTCTGGTAGCAGCATCACTGGATGTAAATTTTTATGAAGACGGACCCAACCATTACACATATATGTTTCACATTTATTTCTCCATATCTCATTTTTGAATCATGCATGCAATACTTGTGCGTGAGTGTGTTATCCACCGTGTACAATGTTTTAAATTTTTATGATAACGGATCAACCATTACACATATATGTTTCTCTTTTATTTCTCCGTATACTTTGGGGGGGAGGGAAGATTTCGAAGGATGGTCTTCACAAATTTAACAATGAACCTCCATATAACAGGAGTAGAGGAGGTTGGGTGCAAAATAATTTCAACATTTTAATTATGTAAGTTCAAGGGGTACAACTTTTTTAGGCTCGTCCTTTGGAGATTCAAAATGATCATCAGGATTGGTTGTTCACTAGTTTTTGAATTTTGAATGTCCTTTCTCCTCGAAAGTACTCCCTCTGTCTGGAATTATTATCATCATAAGGATTTACAGAATGAAGTAAAAATTAGTTCATTGTGTAAATCCTTATAGTGATAATAATTCCGGATGGACGGAGTATATGAACTGTAGCTGATTTAATCATAATTTATCCTTTAAGAGGCCAATTATTTTTTTCATAAAAAAATGATAACCAAATTTAATGGTTCAACAGCGATTTAACTTATGGAAGTTATAATGTTGCCTAACATGAGTCATTTGTGAACAAGAACAATAAATTGTAGATGCTCTTATTATCTCTTATTGGCCGTAAACATGTTGATGTTTTCCATCTCCATAAGTCGCCCCTCAAATAGCTCACAAACAAAATCAAACTTTCTACAAATTGATGTGTTAAATATAAATAATAAACTTGATAAATATAGTGCATAGATATGAAGGAATATACATGGAAATGAATTGGATATATGTCATCCTCATTGAAAAGTAAGAAAGGGGCTAATAATAATACTTAAATACGAGAGAAAGCCAAAATGAGTTAGTTGTAAAAGGAAGAATAAGAGAAGCAAGCTAGTCAGGCTTGTAAAAGAGTCCCTAAACTCCCAAATTTTTTTTGGTGGACTGCAGTCTCTTGTGAGTTACGAGTGATGGGCACACGACAAAACCCAAGTGGCCATGCCCATAATAGTTGTCCACTGTCCATGAGCTTTGTGGTTTGATTTAAATCCATGACACTTCCATTTTTTACAACACTATTTTTAAGCTTATCTATGTCTAATGTCTATACTAATATGTAAAGCACCAACTAAATGTTTGTTCATCGTCGTAGTTTGCCCTTATGGCCCAAGATCCCTAAATTACAATACAGATAATATATGGTAATTGGCTAAATTGACGAAAAAACAAATAAGAAAGGAACAAAATGGGTTAAGCAGACTGTTGTCGTTGAGTTATCGGTTAGCTGATGGGTCACTAACAGCAGGTGATGGAATTTAAATAAACTTCAAATCAACTGAGGGTTTTTTCCACTGTTAAAAGGCAGACTTTCTTTGTGTTGAGGAAGACATTGAGAGTTTTCTAAGAGGGGGAGCGCTTTTGGAGTAAAGAATTGGAGGTTCTCCAACAAGAGATCAAGGACAAACAAAATCAACAAGGTCTTAAAGTGGAGGAGGCTGGATTCAGCATAAACCAGAGCTTAGGGTTTAGGAATTAGTAGTAAGTGTGAATATGATGCTTTAACCATGCTAAGGTAATTATCAAAAAAAAAAAAAAAACCATGCTAAGGTTATGGACAGTTGATTTATGATGGTTTGACATGGATTGAGATTACTTCATGCTTGTTGTGAAGTAAGTGTGATGTTGATGCAAAGTGGAGAAAGGTAACTGAGATAAGTGGTTTTAAGGCTTATTGCAATGATTGGTAGTGTGTTTGTATGATTGGAATTGTTAATGGATCGGTTGGTTATAGAATTGAGTATGTAACAGTTTTTGGTGAAAGTGTACCCCTCGACTAGCCTAAGGGACTGACAGTGTATATATGTACTATTGGCTAGTTGTTTTATAATTCAAAGTTAACTCTTAGGAATGGGTTAACTGCAAATGCCCCTTATACATGCACTATGGAGACATATTATTTTTCTTGTCTATTCTTGGAAACTATGCCAACAAGAAATATTTATCCCTTTAAACTTATTTTTACAAAATGAACTAAATATGATAAAAGCTCAACACCTTAAAAAGTGAGAGAAACAAAATATGCTTAATGAGTGAGAACTAGTTTAAAATGATCATTGATCGATAGTCTATAAAGTTAAATTGTAAAGTATGATAAAACCTTAGCGTATAATACATTGTGCAAAGATGCAAAATGTTTATGATGGTATGCTTAGAACTTTTTACAAGAAAAATCGAGTTTATCTCCTTGTCTAAATGCATACACACCACTTTTTGCTAAAAATATGTATTTTGATTCATTGTAAACTTGTGGTAATTAAATACGAGAAAACAAACAGTTTTTTTTGGCTAAAATATACCATTTGAAAATAACTTAGGCTGGCTTAGTAGGCAGAGTTCGGTTGCGCCTATGGACAACTCATTTCAAAGCTTTGCCTTATAATCATGGTAATTTCAATCCATCTACCTAAAAGCTGCATGGCACACCTTACAAAAAAAAACACCTCTCATCATTTTTTTGCATGCTATATATATCATGTACAATATTAGTTACCATAATGTTGTATCATGTCATTTCCTCTTTGGAAAGCATCATCTAATGCAGATTGCGGACAACATTATTAGCTCCACGAAGCATATCTTTAGCAAAAGAGTGTTGTATGTGTTAATGCAAGATTTATTGTTTCTTTTGCATGTTTTAATTAATGACAACTACATTAGATACTATCAAGTCTGATGTAGATTCTGAGATTGTACTAGAAAAAAAAGATAAGTAAAAGACTAACTTGGTGAAATTCTTGCTACCATGAGGTGTGAACTATTAGGTGGATCCCAAATTTTTAGCTCTTATCAGAGAAATTTTCTTTTAATATGTTGAATACTCGTGACGTAACATATAGATATCATCATTCACACTAATACATTGAAAAATACAAAGTGACCAAAACTCAAAGGATAGACTATTTAAAAATAAAATTAAGAATGAGCAATCAAAATAATAATCTGAAATATTTATTGGTAAAAAACCATTACAATCGTTCTCAAAATAAACTGAAAATTTAATATCAACTACAAACTTCTTCACATTAATCCTCCTTATCCAGCTATTCCTTACGCCTTATCAGCTGGGCACTTAACCTATATCACATGATGCATGAGTATTTCGAAAAATATCCAATATGATGCAAAACCATAATAGAGCATAATAAGATAATTCAAGGATAATGCAATAATAGAAATAGTTGTAACATGAATTGCAATATGTTACAATATAATTTAAAGACATGATTCATCATAAACATCGGAAACTCAGAAATCCGAACAAGATAATCAGACTCCATGGTGATAGGAGTGAGTGAACTTCTGCTATCAGATTCTTTGTCGCTAGCAAGCAAACATCATACCCAATCGCCACTGAGCTTGTGGAACTATGCTATTAATCTAGGATGTGGGCCCCATCGGTGCTCATGGACACAATAGGTTGAGACTGTGCAGGCTTTCCATGATATCATTACAGTGCCTCTTGTGGGCAGGGATGTTGTGTCAATCCCCAAATAAGAATAGAGACCTCGCAAGATCATTGTTATGCTAGGAAGCACGGACACGGCAAAATGGCAGCCGTGTCCGTATCCGATACGTATCCGACACGGATACGCTGGCGACACGGCTGCCTGTGTGTCCGTGCCATTTTTTAAAAAAAAAAAACCAAAAAAATAGGATACGTATGGGACACGGCCGGACACGCGCATCGGAGGGTTTGATGTCAGTTTCAAGTCTCAACAGTAGCTTGTTACTGTGTTGGAAAAAATGTCTGAATGGGAATGTCAGAATGGGTTGAAAAAATGTCAAAATGGGCATGTCAGAATGGGGGCAGTAGGTGTTTCATTCATTCTCTGCCGGAGCAGGTAAGTAAAACAGGTACTCGAGTGCAGTACCACGTGCCTAAACATTGACCTGGAAATTAAAACAGTATTAAAAGATATAAAAAATTATGATTTAAATTAATTTTTAAATTATAAATTTATAATAATATTTTATAAATAATAATAAATATTTTTTTATTAGCTATGTCGTATCCTACTTTTTGGAAAAATGGCGTGTCGACGTGTCCGTATCGTGTCGTATCGTATCGCCGTTTTCATATCCGTGCTTCTTAGTTGTTATGTCATGGTTTTTTTAGCATACTATGATTCTCAATCAAAGATGTTGTGCTAATCTCTGCGGTGACTTCAATCGGGCAATTAAAATGCAAAGTATAGAGCTGTAGTGCACCCCTATGGAATCTCAAATAATAATAACTCAAAGAACAGAGATGTTGTGTCAAGTGCCAACCCTAATGAAATCTCAGATAATGACTCAAAGAACAGAGGTGTTGTGCCAACCCATGTGAAATATCTGATAATGGCTCGAAGAACAAAGGTGTTGTGCCAACCCCTGTGGAATCTCTGATAATGACTAAAAAAACAGAGGTGTTGTGCCAACTCCTGTGGAATATCTGATAATGACTCAAAGAATAGAGGTGTTGTGCCAACCCTTGTGGAATTTGACTTTGTGGATAGAACTATCAAAATCGTTCAGACAAACACTAATGCATTACATGTAATTATATTAAGTAGAAAACTCCATAGAAAGACACAAAGATTTGCTGCTCATCGTGGCTTTAAGAGAGATAGAAGACTTGAATCTCATATTGGTATTCAAGGTGTGTAAAAAAGACAAAAAGTTGATGAAGCAATAGGTTCTAAACCTAAAAGACCAATTCATGACCAGAATACTCATAACTATTATATTTTTAATAGATAATAGTGTCTATCAGTTGTTTGTATATGTATATGTTACTAATTTAGGACTTTACACACTAATCGACCATGCTGAATTCTAATTATAAGTCATATGTAATTAATTAAAAATACATTAGCATGGTAGAACCAATTTGTATTAGTAGATTATGGTCTCACAAATGGTCGATAGAGTATTTGAAATAAATAAACTAAAGATATGTAAACTGACATAGATAGGTTTCTTTTATAAACTTTGTAAGATACATTTATAACACCCACAATATAGATAATTAATAGGTAGAGTATGCATCACATGATACATAAACATAGGTTGGGATGATACATGATTGAACATGGGGGTTTGGTCGAGACACTGGGTTACAGATATTATTTAGATCAGTAGAATTCAAGAATGCAAAATTTGTCCAGAATAGAAGGGGTAGAAAGACACACCTTCCGAGAATAATATAGACAATTTCTGGACTTGAGAAAATTATTGGAGATAGCCTTGTAAGTCTAGAACATAACCCAACTTTGACAATTTTTTTATTTTTTTAAATTAATTATGGATTATCTCGTATAGGGTGTTGGTGTAGAAATTAGTCTGCCCTAGAATGAAAAACAATTTTGAGACTGAATGTAATGCTTGTAAAACCTTAGACGTTTAGCAATGTTATAACCTCTATTAAATAAGTCAACTTTAGGAATCATGACTTCTAAAATTGAACAGCAAGGTCGCACTTGAAGATGGCAGCAACAAGGAAAGACAAATACAAATCAAGGTTCTTTTTTAACATAATACATACAATAGAAACACAAATCATATAAGCTATCGTAATCGATTGTTACAAACACGACAGGAATGCATATAATTCAAGCAAGCATACAAGAACATAAGCATGAATATGAGTTAACTCAACATCAGCAAGAATAACTCTAGTATTTGATTTCAAAAGTAAGAAATCTAGGCGTTGTAAAAAGACAAAACCTTAGAAGACATTACATAAAATTATCTTACCTCAAATCGTTTATCGATATCTTCTCGTTTCGCCATAATTCCAGTGTCATATACACCTTCTTTGTCACCTTTTAAGGTCAGCTAGCAAGAGAATGAGAGAGAGAGAGAGAATGATCGAGAGAGCAATAAGGGAAAAAGAAGGGACAACCAGCTCCTTTTTTATAGAGGGCACCTAAGAAGTCCTCCTCTCCTAGGACTAAGGCTAACTTATCCTATTTGAGTCAGTCTTTACTCGAGTTAAGTCTATCTATAAACAACAAGCTTATCTGTAATACATCCCTGGCGCCCAACAGAGTCCTAGCCTGCATGGTTTCTTTTCCCATCGTTCATCTGATTCCTCTTCCTAATCTTATTACAACTCGAAGTATATCATGTAGGCGATTGATTCAATCCACTCCTCTGCAACTCATCCTGTTGCCAGACTCATCCTCTAGCCAATCAGATTTCTAGCTTTCTGAAGAGTCTTGTTCTAGATTAACACATGGTGATATCCTTCATCATTCCTACTTAAAGTAAGACTCTTCAAACTTATCTATGCATCTCATCTTTGGCGCCAGGCATATCTCCAACGTCAGGCTCAGTGGACCAAACTCCTAATTCTGATGAAAATTGGTCTAGATTAGCCCAACATATTACACTTCACATAATCTTAGTTCAATTAAGAATCTACGGTAACTCCAATCAAACTTATCCAACCAACATCTACTAGAATCCAATTTCATTCCAGTTTCCTAGAGTCCTTGTCAATTAGGGTTTATAGAGAAAAATCTTTTATGCTAAAAAATTTGAGGTCGTCACATGGATTTAAGCATCTACACTTACACTTGCAAATTTATTTACATCATCATCACTTATGTCGGAGATAAAAGTAACAATTCCATAATTACGTCCATAGTTATGGGATCGAGATCCCAAATTATAACCATAAAAAGATGCCTTACATGCTTCAATTAATTAAAGTTGGTAACATACCCAATTTAACACTCTTAATTAGTGAATGCATTTGAGAAAAAATACGAATGGGGAGAGAGAGAGAGAGAGAGAGAGAGAGAGAGAGAGAGATTTGATTAAAATGTGCTCATTATTCTTTAATAATAAAAAATATTTGCATCATAACAAAAGAAATTATTTCATTCTATCTGTTTATCAAACTTCATGTGCTTTTGCACTTGCAACATTCCTAGTGATAAAAAAAACTTGTAGACTTCTATTAGAATTAAAAAAAAATGATATGGCGCACCGTGCATGGGTCAAAAAAGGAGTAAGGATAGAAGAACCAAAGAGGGCCACAGTTGTGAGGGATAATAAAGATTCGATGAGAATGAAATAGCGAATTAAGCTGTTGGGAAATATACATTGAATTCCATTGAAAGAAGGAAAAGATCCATGAGAAAAGGAAGTGGGCAGTTCGGTGGCTGGCAGGCTGTTTGGAACTTGACAAGTTGACCACTATACGACGTGTTCATGCGAGAAACTTCTATTCTAAGGTAGATTTGCTTGAAATTTTTTCTCCTACTATTATGCTTAGGGATTCATGGGCGTCCAAGGGCTTATAAAGGGTGGATTCTAAGGGTTCATAACGTAATATATTTCTTATATTCTCTCTAGGTACATTCAAGGGTTTGAGTGGTTAAGAGGCTTGAAACATAAGGTTTGTTTGTGCTCAAGGTTAAGGAAAGTTTTGGGTATTGAGAGCTTGTATTTCATAGAGATTTGAGTTAGCTCTTTGCATTTTATTTTTTACGACATAGTGGAAAAAAATCATTTCTTTGTGGAGAGGCAGTTTGACCAATCCACACCAATTTGTTGGTATTTTTGTGTTTTATTCATTATTTATTTTTCCTTGTCAAATTCTTGAGTATCATCGAGGCCTCACGATCCTCACATAAACAACGTTATTATGTTGGTCCCAGGAAAACAAAAAATAAGAAGAAGAAAGAACCGCATTGTTGTCTCCCGAAAGTAACTCAAAGTAAAGATGTCCACAAAAAGAACACATCACACATGTGCTTATTTGGATCGTGATACCACGGTTCCCCTCCTCCCGACGTAAGTTGGACATTGATGACAGCTTCTCTTTTATCCGATTGCAGATTGTAGGCCACTCACGGATCATTTCTGTTTGACATCCGGTCCAAAAGCTCTCATTGATAAAGGATTTTTTTTTTTGCCAACATCTCATTGATAGAGGATGTAGCAACCAGTATCGTCACTTTTTTTCTTTCTTTTCCTCCTTTTTAATATTTTCCATTCTCAATTTCTTCCGGAGATGTGAGAGATTCGCCCCCCAAGTTGACAAAACATTCCGTTTTTTATTCTATTAGTGGTGAGCTCGTCTAATAATAGTCGTCTATCTTTGTTCCTCGAGAGTAGCTATATGCCGTATAATTTGCAGACGAGAAGAGAACAAGAAGGAACCAGAAGGAAGATCCAACGCAATGTAGAATCGTAGATGACATCCGACTGTGCAATCATGCATTTATTGTCATCAACAGAGAAGCTGAGTTGGAGAACACAAGAAGGCAAAGAGCGAGGCCGAGTCTAGTGGGAAACACCAATGGCCATAGGAGGTCAATGAGGGGGTCACCTCAGCCCTTTTTATTCTGAATTGGAAACCAAAGGGACCCAATGATCCGGCTTTAAGTGCACTTTCCCACTGGCAGCCATAGTTCCACTGTTGCCCAGTTTGGCTCGACCCTTGGACTACTTGGGCAAGGGCAGCCAGACCATAATGGTCAGCGGTGCGGAAACATATTCACCAGGTGAGTGGACCCAGAAGCCACACCCAAGCGGCCCATATGTTTGCAGTTGGACTGTTATAGGGGTAGGTGGAATTTAGGGCCACTTCAAATGGAAGATGCATTGTATTATGTATAGATCTTAAATTGGCTACAGTGATGGGCTAGGCTGTGTGGACATTTGAACCAGCCAATCGTGACATGTTTGATTTGGTAATTGAGATAATTAACGAAATAAAAAGGTATTTGAAAAAGAATGAAAAGTCGATTTACCTGATGCATTCGATTCCATGGATGGGCTTGTACGTGTGCCTGTAGGGATTGGTAGGGGGATATAGTGCTCTAAGTGGTTAGTTGCTCTGTCCCTTTTAATTAGTCGGGTCCTAATGACTAGGACACCCCTCGTCATCCAAAAAACAAGTTTAGAGGAAAATATCTAACATGAAATCTTTTAATCTTCTAACCATCTTAGATGACGTTGTACAAGATTAATACACCTATGGTTATAAATCTCCTAGTTTTGTTTTTCCCTGGAATTTTGTTTTTGGTCTATGAGAAAAAGAGAAGCAGCAAAAATTATAAAAAACAAAAAAGCAGCAAAAGATACTACAAGGCTGCCTTGTACAATAGCACCAGCCGCCTATTAAATTAAGGGGTGATACTTTTCAGCACCCTAAATTTTTTTGATAATACCCACTTTCATAACAAGTAGAAAAAAGTCATGTCTTATAGCATTACATTTTGATTGTAGATGTCAACCCATAAAAATCTCACAGTGGCCTGCCATCGACAAAAATGATAACGTTCCATTGAGTTCAATCTGGTGGTAGGGGTCCACTCTTACAAAGTCTTACCGTCAGGATCTTCGGTAGTATTTGATAATAGAGTCCTACTAACAAAACTGTGAAAGAGGATACTGTGGTTTTACTCAGCAAAAATTTGGGTTCTACCAAGCATGTAATGTTACTGAGAAAAAATGGGGTACTACCGTAAATTAAGTTAAGTCAAAGAGAGGCTTCTGATGGGGCGAAGCCGTCGGGGGTTATGATCCACAGGGCGCACGTGGGCATGGTTCCGGCTGCTATTGACCGGTCAGATTCCTTGGGACCACTTTCCAGACATAGCCTAAAGTGATCTACTGTTGAATCTTTTGCTGTGTTTCAGCTGCTACTGCAAACATCCAGCTCTCATTCCTGGTTCAGTCGATTTCATCCTTCTCCAACTTGTCTAAAAATTGCCGTAACATTGGCCATCACCAGGTCCATTACTTTTGGAAACATCTTCGCCCCTTCTTCCTCTTGAGTGCTGCATCAATTCCATTCCTGGCCCATGTCTGATGCCTGGCCCTTTCTCATGATTGGTCCCAATCTCCGGCTTCCACAGATAGTATGTGCTCTGCACCTTTCTCAGATCATACGACTCATCTGCGAGTCAGCAGTCAAACTGTGGTGTGATGTACTTGTTTGGCCGCCTCTTTCAGTGGATCGAACCCAGCAAAGCAGCCAAGGCACCATTACAATTGCCAACTCAAAGACGTGTGGTGGATTGGGTGAATGTGAACCTGCGAAGTAGGGGTTCTCTTGTTTGTATAGAAATCGGATTTGAACTCTCATAAAAAAAATAAAAATAAAAAGAGAAGAGAAGAGAAATTGGTTTTGGCCATGTTACGGCAGAGTCAGGCTGATGAAAATCAGTACTAGGTCCAAGTGAACCAAAAACCTGGCGAGTTTTCTTCTTCTTTTATAACATGGAGAAGAAATATGAGCAGAAGTGTGTGAAATCTGCATCTCCCCCCTCCCCCTCCCCCACCCAAAAAAAAAAAAAAAGAAAACAAAAAACAAAGTTAACAGAAACTTTGGACAAATAGTGAATTGTTGCAATCGTGATCTGAATACAAAGGCTTCCAAACAAGGGCGAGATCGAATTATCAAGTGTTTTTTCTTCCCTGTTTCTCTGTGCTTCATGTGAGCTGTGACACTAAGTAGTGTACAGTGTCTGGCTTGTCGCAATTGAACCCTCTTCTTGTTTATCAATTGCTACATCAGCATAATTACCAAAAAAACCGGCTATATTAGAATAGAAGAAAAGCCTGGATCGAATCTGATATGCCCCCTAATGATTTCACAAAACTTAAGTTCGGAATCTTCAATTTATTAAAAGACTAGAGTGAATTTTGGTATAATCCTTTGGCAATTAACTCATGCTAGAATGAATCCAAAGACTCTACGTATACGAGTGGTCACTAATGGGATACTAATCAATCCGCAACGATGAGAAACTGTGGGTAAGAAATTAATGCTCCCAAAACAACAACTTATATCATAAACACTACCAAGTAGGATTAATAGAATAGAAATCTATCTTTCATTCAAGTTTGGATGTACAAGAAAGGAGGAAAACAAAAAACTTGGATCCGTATGCCGCTATTTACACTCATCCGATCTCCATCTACCAACGCAAATGGAAGAAGGTCCGGTCCTCCAGCTTTCACCACCTCTAAAGCCGCCCGCTCAGTCATGCCAGCAAAGGAGCATCACCACACATCGCCTGATGATGTAGAGCCTAGCCCTTTGCTCCCTCAGGGCCCCGCTGAGCCCCCTGCTGCTGATCATACGCCTCTTAGGACTCACTGATCCACTGCTCATTTTCATCTTGCCAGCTTAATTTGCACTCTTCCCTTCAGCACCGCCTCAGAGCAGCAGAAGAAAAGGAGAGGATGACTATCTGGTAAGAAGGGCTCTGGTGTTTTGTGACTTGATGAGGAGGGAAGAGAGGGGTTATATAGAGACGAGGGGGAGAGGGGCGCCTGGCGGTTGGTCTAGCAAAGAGCCAACTGGGGGGCACTGGAGAGGGACTGCATCATCCCAAGGCTCCGGCAGACAAGGACCCACCTCCCGGAATCCCATACTGCAACTGGGAAAATGATAAACTGGAAGCCAACAAGGAGGAGAGGCCTCGGCACCCCACCAAAGCTCCCCCACATGAGAAATATATAGTAAATGCTGCATGAATTTATTATGTCATCCACGTCATTGTCCACATCCCCTCTCAATACGTACTTTCTTTTTCTGACGGACTGATGACCTTAATAGGTGTAGCTTCTTTAAGATAAGATCTTACAATTTGGTGATGGCTAATGCTGCAATTAAACTAATTTTTATGTCACTTTCTTTTTTATTTTGCTAGATATTATATGTCACAATCGCAGCGCCACTTCTGCCACCATTGTACCGTGTTGTAATCAGGACATTGGCCTTTTTGTTTTGGTTCCAATGAATTAGTTGCTAATGATGTATAGCATATACATTTGTTTTAGTTTAAATTTCTCCCCTGGTCGAGTCAGCCTATAGGCTACAATGACAATGCCTGACCTACCATCTAGCTAAGATCCAATTAGCACAATTTCCCAAACGCCTCAGGTTAGTTTACTGCCTACTCACTTTTTATTTTTACTATAACCGATTGCCTACTCACTTAACTGTTCGATCACTTGTTCCTTCTCCTAAGTAGGCTACGCAGCTAATAAAGAGCCAAACTTAGCTCAACAGTTATACTCTCCCACTGTCCCACATTATTGTTCGATTTTGTTTTTAATAATTAATTAATTGCAGTTCATTTTCAAAAATTAAATCGGTCTACTAAAGTGGGATCGAGGGAGTGTAAGTTTCACTCGGCTGGGCTTTGCTTGAGACTAGCTTGGCTTGTTAAACTAAGCTCATCTGAGGTTGAAATTATCAAGCTAATTAACTCGACCGAGCTAGAAATCAGTCAAGCTGGGAAGAAGAAACCCGACTTGTAACTATTCGAGAGATCAAAAGGACCTCATATTGATATCTGTTGGGCAGAAACTTGGCCTCCAGAGGCACCGGAGGAGTCACAAAGAGGTTAAACTAGAGGAGTATAGATTACTCGATCTCACGTGCACCCTTAAAATAGCTAAGAAAGCGAAAGACCAAAGGAGAAACTAGTACTCCCTCCGGTCACTTTTCCAAGTACACTAAAAACTAGTCCATTTGAAAAAACTGTTTCTATTAAAAGTGACCGGAGGGAGGAAAAAACTGTTTGTATTAAAAGTGACCGGAGGGAGGAGTACTCTCAGTGCAGCGGTTTCCCTTCTGAGTCAGGTGGAAACCTCCCAACACCTAAAAACAGCGACCCTCCGCCACCCGAGAGCGGTTTTGCTGACTTTGTGCTTCCAACACGCCCCACTTTAATCCTGATTCTCTGCTAGCTAATCCTCGTTTAGTGTTCTACTCAATTATGTTATAAGAAGTCCCGTTTACCAAACCCGGAAGTTGTCTGACATGGGCTGGAGCCTCTGCCCAGGCCTCCTTTCATTTGGTTTGATGGCCTATTGGCCAAAGAGGAAAGCCATCCAAATAAATTAGTCCCAAAACGAGGTGCTAGGTTTCATGGGATAGTGTGGGCTATATTATATGTTGATTGGTCGCGAGGGTTTCACGTGATGGTGTCTGCTTCCGTAGCTGCCTGTGGTCAGGTTGGCAACCTAGTGGTTGATTCATTAAAAAATTTACATTTGTTTATTCCAGAATTATGGAGCTCCTGCTTTCTCCCACTCTAGCCCACGCCATAATTGGACTGAAGGGTTAACGAAGTCAGCCGGATACTCCACCTTAAGATTGTAGATGTTTACCATGATGGGGCTGATTGCCTGTGGTGGATCTGCTTAACTATTTTGTCTGCTGATTACATTTGGATTAAGGAGTTCCAATTATAGATAATCATAGTCTCACTCTCAAACCTGGTCGCTAAAAGTATATTAGGTCAGAGAATAGAAGTAGCAAAAAGTATCATGTGCCAATGACTGTGATCACACTCGTATATCTTTGTTCATTTTAAGCAGTTAAATACAGTTTTTGATTTATATAAATTTTTTTAAATTTTTTTGTAAACATAAATTCGATAAAAATTATGGAAAATATTTAAAAAATCTGGAAAATAATAATAAAATATGTAATCTCGCAGAGATCTTGGGATGGCCGAGATTTTTAGAAAAAATTATTTTTGTGTAAAAATAAATTCGAATAAAATCACAAAATAATCACTAAAAATAAAAAAAAATCAATTAATCTTGCCGGATCTTGGAAAGATTGGGCCGAGATTTTTTAACAATATTTTGTAAAATTAAATTCGTATAAAATTATAAGAAAAAAATAAACAAGTAGAAAAAATAATAACGAATTATGCAATCTTGCTGAGATCTCAGGCTGATCTCGTCAAGATCCACCTGAGATTTATAAAAAAAAAATTGTAAAAATGTATTAAAAAAATTACAAAAAAATAATTAAAAAATCAGAAAAAAGTAAAAATGTTTTTAATCTTGCTGAGATCTCGGGCTGATCTCGACGAGATCTTTTATTTTTTTGTAAAAGAAATTCCAAGAACATTATACAAAAATAATAAAAATATCATAACAATAATAAAAAAAAATGTAATCACGTATAGATCTCCGGCATGTTCCCAAGATCGAGCTGAGATTTTGTTTCAAAAATAATTTTTTAGTAAAAATAAATTCAAATAAAATTTTAAAAATCATCGAAAAGAATATTAAAAAAATAAATTGGATGAAAATTACGGAAAATTAATAAAAAATCCGAAAAAAATAATATCTCAGGCGTAGAGATCCGGCTGAGATTTATAGAAAAAATATTTTTTGTAAAAATAGATTAGATGAAAATTACACAAAATAATAATAAAATATTTTATCTTGGCGAGATCCGGCAGAGATTTATAGAAATTTTTTTATATAAAAAAATTTGATTAAAATTATGGAAAAATTATAAAAAAATCCGAAAAAAATAATGAAAAACATATATAACCTCGCCAAGATCTCGGCCAGATCCGGCAAACATTTATAGAAATTTTTGTATTTTTTTGTAAAAATAAATTCTAAAAATATTACACAAAAATAATTAAAAAATGAGAAAAATATTTAACCTCGCCGAGATGTCGGTGAGATCCGCAGGTGATTTATAGAAAAAAAAAATTTGTAAAAATAACTGGATGAAAATTACATAAAAATAATAAAAAAACTAAAAAAATCATAATCATAATCATAATCAATTAGCGCCTTTTCCCAACTATTTGGGGTCGGCGACACGGATCTTACTCCTCCATTCCAGCCTGTTTTGGGCTACCTCTTTTGTAAGAGATAGTAAAGTCAAATCCTTTCTTATTAACTCCATCCAAGTTCTCTTAGGTCTCTCTCTCTCCCTCTTTTAGCATCGTTTACCTGTAACCCTTCTAATCTTCTCACAGGGGCATCTAAAGATCTTCTTTGCATATGCCCATACCAACGCAACCTACATTCCCTCAGTTTCTCCCTTAAAGGCGCTACTCCTAGGCTCTCACGAATATATTCATTTCTAATCCTATCTCTCCTAGTTATCCCACTCATCCACCTTAACATTCTCATTTCGGCTACATTCAACTTATCTATATGACTCCTCTTTGATGCCCAGCACTCCGCTCCATAGAGTATTGCAGGCCTAATGGCCGTCCTATAGAACTTGCCTTTAAGTCTTTTTGGAACCCGCTTATCACACAACACTCCCGAGGCTGCCCTCCACTTTACCCACCCCGCATTTATCCTATGCCCCACATCACTATCAATATCCCTTTCTTTATGGATAATGGATACTAAGTAACGGAATTGATCACACATTGGCACTTCTTGCCCATCTATTTCAACTAGGGCTCTATCTATAATTCTACCTTCCTTAAAATTAAATTCCATGCACTCTGTCTTAGTCCTACTTCACTAATATAATTCTATCACTAAATCTCTTGACACCTACAAGACTTTGTCTCAAGTCTTTATCCACTACTATACCCACCCCATTCCTATTTGAAACTTTACCTACATAAACTAGTTTAAAGCCTTCCCCCAGCTCCCTAGCCTTCTCTCCTACAAACTTAGTCTCCTGCAAGCAAGCTATATTAACCCTCCTTCTCTTGAGCGTTTCTACTAACTCCATACCCTTACCCTTTAAGGTCCCAATATTCCACGACGCCACTCTAATCCTACGCTCATGGACTAGCTTCTTTACTCGCGCCCGTCCAGACCAACGCGAGAACCCTTGCCCACTTTTCATTGCAACCGGGCGTTGTTGCAATGCGTCGCTTCCAGGGAACGCCCTAGCCAACCCTTGCTTACTTATCATTGTACCCGGGTTTTGGCACAACGCGTCGCTTCCAGGGAACGCCCTAGCTCTAGCTAGAATGTTTGGTGTAAGATCCATAGAGATTGACGGAGTTTTTACAGCCGGCTGTCAACCTGACGCTAACCCTCCTCCTTTTCCCCGGACTTGGGACCGGGCATTGTGAGACACAATGGCGGATTGACGGAGTTAGTAAAAAAACTAAAAAAATAATAAAAACATAAGTAATCTCGCCGAGATCTCGGGATGATCTCGGCGAAATCCGGCCGAGATTTATATTTTTTTTTATATTTTGTAAAAATAAATTCAATAAAAGTGACCAAAAATAATAAAAAATTGAAAAAATAATTAAAAAATATGTAATCTCGCCGAGAGCTTGGGCTGATATCGGCGAGATCCGGCCGAGATTTATAAAAAAAATAAAATCATTGTAAATTACACAAAAATAATTAAAAAATAAAAAATAAAAAAAATATTTAATCTCGCTGAAATCTCAGGCTGATCTCAGCGATATCTGTCCAAGATTTATAGAAGTTTTTTATTTTCTTGACAAAAAATGAGAAAATAAAAAAATATCTCGGCGAGACCAAGATTTATAGAATTATTTTTATTTTTATGCAAAAGTAAAATCCAAGAAAATTACGGAAAAATTATGCCAATATCCGCAAACAAATTGGAGACTGCGAAGTTATATTCAGCAATTGGTAACTGCATGATGTATATATTCTGAACATTAGTCACTAACATCAACGCAAACTTTGTTCTATTACAGGTGTCTGAAGACTCTGAACCCAATATCACTGATAAAGTGAGAAATACTTGCTGATGATTAACTTTGTAGCCAAGTATCACAAGATGTTGAAAAATATAAATAGCAATATTAAAAAATATATCTTATATATGCACGGATAAGATCGCCTTCACCATGCATTATTGCCGACAAAAACTCATGTTGAAAAATAGTAAAGGAATATGAAGGCTCAAGTTAAATGCTTATTCTACATATCGACTAGAATATAAATAGCAATACATCACAAATTTCGCAAAGCTGACAGCTATATATAAGATTCTTACCCCTAATAAGTTGTCGGCTTGATTTAATATGGTGTTCACAATCAAACAATAGGGGAGAACCCCCATCCAGTCCATCAATAACATATTTAAGTGGAAGATCACTCTGATCCTTGGCCTTATCAAGTAAAAGAACTAGTAGTAGAAACCTTTTCAAGATAATGTTGCCTAAAGCCTCAAAGTAGCCAGGCCTGTACAAACCCTCAACCTTCTTTTTGTAGGCGTACGACTTTGCAAGACCACTATGTGAAAGTAATTAATTGCCTCTCTATTACCGTTTCCAAAAATAACTCATCCTGGTTAACTTCATCATCTTCTGTAAGCAACAGGGAATCCCCTCCGAAAACCACCTGCAAGATAATTCTTAGCCACGTCAAATTGTAACATAAAAGAATATTCACGGCTGTCTTCTTCATCTTAACATCAGTTACAAGCAGACAATTTTGCCTTTATTCTCAAACGGCCTTCATCAATATCCTGCTTGGAATAAGCGAGTAATAAAAAAAATAGATTAAGGTGAAAAATTACGTGAGCATAAGGCTACAGAGATGCATTTATTAACAGGCATCTATTCTCACATGCACTAACAATGATATATCTTCCTTTTGACAAATACTAATTGTAGTGAGCGACATGGAAGACAAGAAGGAAACTCCACTGGACACAATGTAGGTTGATTACGCTCATAATGTGGTGATGAAAAAAAGTATAAAAGGTTCATTAACTTCCTATTCAAAACTCACAAATGAACTATAATTCAGGTGAATTATTATGGAAATATAAGCAATTTACAGACATATAAAGATAAATAGACATTTCGATTATAACTTCAATTCCATGATAAATGTTTATTAAATAAATACATTAGCAAGTTAAAGAAAAAACAGACCTTAGTGACATGGATGAGTCATCGAATTGAGCACTTTCATCTGATTTTAAAATCTAAATAAAGAAAATGATATTTATACATTAATTTTTCACTTACTTTTCCACTTACTGTAGGGATATCACCGTCCTCTAAATAAGGCCCCATTCGGTCTTTCAAATCCTCCAAACTCTACACCTCCTGCAAGGATGCATGCAAAGTCGTAAAATCTGCTGCCCCGTGTACCGACGTCTCTGTCGCCACGAGCTGTCCCTCCGTACCCCACCTATGTGGCGGATTTGGACTTTGCAGGAAGACTGCGACTACTCGACCTCGAAAGCCCTGAGGCGGCGGAAGGCGAGGCCGAGGCCAGGCCAACCGAGACAGGTGAGGCGAGGTGAGACGAGACCGAGGCGAAAACGAGACTGAGACAAGACAAATCTCAATGAGGTGAGATCGAGACCGATCCGAGGCGAGAACGAGACTAAGACGAGACCGAAACGGGGCGAGGCAAGGCGAGAACGAGACAAGGACAAGCCAAATCTCGGCGAGGCGAGGCAAGACGAGTTGCGATGAGATCGAGACGGGGACAAGACATCTTGGTGAGGCGAGACAGAGGCCGAGACGAGACGAGACCGGGACCGAGACAGATCTCGACGAGGCGAGACCGAGGCCGAGACCGAGGCGAGGCGAGGCAACTTTAGTTCGAAAAAATAAATAAAAAAACATATGTAATTTCGCCGAGATCTGTGGCTGATCTCGGTGAGATCCGTTGAGATTTATAGAAAATTATTTTTTTATAAAATTTAATTTGATGAAAATTATACAAAAATAATTTTAAAATCGAAAAATAATAAAAACATATGTAATCTCGCCGAGATATCGGGTTTGATCTCGGCAAAATCTGGCCGAGATTTATAATTTCTTATATTTTAAAAAAATAAATTCAATGTAAATGACGGAAAATAATAAAAAATCCAAAAAAACAAAAAACTATGTAATCTCGCCGAGATCTCGGGCTGATCTCACTGAGATTTATAGAAAAAAATTGTAAAAATAAATTCGATGAAAATTATACAAAAATAAAAAAATAAAAAAAAATATTTAATCTCTATGAGATCTCAGGCTGATCTCGGCGAGATCGATAAAAATTACATAAAATAAAAAATATGTAATCTTGCAGAGATCTCGGGATGATCTTGGCGAGAAAATTACACAAAAATATTAAAAAAAATCAGAAAAAATAAATAAATAAGTTGAAGAGAATTATGTATCGCTTTTAATAAATTTGCAGACAAAATTAGAAAATTATTTTAATAAGTTTGCTGAAAATGTTTTGGTTATAGTGAGGGATATACTGCTTTTGTTTATAAACTCCTATTTCTTAATCAGGCCTATCCATATTTGGGCTCGAGCTATTTCTGTTCACCGGCAGCATTAGCAGTCGTAAAATGATTAATTTAATGCGTAATTACTTTTCCAGTTTGCAGATTGGTATCTTAACTTCCACTCGTCGTTGCTATGAGAAACCCTTCTGCGGCGGATATATTACAAGACAGAGACTCCTAAACCGAAAGTTACGACAATAATCCTCTATAGAAATAGAGTAGAAAATTCCCCGCAAACTAGTCCCGGTTCCCGGACCGCTAGAGCCTAAAATCCTGTATGTTGCAGATTGGTCCTTGCCAAAGATTAATCATGCATTACATCTTTTTCAAAAAGGTAAAAATTTTCACTCATCATATTAATAGCGTAACAAGCAGGTATGAAAAGAGTTTCTACTATTCAAACAAAAAAAGATAGAGCTTGCACAAAAAAGTAACTCGCACAAAAAAGTAAATAACTTTGTGGGACAGAATTAATGCGGAAGACGAGTAGACGACAGACTCAAAATTGTCAGCACCCTAACTAGTTGACATAGTACGGCTGTTATTATTGGACTAATAATATTGAATACACGTGACAGTGGCGGAGTAGAACATTGCTGCGGTGTAGACGAACTTATTTCACACCGCACTTATGTCGTTAATTGGTGATTGGTTTTAATGATGGATGACTAGTTTACCACCCACAGTCTAGCCAGCCCACCCACATGCACAGACCGTGGATATCCACCAAACGTTTAATGGGGTAGTGAACTACTAATCCTTCAATGTTCTATATTATATGTTCATGCAAACCACTCTTTTTTTTTTAGATAATTGAAAACTTTTATAAAGAAATAAAGCAAAATACAATACAAAGGGAGGGAGAGAACAATCAACTCTTCAACTCAAGGAGAGCTAAACAGAAAACTCCCTTAAAGAACCCCAATGTCAAAGGAGGCTCAAAAGACAAATGACAGAAGACAAAAGATAAACATTTGTCTACGATAATCAATCGTTGTAGAGATACGCTCAAGGAGTTTAAGCGTTTGTTGCACTCAAGGAGTCCGATCGTCCCATAGGGTATGCAGGAAGGAACAATGTGCGAGACAAGTGTCCTTAAAGTGGAAGGCATTGAGGATATCCTTAGCTTTATAGATGAGGTTTTGGCTCAAAACATAAGTCTCAAACTTTATATCTTCGAATATTCGCTTGTTCCTCTCTTCCCAGATCATTGTAGCGAAACAAGTGAAACCAGCTTGGATGACGTAACCAGCATACTTGTTGTTTTTGATGAATTGCAACATCCAGTCAAGTTCCATGAAGTAGCTCCCAATTGTATGAAAGATGTTGCACTTTCGCAGATACATGCGTCAGATCACCTTGGCATATATGCATTCAAACAGGAGGTGTTCGACTGATTCTTCACTTCGCCTGCATAGGACACATCTGTTTGCTAAAGGTATCCCCCTTCTTTTCAAGTTGTCTAACGTGAGAATACCATCAATTAGGGCCATCCAGGCGCAGAAGGAGTAGCGATTCACCCGGTGTTTGAACCATATGAGGTCGTGCCAAGGGACATTACTAGTTTTCACCCTGGCAGCACCCCAGGCACTCCTAAAAGTAAACTTACTAGATCGAGTGAGCCATCCAAAAGAATCCTCCGATTCGGAGAGCATAGGGATGTTCTCAAGAATTTTCGCCTTTGCAAGGTTTCCTTTTCTTGAGAGGAGTTGCTCACTATGGAGGTTGCCTGAATTAAGATAGTCAGCAATTGATTCATTCATGGTGCCACCCAACTCAAGAACAGTTCTATTGCCAAATTTTCGAATAAGTGCCAGTGGGCCACTCCAAGGGTCTAACCACATCCTCATTGTGCGACCATTGCCAATGCTAAGGACACATCTTGTTGTGAACGTCACACACTTAAGGCGCGTAGTCTATCTTAGGCAGTATTTTATTATTAAGATCAATTAGTGATTGTAATAAATGCCTGATTAGATGTAACGGGCTGTAATCATGGATTGTAATTATGTCGTCATTTGTTGTCATGATGTCGACATGTGACATCATGACAACATTATGTCGTCATTGTGACAAGTAAGAGTCCTCTTTATAAGGAGGTCTTCTTCCTCCTGGATGGGTATGCAATAAAAAACTTATTTCCCTACTCTTCTTCTTCTTCTTCTTCCTCTTTGCCGTCAAGGCGAACTCTTGTGACCTTGCTGGTCACAACACTGGTATCAGAGCAGTGACGATCATGCCTCCTCGCAAGCAGCAGCCATGGCCGCTGAGGTGCCATCAGAGCCAGAGACGACGAGAGATGCTTCCAGCCCACGGGAGAACACTGATTCCAACCAGGATGCTATTCTCTCACTGCTCAACTCGATCAACATACGACTACAGAACGTAGAGCTTGCCCAGACACAGATGAAGACGGACATGGCGACACAGGCTACAGCCATGGCCACGCCACCGCCGTCAGCAGGGGGGCCTGGAGGCCATAATCGGCCAGGGGGCTCACAAGTGTTTGGCGGCTCAGTCCTAGGCCATCATGCCGGACATTCTATCCCTCATGGCATCCAAATTGGATCCGTAAACATAGGTGATGAAGGGGGGCGCACTGGACAAGAGACACGAGGCATGGAAGGTGTTCGTGGTAATGCCTCAATGGCCCCACACCCACGACGCATTCAGTATGAAATGGAGGATGATCTGGAAGAGTTTTCGGGCTCTCGCGGAGGCCAGAGGGCCAGCGCTGAGCCCAGGCTAGCTCGATTGCAGTTTCCGCGATACAATGGCGAGGAGGATCCCGTCGAATGGCTGTACAAGGCGGATAAATTCTTTTCGTACCAGGTACGCATTCTGATGCAGAGCGCTTGCGGGTGGCGGTGTCACGCCCCAGATTTCCAAGACCCTATTTACACGGAAGCGACATTCCAATGAAGGTCAAGGGTAGGAAACCAGGGACGGACCGAATACTCGAGACTTCCACTATCCCTTTTTAATATCAGGGAACATGCAGGATCATCACGACTTAAACAATAATTACTTACAAAATATGGAATAACTGAAAAAAAATCTACTTTGTTATTACAAGTCTTGAAACGTCTTAACACAACATAAAATAAAGTAAAACGGCGCGCAGGCCGCGAGTTCAAGCATCCAAATCACAATAAAATAAATAAACAAGTCTTCTGTCTCCATCGTCCACTCACGTTGCTGATTGCCGTCACCGCTGCTCCTCCTTGATTCCTGCATCAGAGGATGCATGAGTATTCCATAGGAAATACCCAGTAGGATACAGAAAAATCACAGTGGAACAAATGGTACAAGAGATGACTCCAAAACAGATATAGGTCAACAGACTTGGTTTGACAAAACTGATTTCACGTACCTGAAACATCTGACGTCCTCGACTCATCATAGTCTAGGAATTAAAGGTCAAAGACTCCAACTTACACAGAGTAATGGAGATAAAATATTAACATAAGCTCTGGACATCTAAAGTGTCAGAGGTAACAATTTCTGCTCGCAAACTGTCCATTTCTTCATGGAAAACAATACCAGAACATCCTAGAGGTTCTACAGTGGAACCCGGCCATGCGTCTAGGGATGCTGGCCCCATCGGTGCTTACGGGCACAATGGGCGGAGATTGCAGACCTTCCGTAATGTCATACAATCTAAGCGCACGCGGTTGCCGTCATCGGCTGAACTACAGAGGTTCAATATCATCGGAGATCTCGCAGGATCTAGCAATGGCTCGTGAGCATACTATGATTCCGACTAAGAGCTCTCAAAAATGCTACTTAGTGGAGAAACAGTTTCCTAGAACATCGGGTTTTATTCTGAAAAGGGCTTAACTCAAAGCTTTCTGAATTTCAACTCTTCATAGGAGTAGAATACAATTGTCGATCACAATCCAAATAGACTCACTAAGGAGTGTTTGAATATCTCAGAACAAATAGGTCTGGGAACTCGGTTGAGACCCGACCGAAAGACTCATCAAAAGACCCATCACTGGTTCGCCAAAGGTCCATGCTCCGCCGTCTTCATCGTCGTGCCTAATCCTAGAGTTGACAATCCCCGACACGAAAATGATGAAATGACGTGTCTAAAATGGACCACGTCAGAGATTCCGGAAGAGATTCACGCTAAGAATACTCTTGAGCCATAGATAACTCAAGAGAATGACACAAAGGATAATTAATAACGGACACCCCGTTCGACTCTAGGATCCGACTTACACTTTTAAGTTGACTGATCCCGATGGTCTTATAAGTAGTAATATACTTAATTAAATTCTTTAATTATTATCTTAAATTAAGTTTCTTATTATTATTATTATTAGGGTTTAAGGGTTAATACGCGCAGGAAACCAGTTCTGTCCAAACAGAACAGCCCACTTCCGAAGGTCACTACGCCCTGAACCCAGTGAACTAACTTCTGACATTTTTATCCCAGATTCCCTCAGATGTCTAGTTTACAGATTGACAAACGGTTTACTGTTTGGATTTTTCTACAATTAGATATCATTTTTAGAGTGGGGTCTGTCTGCGCAGGACTGCTCCTGGCCGAGACCACTTAACACAAGTTATACCCATTAATTAATTATGCAACTTTTTATAATTCCCTAATTACCCTTACTGACACTCTTAACCTTTTCTTAATGTATTTTACAGAGCCTAAGGGTTCTGGAATTATTGATTTAATCTCAGCATTAGGTTACACTTATCACCCGATTGCTAATCTTTTAACTTGATTCTTATATATCAAAAGTATTGAACAAGCCAAGTAAACTTGGACACCTCCACGACCCAAACAGGTTCTGACATGACGTCAGACCACTCTCGGACTTCAGAGTGTGGTGCCAAATTGATTACTCAAATTAATCACATACTTTACATATGATATACACATATACCCTTACCCGATGGTGTTTATAAGCAATAATGTAATAATCTTGTAATTAAGCCAAAAGGACAACTATTCCCGGACGACAAAGCTACTGGTCCATGACCAAAGATTCAAACTTTATGACATCAGAGAGTGAATTAATACCTTTAGAGATCAATACACGAAGTATCAACAAGAATCACGCCGAAAATGGCATAAGACAATAAATCGGCGAGTATCAATCAAACCATAAGGGATTCAATAATAAATCATGACAAATAACTCCGGACAGAAGTTGGACGTCAACTTTATGCAATAAAGGTGACAACTTTCTGGAATTTATGCAATGGGGGACGTCTAACTAGGCATTAGGATACTACGAATCAAGCATAAGAGTACCGAATGAAGCATTTCATATAATATGAATCAATAACATCATGGTATACTCGATAATTCATGTCATATGAAATTAAATCAAGGCATATAATATCTCAGTATGAGCATCAAAAGACTACTCGAAATCATGTCAAAAATCATGAATCACACATGTGGAAAAAAAAATGCTCCTACCTCTTATGACAAACCGAAAATCCCTTTGCGTAGAACGCTCCTTGCTTCGCGCCTTCTCTTACGTCCGTCGATTCTCCACACCACGAAGTGATGAAAGGATGAAGAAGAGGTGCTGGTTTAGAGAAGTGTGAAGGAGGGAGAAGGCACACCAAATGGGGACGCAGGCTAAAGGGAAGCCGGCCCCTTTTTTGTCCCCTTTTTATAGGTGATTCAACCCCTAGGCTAAGCAATCTCGACCGTCCGATTACCTCTCATCCAACGCTCACGAAAAGGTCCAGAAAAATGCAATCTTTCCATTCCAACAAGCTCCCATATCCAGCCTCATCAGAATATTTGGATTGCCAATTAGTTGGGGTCAAGCTAATCTCCAAGATTTTCCCAAACCGAAAAAGGTAAAATTGCAACTCCATTTGGGCACCCAAACCAAAAGCCACCTAAGTCCAAATTTGAATGGTAAGCTTTGGTAAGATTCTCCTTGAGGCTGATTGGCTCCTACTAAAATTAGTTGCAATCAAATCAATTAAGAGGTTGATTAAAGAGATAATTTGCAATTATGCCATGTAACCACCTGGGCCAAATCTATTCCCACGATCTGCTCCTCTACACAAATGGCGCCCCCTCTTGTTAATGGAATATGCTTTGGCATCTTCCTTAACTACCAATCACCTCCCTTAAATAAGCCCTAATTAAATCAATCACAAATTAGGGTAATCTATTAATTCAAATTAGTGAAAATCAACTTACAAGGGATCTCCCCACGATTTGGCCTCCCAAATCGTGGGTCCAAGACGTCCACGTCACCCATGAGGTGGCGTGATCCCTCAGGGTCCACGTGGCCCTTCCCTGGATCTTGCACGTCTTACAACACAGATCGCAGATGAACGGTTAAGATAACTTGCACGCGTGCAGAGCAGTTCCACCGTGCACTAGTCCTGCCCTGGTGACACATCCACTAGGCCCCGTCACACGTGTACTTGCACACGTGACTAGCCCTAGCCCTGTCACTCGACTGGCCCTGGCGTCAGGTGTATCAGGCCCTGGCGTCAGGTGTATCAGGCGCTGGCGCCAGATAGGTCACAGCGCCAGGCCCAGTCCTCGCGCTCGGGAAAACCTGCCTAATCTGGTTACACAATTTTATTGACCAAAAATCATCAAGATAAGATCTCACAAGGCCAAAACGAAATACCAGATCAAAAGGCACGACAGTTACGAAAACTTTCCTATTTTAGACCAGTTTCCTAAAATAGCACTTTCCAAAAACGTACCGATTTTTCGGGTGTTACAGGCGGCCTTCCACCTTGATGGAGACGCCTCAATCTGGTTTCAGTCTTTTGAGAAGGAGACGCGATTTCCCACATGGGTGACCTTCTCCGATGAGCTGTGCGTCCAATTTGGACCGAACGAATTTCAAGACTTTAACGAGATGCTATCAACCCTGCGGCAAACTACTACGGTACGGGCTTACTATTCTGAATTCATGAAAATTGCTAACCGCTTGCCAGATTGGCCAATGGCGGCCCTTGTTGGCACCTTCAAGCGTGGATTAAAGCCTGAGATTGCTGATGAGATGCGACATTTTCCGTGCAACACTATGCGGGATGTAGTGCGTCATGCTCGGATAGAAGAGGAAAAGTTGGCTCGTCAGCGAAGAGGGGGACGTGCGGGGCTGGCTCTGAGGCCGTACACCAGCCACCCGCCTGTCTTGACGCCAACGCCTGGCCAAGGCCCTAGCCGGTCACCCTTGCCAGGGCCTAATCCTCCTCCCGTCCGCCGTTTGACACCAGCCCAGATGGAAGAAAGGCGCGCCAAGGGACTCTGTTATAAGTGCGATGAGAAATTCGTCCCTGGACACCGATGCTCACTCCGGGGTAGTTTACTCATCGAAGAAGCTGAGGACGAGGAGCTAGCTGAACCAGAAGAGGCATCCGGCCTCTATGACCATGTGCAACCGGAGATCTCAGTTCATGCATTCTCTGGCACGTTCACCCCCAGGACCATGCGTGTTCAGGGCCAGCTGAAGCGCCAACAAGTCGCGGTTCTTATTGATAGTGGGTCGACTCATAACTTTATTAATGATAAGGTGGCACAGCGTTTGGGTTGTTATGTTTCTGACTCCAAACCCTTTGACGTATTGATTGGGGACGGCAAACATCTCAGGAGCATAGGCGTGTGCTCGCAAGTCGAGCTGGCAATTCAGGGGCATTCCTTTATCACAGACTTATTTCTCTTGCCTACGAAGGGGGCTGATGTGGTTCTTGGTGTCCAGTGGCTGCAAGACCTGGGTGATGTGGTATGGAACTTTCGGGATCTGACTATGGATTTCGAGGTAGCAGGCCAGCGCATTCGTCTACATGGATCGCAGCCGGGCACCTTGCACTCGGCGCAGGAGGTGAGCTCTTTTTTTCGATTCACACCTCATGGTTTATTCTTACAGCAACGTGCCATAGTGGATGTGCCCCAACCTGACTTACCGGCCGATATGATTGAACTGCTTGCGGCGCACGCCGACATATTTGCTGAGCCTTCTGGACTTCCGCCGGCACGGGGCATGATCATTTCATTCCTATCATGCCCGGGGCTTCACCCGCCAATGTGCGACCCTACCGGTATCCACATGTGCAAAAGGCAGAAATTGAACGGTTGGTCCAGGAGATGTTGCACTCTGGCATTATCCGCTCCAGCACCAGTTCATTCTCCTCTCCCGTCCTTCTGGTTCGCAAAAAGGACGGATCATGGCGGTTCTGTGTGGATTACCGTGCGCTTAATGCAATAACTGTGAAGGATAAGTACCCAATTCCGGTGATAGAAGAGCTCCTGGACGAGTTGGCAGGGGCGACTGTGTTCAGCAAACTTGACTTACGCTCAGGTTATCATCAGATCCGTATGCAGCCCCAGGACATACACAAGACGGCCTTTCGAACTCACGATGGTCATTATGAGTTCCTTGTCATGCCTTTTGGACTGACCAATGCTCCGGCAACCTTCCAGAGTTTGATGAACGACCTGTTTCGCCCATATCTTCGTCGGTTTGTGCTCGTCTTCTTTGATGACATATTGATCTATAGTTCGTCTTGGGCGGACCACATTGACCATCTCAGGTCAGTCTTTACTATCTTACGGGCTAACGCCTTGTTCTTGAAGCGTTCGAAGTGCTCTTTTGGCAGTGCACAGGTCGACTATTTGGGCCACATCATTTCATCTGAGGGGGTGGCTACTGATCCATCTAAGGTGGAGACCATGCTTTCGTGGCCCCGACCCACTAGTGTGAAGTCTCTCCGCGGCTTCTTGGGCCTCACAGGTTATTATCGTCGGTTTATTGGACGGTATGGGCTAATTGCTGGCCCCCTCACATCCTTGCTCAAGAAGGGTGCTTTCATATGGTCTGGTGACGCCCAAGCCGCCTTTGACAGATTGAAACAGGCAATGGCCCAGGCCCCGGTGTTGGTTCTTCCAGACTTCTCGTTGCCTTTTGTGGTTGAGACGGATGCTTCTGATATGGGCCTCAGTGCAGTCCTACTCCAAAAAGAGCAGCCGATAGCATTCTTCAGTAAAGCACTATCGGGCCGGTCCTTATCTTTGTCTGCATACGAGAAGGAGATGTTGGCTATTGTGCACGCCATCTCCAAGTGGCGGCCTTATCTGCTGGGCCGACGATTTATTATCCGAACCGATCATCAACCTCTCAAGTACTTCTTGGACCAGCGGGTATCTACACCTTCTCAACAACGATGGGTAAGTAAGTTATTGGGCTATGACTACGAAGTGGTCTACAAGAAGGGTGTCGACAACACGGTGGCTGATGCTTTATCACGTCGGCCCACGGAGGGAGCCTGCTTCTCATTTTCTGTCCCTGGCTGTCCTTTTATTTCGGACTTGAAGCAGGCTTATGTGGCAGACCCGCCTACCAAGGAGCTGATTGACCGACTTCAGACCGACCCGCATGCGGAGCCCCCTTTTGTGTGGCGCGACCATATATTGTTCTGGAAGGACCGGTTGTGGGTGCCAGCTATTCCGGATTTGCGTCGACGGGTTATAGCCCACTTTCATGATACTCCGGTGGCAAGCCATGAAGGCACGTTCAGAACCTTTAAGCGGGTCAGTCAGAGTTTCCTGTGGGCCGGTATTCGGAAAGAGGTGCATGCATATGTGGCCAGATGTGATATATGCCAGAGAGCTAAGGCGTCGTCTACATCACCTGCGGGTTTTCTACAGCCCCTTCCCATTCCGGACAAGGTGTGGGAAGACGTGTCCATGGATTTTATTGAGGCTTTGCCGGCGGTCAGTGGTAAGACGGTTATTATGGTGGTGGTAGACCGTCTCTCTAAGTACGCCCACTTCTGTGCTCTGAGTCATCCATATTCTGCCCGCACGGTTGCTGAGTTCTATGTGAAGGAGGTCGCTAAATTACATGGGATGCCTCGGACTATCGTCTCTGACCGAGATCGGGTCTTCATTTCCCAGTTCTGGCGGGAATTCTTCAAATTACAAGGGACAAAGCTTCATATGAGTACAGCGTATCACCCTCAGACAGACGGCCAAACTGAAGTGGTGAACCGGTGTCTCGAGCAGTACTTGCGCTGCTTTGTGGGGGATCAGCCCCGCCGTTGGCTCCAATTATTTCCTTGGGCAGAATGGTCGTACAACACGGCTTATCACACACGTGCCGGCTTTACGCCATTCGAGATTGTCTATGGCCGCCCTCCTCCATCCGTTCTGTCTTATGTGCCCCATCGTTCCTCCATTGCTGAGGTGGATTACATGTTGCAGACACGTGATGAGGTCCTTCGCCAACTTAAAGCCAACTTGGCTTCAGCGCAGAACAGGATGAAACAAGTCTATGATAAGCGCCGCTCTGATAGGGAATTCCAGGTTGGCGACCTCGTTTATGTGTCAGTCATGCCCCAACGTCAGACTTCTTTGTTTCGGGCTGATCGAAAGCTGACCGCTCGCTTTCACGGGCCTTACACAGTTGTGGAAGGAGTGGGACCAGTAGCGTATCGTCTCTCCTTGCCTCCAAGGTCCCTGATGCACCCTGTATTCCATGTGTCCCGTCTTCGTCGTTTCGTAGGGGACCCTCGGTTGATTGTTGATAGTGCACCTCCGCCTCTCATGGGCCCTGCGGATATTACTGATCCTGTTCCAGCTTCTCTTGTCGATAAACGGAGGGTGCGGCGTGCTGGGCGCATTATGACTGAAGTGCTTGTGGCTTGGAAGGGACAATCCTTAGAAGACGCTGAATGGATCCTAGAGGATGATTTTTTGGCCCGTTTTCCATCATGGTCGCCTTGAGGACAAGGCATAAGCGGAAGAAATATTAAGCACTTATTATGATGGGTATCGCCGCCATTCGACATGCAAAGCGGTTCTCGGTTGATGGGTATGTCCATCTGGCGACCTCGTTTAAGCTCTGATACCGCTGAGGTGCCATCAGAGCCAGAGACGACGAGAGATGCTTCCAGCCCACGGGAGAACACTGATTCCAACCAGGATGCTATTCTCTCACTGCTCAACTCGATCAACATACGACTACAGAACGTAGAGCTTGCCCAGACACAGATGAAGACGGACATGGCGACACAGGCTACAGCCATGGCCACGCCACCGCCGTCAGCAGGTGGGCCTGGAGGCCATAATCGGCCAGGGGGCTCACAAGTGTTTGGCGGCTCAGTCCTAGGCCATCATGCCGGACATTCTATCCCTCATGGCATCCAAATTGGATCCGTAAACATAGGTGATGAAGGGGGGCGCACTGGACAAGAGACACGAGGCATGGAAGGTGTTCGTGGTAATGCCTCAATGGCCCCACACCCACGACGCATTCAGTATGAAATGGAGGATGATCTGGAAGAGTTTTCGGGCTCTCGCGGAGGCCAGAGGGATAGAATATCTTACGAATCACGTCGACGTAAGATATCAGAAGCATCCGTCTCAACCACAAAAGGCAACGAGAAGTCTGGAAGAACCAACACCGGGGCCTGGACCATTGCCTGTTTCAATCTGTCAAAGGCGGCTTGGGCGTCACCAGACCATATGAAAGCACCCTTCTTGAGCAAGGATGTGAGGGGGCCAGCAATTAGCCCATACCGTCCAATAAACCGACGATAATAACCTGTGAGGCCCAAGAAGCCGCGGAGAGACTTCACACTAGTGGGTCGGGGCCACGAAAGCATGGTCTCCACCTTAGATGGATCAGTAGCCACCCCCTCAGATGAAATGATGTGGCCCAAATAGTCGACCTGTGCACTGCTAAAAGAGCACTTCGAACGCTTCAAGAACAAGGCGTTAGCCCGTAAGATAGTAAAGACTGACCTGAGATGGTCAATGTGGTCCGCCCAAGACGAACTATAGATCAATATGTCATCAAAGAAGACGAGCACAAACCGACGAAGATATGGGCGAAACAGGTCGTTCATCAAACTCTGGAAGGTTGCCGGAGCATTGGTCAGTCCAAAAGGCATGACAAGGAACTCATAATGACCATCGTGAGTTCGAAAGGCCGTCTTGTGTATGTCCTGGGGCTGCATACGGATCTGATGATAACCTGAGCGTAAGTCAAGTTTGCTGAACACAGTCGCCCCTGCCAACTCGTCCAGGAGCTCTTCTATCACCGGAATTGGGTACTTATCCTTCACAGTTATTGCATTAAGCGCACGGTAATCCACACAGAACCGCCATGATCCGTCCTTTTTGCGAACCAGAAGGACGGGAGAGGAGAATGAACTGGTGTTGGAGCGGATAATGCCAGAGTGCAACATCTCCTGGACCAACCGTTCAATTTCTGCCTTTTGCACATGTGGATACCGGTAGGGTCGCACATACCGGTATCCACATGTAAGGCCGCTTTGCATTTATGCAACTTTTTAAACAGTATAAACAGGGGCTAACCAAGGACCTACGTCTCCCAAGCTTTGGAAATTACATCTCTCACACTGGGGTCTTGGAGCCACATATCAAAGAACTTGAACAGTTTTAGGCCTTTTGGTATGGAGGAGTGCATTCTGAAGATGATGGGATTGTGGTCTGATATGCCTGGAGGTGGACAGTGGAGTCTTGCGGTGGGGAAGCTAATGAGCTAATCAGGGTTAGCAAAACCTCTATCAATGCGACAAAGAGTGAGGTTGTTACCTGATTGGTTATTACGCCAAGGTCCAGTGATAGTGTTAGCAGAGTCACAAAGATCGGTCCACAATTTCTTCCTCTCCCGAGGGTTATTAGAGCCATATAGAGCTGTGAAATGAAAAGTATCACCTGAGGTACAAGTGACAAGGCAATGGAGCGCCTGAGGTGTCTCCTGCATTTTATGAACGGTATCTAGCCTAAAATATTGTGCCGAACATGTTGGGACCCTTCACAAAGATTCCCACACACTGCAAAAAAATTTACCTTCCTACAGTTTAGGAATACAAGGATAACTATTTTTATGTTTAGCTACGGAAATGATAATGGGTATGTTTGGTTTATTCACCGGCTATGTGCTCCTTGAAAAACCGAACTTCAATTCTCATGAAAGCTGACACTTCTCTTTGCAAAGCCACGAACGCTGACAACGATCTGCATCACAGAACCTAATAAGAGATAGAAAGAGAGATGGGGCTTCATTTTTTTATCTGAATAACGAATTAAACACAACACAAAGCACATCACATTAAGCAATAATCTAATATGATATGAGGTATAGTTTTTCTTTGTTAAAAAAAATTAGGATAGCAGAAATGGCGCACAAGGTTTCAATACTCAGGTGGGTAAGGTCCTGCAGAGATCGCACACAAGGTTTTCAATACTCAGGTGGGCAAGGTCCTCAATAAATGTAGCGCACGAGGCCATTGGGGGTTCTGAGACATAACTATCCGCCTCAATGCAGTAACAGCTCCTGCAGCGATAATAGCAGAGTGATTTTCACTATCCATACTCAAATTATACAGAATGGCCAAGCTGGCTTCGAGGGCCCGTCCAGTCCCCTGTTCTATCAGCTTCACCAATGGGAATATTGCTCCCTGAGAAGCAACCGCCCGGGTGCAATCCACATATCCTTTGGAGACAATCTCATTGAGTTCAATAACAGCTGTCTCTTGTGCTTCAGGAGAGAATGATGTTTTGAGCTGTTCAACTAGCCTTGGAATCGTCTCATATAGGACTACTTCCCTGTTTATTGTGCTCTGGGAGTCCACAGGAGAACCAGCCAGAGCCTCCAGTTTCACAAGGCAGGCAGCGACCCATTCTTTCGCATGAAGTGGGATGTTACACCTGAGTAATTTACGCAAAACAAGAATGAAGTGGATATGATTCACAGATTTGCAGAACTGCTCCAAACTCAGAAGTTTTACTAAAAGCCGTGAGGTTGATGATATTTTGCTACCAGCTTCCTCAGTTGCCACCAATTCCGGCTCTGACAAGTTATCTACATCTTCATTCCAACCTGCCAAGAGGACAGAATTCAAAAAGCCTACATCAGAAGACAGCGGAAACTACAAAAAAAAAAAATCAACCGCAAGTGCAATATTGATGCAGAAAATTTTCGGAGATGAAGACTAAAGTTCTTCATTTTTTTCAAATAAATGGAAAAAAACTATTACTATATCATCGGGGAAGTATACAAGTTAAATGAAGATCATATGACTAAATGGCCGCATTTCACCATGGTACAAAAAAAATAACAATCTTCAATATGCAACCATACAATAATTCTCAAGCCTTTCCTTAAGAATTGCTGGAAGCCAATAAGATTTTCCATACCATTATTACAAATTTGCTGGAAAACAGAATCAATTGCTGATTCAACACCAGCAGCAGCAAAGTCCTCTATGTGCTCTTCAAACCACGCTAGATGCTCCAGGATCAAAGCAGCCTTCGTCTGTAAATTAGCAGACGATGACTTTAGGATTTCCACAAGACGACTTATAGCAGGGGAATCAAACACACTTTCTCTGCAAAAGCACAACAAACGTTGGAATTGCACATTACACAAAGCCCTTACAAAGTCATCTGGACATAGGTATCACTTCTGTTCTTGTTTTGTGATCTTAGCTTTCAAAGTCTAATCATACGCCTACATGTGTGTACCACATGAGATGTTCTTCACTTCTTTGGCTGTTGTGTAGGAAGATGACAAAATAAAACAATTTGAGAGAGGGAGGATGAGAGTGGTCCAGGTCAATAAATTTCTTTCAGACCCAATTTTAACAATGCCTAATACGCTAAGAATATGAGCATAAAGTCCATGTGCTAAACTGGATAGCAAATTACAACAAAGTAGTGGTATAAATATCCAGGCAGATAGGATGTATGATCTAGAAATAGTCAATGCACAAGGATCAGTGGGCATCTGTTAAAGGTTTAATAAAGCCTTACAAGCAAGTTCCAAAAGAATAAATAAGAAAACATTTCTAGTTGAAAGCAGGTAAAACTATTCTCTCATCGGAAATCTTTTGTCAACAGCAAATGGGTTACGGAAAAGTGTACCATCGAAAAATATTTGGTTTGATCAAATTTTAATGAGAACTGATTTCTAAGAGCCCACTAAACTTTTCATGTTTTGGCATTTTATCCTTTGGTTTCTAATTTGCATCATGTGTGAATAAGTTATTAAAGGAAAAAAGGAAGTTGGAAATCATCCACCCATGCCCCCAGGGTCGCCAATGAGGCTAAACGACGACATAGCTAAGTTAAAAAACACAACGAAGGCAATATAAAACAGACTCTCAGGTTGCCAGGAGCACAAATGAACACAAACATATTGTTGCAGGTTCACACAATGACCAGAGGCCAAAGATACAAAGAAATAAAGGAAACTGAGTACCAGGATATGTACAGCAAGATATAACACACCTTAGATACTTTCGCTTTAGTAGATCTTGCGTAGGTGTGACAAATTTTTCAATGCCCACAGATAAATTGCCTTTACCATTAACCATGCCTGATCCATTGACTGATCCATCATGAAGCTGAAAAGGGTACCAGATCATGTCGGCCCAAAGAACTTTACCTACAAAAATAAAAGTAATAATATAATTATCCATACCCTTGTTGTAATGCCTTTTCCTGTATCCAGTAATCGTGCAAGAATATTAATCGCCTGCATTTCCAATTATTTTTAATTGATTAGATGCACATCAGCAGTAAAAAAACAGCATCGCAGACTATCAAAGAAACTAAGAAACTGCAATGGCTTACTGTACCTTTTCCATCAAAATCTCAGACATTCCTGACCTTTTAAGAATATTAACAAGGGGACTAACTACACCTTCTGCCTCCATTCTCTTACAAACGTCATTGCTGCAGGGTGGGAAAAAGAAAGTATGAGTGAAAGAGACAGAGAGAGTTTAATAAGGAGTCATACTGTGGAATGAAAACAAATGAGCGCAACGGCGTCAGGGGGCTATGTATATAAGCCCACCCCTTTGCCGAAGGACCACTAAAGTTGCAACTTCAGCTGTTATTACTGAAACATTCGCTGTCAGCATTGTTAAGCTTGGAAAAACATGGAAAAGTGTTGTTTTTTCAGATTAATACAATGAAAGCAACAAATACACCCTAACATACTCATAATTAGCCATTCTTGAAATGCCTTACTGAAAAAAAAAACTTAAATAAGATAAGTTATCTCACTTGACCTCATAGAGAGTCTTTCCATAGCACGTGCTACAGCCAATCTAATGGACTTCTTTTCATGGTCCAAAAGCTGAACAAGATACTTCAGAGCTCCAGCTTCTTTAAAAGAGGTCCTCATATGTTCATTGATAGCAGCATCAGCAATAGAATTTGCTGCTCTTTCAAGTGCCAATTCATTGTCAAGGCCAAGTATCAAAACCAAGCGAGCAACACCATCAATCCAAGGCAAGAGAGTACATGGCTGATTTGAAGAAGTATCAAATGCCAGCTCTCTTCCCTCCAGTTCTATAGCTCCAATACGTGCAATAAACTGCTGATTGGTTCGTCCAACTATAGCATTCATCTTAGCTTCGTCCAAGTTGGCATTTCTATCCTCTATGTTTAAGCCAAGGAGTAGTTCAGAAGCCCCATATCTTGATTGAGTTTGCGAACGTCGTTTAAGTTCAGTTCCATCAGGTAATGAAGGCCATGTATGAGACGCTGGCCTAAAAGATTTATATGCAGCAGCACCAATAAGAGGAACTAAAACTAGACCTTCCTCTACGATAAGAATTCTATAATATTCGTCAGCAGCCAGTTCCAACAAGATACTTTTTGCTTCTTTTCGTAGTACTTTGGATGCATCTTCATCATCACTTCTTAGAAACTCTGCCTGCAACAAAATTCATGATTCAAAATAGCACATTACGACTAATCAACCACCATAATAAGAAAGGATATGCATCAATATTAATGCTTCTTCCCAATTATCTGCGTCAGCAACTGCATTCCACTCTGTTATTCTGAGATTGTTAGAGAAGAAACAAATTCACTTATTCTTGTTTAATGCACTAAAAGTGCCACTGTTCCTCTTCTTGATTGCATTCGTTACAATACAT
Organism: Houttuynia cordata; assembly: GCA_039654745.1. NCBI lineage: Eukaryota > Viridiplantae > Streptophyta > Magnoliopsida > Piperales > Saururaceae > Houttuynia > Houttuynia cordata. The sequence continues at coordinate 805,612 of CM077513.1, read as the reverse complement.
GACGGATTTGGTGCTTAAAAAATTATCTTTATGTTTCACTAGGTTTTAGTTTATTTTCTTCATTCACATAATAATAAGAAATCTAACCATAGCATAACTAACCAGCTTCTGAATCACACCAGCTTCAACCATGATACCATGGGTTTGTCGAATAAGTGCAAGATTTGCAATGACCCCTCCTGCAGCCTCTTTTACTTTTATTTCCTCATCATCCAGGAACTTTACAAGTAGAGGAAGGAGATCCAAATTTGCAATCTTCATCCCAAGATTCTTGTCCACAGATAAGTTCCACAAGGTACAAAGACTTTGCTCCTTTACCTGTAAATGTAGGGACAACTTATAACCATGTTTTCCTAATGCAGAGATAGTTCTACCAGTGCCACTATTATACCTCCGCATTCAAATTAGACCTAGCTATAAGAGAACTTATTTCTTCTATTGCTCCACTTCCTGCTACTGCATCTCTGTACATGCTGACAGAAGATAGTGTTCGCAAAAGGCCAGCTGCTGCCATGCATGCATCAGGCGATCCCGTGTTTAACAGATTGATGGTGAGATTTACACATCCAGGAAATTGCATTATTGCATCAATACACTGCTTGCCTCCTTGTGAATATTTCCAGAGTGCGGTTATTGCCTGCTCTCTATCAAGAGGGTCATTGTCAATCCCAAGCATCCGGACAAATAAACCCACATATGCAGTTCCAGAACTGCCAGAAAAACTTCCTAACACATCAGTATCCTGGTGTTACAAAGAAAATATATATTAATGAAATCCTAAAGAAGGGTGTAAAACATTGGATCAGCAAAATTTAGACATTTTCTTAAGCAACTCAATAACAATGTAATTTGACTAGGGAAAAATTCAATAAGTACATCAGTGGACAACAGTAGAACCACTAAACACAACAATAAATTTTTTTGAAAATATACATGCCAAAAGACTGTGAGTGCTATTCAATCACAATAACAACCATGGTTAATTATTTATATCCCATCTGTATTATTTTTCGCATACTGATTAAGGGAAACAAGCATACCACAATTATAGGGTAAAATACTGCGTACGCACATTGCAATTAAAAGATTGTACAACTTTCATACGAGTCAAAAACACCGAATATACATCGTTTCACAAATCACAACACATTCTTCTAAAAGCTCTCATGGCTCTCTTTTCCCTGCCCTTTTGCGAAAATGAAAACGCACAATTCATATATCATTGAATTCCACTTCCTAAGATACAAGCTGGCTAGAAGAGTAGCAGACTGAAACCCGCAAGGTTAAACTAAAACATTCCAACATCCCCTTATCAGTAGTAAGGAAAACTGCAGACAATATAAATAACTTAGTCTAACAAGAAAAGACTATAACTTGAGAAGCTCGGACAGTATGTGCGACCACTGAAGCACAATCAAAACGAAATTTGTCTAACAAATTAGAAGAGAAAACAGCACAAGAGTTCCTCGATTGACTGACAAGTAAAAAAAAGAGTGCGAATATGTATTAGGAAGGGGGAGGCAGTAGAAATGTACACTTTGAGTGTTGGCCTCAACAGCTCCACCGTCGCTGCAGGCGCGGCAAAGGGAGAGACCGACAAAGAGGCGCCTGGGCGGGAGGACGAGAAAGAAGGCGCCAATCGCACGATTTGGGAGGGAAAAGGGGATGTGCAGCAGTTGTTTGGACTTGAAGCTGACAGGCGCGGAGGCAGCCATGGCGGCCAGAGCACTGCCGGTGCCGGAGGGAGGAACTGCAGGCTATCCACGGGCTATCTTCTTTTGCTGTAGTAAAAAGTGTAAAATGAGATACATCGTTCCAAGAAAGTGCTTGAGCAGTCCGTACAGATACAAAACTCTATGGGACCCGCTTGACAGCTATTGGCCCTACTTCATGTTTGTCTGGTGCACGAATGTTCATGAAGTTTATTGACACGTTGATATTTTAGGGTGCTATTGGTCGAGGATGCGTATGTCAATGAGTGGCTAAACTAATGTAAACTAATCTAGAGACATCAATGCACATTTTTCACACGACACTCACATACACATCCTCGGTGAGTGGGTAAACTATTTGATGTCCCTACATCATTTTACCCACTCAGTGATATAGGATGTGTATGTCAGTGTTGTATGAAAAATAATGTAGAAATATCATTTTCCTTCTTCAAATCATGTAACACCACGTGCGCACTATTCACAATTTTGTCGATACAACTCTACTGTCAAATAACGGAGATATTGTCGGTAGGACACGGAGATATTGCCAATAGGACCTGTTTGACCAATTTGCTTATTAAAATCATGTGACCAAAATGCAGATTTTGCCACGTCAACAACGGGAGGGGAAGAAAGGGGTGAATAGAAGGAGAAATTACAACTTTACCTAAAATTCTCGGATCCCCCCTCCACTTGTCCTTTGATCCTACTTTCTGGTCACATAATTTGGTTAGAAAAATATTTTCCTTGCGGGTATGACCAATGTCATGTATATAACATAAAATGCCACTGTCAAATAGTTAGTTTTTTGTTGGTCAACATCTACTACTCCCTCTTTTCTAAAATATTATGTGTATTTAAAAATATTCATTGTTCCAAAATATTATATACATTTTGCCAAATGACGTGACTTCCTCTTTTTAAAATTGAAGGAGACTTAGAAGATTGACTTGAACTTGGTTCATAAACAAGCATACAAGTTAGATGGGATATCAAGGAGAAGAAATCACGTGACTTCCCTGTGGGGTTCATGGTCAAATAAATATGAGAAATTTTTCAAATGTACACAATATATTGGGAACGGAGGGAATATAAAAATATAACATTAGGGTGTTACTCAACATGCTAGAATACATTAACTATTTTCCAATTTTGTCGATACAACTCTACTGTCAAATAACGGAGATATTGTCGGTAGGACACGGAGATATTGCCAATAGGACCTGTTTGACCAATTTGCTTATTAAAATCATGTGACCAAAATGCAGATTTTGCCACGTCAACAATGGGAGGGGAAGAAAGGGGTGAATAGAAGGAGAAATTACAACTTTACCTAAAATTCTCGGATCCCCCCTCCACTTGTCCTTTGATCCTACTTTCTGGTCACATAATTTGGTTAGAAAAATATTTTCCTTGCGGGTATGACCAATGTCATGTATATAACATAAAATGCCACTGTCAAATAGTTAGTTTTTTGTTGGTCAACATCTACTACTCCCTCTTTTCTAAAATATTATGTGTATTTAAAAATATTCATTGTTCCAAAATATTATATACATTTTGCCAAATGACGTGACTTCCTCTTTTTAAAATTGAAGGAGACTTAGAAGATTGACTTGAACTTGGTTCATAAACAAGCATACAAGTTAGATGGGATATCAAGGAGAAGAAATCACGTGACTTCCCTGTGGGGTTCATGGTCAAATAAATATGAGAAATTTTTCAAATGTACACAATATATTGGGAACGGAGGGAATATAAAAATATAACATTAGGGTGTTACTCAACATGCTAGAATACATTAACTATTTTCCAACCTTTCTTATGAAATTGGGTATTACCGAGAAATTTGGGGCGTTGAAAAATATCACCTTTCCTCTACCTTTTTACTTTTTTCTAGAAAAATTATTGGGTGTCATTGACACAATACTCCAAAAGCACCAAAACAATTGAACACACACGTAAAGTATATATGCTCCCGATCTTAGAGATGGATGACTCCCGCTCCCTATGACCCTGCCATGGATGACGTGTTCTGCCCTCTTTAGTAGCCAATGTCACTTCTGTTGTCTTCTCTTATTCCTCATTTGTTAGTATCCTCTACGCCTCCTATCGCTCCTTTTTAGGCACCTCTTATGGGGATGCAAGCATTGGGAAAACTATATATTTTTTCTATTTTAAATTAATCAAGAAACAGATTCAAATATACACTTCTCCACACCTAAAATAATGTAAGCCCAAAATGATGTAAGTGAGTATTTTATACTCCTTGATGTAGGATGCACAAATTATCACGCACACAAAGAAAGATTAATAAAAAAAGATTTGTTCGAACATTTGGAAGACAAAAATTTAAGGTGGTTCACTGCCAAGGCAACAACTACGACCATGAGGTCTAGAGACCAAATACATTAGTATCAACATTAGATATACTCTGTTTAGTAGAGATTACATAAGCATTTATGGGTAAAGAACCCTCTTACAAGTTAAAAAGAAATCTCATCCTTAGGTAGAATACATAAAGAATAGAATTTCACAAACCACCTATAATTTGTCTCCTCTTTCACAAGAAAATGTGTTAACTTCAAAAGTATCTTCATTTCATTCTCCTTCTTTGATGAGTCCAAGGTTCAATCTCAAAAGTAACAGAGAATTTGACCCGAAAATGTAATTGTATTGATAAAATTTCAGGTATTATACTTTCAGATTTTCTAATTACAAAACAGAGAAAGAACAGTACTGAGAAAAAACAGAGTAAGAACAAAAGAAAAGAAAGAGAAAATTCTCACTGAATCCACACTGAGTTGACAACCAAATCCATGGTGTCAGGGATGGATCGAAATCTGGCTTCTCTTGCAGCAATTTTCCCTCTTCAAAAATGGAGCAAAAATCCCATATTTATAACAGACGGTTAAGTCTGTTATTTCCCGCCAGTTCATTTGAACACGCCCTTGAAATGACTACATTGCCCTTGTCTTTAAGTTGTGTATAAGTGTTTGTTATAACGCCGTAGAGAACCAGCTGCATCAGGACTCCCCTGCTTGAAACAAACTCGTCCTCGAGTTTTCTTTAGAAATTTCCGGTAGGGAAGGGTAATAAGGGCTCAAATCAGCAATATTAAAAGAGTTTGAAATATTGAAGCTTGAAGGAAGATCAATGACATAAGCATTGGACCCAATTTTCTTAAGAACCTGGAATGGACCGAACTTGCGAGGAGCAAGTTTGGAATATTGTCCTACAGGAAATCGATCATTTCGGAGGTGGACCATCACATAATCTCCCACCTGAAATTGTAGATCTCGTCTGTGTTTGTCAGCACTAGCTTTGTACTGATTAGTGGTACAAAGTAGTTGAGATTTGACTGACTGGTGTATTTCTTGTAGCTGTGCTAAGTGTTCCACAGCAGAAGAATGTTCTCCATAAGTTTTTGGAACCAGAGGATGATGAGGATTGCGTCCATAGATCACCTGAAAAGGAGAATATCCTGTGGCTCTACTGATGGAGGAATTATATGCATACTCAGCCTGGGGCAGACAGACATCCCATTGTTTAGGATGAGAGCCAGTAATGCTTCTTAACAGATTGCCACGAATTCGATTTGTTACTTCAGTCTGGCCATCTGTCTGCAGATGGCAGGTGGTACTAAACTGCAGGGTTGTGTTCAACCGATGCCAAAGAGTTTTCCAAAAGTGGCTGAGAAAACAAGAATCTCGATCTGAAGTGATAGAAAGTGGTACTCCATGTAAACGCACAACTTCTCTGAAAAATAAGGAAGCCACTTTAGTAGCATCTGAAGTTTTGGAGCAGGGAATAAAATGACTCATTTTAGATAATTGATCGACTATAACAAATATCGAATCTGTTCCTCTTTTAGTCTTTGGAAGACCTAAGATAAAATCCATGCTGAGGTCTTCCCAAGGTCCTGCTGGAATTGGTAATGGTGAATAGAGTCCTGTATTAGCAGTTGTTCCTTTAGCTTGTTGACATATGCTGCAGTGCTTAACCACCTTGATTACATCTCTACGACAGTGAGGCCAATAAAACCTGGATAAAACAAGAGCTAGAGTTTTATCTTTACCAAAATGACCTCCAAGGCCTCCCTGATGAAGCTCAAGAATTACTTTGATTCGCAATGAACTATTTGGAATACAAAGAGTAGAACCTTTGAATAAGAAACCTTCATGAATAATAAAATCATTATATCTGGAACCATGTTGTTGACAGGCTTCCCATATGGCTTTGAAATCAGCATCAGTAGTATAAATTTCTTTCAAACAATCAAAACCAAAAATCTGTACTTGTAGCTGATTCAACAGAACATGTTTTCGACTGAGAGCATCAGCAACTGTATTTAATTGACCAGGTTTGTGCTTAATGACAAAGTTATATTCTTGCAATTCAGTGATCCATTTGGCATGCATTCTGTCCAATTTGGTCTGCCCTTGAAGATACTTTAATGCTTGATGATCTGAATGAATGATAAACTCTTTATGAACCAAATAATGTCTCCAATGTTTAAGGGACTGAAGGAGGGCATATAATTCCAGCTTATATGTAGACCATTGAGATTGTGACGAAGACAATTTCTCACTATAATATGCAATTGGCCTGTTTTCTTGAATTAGGACTGCTCCAATACCAAGGGCTGATGCATCACACTCTAATTCGAAGAGTTTGTCAAAATTAGGCAATGCTAACACAGGTGCTGAACTAAGTTTCTGTTTTAACACCTCAAAACTTTTTTGAGAAATTTCAGTCCATTGAAACTGATTTTTTTTAAGACAATCAGTGAGAGGTGCTGCTATAATGCTGAATCCTCGAATGAATCTCCTGTAGAAGCTAATCCTAAGAAGCTTCGAAATATTTGGGGAAGGCCAATTTTGAATTGCTGTAATTTTATTTTGATCCACCTGAATCCCATTATCAGTGATTATATATCCAAGGAAGTTCAGCTGAGAAGTCACAAAACAGCATTTCTGAATGTTCAAAAATAGAACATTGTCTTTCAATACTTCAAAAATTTCATGTAGATGCCTTAAATGATCTGAGAGATGTCTGCTGTAGATTAAAATATCATCAAAATATACCACTGCACATTTACCCAGGAATGGTTTTAACACTTGATTCATCAGCCTCATAAAAGTGCTAGGAGCATTGGATAAACCAAAAGGCATAACGAGCCATTCATAAAGTCCTTCTTTAGATTTAAATGCAGTTTTCCATTCATCCCCTGGTCTAATTCGAATCTGGTGATATCCACTTTTAAGATCCAGTTTAGAGAAAACTTTAGCACCTTCCAATAAATCCAACATATCATCTAATCTGGGAATAGGAAAACTGTATTTTATAGTAATCTTGTTCACTGCCCTGCTGTCGATACACATTCTCCAGGTTCCATCTTTTTTAGGAACCAACAAGGATGGAACTGCACAAGGACTTAAACTCTCTCGGATTAATCCCTTTGTCAACAATTCATCAATCTGTTCCTGCAAAATAGCATGCTCTCTAGGACTCATCCGATAATGTGGACGGTTTGGTATAGTTGATCCAGGAATAAAATCTATAGCATGCTGAATGTTTCGCATGGGAGGAATAGAATGGAAGTTTTCAGGCATAATACACTGATATTTATCCAAAAGAGGTTGAATAACATAACGAAATTTTGATTGGATAGAACTGTTTGAATCTGAAGTCAACACTGTAAGTATAGCCAAAACCAAATCAACCTTTTTTAAAGTCTTTCCAATATTTTGAAGTAAAAGGAATTGCTTTGAAGGAAGGGATTTGAAAGAATTTCGAGATGTGGAAACACAAGAAGAAACTGCATGTGTTTTACTGAACTTTGGATCAATGGCAGTAAAATGCACAGGTTTTGTACTGCCTGTATTCAGTTTAGGTTGCAGGACAATTTTAACTCCCTCATGGTAAAATGTATATGTATTTAATCTGCCATTATGTATGGATTCTACATCAAACTGCAGGGCCTCGCTAACAGTATTTGGCAAGCAGACATGTCCAGCAAATCACAGGTAAGAACAGTTTTGTAATGTTTTCCAATAGAAAAAAGAAACTTACAGGTTTCTGTGACTATGATTTGTCCAACATCTTTAATCGAACCCAATGTATAAGGTTTTGAGTGTTTTTTAGTTGGTAGTTGCAGCTTCTCCACCATAGTTTTGGCTATAATATTTTCAGAACTCCCACCGTCAATGATAACACTACAAACTTTTTGGTTGACTGTCCCTTGAATTCGAAAAATATTATGCCTCTGTAATTGATCCTCAGAAACCACTGAACAAATCAAACGTTGTACCACCATAACATGTGACTGTTCTTCCCAACTTGTACCTTCATCCCCAGTTTCTTCAATGACATTTTCTTCAACAGAAATAGACTAATTATCTGAATTCAAAAGAGCTGTTGTAGTATTTCTATTTTGTTGATCCCTTAGTGGACACCTATTAGATGTATGCCCTGGTTGCTGACATCTGTAGCATAGCTTGGGAATTGGATAAGCATAAGGATTTGGGTTTGATACTGTACCAGAAGCAGGAATATTTGTCTTATTTGCAGCAGAAACAACTCCTGGTTTATAATTGGATCCAGGAAAAGAATAACCTCTAGATGCAGATTGAGAAGATAATGATTCATGTTGGAAAGCTGCTTGAACAGATTCATTAAAAGAATGTAATGTCTGATTGGCCAATTTCATCTGTAATTCATGCTTCAAACCAGCAGTAAATCTAACAATTTTCTAGTCTTCTGATTCTTGTAGATTATTTCTAGCAGACAGCCTCTGAAACTCAGTTAGATAATCGAATACTGATCTGTTTCCTTGTTTACATTCACGCAATTTGTCTATATAAAATCTGCTCAAAATCCAAAGGTAAAAACCTACTTCTCATCATGTTCTTCATTCGAGTCCAGGATTGTATTGGATGCTTACCACTTTGAATTCGAGAATTCTGAGTCTGTTGCCACCAAGCAGCTGCTCCTCCTTTCAATTTACAGGAGACAAGTTTTACTTTGAAATCCTCTGGTACTTCCATGCAGGTAAAATAGTTATCGACCTCATAGATCCATTCTAAAAATTCTTCAACATTGATCTGTCCACTGTAGACAAGTAAATCCAATTTGGGACGAAATCGATAATGGTCAGTATGCATACCTCTTTGATAAGAAGGAGCAAAACGAACAGGATTTATAGCTACTTCATCTTCATCTTCACTGGAATAGTTATTTCCTGTATTTGAGACAGATCTGTACTGTCTATGAGGACTCATGGAAGAAGGATTAGGAACTTCATTATTCATCCGAAAATTTTGGAGAGGTGGAGCTCGATTCAGATCTGGATTTCTCGGAGCTCCAAAATTTGTATTCAACAATTGCATCTGCTAAAGGAGCTGTAGCATCATTTGCAACATCTGCTGTTGAACTGAAGCATTTTCACTAGATTCGTCAATCGCCATAGAAGACAATCGAGCTAGCTCTGATACCACTTGAAGAGTCCAAGGTTCAATCTCAAAAGTAACAGAGAATTTGACCCGAAAATGTAATTGTATTGATAAAATTTCAGGTATTACACTTTCAGATTTTCTGATTACAAAACAGAGAAAGAACAGTGCTGAGAAAAAACAGAGTAAGAACAAAAGAAAAGAAAGAGAAAATTCTCACTGAATCCACAGTGAGTTGACAACCAAATCCATGGCGTCAGGGATGGATCGAATCTGGCTTCTCTTGCAGCAATTTTCCCTCCTAAAAAATGGAGCAGAAATCCCATATTTGTAACAGACGGTTAAGTTTGTTATTTCCCGCCAGTTCATTTGAACATGCCCTTGAAATGACTACATTGCCCTTGTCGTTAAGTTGTGTATAAGTGTTTGTTATAATGCCGTAGAGAACCAGCTGCATCATTCTTCCTCCAAAAAAATTCTTTTTTGATCTCCAAAACTCCTTCAAAGTTATAGTTTTTCTCTCTTCTATTTTTTCTGTCAAAAGAACCATCTTTTAAGAAAAATTAATTTTTTACAAAGAAACTCTTTTTTACTTTACCAACTTATACTTAACCCTAAAGTAGGTAAGTAGTGAGCCTCTCCACGTGAGAGTAGTGGAGAGGGATCTCCACATGAGAGTGGAGTGGGAAGCCAACATTATAGGCCTCACATGAGGAGGAAAAAAGCCCAAGGCCTCACACCCTCCTCCGACGTGGGCACTAGTGGTGGCAATGGCCCATGAATATGGGAGGGAATTGGGGAGGCGTGGTTGTGTTGGGAGGAGCAGAAGAGAATAAGAGGAGTTGGCATTGTCAACTTCACTTACAAAACAATTATTTGTCCCTCCATCTCATATATATTAAGCTCTCTGATCGGTATCTCGGCCTGCCCTCTTGGGTGGGAAAGGCAAAAATTCCCACCTTCAGTGATATCAAGGAGAAGATATGGAGGCGGATAAGTGGTGGGAGGGAGGTTTTTTTGACTCAAGGGTGTAAACTGTAAAGAAGTTCTAGTGAAGGCAGTGGCTATGGCAATACCAACAACTCATGCTATGTCTACTTTTTCTTCTCCCTGAGGGCCTCATTAAGGAGACAGTTTTCATGATTAGTGGTTTTTGGTGGGGAAAGAAGAGAAGGGATGATCGAAAAATTCACTGGGCCGATGGGATTCTCTCTGCCGGCCGAAGGAGGAGGGGGGGCTGGGTTTTAGACATCCAAGGGATTTCGATGTAGCCTTACTGGCTAAACAGGGGTGGAGAATATCCAAGCACCCTAGCTCTCTGTTGGCTCAGGTCTTACGTGCGAAATACCATAGGGGATTCTCCTTCCTTGAAGCTGAGTTGGGCCGCAATTCTTCTTATGCTTGGAAGAGTTTAATGAAGGGCAGGGAATTGTTGCAGAAGGGCATGCTCTGGCGAGTGGGCAAAGAATTCACATCTGGGGAGATAATTGGCTCCCTGCCGCCCCCACAACACCAGATCCTTTTGAACCCTCTGTCACAGTCTCACACCATCGCGAGACCCACGTGACCCTACTTTACTGGAACGTAACAAGGAAGGGAATTCCAGCTTCAGCCTTCAGTTCAGGCATCGCTGGCGTTGATGGTATGAAATCCCACATCGTTGAGACTACAAACTCAACTTTGTCTGGACGCCTATATAACAGAGCTTCACAATATGTTGAAGGCACGGAGCTGCGTGGTGAGCACAAAGCGAACTATTCTTTCGCCTTTTACTAAAGAATACCGTGTGCTCGCCACATTTAAGCAGCATACGCCTATTTTTGGAGAGCTTTTCCCACTTTGGGTCAAGCTCCAACAAATCATATTCAAAATTTTGTGCTTCCAGTTAATGCACTTATTATTGCATTATAAGCTAGAACGGTTAATCATTTGTCTAGACCATACATGTCATGATAAAACTTGGTCGAAGGTAAAAAAGAAGCAAGATACAATTTCACCACATACTCCTATCAGAAGTCCCTCAACCTTTTCACGATCTATAAAGGGTTGCAATCTTTCGAACCTATGTAGATTCCAGTCTCAAAATGTCAATCCTTCAGTGTGGCAGTGAATTCAGAATGGTCCACATCCCAAATCGAATGGGAGCAAACCTACTCATGACTCATTCAGAAACTTATTAAAGAATGGAGCTGCATGATTAGCACAAAGCGAACCATCCTTTCGCCTTCTACCAAAGAAAATACCTTTGCACGGCACACTAAAGCAGCAGACGCCTATTTTTGGAGAGCTTCTCTCCAAACAAAGTGTGGAAGCTGTTGCAAAACTAGAAATCTAAAAAGGGAAAAGTTTAAATGAGATCGTTCTCATATTGATTATATGAGGCCACTTTGAATCGTAGCCGTTGGATCTTGATCTGACGGTTACGAATATCCATAATGATCTCACCCACTCTTTGATGTGACACTCTCACCAACCCACTGATTTGATATGTAACACCCAGAAAATTTGTACGTTAACTAAAGGTTTCTATTTTAGGTAATTGTTCTAAAATAGGAAAGTTCATTGCCTGATTTGATTTTCTGGTTGTGCTATGTGCTTTGATGTGTTATTTGATGTTTATGATGTGGTATGATTTGTTAATCGCATGACTATTAGTAGTAGAAAACCAGGACACGAGGGTTGGTCCTGGCGCTGGGCACAACCTGGCGCCAGGGTCTGAGAACACCTGACGCCAGGAGTGGGGCCAGGCGCCAGGGCATGTGTTCAAGTGGATGAGACCTATTTGAATTTCATAATTAATCAGTTAATTTTAGTTTTATACGTGGTCCGTGGTCTACACGAGATAGTGTAATGAGTAGTACAACCGCGGGACACCAGAGTCATGTGTGCGGAGGACTCTAGCTGTAGACGCACAGACCTGGGCGCAGGGCCATGTGGCACAGGCCCAGGGAGTCATGTGAACGTGGGTAAGTAGCCACAAGGAGATCTTTAGAGGATTGGAGTGAATCTTGGAGCAAAATCTACGATTTGACCTAATAACGATAAATATGGTAAGTATCGCGGAGGATCGGGAAGTATCAGTTCGGTTGAGATAATTAGGGAAGATAAATCTTAATTAAAAAGAGATAGATATTTCACTTTTAATCAACCAATAGGAAGGGGACGTCTAGTTGGTTGGCCTAGATATGGTAGTTTCTTAGTTTGGAACGAGATATGTAAAGTATGATTAAGATTGTAAGCTCGGCCAGTAATATTTCTGTATCGACAGTCTGTAGTAAATAAATCATAACTAATTCAGGAAAAACCAGAAAAATATAAAATTAGTATGGTTAGAAACTAGACACATATGGCTAACTCCAATAAAAATTTCAGAGTCCATCTTCAATTGGACTGACCGTGGGAAGAGTCGGAATTGGACTGTTATGCGTATGACAGTGTGCTGTAATTAGGATTAAGATAGTAAACGAATCTTATTATAGATTTGAAATCCTAATTAAATAAGGAAAACACAATGGATTAACATGGCTGAACGTCCCTTACTAATGAGGGAGACCTTTTAATTGGTTAATTAGGATTTGGGATTAGGAAGGATCTAATTAGGAGATATCCTAGTTGGAGGAGGCTTTGGCTATAAAAGCCAAGGAGGAGGACGCCCACATGCTTCACTCCAAGCTTTGGACGTCTTGTGCAAAGCCCTAGCCCTTCTCCCTTGCCTTGACACTAATTCCAGCAACCTTCTACCTCTCCCCTCAACCTCTTTTCTCGTGCGATCGAAGGAGTGGAGGCATCGTTGCGAAGGAGAAAGAACGAGCTACGCGTGGAGGTGTATTTCGCATACATCTAAGTGGTAGGATGGTTTTTCCCAACCAATTCGGTTTGCACTTCTTTGGTTCTTTCATATTGTGATTAATTTATGATCCTATTCATATTATCTCAGAGATAAGAGTGCCTAATGTTTGTTTCATGAGAGATTCCTTGTTGTTTGATGAATAAGAGTGCTCATAATGTCATACCTTGTTTAATGCTTCATGTTGATGCATATATGCCTACTTTTGATGGGAATATCTATAGGTCATGTCTCTTGAACGTGGATGGTCATGAAAGTTATCTTCTTTATTCTGATATGTCCTGATTTAATAGTTCAATATAGTTAAGGGATGTATTAATAATGTTAAAAGCTTAATTAAATCAAGGTTGATGCCTTGAATCTAGTTTAAGGTATTATCATCAATTAGAATCATTATAATCATTAAGTTCCAGAACATACCAGAGTCTAGAATTACTCTAGGAGGGGAGTAATTAAGGGTATTAATGTTATATTATCATGGTTAATGGGTATTAGTACATGATTACATATTATAAGTAAGTAATATGCTCTCGGCCAGAACTGTTTCTGCGCCGACAGTGCTCAGTATAAAAATCATAATTAAATGTATAAAAATCATAAAAATATGCCGTCAGTGGGGTTATAAACTAGACTCATAGGCTTATCTTCTGTTAAACTTTCAGAGTCAGATTCCTTCTGTATTGACAGTGGAGTCAGTCGTAAGTGGGCTGTATAGTATAAGACAGTTTACTGGAATTAGGGTTTTAAAGCACTAGTAAGTATTATTACTCATAATATGATATAATCTGATTAAAATAATATTAATATAGTAAAACAAAACTACTTATGAGTCACTCTAATAAGTGAAGAAGTTTAAAAGATTAAGACTTTGGGACGAGTCAGCGTGCACAAGAGTCAATTTGGTCTTGTTTCTATGGTTCATCGTGGTGTCGGTTTGAGTATCCAATTGGAGATCAAACTTTCTTAGAAAGGTATCTTGAGATTAAAAGTAATACAATTCCATACTTAGAGATATCCCTATCAAAGGTAAGACATGATGCATGACGTGTACTCTAAGAGTGAAATTCATTATTCCTCAGATTGTGAGTCTTCATTATTCTCTTCATTATGCGAGATATGTGAATCTTCTTGTTACTCCTTGAGAGAGAGCCATATATTGTTGAGAAACCTTGATTATCTGTTTCATACTCCATGAGGGAGTCATTGCGGTAAGAGTTACCCTATTCTCAGAAAGTTGAGACCTTTGTTATTGTTGAATCATTGTCCAGTTTGACATTGACCCATTTCTCCACTTATTAAAAGGTGGAATCATAGTATGCTCACGAGCCATTGCTAGGTCATGAGTGACCTCCGATATTTATGGAACATGGGTTCCCTATTGCCTGAAAGGAGGCAAATACGTACGTTTAGGCTGTATGATATTACGGAAGGTCTGCAGTCTCCGCCCATTGTGCCCGTAAGCACCGATGGGGCCAGCATGCCTAGACGCGTGGCCGGGTTCCAAAAAGAGAACCTCTAGCATGATTCTGGTATAGTCACTTGCGGGTGATCGGTAAATTCAGCGAGCAGAAATTGTAACTCCTTGCACTTTAGATGCCTGGAGCCTTTGGTATTTTGACCATTCTCTCCTTACACCGATATTTGTTTGGAGTCATATTGAGATTATTCTTTCCGATACTTTTCCATTGGAACTGTTATCATCTGACCTTGCTATTCTTGCAACATAAACCGATGAGTGGTCTTTCAGAGAGTGTTTATTCCTGTTTATCCGAGTGATCTATTCTTCATAACCTATTTTATCTTCCTGGTGGGTTTTTACATCCTACTGGGTATTTCTACGAAATACTCACGCATCCTCTGATGCAGGCCTCAAAGATCAGTAAGTCAGGATTTTGCAGTTCAGAAAGGCGTAGCAGATGCGTGGAAGATGTCTTGAAGAATTGCTTTATTTATTCTATTGCACTTTGTTAGAACTTCGTTAGTGTTGCCCAGTGTGTGCCTAAATTTGATGTTTGCTTTGTTTGATAGTTTTTATTTAATCTGCTGTAATAATCTCAGTAGGATCCATTTGCTACATTGACAATGTTATTTCAAATTTGATGAAGAAGTTCTTAGTTCTCAATTTCTAAGTTTCGTTATGAGTTCCTGGTGATGTCGATTACACGTTCTTTTGTAATGATGTAATTGACCCGAGTGATCGAGTATTCGGTCGCGTCCCAAGGTTCCTATCTCGGCTTTTATTTAGTTTACTTAAAGGCTTCCGCACTCCGATCGAGATCAGGAATTTTGGGGCGTGACATGATATCCACCATTCGATCAGAATCTAATGGCAATAAATATTGGCCTCATGCTCCTTATATGAGAACGATCTCATGTAAACTCATCCCAAAAATCATATACATAAACTGCAACAAGCGCCTACTCTTTTGTCCTTTTATTATGCCATCTTTACATTCCATCTTCACCTTCAATTCCGAAGTGTCTTGCTGGAGCTGTCAGACGTTCTAATTAGGCTTTTTCAGCCTCTCGTCAAGCATTTCCTCAATGCAGCCGGCTTGCAGGAAAAGAACCAAAAATTCCTCACGCCCATCTTATGAAAGGACCCCTCCACTGTCTTCCTAACCCCAATGAGCACAAGACAAACTTGAAAAATAAATTGGACGTATATCAATATTTGTATGTCAAACTACCAATAGTCTTGCAAGAACACATGCCCTCCTTAAATGATGAAAACAATTATTGTCCCTTACTGTAACCTCTCTTCTCTCAATCTTGCTTATGTGCTTAATTATTGTGTGACAGTTGGTGCAAATGCGAAGATTCTTCAAAATTCTGATGCACCTCCCCTCGGGAAATTTGATCAGCCCAAACGCAATAGCTAACTACTCGCTATGATAATACAACGATCTCTCCTTCTCTTCCTCCTCCAAGTCACTTTTTACTAAGATAGAATCAGGTGAATAGCCTTCGGCTGCCAACAGTTTGGCAAGCTCATCCAATTTTGTATAAATCTTGTCAGCTTCCTATGAGAATCATCCCCGGCGAAGAATTGATGAACAGTCCCTCCAACCTCAACAACTTATTCCAGGTGTTTTCTTCACCCTAGAAGTGCCCATCCTCCGTTTTATTTTCTTCACGCCATCCAAGCCTCCAGATCGAGCATGCACATATGATAGATATACAAGACTTCCAGAATGTTTTGGGTTCATCTCTAAAAATTTTTGAGCAGCAAGTTCACCCATTTCATATTTTTTATGGATCCTAGAAGCACCTAACAAAGCTCCCCAGACAACAATACCGGGGGACAATAGGCATATCCGTGATAAACTGACAGGCCTCTTCAAGATGACCAACCCGACCGAAAATATCTACCATACAAGCATAATGTTGAAGCTTGGGGCTATGGAGGAATCTCGGTTCATACAATTAAAATAGTCCCGGCCTTGGTCCACTAAGCCCATGTGACAACAAGCACATAATACACCAACAAAAGTAATGTCATTGGGAATTACAGCCCTTATTCTCATATCTTCATACACATGTATCGCCTCCAGTCCTCTTCCATTCATTGCTAATCCCATGATCATCGTACTGTAGACAACAACATTTTTATCAGTGAATTTCTCAAACATTTCGACAGCATTTTCCATCATGCCATATTTTGAATACACGTCAATAAGGGCAGTACAAACAAACAAGTCTATCCAGCAACCATAACCTCCAGGACTTATGAACTATTTTTCCCAAGCCCCAGCGCACCCAAATTTGTGCAGGCCGACAAGACGCTCACCAAAGTGTACTCGGTTGGTTTCACCCCCGCGGACTTCATCGCATCATAGAGCTCCAAAGTTTCATAGTAGTATCCGTTTCACACATACGTTGCAATCATACATGTCCAAGACAAGACACTTTTCACCGGAATTTCCTCAAACAGCTTTCTCGCTAAATCCACCTCCCCACATTTACCAAGTCCCGACAAAAGAGAATTGTATGTCACCACATTCCGCTCCGGCATTTCCCCAAAAACCCTCCGTGCGGATCCTACATAGCCCAGCTTACAGTATGAGTCCAGCAAAGCCGTGAGGACGTAAACTTCGAAAAGGGAACCAAGTTTCAAAGCATGGGTGTGAATTTCCTTATTCAGCTTGAGAGAAGAGCAAGCTGAAGCGCACATTAGTGAGCAATGAGGGGAAGGTGAACCCGTTGGGTTGCGAAGTCGGGGCATCCGAGGAAGTAAAAGAACTAGTAGTAGAAACCTTTTCAAGATAATGTTGCCTAAAGCCTCGAAGTAGCCAGGCCTGTACAAACCCTCAACCTTCTTTTTTTTTGTAGGCGTACGACTTTGCAAGACCACTATGTGAAAGTAATTAATTACCTCTCTATTACCGTTTCCAAAAATAACTCATCCTGGTAAACTTCATCATCTTCTGTAAGCAACAGGGAATCCCTTCCGAAAATCACCTGCAAGATAATTCTTAGCCACGTCAAATTATAACATAAAAGAATATTCACGGCTGTCTTCTTCATCTTAACATCAGTTACAAGCAGACAATTTGCCTTTATTCTCAAACGGCCTTCATCAATATCCTGCTTGGAATAAGCGAGTAATAAAAAAATAGATTAAGGTGAAAAATTACGAGAGCATAAGGCTACAGAGATGCATTTATTAACAGGCATCTATTCTCACATGCACTAACAATGATATATCTTCCTTTTGACAAATACTAATTGTAGTGACCGAAATGGAAGAGAAAAGGAAACTCCACTGGACACAATGTAGGTTGATTACGCTCATAATCTGGTGATGAAAAAAAAAATATAAAAGTTTTATTAACTTCCTATTCAAAACTCACAAATGAACTATAATTCAGGTGAATTATTATGGAAATATAAGCAATTTACAGACATATAAAGATAAATAGATAGTTCGATTATAACTTCAATTCCATGATAAATGTTTATTAAATAAATACATTAGCAAGTTAAAGAAAAAACAGACCTTAGTGACAGGGCATGATAAGTTGATAACCCTCCTACACATTTTTCATACAATCGTTTCCCTTAGTGACATGAGTGAGTCATCGAATTTAGCACTTCCATCTGATTTTTAAATCTAAATAAAGAAAATAATATTTATACATCAGTTTTCCACTTACTTTTCCACTTGTAAGGACATCACCGTCCTCTAAATAAGGCCCCATTCGGTCTTTCAAATCCTCCAAACTGTACACCTCTTGCAAGGATGCACGCAAAGTCGTAAAGTATGCTGCCCCGGTGTACCGACGTCTCTGTCGCCACGAGCTGGACGTCTGCCCTGTCCAAACTCTCCTCTTGGGCGCCAAGTGGTCTGGGGCCCCTACACCACCTGGTAAGTTGCATCCATATGCAGTAGGGTTTTGGAAAAGGAAGTTAAAGCCAGGCGGACAAGGACCGAGTTAGACAGTCGAGAGAGTGGTTGCGGCGGATTTGGACTTTACAGGAAGACTGCCACTACTCGACCTCGAAAGCCCTGAGGCGCCGGGCGACCTTGGACTGCGAACGGAGAGGAGAGGAGAGGAGACAAGGCAAGGCGAGGCCGAGGCCAGGCCAAGCGAGACAGGTGAGGCGAGGCGAGACAAGACCGAGGCGAGGAGAGGAGAGGCGAGGCGAGACGAGACCGAGACGAAAACGAGACTGAGACGAGACAAATCTCAATGAGGTGAGATCGAGACCGATCCGAGGCGAGGCGAGAACGTGACTAAGACGAGACTGAAATGGGGCTCGGCGAGGCGAGAACGAGACGAGGACAAGCCAAATCTCGGCGAGGCGAGACGCGTTGCGATGAGATCGAGACGGGGACAAGACATCTCGGTGAGGCGAGACATAGGCCAAGACGAGACGAGACCGGGACCGAGACAGATCTCGACGAGGCGAGACCGAGGGAAGACGAGACGAGACCGGGACCGAGGCGAGAACGAGACGAGGACAGCCAAATCTCGGCGAGGCGAGACGCGTTGCGATGAGATCGAGACCGAGGCCAAGACGAGACGAGACCGAGGCCAAGACGAGACGAGACCGGGACTGAGACAGATCTCGACGAGGCGAGACCGAGGCGAGGAGGCGAGGCAACTTTAGTTGGAAAAAATTAAAAAAAAAACATATGTAATGTTGCCGAGATCTGTGGCTGATCTCGGCGAGATCCTATGAGATTTATAGAAAATCATTTTTTTTGTAAAATTTAATTCGATGAAAATTACACAAAAATAATTTTAAAATCTGAAAAATAATAAAACATATTTAATCTCGCCGAGATATCGGGTTTGATCTCGGCGAAATCCGGCGTAGATTTATAATTTTTTTATTTTAAAAAAATAAATTCAATGAAAATGGCGGAAAATAATAAAAAATCCGAAAAAAACAAAAAACTATGTAATCTCGCCGAGATCTTGGGCTGATCTCGCTGAGATTTATAGAAAAACAATTTGTAAAAATAAATTCGATGAAAATTATTCAAAAATAAAAAAATATTTAATCTCTATGAGATCTCAGGCTGATCTCGGCGAGATTGGGCTGAGCCCGGGATTTATAGAAAATTTTATATTTTTTGTAAAAATAAATTCGATAAAAATTACGGAAAATAAAAAAATATGTAATTTTGCATAGATCTCGGGATGATCTCGACCATGGAATGTCGTATCGGATATCGGTAAAATATCGGTCGGCCTAAGAGACGAAATATCGGAGATATATCGGAGATATTGCGTAAAAAAATATCGGTCGTCAAAAACTAATTTTTATCATATATTTTCAAAATCTAACTTCTAAAATGAGTTATACTTAGGGGCCGTTTGGGGCGTGATTAAAACCAAATATCCACCGTGGATAATCCACTTTCAGGTGGATTTTTTAAAGTTATCCACTATCCAGCTGAAACTCCTCCTGGTATGTTTCAGCTGGATAGTGGATAATTTCAAAAAATCCACCTGAAAGTGGATTATCCACAGTGGATATTTGGTTTTTATCACGCCCCAAACGGCCCCTTAATGGTATCGGAGTATCGGTTTGTGTCCGATATATCGGCGAGCTGGCATTCCATGATCTCGACGAGAAAATTACACAAAAAATAAGAAAAAAAATCAGAAAAAATAACAAAATAAGTTTGCAGAGAATTGTGTACCGCTTTTAATAAATTTACAGAAAAAATTAGAAAATTATTTTAATAAATTTGCTGAAAAATGTTTTGGTTATGGCGAGGGATATACTGCTTTTGTTCATAAACTCCTATTTCTTAATCAGGCCTATCCATATTTGGGCTCGAGCTATTGCTGTTCACCGGCAGCATTAGCAGTCGTAAAATGATTAATTTAATGCGTAATTACTTTTCCAGTTTGCAGATTGGCATCTTAACTTCCACTCGTCGTTGCTATGAGAAACCCTTCTGCGGCGGATATATTACAAGACAGACAAACTCCTAAACTGAAAGTTACGACAATAATCCTCTATAGAAATAGAGTAGAAAATTCCCCGCAAACTAGTCCCGGTTCCCGGACCGCTACAGCCTAAAATCCTGTATGTTGCAGATTGATCCTTTCCAAAGATTAATCACGCATTAATGAACCAATTACCAGCTTCATCAATCTAATGTCTGGGTACTACTTATTCAGGTAAACAGAAAATAACTTCTCTTACTCTCTTCCTTACTGATAGCATAACATCTTTTTTAAAAAGGTAAAAATTTCCACTCATCATATTAATAGCGTAACAAGCAGGTATGAAAAGAGTTTGTATGGGACAGAATTAATGCGGAAGACGAGTAGAAGACTGACTCAAAATTGTCAGCACCCTAACCAGTTGACATAGTACGGCTGTTAAGCTTTGTTTATGCGTATTGGACTAATAATATTGAATACACGTGACGGTGGCGGAGTAGAACATTGCTGCGGTGTAGACGAACTTATTTCACACCGCACTTATGTCGTTAATTGGAGATTAGTTTTAATTATGGATGACTAGTTTACCACCCACAGTCTAGCCAGCCCACCCACATACACAGACCGTGGATATCCACCAAACCTTTAATGGGGGTAGTGACTAATCCTTCAATGTTCTACATTATATGTTCATGCAAACCACTCTTTTATCTAGCCTAAAATACTGTGACGAACATGTTGGGACCCTGGTGCGGACACGAGGCCTATACGGGTTTACACTCGCCGAAATAGGACCCGTGCCCATTAGATTTGCTTAATTTTCTGTTTACCTATTTAGTACTTTCTATTTTCAGCATTTGATTTCAATTAGGGATTTTCTTTGATTAGAATAGCTTAATTCCTATATCTAATTTGGGCAAGCTTAAATTTGTTACTTGATTTAAAACTTTTGTAATGCCTATTTAATGGCTACTCTTCTATGAAATAAAACACTACAGTTTATGCAAAGAAAATCTCGTTTGGATACCTCTGTGAAAGAGTTTTCTGTCGGTGTTGATTCCGACTCCGGTGCCGAAGCCGGAAACCACTGGTGCCGAATCCAGTGGTGGGTTTTGGTGCCGATTCCAAAACCCCATCTTTGAGTGTTCATCGTCGCCGGCGCCCACTTCTCAACTGAGGACTTACAGATCGTCGTGGGTGTCCCTTTCCTCCGATCGTTCATCAAGCCAGCACTGGTTCCACCAACCTGATCTTCACCACCGTTGCTGCCCCGTGGTGTCCCCCGGAGAAAATTCCCGTCGAAAGTTGCCGCCTTTTTTTCTCCCAATGTTCGTCGTCGACGCAGTTGCCCTGCCGCCCTTTCTACCGAACAAATCCTAGGCCTCCGCCGCCGTACCATCGTCGTTGCTGCCAGTCAAGCCGGCCGGCCGCCTTTCTGGTTTCCCGGTTGGCCGCCGCTCCGTCAGTCGATCACCTACACCAGGCCGCCATCGCGCCACTGCCGCTGCTTCGGTCGCCATCGTGCTCTCTTCCTCCTTCTCGAACCCGACTAGTCAGGAGTCATTTACATTCGGGCAATCGGGTCGGTTCATTCGAACGGCTGACCACAGTTCATCCGGACCAATTTGGTTTGAGTTTCGCTGTGGACGGGTTAGACCACTTGGGTTCGGTTCGGGATTCACCTCGGGCGGGCAAGTAAGTTGTCTTCTTTGCATCTTTGTGGTTTTAGCTGTTTATCTAAAATATCATACTTGATCTGAAATGCAAGCGCGTGGTAAACATTGATTCGACGTCAAGCCTTTTAATCCTAGCCTAAAACAGTTTCTCAACTGTTGCTGCCCTTCAACCCTTTGAAATCAAACCTGAATTATTCGTAGCCATTTATATTAAATTCATTATCTTGCCTGAGTAGGATTGCTTAAGTTTATAATTTTCTTTACTTGCTTAACTTTTTTATCAGATCTCAAATTAGTTGTCCTGCGACCCCTTCACAAAGATTCCCACACAGCAAAAAAATTTACCTTCCTACAGTTTAGGAATACAAGGATAACTATTTTTATGTTTAGCTACGGAAATGATAATGGGTATGTTTGCTTTATTCACCAGCTATGTGCTCCTTGAAAAACCGAACTTCAGTTCTCATGAAAGCGAGCTTTTTACATATGACCTGGCGCCAACTTTCAGTTTTTCATATCACCCGGAATCTTTTTCTTTCTTCCATATGACCCGGAAAGTACCCAAAATACCCTTAGGTTTAGATATAAGCACCCACACTCTTCGTTTTTCCATATTACCAGGAATCTGAGGAGGTACCCAGAGAAACTCGTGTTCAATCGGAGAAAAGGTGTTCCCGTCCGGCATCTCCGCCCATATCATCGCCGGCGCCGGCGCTGTCCAAATCGGAAAAGGTAATTTTCGCGCCAAAAAGCGAGAAACCGAACGGGATGAAAGGATTTTGATGTAAGAGCAGTGGGGGAAGCCCTCCAAACTACAAAAATTATGATCTACACGTAAAGAAACACATATAAAGATCACTCATTGGTGTTGGACCGCTCCTGGACATAAAATAAGAGGATAAAAATATGCAAAAACGTGAAAGACTCTTCGGCGAGTAACAAGTTCAATTTATATATCTTTCTGTGATCCTAATGAAGGGGAAGAGGAGGACAAATAAGGAAGAACACAATAAAATAGGCAAAAACGGATGAAAAATGAGCGAGTTATCAAATTTTGAAAATTCCTATTTTATCGTGTCGTCGAAAACACGAAAAATATCCAAGTCGTGTCTCCCAGAGACACGACTTGCAGTATAGTCGTGTCGTCGTGTACACGACTATACTGCAAGTCGTGTCATTCAAAACATGTTTTTACTGAAATTTTTAAAATGTCATAACTCACTCATTTTTTATCCGTTTTTGCCCTTTTTTTTTGCGTTCTTCCTTATTTTTCCTCCTCTTCCACGTAATGAAGATATATTAGAATGAAAGAAGAAGAAAAAATAATAAGAAAAAAAAAAATGGAAGCTTTCCAGCGAAGAGCTTCCACTTTATTCTTTATTCTTATTTTTTCTTCTTCTTTTATTCTAATATATCTTCATGAGGTGGAAGAGGATGAAAAATAAGGAAGAACGCAAAAAAAAATGGGCAAAAACGGATAAAAAATGAGTGAGTTATGACATTTTAAAAATTCCAGTAAAAACGTGTTTTGAAAGACACGACTTGCAGTATAGTCGTGTCCGCGACGACACGACTATACTGCAAGTCGTGTCGTTCAAAACACGTTTTTACTGAAATTTTCAAAATGTCATAACTCGCTCATTTTTATCCATTTTCGCCCATTTTTTTTTGCGTTCTTCTTTATTTTTCATCCTCTTCCACATCATGAAGATATATTAGGCTGAGAAATAAAGAAAAAATTAGAAGAAATAAGAAAGTGGAAGCTCTTTGCCGCAAAGCTTCTACTTTCTTCTTTTTCCTTTATTTCTTAGCTTAATATATCTATATGAGGTGGAAGAGGAGGAAAAATAAAGAAGAACACAAAAAAAAATGGACAAAAACGGATAAAAAATTAGCGAGTTATGACATTTTGAAAATTTCAAAAAAATCACGTTGCATATGACACGACTCAGGCTCAAGTCGTGTTGTACACGACTTGAGCCTGAGTCGTGTCATATGCAACGCGATTTTTCTGAAATTTTCAAAATGTCATAACTCGCTCATTTTTTATCCGTTTTCGCCCATTTTTTTTGCGTTCTTCTTTATTTTTCATCCTCTTCCACATCATGAAGATATATTAGGCTGAGAAATAAAGAAAAAATTAGAAGAAATAAGAAAGTGGAAGCTCTTCGCCGCAAAGCTTCTACTTTCTTCTTTTTTCTTCTTTTTTCTTCATTTCTTAGCTTAATATATCTATATGAGGTGGAAGAGGACGAAAAATAAAGAAGAACAAAAAAAAATAGCCAAAAACGGATAAAAAATGAGCGAGTTATGATATTTTGAAAATTTCAAAAAAATCACGTTGCATATGACACGACTCAGGCTCAAGTCGTGTTGTCGATACACGACTTGAGCCTGAGTCGTGTCATATGCAACGCGATTTTTCTGAAATTTTCAAAATGTCATAACTCGCTCATTTTTTATCCGTTTTCGCCCATTTTTTTGCGTTCTTCTTTATTTTTCCTCCTCTTCCACATCATGAAGATATATTAGGCTGAGAAATAAAGAAAAAATTAGAAGAAATAAGAAAGTGGAAGCTCTTCGCCGCAAAGCTTCTACTTTCTTCTTTTTTCTTTATTTCTTAGCTTAATATATCTATATGAGGTGGAGGAGGAGGAAAAATAAAGAAGAACAAAAAAAAAATGGCCAAAAACGGATAAAAAATGAGCGAGTTATGAAATTTTGAAAATTTCAAAAAATCACGTTGCATATGACACGGCTCAGGCTCAAGTCGTGTTGTCGAACACGACTTGAGCCTGAGCCGTGTCATATGCAACGCGGTTTTTCTGAAATTTTCAAAATGTCATAACTCGCTCATTTTTTTATCCGTTTTCGCCCATTTTTTTGCGTTCTTCTTTATTTTTTCTCCTCTTCCACATCATGAAGATATATTAGGCTGAGAAATAAAGAAAAAATTAGAAGAAATAAGAAAGTGGAAGCTCTTCGCCGCAAAGCTTCTACTTTCTTCTTTTTTCTTCTTTTTCTTTATTTCTTAGCTTAATATATCTATATGAGGTGGAAGAGGAGGAAAAATAAAGAAGAACAAAAAAAAAATGGGAAAAAACGGATAACAAATGAGCGAGTTATGACATTTTGAAAATTTCAAAAAAATCGCGTTGCATATGACACGACTCAGGCTCAAGTCGTGTTGTCGAATACACGACTTGAGCCTGAGTCGTGTCATATGCAACGCGATTTTTCTGAAATTTTCAAAATGTCATAACTCGCTCATTTTTTATCCGTTTTTGCCCATTTTTTTTGCGTTCTTCCTTATTTTTCTTCCTCTTCCACCTCATTAGGATCACAGAAAGA